>CM025849.1:30191723-30547736 GCA_003952965.2 Morella rubra | reverse complement strand
GTGACACCTAAGTATTGTGAGAAGACTATTAAAGATTTGATTGCTAGGATGATAATTGTCGATGAGATGCCTTTTATTGTAGTTCAAAAACATGGATTTAGGAATTTAATTCATTATCTGGAGCCTAGGTTTAAAATGCCTTCTAGTTGACAATTATGAGGAACTGTATGAAACTATATTGAAGGAGAAGGCTAAGTTGAAGAATGTGATTCAAATGAATAGGTATAGGTGTGTTTTACAAGAAACTTGGACATCGATTCAAAATTTTAATTATATGTGTGTGACTGGACACTTCATTGACAAAATTGGACCTTGCAGAAGAGAATTTTGTCTTTTCGGAGGGTGCAAGATCATAAGGGAACTAGTATTGCTAAGGAAATAGAAGAATGTATCTTTGATTGGGGATACAAGGATCCTTACAATCACAGTTGACAATGCTCCTCTAATGACGCTGTCATTGACTGGGTGAGGAGGAGGCAATTGAGTGGGGCTCTAGGAGCATGGAGGATTGTGTGTGGCCATGAGTTCCTACACTTGAGGTGTTGTGCATATTTTGAACTTAATTGTGTCTGAGGGGTTAAAAGATGTTGATGTGTCATTACTAAGGTTCGGAATATGATTAAGTATGTCAAGTCATCACCCGAAAGGTTAAAGAATTTTAAATATTGTTGGGGCGTACAAGGATAACATGTACTCAATTTTTGAGTCTTGATGTTACCATCTCGTTGGAACTCAACTTATTTGATGTTGGATGTGGCTTTGAAGTATCAGTGGCATTTGAGTTGATGTTGGAGGAGGATGAGTACTTCATAATATATTTGGGCGAGGAGGGCATGAGAGGAGGGGATTAGGCCCCCCCACACTCGATGATTGGGAGCACATTTGCCACTTTGTAAAGTTCTTGAAGTTATTTTATAAGTAACAATAAGAATGTCGGGATCAAATGTGTCTACAGCTAATGTCTACTTTGAGGAGTTGCTAAAATACATAGCATTTGGCCAAGTATTCTTTTAGTAGTGATACTTTGCTTAAGGATATGGCATCCCGCATGAAAACGAAGTATGACAAGTATTGGGGTGATTTGATGATAGTGAATAGACTTTTATTTGTTGCAAGCGTTGCTTGATCCAAGATATAAGTTGATGATATTGGAATTTGGTTTAAGAAAGTATTGGGAGCAGATAAAGGCCATGAAATGACATTGGTTGTGAAGGCCACTTTAGATCGATTATTTGCGGAATATAGCGATGGTGACAATGGTAGTTTCGGGGAGATGGGTGATGGTGACAATGTGGTTTTGGAGGGGTAAGGAGGATAACGAGGATTGGGATGAGTTTGAAAAATTAAGGGTTGCACAAGCTTTGTTAAACTCTAAATCTGAGGTGGAGAGGTATTTATCGGAGGTACTTGAAGCAAATGCTCCTACATTTGAAATTTTGCTTTGGTGGAAGCTAAACTCTCCAAAGTATCCAATCCTTGCCCACATAGCCCGCAACGTGTTGGCAATTCCCATTACCTCTATGCCTTCTGAGTCGGTGTTTAGCTCTGAAGGTCGAGTCTTGGATCCCTTTCGGAGTTCGTTGGCCTAAAAAACTGCAGAAGGTCTCATTTGTGCTCAAAATTGGTTGAGATGCAATCCTATTGTGGAGGAGGAGGACATGACTTCTGATATGACAGAAGATCCACAAACTTATACGCTTGACATAAGTAATTTCATTTATGTGTTTGTTAGTTTATTTTTTTGAATTTTATTTTTATTTTTATTTTTATAAATTATAACTTGGTGCTTGTAAATGTATCATGTAGAGTTATCCATCTTGGCGAGAGAGATTGAGGAGGAGTAGGGATTTTGGCAACGGAAATTGATTCTAATTTTGTTCATGTCTTTTTATCCTAATACGGTTAAGATGTTTTCTAAGTTTATTGATTTAGGATTTTATTAATTTAGATTCTAATATTATCTTTTAATATGTTCTCTAATTGTATTGATTTTGGATTTTATTGCTTTAGATTTCTCCAACTATCTTTTAGTATGTTCTCTAATGTTGTTGAGTTTTGATTTCATTAGTTTAGATTCTTCTAAATTTTCCATACATATTTCATTTTTGAAATGTGCTCAATGGCATTACAACATAGGACATGAATTCAACATCCAGGGAACAGGTTTGAAAATTTATTCCTGTTTTGGACTATGTATGCAAAATACTAGTTGTATGAAAATACATGGCAATTGAGATTTTTCTTTATGTTTGTTACCATTTGTTAATGCAATTAAGAGTGATCTCCAGTAACACCCAGAATCGCAATTACAGAACAGACAACTACTCATCTTTCGAATCGTTTCGTCCATGCAAGAAGAAAACAAGCGGCCCTCAAAGCTGCGTAGGAGAAGTTTTTGTGAGAATAGAATTTTTGCTAGCTAGCGAGCAATTAGAAGAACGTATATCTCCCTCTTCTTCCCCTTATTATAATGTTTTCCCTTCCCTTTCTTTCAATAACTTCTGGATTTTTTGTTGCTTAAATCATAATTTATGGGGTAACAAGTATAAAAACTCATAATTTGAGGTGGTTATCTGACAAATATTATAGTATAAAAACGTGTTATATTTCTTTAGTGGTTGAGCTTCGGATTCCTTTGGTAGATCGAATGTGACCACATAATTGTGGTGATCTCCACACCGTTTGTCATTGGATTAAAGGGAAAGCGAAATATGGAGACGACAATCTTGCAATGGCTCGTTGAATGGTCTATTGGTAAATTAAGATGGTGATGGGGGGCCAAAATAGGAATGGAGCGACAATTAAAAGCAACGGGGTGCAACTTTTGAAACAATTGGATGTGACTTGAGCTAGACTTTGGATTAAGATTCTCTGTAATTTTTTGCTGAATTACATGGTGCAATTTAGAAATATATAATAGGTAGATCATGTATTATTCAATATTGTCAATGTATAATTTCGGACAGTATAAGCCTTATAACGTGGTTCGCATGTGTGTAACTTCTCTCCGAATTGTATAGTATAATTTGACAAAAAATTACAAAAGATCTTAGTCTATAAAGGCCGTAGTCTGATACTTGGAAATAGCACAAGTGTTATTTCAGACTTGGAAATGTCGCAAAAGTCATTCCTAAGAAGTGTCAACGTACTAAATCTGCTGCATCACAATCAAATTCTTTGTTTGCATTACTAAATCTGCTGCACCGCCATTTGTTTATCATCCTGAACACTGGGCAGCCTCATAAACGTACTTATGCATGAGGTACTGTCCTGCTCAACGTCTATGGCGTAGTGGTTGGTAGCAGGCTATATCATGATTGAGTTGAACATGTTTAACTAGAGCATTCGACTCCCCACTAGATTCCATCAGCTTAGTCCTTAGACTTATCCAATACATTTATTTCAATCTCCAGCAGTAGCTTGAGCTTGCTTTTGTCCCCATGCAATTTCCTTTCTTCTTTTTTTGATCAAAACAGAGCAACTTTATTTCATGCAGCAGAAAATAAAAACTTAACAACTAGGTGGTCAGTCCCCTTTTAAGTCCACACCAAGTCCGGAGAGTGCTCAGATACATCAGGGTAGCCTCCAGTCAAAAATTGAGAGGCAGCCCAACGAGTTAAATGATGCGCCATGCGGTTAGCATCTCTCTTGACAAACTTAAATTCTACAAAGTCAAAATGGGAAATTCCGAAGAGCTTTGATCATTAGAAGGGCATCACCTTCAAGCTGGACAGATTTGAGACCTCTTCTAATGGCTTCTTAGATTCCCAACTGCCCTGCTACTGCCTCAACCTCCAGCGGGCTGTCTACAATCTTCTTGCAGATCTGGGCTCCCACAATCTTTCCTCTATGATCACGCAGAACCACAGCCCCTACTGCAAATTCCTCTCTAAATGCCCATGCAATTTCCTTCGATCGCTTGCCAAGCTTACTTTCCAACAAATCTAAAGTGGACCACTGTGGTAATTTTTTTCGGTTAACTCCACTAATAAATGCAGCAAAGTGGATTGCACGTTTTCTTCTTGAGTTGAAATTCTGCATGCAACGTAACCACATGTTTTCATACAAGCCGGGTATCGATCTCTGGCTGTCATAGCTGCTGAACTCTATTAGATTCGGATGTTGCTAAAAGAATTTCAGCTTGCCTTGTCTTCCCCTCCCGTCTTGTGAACGTGGCGTGATAATCTTGTTGCCCTTGCCGTTGGTTCTGATTCAGGGCGTCTCTGAGCATAGGCAGTTGCCTAAGGCCTCCCAACTTCTCTGATAGCTTAGCTTGTTGGGTCGGCTCGCAAGCCACATAAAGGCTTGCTTACTCTTCCTAAGAAAGAGCTTCTTTTTCTTTAGTGCCATTTAATAGGCTTCCAATTTATGTTCAATATTTTAACTTAATAAAAGAAAAAATAACTGAAATTTCCATTGGATGCAAAGAAAAAGCAAAATTCAAAATTTCAAAGAAGACTGCACTTCCAACTTTTTAAATTCTAAAAATTTCTTTTTCTAAACATATTCTAGCAGTTTTTTTCTTTAGCTCTACTTTCACTCTTCTCTTCACCAACTCGTATCTTCCTTCTTTTATACGTAACTTTGATTCAAAATATCTTGTTTTCACTTTTCTCCTCCCCACGCTAACTCACAGATGATATTATTCTAGCTTTTCAACTTCTAAACTTTACACTTTTATTTTTATTTATTGTAGTTATCATTATTTTTCGCAGAAAATTAAGAATTTGAGATTAAGTGAATATTGTGTAATTTTATTGATATTTTATATTTTAATGTAACAGTTATAACTTATTACAAAAAGCCTCTGCTTTCGATCCTATCTTCTATGCTGTAACTAAACATATAGAAGTTGATTATAACTGTGTGCAGGAAAAGATGGTTAGTCGTGATCTGCATACAAGCAAAGGATCACTACTACCGCCCTCTTGCTCCATTGAGTTTTCATGGATTGCTTGGGGATCGTTTTTGCTTGATGAGGTGGATTGGAAATCTCTTGGAATGAGTCATATGGGTTCTCTCTCTCCGCTCGTGATGAATTGAAAATCCCAAGTTGTGAAGGTTATCCCTTCTAATGGTTGATCTGTCAAGAGACCAAAGGTTTGTGGTTCTTGTTAGTGACTTTTGGCTGCAAAAGATCGTAGATCAGGTATTTGCTCTGCCTCTCCTCTTAAGGTAGTCATCTGTAGTTCACTCAGGGACAAAATTGTAGTTAATCTCAAACTGAAGCACTCTCACTAGTTGCAATGTAGCCACTGAACTAATAATTTGGCAATTGATTCAAGACTTGTCTGTAATATGCCACGTGATCAGTCTATTCATAATTGTGGCGGTGATAGCAGCTTGTTGCCGTAGCCCCAACTAACTTCTTGAAGGATCCTACGGAAAGTAAATACCTTTGCCTCATCAATAGTTCAATTTATGTTCAATATTTTAACTTAATAAAAGAAAAAAATAAGTCTTAAAGAAATATTGGATGCAAAGAAACAAAATTCAAAATTTCAAAGAAGACTGCACTTCCAACTTTTTAAATTCTAAAAATTTCTTTTTCTAAACATATTCTAGCAGTTTTTTTCTTTAGCCCTACTTTCACTCTTCTCTTCACCAACTCGTATCTTCCTTCTTTTATACCTAACTTTGATTCAAAATATCTTGTTTTCACTTTTCTCCTCCCCACGCTAACTCACAGATGATATTATTCTAGCTTTTCAACTTCTAAACTTTACACTTTTATTTTTATTTATTGTAGTTATCATTATTTTATCTGCAGAAAATTAAGAATTTGAGATTAAGTGAATATTGTATAATTTTATTGATATTTTATATTTTAATGTAATAGTTATAACTTATTACAAAAAGCCTCTGCTTTCGATCCTATCTTCTATGCTGTAACTAAACATATAGAAGTTGATTATAACTGTGTGCAGGAAAAGATGGTTAGTCGTGATCTGCATACAAGCAAAGGATCACTACTACCGCCCTCTTGCTCCATTGAGTTTTCATGGATTGCTTGGGGATCGTTTTTGCTTGATGAGGTGGATTGGAAATCTCTTGGAATGAGTCATATGGGTTCTCTTGCTCCATTTTGAAAATCCCAAGTTGTGAAGGTTATCCCTTCTAATGGTTGATCTGTCAAGAGACCAAAGGTTTGTGGTTCTTGTTAGTGACTTTTGGCTGCAAAAGATCGTAGATCAGGTATTTGCTCTGCCTCTCCTCTTAAGGTACTCATCTGTAGTTCACTCAGGAACTATGACAAAATTGTAGTTAATCCCCTCAAACTGAAGCACTCTCACTAGTTGCAATGTAGCCACTGAACTAATAATTTGGCAATTGATTCACTAGACTTCAACGTCTTTGAATATGCCACGTCTTTAGATCAGTCTATTCAGAATTGTGCCACAGAGCCAATTTTTCACCTAATTTACCAGGTCAGATCTTAGTTGATAGTGCATGTTGTGGAAAACTGAGAGTTTAGAGTGCCAATTATCAAAATTGCTTGTTTGGTGGTCACATTGCAAATGAGGTATGAAGGGATGAGCAATAAAACTGCCAAAAGACCTAGTTCCATTATGTTAGAAACAATCAGTTACAACAAAAGGAAAGAGGATCCTACCACCCAGATTTTTGCTCTTTTCTGCACTTGATGATGTCTAAGCAAACCACCTACAATCACAGTTGAGAGCTCACGGTAGATGTTGTTGCTTTGCCAGGTATCATGTGGTTGCTTATGAGGGAGTACGAGGACGTTAATTTACTGGATTCCTTGTCACAGCTGAGATCATATTGCTTAGCCTAGTTTCCATCAGAACTGCGCCCCTATCCATGTGACCTTGTTCCTATGAATGGCAGATATTTTCTATTTACAGAGTTTCTCTGGCTGGAATCATGGTCTTCATCCTATCTTAAATTATGGGTGAATTTATGCTCAAGATAGACTCTCTCTCTCTCTCTCTCTCTCTCTCCTTTTTGCTACTCCACCAAGTTGATTTCTGGTTTAAAACGTAGTTCTAAGGTCATGATGAAAAAACTGAATTTTGGACCGAAGAAAATGAACAGAAAAATAAAAGCTTTGATGACCCACCCTGACTCTTATCAAGATTATCTTTAATTTGCTCCTTAAATTAGACGGTCCAATTTCAAAAAGAGAAAGATGTAATATTTATTGAATGTTGTAGGGTAAAGACGTTCAGACTTCAGTCTATTTCCTGATCCTCTCGGTTATATTGTTGTGCTAGATTTACACCCCTCTGAGGACGGCTTCTGCTTCTGATCTTGAGGTCTGGTGTAGGTCGGGGCCTATGTGATTAAGGGATTATTCCGAAGTATGAAAAATTGCTTTCCATGTAACTGAGAGCTACACCATTGGTTAGTGGCTAGTATTGATTCGTCTTGGTTCCTTTCATACAAATACGCCAAACCCGAATGATTGACTTGATGTTTAATATTCAGCCTAGAAATGAAGTTTCAATTTGTCATTTCATTTTGAACTCTAAACACCGAAATTAGATGCCAAACTTTATCTGGGCTCACCTGTACGGTACAAAAAACAGAAGTCACCTAATGAATACCAATAAGCAAAGCAAATGAAGGGAACAAATAGGAAGCTTTAAAGCCTTTGGAAATTGCATAAAAATTCATAGGTATACCAAACATCTTACAAGATTTGTACATTTGTGGTTTCCTCAATAGCAGAAACACAAGTCTTGCATTTTCACAATTTGAAACAGATCAGTGTCACTTTTCAATCTAAAGTTTACCCTTCCAGCACCAGACAGTAACAGCAGAAGCTCTGTTAGGCATCCAAGACACTTTTGCCCCAATCTACTGCCTCATGTCATTTTTCTACTTTTGGTACTCCAATGTTAAATTATATGTCTTCATAATACTCTTGTATCGGTAAGCACACAACATCAACCAAGTGAACTGAACATATATAGACAAACAAATAAAACAGCATACTCTTTCCCTGGGAACTCAAGGGTGGCAGGGCTCCCAATAGTCAATGATTCCCTTCATATCTGCAGATATCACAGCATCACATACAGGGTTGTACTTCACAACTTTTACTGGGCCCATGTTTATCTGCAGAGGAAATACAAGAAAAAAAAAGGCACAAATAGTAAACACATGAGGTTTTTCTTTATTCAGAAATAAAAAAAGATAATCCTAATTTATCTTTATCATTTCTGGTTAAATTTTCTGAAAAAAAAAACTGGTTATCTATTTCATGGATCAAAATATAGCATATGTTGCTTTATACGGGTAAATCAGACCCTTAACGAAGACGGCATCCTAACGCATATTGCCAAACATCGTACTTAATATGTTATGTTTGCAAACAAAACCCATTCATATGCTACCATAAAAAGCTAAATCGTGATTGAAACAATTTCAAAGTGGAAACAATCTTTATTTAAGATTTTTCGACATCTAGACTGAAGTGGTTCCCAAAGTTTTGCCAAAAGACTACCCTGAATCTCTATAAGCAAACTCCAATGCATGCATTTTCATTTTGGAAAACAAACACAGCTCCATTATTCACTTTCCTAATCAAGACAAAGAGATGTTTAGGGCACTAACACCCAAATTGTAGTGGCACTAAAACTTACAGATAGGCCTTCAATTGGACCAAAGTGGAAATCTAAAATGCTTTGCAAACTCCATGACAATTGCAAAACTTTAAATGCCCTGGTGAAAAGGGGAGAGGAAGGAAGAAAAATCAATCAATCTGATAAGTAATAGTCATTTCATAGACCTGTTCTAGCAGAAACACAAACAGGAAATGGCCTAAAATTTCGACTATGAAGTCACTTTAATTTTCAAAAGATTTTGCATACTTCACTAGGCTCACTAAAATTATCACGTTTACATAATAAGACAAAGACAAATATTCTTATATCAGTAAGTCAGTAAGCATACAGTTAAACTGAACGTATTGACAAGATAAGGGTTTCCAATAAAAAAAAAGGCTAAATCTCTGAGGGAATCCATTATTCACTTTCCTAATTGTTTAGGGCACTAAAACGATAGACCTTCAATTGGACCAAGGTAAAAAATGAAACTCGATACCAATTGGAACGACATTTCATATATTTCATGAGCTCAAATCAAACAGACCTAAAAGATGCTAGAGGCCAAGTTACACAGGCCAGGAGTCAGTTTCGGTTTAATCCTTGTTAACGTGGCCCTCGAAATAATTATTTCCCAGAAATGTATAAACATAATGAAACTTTGGAGAGAAAGGTGCAAACACACTATATTTGGACAAAAACAATTATACGTCATGCCTCACTGCAAAAAGAATACATAGTCAATTACGATAGTGTTAGGGGGTTATGATTTATAACTAAAAGAAAAAAAAAGATATCTTAGGTTTTAGCTGGCGCTTCCAGTATTAAAAAATCTGCAGAAGAGACAACATGCGGGGCCACATGATGCTCGGTTCCCCCGCTTCCACGCCGGTACCGGATTATGCACCCGGCCTATACCAGTGGCCTAAACTTGAAAATCCCGGACTACACCGTCTGAAAATGTAGGTTTGTTGACCGAACAGCCAGCACGGTCTACGCGCCTTTCGTACTCTCCTCTGTGTCTAATCATTTCCAATCAATCGGTGTTGAATAAATGAATGTGATATTTAGTCTTCAAATTCTCTCTCTAATTTTAATTCGGGAAGCATTGGGGATATGTTATTGCTTAGTTTGCGATTTTTAGGGTTTCCCGATTTCTGCTAGCTAGGCTCTTCTCTGATATTGAAGACCTTGCTTCTTATACTTCTCCGTCAACATTGTTACAATTGACTACAAACTCATAATGTTAAATCGACATTTTCTCTTGCCAATACGTCGTGCATCTTTCTTTAAAGTCTCCGAGTTCTATACTTTTATCCTCTTTTTTCTACTTTGTTTTGCTGGTATTTGTTTGTTGCAATGCTCAATTTTGAGGTGTTATAATTATTAAACCTCAGTGGCCTTGATGAGGAGACACAAGGGAAGAAACAAAAGTTATGGTACATTCTTTACAATGTCTAACAAAAGATCATTGCCTTGAACTCATATGTCTAACTCCTATGTAGATTCTCATTAGATTTAATCAGTTTTTCTAGCAAATAAGTTTCTGAATGCCTTTAAATTGTAGTGTGAAAAAAGGATCTTTTTTTTATAAGGTATTCTAGTTTGAGTGTTGAATATATGGTTTACAAGAGATGTCATTGGCTCTTATGAGCTGCGCTAGTTGGCGCTGAATCCAGTGTTTATTGAAATAAGAAGTGTAACAGCACTCTTGCGGTGATTCCTCTTCTCACCCCTGTTAGTATATTCCATGTCGTACCATAAAATCATGTCATTGGGACCATTTCAATGGCCAGAGCCATTTGGGTATGTTGTTCTCAATCGGTGTTGAATTTGTGATATTTAGTCTTGGGTGATTCGGTTGTTGATTTTAATTCGTTCTATTGGAAACATTGGTATGTTATTGCTAATCTTTGTTTGCGATTTTTAGGGTTTGAATTTGATTTTGGGGTTGCAGAAGTAGAGAGAGAAAAGGGGAGAAAATATTGCTGAGATTTCTGCTACATTGCTGGTAATTTTTATCAAAGCTCTTCTCTGATTTCGGGGTTGCAGAACTTGTTTCCTTTCCAAGTCACCTTGCTTCTTATACTTCTCCGTCAACATTGTTACAATTGACTTCAAACTCACAATGTTAAATCCACATTTTCTCTTGCCAATACGTCGTGCATCTTTCTTTAAAGTCTCCGAGTTCTATACTTTTATCCTCTTTTTTCTACTTTGTTTTGCTGGTATTTGTTTGTTGCAATGCTCAATTTTGAGGTGTTGTAATTATTAAACCTCAGTGGCCTTGATGAGGAGACACGATTGTCGTTCAGGGAAGAAACAAAAGTTATGGTACATTCTTTACAATGTAGAATAGTAAATGAAGAAATAATATAGTGATCAAAAGATCATTGCCTTGAACTCATACGTAGATTTTTATTTTTTTTGGGTAACTAACTCCTATGTAGATTCTCATTAGATTTAATCAGTGTTTCTAGCAAATAAGTTTATGAATGCCTTTATCAAATTGTAGTGTTAAAAAAGGAAAAAAAAAAATCTTTTTTTGATAAGGTATTCTAGTTTGAGCGTTGAATATATGGCTTACAAGAGATGTCATTGGCTCTTATGAGCTACGCTGAATATATAGTTTCCAAGGGATGTATGTTATTGACTCTTATGAGCCCTGAATTGCGATTACTATTCTTGTTTCTTTTCAGCACCTTGCATGGATTATCATGAACACTCCTTTATATGCTGCATGTTAGTCGCTCATTGAGTTTTTCCTTTCAATATAATCATCCTGAGAGACTAATAAGAGTTGGTAACATTCAGCACTGGTTGAAAATTTTGGGTTGATTGGAGTGGTTATGTGAGAAAGGAATTCAAGACATTTCAATTACAACTCTTATTTTAACACAAATATCATTTGATTTCTTTACAAGTCTTGATTTGAGGAGAAGAAACCTAATCCAGAGCCAGTTGAATCTGTGATCTCGAAGATGAACAAATGGATGTTGCATTTATGAATTTCAAGAATGAAGTCCTATTAGTTTGTTCTCATAGGATTCAATATATATTCATGTCATTTAAATTTCTATTTCATGTAATGCCATCTCTCGGTAATCAAATAGGTGATATATTCATGTCATTACATGCTTTGCCTAAACACTTGAATTAAGTTGTTTGAAATGGTTTTCTTGATCATAGCCATTGTGCAATTAAAACAGTTTTTTTTTGTGGTTTGGGGAGAGGGGGGGGGGATAGTACAATTTATAATACTTGTATCAAATTGTTTAATGGAAGAGATATCTTCTTATAGTTTGTTCATTTTAGTTCATTGATTGAAACTTTTTTGAGTGATTAAACTTTTTAAGTATTTTTGTTTACAGATGGACACTACACAATCACACTCACCTACACCCACATCGAATTCTAAGCCATCGGGTTATGGCAACATCTCAATTCTTGTCCATCTTTCAAGAGAAAGAGGGGTCAGTTAGATGTTGGGCAGATGTTTTGACTCACGATGTTGAGAAGTCAACGGGGTCTGATGTTGGATGATGGGGGTGACACATAAGTTTTGTGAGAAGACTATTAAAGATTTGATTGCTAGATGATAATTGTCGATGAGATGCCTTTTATTGTAGTTCAAAAACATGGATTTAGGAATTTAATTCATTATCTGGAGCCTAGTTTAAAATGCCTTCTAGATTGACAATTATGAGGCTGTATGAAACTATATTTGAAGGAGAAGGCTAAGTTGAAGAATGTGATTCAAATGAATAGGTATAGAGTGTGTTTTACAATCGAAACTTGGACATCGATTCAAAATTTTAATTATATGTGTGTGACTGGACACTTCATCGACTAATTGGACCTTGCAGAAGAGAATTTTGTCTTTTAGGAGGGTGCAAGATCATAAGGGGTTAGTATTGCTAAGGAACTAGAAGAATGTATCTTTGATTGGGGGATACAAAAATCCTTACAATCACAGTTGACAATGCCTCCTCTAATGACGCTGTCATTGACTGGGTGAGGAGGAGGCAATTGAGTGGGGCTCTAGGAGCATGGAGGATTGTGTGTGGCCATGAGTTCCTACACTTGAGGTGTTGTGCACATATTTTGAACTTTGATTGTGTCTGAGGGGTTAAAAGATGTTGATAAGTCATTACTAAGGTTCGGAATATGATTAAGTATGTCAAGTCATCACCCGAAAGGTTAAAGAATTTTAAATATTGTGTGGGGTTACAAGGATTTCATGTACTCAATTTTTGACTCTTGATGTTCCCACTCGTTGGAACTCAACTTATTTGATGTTGGATGTGGCTTTGAAAAGTATCAGTTGGCATTTGAGTTGATGTTGGAGGAGGATGAACACTTTATAATATATTTGGGCGAGGAGGGCATGAGAGGAGGGGATTAGGCCCCCCCACACTCGATGATTGGGAGCACATCCGCCACTTTGTAAAGTTCTTGAAGTTATTTTATAAGTAACAATAAGAATGTCGGGATCAAATGTGTCTACAGCTAATGTCTACTTTGAGGAGTTAGCTAAAATATATAGGCATTTGGCCAAGTATTGTTCTAGTAGTGATATTTTGCTTAAGGATATGGCATCCCGCATGAAAACGAAGTATGACAAGTATTGGGTGATTTGATGATAGTGAATAGACTTTTATTTGTTGCAGCGGTGCTTGATCCAAGATAACAAGTTGTTGTTATTGGAATTTTGGTTTAAGAAAGTATTGGGAGCAGATAAAGGCCATGAATGGCATTGGTTGTGAAGGCTACTTTAGATCGATTGTTTGCGGAATATAGCGATGGTGACAATGGTAGTTCTGGGGAGATGGGTGACAGTGACAATGTGGTTTTGGAGGATGTAAGGAGGATAACGAGGATTGGGATGAGTTTGAAAATTTAGGGTTGCACAAGCTTTGTTAAACTCCAAATCTGAGGTGGAGAGGTATTTATCAGAGTCACTTGAATCAATGCTCCTACATTTGAAATTTTGCTTTGGTGGAAGGTTAACTCTCCAAAGTATCCAATCCTTGCCCACATAGCCCGCACGTGTTGGCAATTCCCATTACCACTGTACCTTCTGAAGTCGGTATTTAGCACTGAAGGTCGGTCTTGGATCCCTTTCGGAGTTCATTGGCCCCAAAAACTGCAGAAGGTCTCATTTGTGCTCAAAATTGGATGAGATGCAATCCTATTGTGGAGGAGGAGGACATGACTTCTGATATGACAGAAGATCCACAAACTTATACGCTTGACACGGTAATTTCATTTATGTGTTTGTTAGTTTATTGTTTGAATTTTATTTTTATTTTTATAAATTATAACTTGGTGCTTGTAAATGTATCATGTAGAGTTATCCATCTTGGCGAGAGAGATCGAGGAGTAGGGATTTTGGCAACGGAAATTGATTCTAATTTTGTTCATGTCTTTTTATCCTATACGGTTAAGATGTTCTCTAAGTTTATTGATTTTGGATTTTATTGGTTAGATTCTAATATTATCTTTTAATATGTTCTCTAATTGTATTGATTTTAGATTTTATTATTTTAGATTTCTCCAACTATCTTTTATTATATTCTCTAATGTTATTGAGTTTTGATTTCATTAGTTTAGATTTCTCCTAAATTTTTCATGCATATTTCATTTTCGAAATGTGCTCAATGGCATTACAACTAAATTTGCCCTAACTTGACCTAAAATGGTTCTCAATATAGGCTCCGTGGATGAAAAAAAAAAAAAAGAAAAAAAAAGTTTATTAGGTCAAGTTCTTAAAAGGCTAAAAAAAGGGCCAATATAGGTTGATTATGGTAATATCTCTAACAACCTTGAAATAGTTGTATTTGGTATTGTTTTCAGTTGTTTAAAGCTTTCTGAGTGGTAGTAATATCAACATCGTGGGAGTTGTTCTGTTCGGTGTGATTTTCACAAAAGTCATTCCTAGGAAGTGTCAAGGTACTAAATCTGCTGCATCACAATCAAATTCTTTGTTTGCATTACTAAATCTGCTGCGCCGCCATTTGTTTATCATCTGAACACTGAACAGCCTCATAAACGTACTTTTGCATGAGGTTCCCGATTGGTACAGTCCTCAGCGTCTATCGCGTAGTGGTTGGTAGCAGGATATGTCATGATTGAGTTGAACATCTTTAACTAGAGCATTTGACTCCCCACTACATTCCATCAGCTTAGACTTATCCAATCCATTTATTTCAATCTCCAGCAGTAGCTTGAGCTTGCTTTTGTGCCCATGCAATTTCTTCTTTCCTTTTTTTTTATCAAACCAGAGCAACTTTATTTCATGCAGCAGAAAATAAAAACAGAACAAGGGGAGTCAGTCCCCTAAAGTCCACACCAAGTCCGAAAAGTGCTCAGATACATTAGGGTAGCCTCTAGGCAAAAACTGAGAGGCAGCCCAACGAGCTAAATGATACGCTGTGCGCCTGTGCGGTTAGCATCTCATCTCTCTTAAATTCTACAAAGTCAAAATGGCTCAGGCTACCATGAATAGCCTCCATCCTGCTGTGAATACGTCGTTTCTCTCTCTTGGGGAAATTCCGAAGAGCTTTGATCATTAGAAGGGCATCACCTTCAAGCTGGACAGATTTGAGACCTTTTCTAATGGCTTCTTAGATTCCCAACTGCCCTGCTACTGCCTCACCCTCCAGCGGGCTGTCTACAATCTCCTTGCAGATCTGGGCTCCCACAATCTTTCCTCTGTGATCACGCAGAACCACAGCCCCTACTGCAAATTCCTCTCTAAACGCCGTGTCAAAGGTGAAACACAATCATGCAATTTCCTTCGATCGCTTGCCAAGCTTACTTTCCAACAAATCTAAAGTGGACCACTGTGGTAATTTTCTTCGGTTAACTCCATTAATAAATGCAGCAAAGTGGATTGCACGTTTTCTTTGATTTGATAGAAGTGGAAAACAAAAAAAGGCAGGCAGTGGAGGTAGCCAATGTAACTGATGCTGGGCAGAGCCGAGAGATACAAGTCTGTGTGGGTTACTTGTAGTTCATTTTCACCAACATTCAGTCTACATCATCCATCTACTCCAGCTGAAAGAATTTTAGACCTTGTTCTCAATTTACTTTTATATGGGTTAATTAGTTTGAATTAATTCGCTAAGTAGTGATTAACAATCAATATTCAATGCTGGTGTATTCTTTATTTCCCCGCTGATGATTTAGAGTGCCTACAAAAAAATTCGAACTTTTTATTTGTTGGTCTACTGAAAGTCGGACTTTTTTTTCCCCCTCTTTGTTTTTTCCTTTTTCTTTTTGGGTAAAAGGGAATACCCCTTTACCAAAATCTTCCTCCTTTCTAGTTATCCTTCTAGTCACTTTCAGCACTGTTTCTGAGCCAAAATGCATGTCTCTTCTTGGGAGTTTTGTAGCTTGGATGGATGTTTTAATACTTTCTTCAACTGCTCAATGGGACATTATATCATGCACTTGTTTATGGTAGAATAATCTCACACCCAGAAACAGAGTGAGAAAAAATGTTCTCAACTTCTTTCATGCCTTTTCTGTAGCCACTGAATAATATTGTTAATCAGCTAAAGGATCAGGAGACTGTGAACTTGTTGCAAGAAAACAAGAAGCTCCATGCAAAGTAAGTATATTATAAATTTAGTCCTCCTTGGATATCTGCATTTTCTTGTTTTTTCTTTTTCTTTTGTTATCGGTAATCCACACACCTAGCCAGTCGATCTTAACCCATGAGCTCACCTTCGACTCCGCTCTCAAGGGAGAAGGATGCTGTCTGAGATAGAGCACATTGACCATAGTAAATGGAATTCAGCTTTTAGGGGTTGACATTTTGGTCATAAATTGGGAGATTGTTTTTCCAGTGTTGTGTTTCATAGCGATTTATACAAGCATTAGCTGATCCTTGTATAGCGAGGGACCCTTTTTTGGCTTGAAAGCATCTTGCCTAAAGCACCAGTTGTAGTCGAAACTAAAAGGAACTATGACCAATCAGGCATCAATTCATGCTCACAGAGGGTCCTCATTTGTATGTTTGTTATATGTTTTCAGAAGTTTGGAGTACGAGAAGAGGGAGGAAGAACTTAATCTGAAGGTACTTTGAATGCACTAATAGTGATTACCTTGTTCCAGATTTTCCTATTCGATTTCTATCTTCATGTGTTGTAGATTTGCATCTGCTGATGCTGAAAGTAGTACTTTTTCCTATTATAAAGTAATACCCAAAACATTTGGCAGTTCTTTGAACAGAAATCTACTTTTTTCTATGGTGTTTGGGCACTGTGTCATAGATGACTTCTATCTCATGAAACATCTGTAGGAAAACTTTTATTTGTATGGACGGGGTCATTAGAAAAATAAAACTGGAAGATAATGAGAATCCTTTCAGGATGAGAGGGAGGAATTTTCTGTTTCTATGACATCTAGTAGAACACCTGCAATTTTCCCTGAACTTGATGAAACGTAGGCTTCATTTATTATCTATGCACTTTGTTTCTGTCGTATCATTCTATTTTTTTTTTTTCAGATATGGAAAAGCAAGCTGAAGGTGATGATACCGGTGGTGAACAAGATTCTGGTGAAAATCGTCAGCACAGAGCAGAGAAACAGAACATGTTTAGTGCGGAAATTATGTTTGCCTGCATAGAGTAGAGAAATAAAATATGTGTCTTTGTAAAAATTATGTTTATTGCAGTTTCTTATTTTTTTTTTTTATTATGACTGTCATTTTAACTTTCTAAATATATGAATGTAAAACATTATTCAATTTTGTATTTTATTTGTATTAATTTAAAATTCTCTTTTTGGTTTTAATTTTAATTCTAGTATTCTAAAAAAAATACTCTACTTGGACATTCTATCATCGATTACACGTGGATGTTCTATCACCAAATAACCCATTTGATCGTCTGCTGGTCGTTCTATCGTCTAATACGTGTTTGATCATCTATTGTTGTTCGATTGTCAATTATACTGTTTGAACATCTGCGGAATTGGCCGTTCGATCGTCTATTATACGATCGATTGGTTATTTTAGACGATCAATCATCTGAATTCGTGACAAAAAAAAATTGTCACAAAAAACTTTTGGTGATGAAATTCAAATTTCGTTGCAAAAAACTTTTAGTGATGCTCTTTTGCTGGTAGAGCTCGTGACAAAATTTCGTTACTAATAGTTTTAGTGATGAAAATTTGACTTTTGGTGACGAAAAATTTCCTCACAAAAAGTCAATTTTTTAGTAATGGATCTTTGTAGAATAATTCAAGTATGTTTAAAAGGATTGACTATTTATTATAATTCCAGATGGAAGCTATAGATATCTTCATCGACTTGACTTTTCGGCTCTTGGTATGTAGTTGGTGAGTGTTTTGGTTTCCTCAAACAAACATATTGGATGATTGGTGCTGGTGCTTACTTTGATCAATTGGTTAATTGACAACGTGGACTTAAACATTTGTGTCAGGTTGCACTACACATAAGAGTTCTAGTTTTTTGTAATTCATTCTAACGAATAGGGAAGGATATATATATGGGTGGAAGCTTGAGTACCTCTGAAAGAAAAGATAAAAGGGTGCATAATTGAAATATAATGGAGAGAGGAGAAAGAGTAAGAAGAGACAGAGATTTAAATGGTTCAGTCTAGAAGACATGTAAAAACCCTCTATGGCTGTATTTTGTATTATAGATCCATATAGAGTACAAGTTAAAGGTCTCTATTTATAGAGACAATATAAAGCATGATAGAAAATACATTCCTATTTTTAGATATGAATTTGTGAGATCTTGAAAATATTCAAGATGATATATGATATATAATATGATAACAACGCTCTAACAACGCAACCTACAATTTGTATTTGGTATTGTTTATAGTTGTGTGAAGCTTTCGAGTGGTAGTAATATCAACATCATTTGTTTGGTGTGATTTTCTCCACAGAAGTGACCAGGAAATTGCACAAAATTCATTCCTAGGAAGTAAGCATACTAAATCTGTTGCGTCACAATCAAATTCTTTGTTTGCATTACTAAATCTGCTATTGCACCATCTATTTGAGAACGGATTCTGTGCAAGGATAAATTATGTAAAGTCATCCAAAGAGACGAAGTTAGTGATGTTTGTGTGTCAAAATTTTGGAGTATATATGAAAGTTGGTTAAAGAGCGAAAAGAGAGAAGATTTGATAAATTTTTTATATTTATTATAGTGAAAATGGATGATTTAATGGAGAGAGAGATTATTTTGTAGTTTTTTTTAATTAAGGCAAAATTTTGGCACTTGAACACTTCCTTAAATAAACAAATCTAACTTTTCAAGGTTGGTCACGTTATTTAATGAGGCGAGAAGATAAATGACATGACTTAATAGCTTCGCTTGTTACATAGAATCATTTCTCATGAACGTACTTTTGCATGAGGTTCCCGGTACTGTCCTCAACGTCTCTCGCGTAGTGGTTGGTAGCAGGATATATGATGATTAAGTTGAACAGGTTTAACCAGAGCATTTGACTCCCCACTACATTCCATCAGATTAGACTGATATATCCAATCCATTTATTTCAATCTCCAGCAGCAGTAGCTTGAGCTTGCTTCTGTACCCATGCAATTTCCTAATTCGATCGCTTGCCAAAGCTTACTTTCCAACAAATCCAAAGTGGACCACTCTGGTAATTTTCTTCGGTTAACTCCATTAATAAATGCAGCAAAGTGGATTGGACGTTTTCTTTTTGAGTCGAAATTCTGCATGCAATGGAATAACCACAGGTTTTCATACAAGCCGAGTATTAATCTGTGGCCGGCTCTCATGGCTGCTGAACTCTGTTAGATTCGGATGTTGCTTAAAGAGTTTCAGCTTGGCTTGTCTTTTCCTCCAGTCTTGTGAACGTGGCGTGACAATCTTGTTGCGCTTGCCTTAGCTTCCGATCCTGTCTTCCATGCTATAACTAAAGATATAGAAGTTGATTATAACTTTGCGCAGGAAAAGGTGGTTTGTCGTGATCTGCATATAAGCAAAGGATCACTACCACCGCCCTCTTGTTCCATTGAGTTTTCATAGATTGCTTGGGGATCGTTTTTGCTTGATGAGGTGGGATTGGAAATCTCTTGGAGTGAGTCATACGGGTTCTCTTGCTCCATCGAGTTTTTGTTCATTGTCTGAAGGATGGCTTCTACTTGATGAGGTCGATTGAAAATCCCTTAGATTAATGGGGAATATAATTTAGATTGTTTTTAAATGAACTGGTTTTGGAAACTGTTTTAGAGCTATATAGTTTCACGAAATTTGACTTTTTGGAACGATTTTTTTAGGACGCCAAAAAATCCATCTAAAAAAGTACTCTCTCGAGACAAATTTTTTGGATGTGGTTAGTTAATTTTTGGGGACGGAAAATAAATTCATTCCAAAAACTATATTTTTTGCAACGGAAAATGTTTTTTTGGGACATAATTTTCTATCCTAAAAAAAAACTCTTAATTTGTTGGGACGGATGTGCGGTAGATATACTTTGTCCCCAAGAATATCTGTGTTTTTTGCAATGATAACTTCTGTCCTAAAAAAGTTTTGACCTTTTGGGACAGTTATCTTTGTCCCGATATTATTGTACGAACGCACATGATCACATTCGAACGGTGTAGTTATTTTTCGAGACACGACGATGTTCTGTCTCAAAAATGAGAAATCATTCAGAAGTAAGAAAGATCACATTTAAACGGGCTTGTTATTTTCTGCAACAGCATCCTTCCATCCAAAAAATGAAAAATCGTTTGAACATAAAAAATAAATGTTTGAACGTGATGTGCACCTACCACGATTAATGCACGTCTTCTCAGCACATCTCATTTACCGTTATACCGACCTGAATGGTATGCATAACTGTTCGGCCAGTAAATGAACATTTGCGAGTTGCTAAAATTTTCATGCACAAACTGTTTGAACGGTTACATATATAGCTTAAAGCATTTGGATAGAACTATTACCATTTGGCCGCGACTAAGTTATCCGCATTGTTTTGATTTTACTGTTCGAACGGTAAAATCAAATCTGTTTAGGAGATAATTAGACTAGAGTGGTAAAGAATAAGGATTATATTCCTTAAACAATTTCTAATTGTATTAGATTCTTAACATGTCAAGAAAACTAAGTTACTAAGATACTTGATGACCTGATTATTATCCAGTTGTCTAGAGATCACGGTTTGTGATCAGACTAAGCCGCTATGACACTGTCAATGTATTGGAACCATTTTTTTTTCCAAGTAACTGTGCAGGAAATCTGTCATTTTAGAATATTATTTTGGTGTTGATATTAAACAGTACCTAAGGGTCCATAGCTCAGTGGTAGAGCATTTGACTGCAGATCAAGAGGTCACCGGTTCGAACCCGGTTGGGCCCTTCCCTTTGCTTGCTTTTTAAAACTTTTCATATCCTTTTGCGTGATTTTGTTTAAAGTTTTAAACTTACTGTTATGCCTCAAATCCTGTAACTAATCACATCCCACAAGAATTTCCTCCAAATAGTTGCTGTTTATGGACCACCACCACTACCTTCACTTTCAAAATTTCATTTTGAGCGTGTTGCAAGGTAAGGGTTTCAATTATTTTATCTCCATTTATTTCAAATCTTTTTTCTCATCTTAATATTTGACAAATTAATATTATCGTGAGAAATGCTTATGTGACATTTGATGGATATTTGAAGAAATTTAGTCCCAAGAACTTGAAAGGATCTCCAAAAGAGTAAAATTTCATCACTTCTCTTTTGTTACATTTTCAACTCTTCTGTTTAAACTAACACTTTCAACTCTTTTCTGAGCAATCTCTCAGGTACTCATCTTTTATTCTATTTTTACCTCTTTTGTTTAAACCAACACTTTCAATTCTTTTCTGAGCAATTTCCCGACTACTCGAACGCAGAATAATCCCTTCAATGAGAGTCGAGCTCCAACACTTCCAAGATCATATGGAATATTTATGCAGCATTTTCAAACTCATAGGATTCAGTTTACATAATGAAATAAATATAATACAGTATCCGGGAAATATAGATCAAACTTAATTGTAGTGCAAATATCTTCTGAGAGGTAATAATAGGGCTGTGCAAAATGACTCCGACTCGATATAATTGAATTGGTCGAAGACAAAGTTCAAAAAAAATTTCCTACTTAAGTCGGAGACGATTCCCAACTCTGACTTACATTTAAAAATTATATCTATCCGATTTAAATCACATTTTGGCCTTCTGGGTTCCCCCCCCCCCCCAAAAAAAAAAAAAAACCTACAAAATACTTAAATCTCTTAGATTTGTATTCAGCATTTTCAAACCCTTGAGCTTCAGTTTACATAACGAATCTATCGAGGTATAGACCAAACTTAAATGTAGTGCAAATCTCTTCCGTGACAGGCCACTGCAATGATAATTTATCCAAATAACTCAATGGGCAGGAGTAGCTTGTGTATGGCTTTGCTGAGAGCAAAAGGCATTTGCATTGATAAATGCGCACTTAGATACCATGAAAGGAAACCTATGTGGCGCGCCCCTTTTCCTAATAACATGGTGACGAGAAATCTTTACAGCTGCTGTGGACGCATCCCCACTAGGAAAGCAGAACCCAGTCTCGATTGAACTTCTACCATCATCTTTCTCATTTAGAGGAAAAGGTGCGGGGAGGAAGAGAAAACAAATATAATATTTAAAAGTGGCAAGGCATTGGATTGGTGAAAATCATAATATATGAAATCCAAAACTTAACAGTTATAACTGATGTGTCTGATAGAACTCCAAAACTTAACAATTATAACTGAAAGTCTGACATCACTTTGTTATCAGAACAAATAAAAATTCAAAACTCATTGACATCTAAACCAATATCCAACTACAGACTCATCTGAGAAATCTACCAAAAGCACACTATCACCAGCAGGCTGAATCTCTTAGTCGAAGAGGCTGAAACCCATGTCCTGCAGCAAACCCAATTTGTAAGTTAGCAGAATAAACTACCTCCCCGAGAAAGAAAAAGTAAGACCCAGAAAAACAACACTCAATAGATTCTCAAAAGCAGTATCTTACATCATCAGACTCCTCCTTCTCTTCCACTTTCTCCTCTTTCTTCGGCTCTGCAGCAGCAGCAGCGGCAGCTGGGGCACCGCCAGCACCGGCCGCAGGTGCAGCCATAGCAACAGCACCACCACCAGCTGGCACGGATGCCAACTTCTCCCTTCCAGCAGCAATCAGCTCTGTGATATCTTTCCCCTTGACTTCAGACAAGAGCAACTCAATCTTATCATCATCAGCTTCCGCTCCAACTGCAACAGATACAATCCATGTATTTTAGTACTTGTTCTAAAACTTTATCATCCAAATAGAACTTCAGCAGAGTATCAATTTCAAAAAACTAAAGACCTATACGGTAGTAATCTCGGAGATTCTCCTTTTCCAATTTGAGTGGCTATTATGAATGTTATTTTATTGAATTCTAAAGCCATTGGGAGGGAGCATGGGTGTTAAATAACCAGAGGCTACGAGGAGGATTTTGCTATTATTTTGTTTAATTCGATTCTCATGCAATTCTGGAATAAGTAAGAAGCTGCTATAGTGGTGTCTATTTACTCCAATAGTATATGTTTTATAACTGAGTTGGAGACCATCTTTATTCATACCCAAAGAACAATTCACGAAGAAGACAAAAAGTAGATTGCAATATTTATATATCAAGAATTCACCATAACCCAGATTACGCTTCAGCCTAAGGGCGCAAAAACACAAACTTTTTAATCGCAGAATCGAAATACATGAAATCAACCTAAATATACACATCTACAAATATATACATATATCAAACTCTAATGCTTTTTACAGACCAACACCACGAGTACGACTATCCGAAACAAATTATTTGATAAAAAAACCAATGAGGAATTCCAGTTTGATAAAAATCGAAATTAAAAATTACAAAATTTCCTGCTGATCCTAATGATCATAACACCAACACTACAAAAAAAGGAGTACCTGATCCGAGGATATCCTTCAAATCTTCGGCGGAAGGGCAAGTGTTGCCTCCCAACACGGCCAACAAGTAGGCAGCGACAACCTTCATCTCTGCTAAATCAAACAACAGCGGCCGCAGTGAATCAGTGTCGAACTTATAAAACGTACAAATGCAGTTACGAATACGAAAGAGAGAAAGAGTACTCGTATGGAGATTTGGATGCAGAGGCTGCTTTGGAAACTCAGGGAGGTTGTGGGGTAGCGCCTAGGGTTTGTACAAGAGAAACGGCACAGTTGGCTGTGTAATGGGGTATTATATAACTAGGGTTCCGAGTTAAGGTGGTTTGATTCCATCGTGTCCGTTCATTTTTCAGCTTCCCATACTGTCCGGGTGTTTGGTCGCGCGGGGATCCGAAGTTTAACCGGTTAAAGGATTCGCCTAAGGTCAGAATTCTTTACGATCCAACTTTTTGTGGATTTTTTTTTGATAAAATTATTTTGGAATAAATGCATTACTGTGTTTTGTATGGAAAAAAAAATTATTTATCCGATTCTCGTGGTATTATTATAAAGTTTGTTGAAGTTTATAAAAAGATATTAAAATTTATAAAAAGGTAAAAATGATACTTACGTTCAAATAAGGGTGGAGTTTCAGTACTCACCGGAATGAAATTTTTTTGCTCCGTTTTAATTCTAGTATTTTATTGGAATATAACCGAAATTTCTAGAATTGGAACTAGAAATTTTCGATTTGACATGTAACTTTTTTAGATATATTTTGTTGGGCCTTGATGAGCTAAAAATATTTTTTAAACTGAATTTTTGAGATATTTTTATGTTATTTATCACAAATTGTTAATAAACGTAAACATTAATCTAAAATAAAAATTCTAAAAATAAAAATTCAAACAAATTTTATATATTATATTTTTATTTTAAACCCTTTAAAAAAAATAGAACTGAGATTTTCTGTATTTTTTAGTTATTCATCATAAATTAACAATAAATATAAAATATTTATCCAAAATCTAAATTGTAAAATAAAAATTCAATCAAATTCTATATGTTATATTATATTTTATTTTTTTTAAATTGAAATCTAAAATTTCAGTAATTCTGTTAGAATTTCCTATTTCAATTCTTATTCTAAGAATTGCTAAAAATGACTTCTAATTTCAATATATACCAAAATTGAAACTGAATTTTCAAAACCTGAAGTGGAACTATAAATTCTAACTCTTTCTGAAATTTTTGCCGACTTTAATTTTAGAAGACAATCATAAGAAATACAAAGAGGCCTGAAAAAGGGTGTCGCTTTAAAAATTGTATAGCCGCCTCTCTTTTCTAACCACTTGCAGTTTTGTTTATAAAAGTTACTTATTCTCGCCACGATCTTAGAACATCTATAGCTGAGACAAGTATGGTCACCAAAATTGGACTTTAAGGGTGATACTAAAATGAGCAATTCCGGTATTAATCGGAATGTAGTTTTTTTTTTGTTATGGTTCCATTTTGAAATGAAATCGGAACGAAACCGGAATGATCGAAATCTGAAATTTTGATTTGGCATGTGAGTTTTTTTAGATATATTTTTTGAGGGTCCTAATAAGTTAAAAATATTTTTTGGACCGAATTTTAAGAAGATTTTTCTATTATTCATCATAAATTAACAATAAAAGCAAACATTCATCTAAAATAAAAGATTCTAAAATAAAATTTCAAGCAAATTTTATATGTTATACTTAATTTTGAGCTCTATTTAATAAAAAAAATGGAATCGAAAATTTCGGTCTTTTTTAGTGATTCATCATAAATTAACAATAAATTTAAAATATTAATCCAAAATCTAGATTATAAAATAAACATTCAATCAAATTTCATATGTTATACTTTATCTTGAGCATTATTTTTATTTTATTTTTTATAAAAAACCTGAATCGAAAATCTTGACAATTCAACCGAAATTTTTGGTTCTGGAAATTGTCAAAAATAATTTTCAGTTTTGAGATATGTCAGAATCGAAACCAGATTTCGAAAATCGGAAGTAGAACCAGAAATTCCAATTCTTATTGGAATTTTTACCACCTTTCACAAGACTCGAGCAACCGTATCCTAATTTTCGTCCCCATAGCTTAGGTTGATATTTTTAATTACTAAAAGAAAATAAGAAAAAGTTAAAATTTTTGTGTTTAAATTGTAATGCAATTTAAAATATGGAACGATTAGAAAATGTTTCCTAGAATTTGACCACCAAAAAAAAATAAACCACATGTTATATAACTTCGCGTTTTCTTCTTATGCTTTTTTTTTTTTAATTAGGAAAATAGTTCTTTTGTTAAAATCTCTCTCAAAAATTTCGATGAAGGTGAGTACATTCTAATTAGAAAAAATTATACAAAGGGATCTATAATTTCATTTTGTTACCAATTTAATCTCTGTAATCACTAATACAATGTATGGAGTCGTTCACATCTCTGTTAATTCTTTTACGAATAGACCTATATATCATGTAAAGAAAGTTATTTTTCTAGCCTTAAAGTAAGATTTTTGTTAACAAAATAACCCTTTGTTTATCTACCTTTGAAAAATTTAACGGAAACGCGAACTTAGCAAATAGAGTCCACGTGTTTTTTTTCCCTACTTTTTCTGATTCTTTTGGCAACTTGCAAAGAACCAAATCCCCGAATGAAGGAACAAGGTGATTGCTGCTTGTTTTTGTTCCACAAAATCCTCAACTCAACAATATACAGAGGAATGAATAGGGGAGGCTTCTAAGGAGGAAACGCACTTCCTAAAGAGAACGAAAATTTTTGGGGGAGAAAAAAACCCAAAAGTTTTAAGGTGTTATTAGTGAAATCTGCTGCCGATTCTACCGGAGCAAATTCGGGAAAATTGGGGGAGCTGAAACGGAAATTGCGCCATTCAGCTTAAAGTGATAAGTTGATTAATTTGGCCTTGTTTGGGCTTCGGTCTGAACTTGAGTTTTAGAATTCAAATTTTAAGATTGTGTTTATTTTAATTTTGAAAATATTTTTTGTGTTTGTATTTTTTGGATATAGTGTAAATTTTTTTAGAATCGATAAAAAAATTGTTAAAAGTTGTTGAAGTTTATAAAAAGTTACTGAACTTTGTAAAAAGATATTCGAATTAATGAAAAAGTGATTGTAAAAATTTTTTGAAAATATTTTAAGAACAAACCAAACCAAACATAACTTAAATTTTTAGCTTTTAGCTCCAAACTTTGTTTGGTCATTTAAATTAATTTTACTCAACAATATTATTATTATTTAGTTATCATGACATTTAAATAATAATAAAAAATAAAATAAAACAATTTATAAAAAACTATCAAAATATAAAACGTTTAGAAAAATTTAAAATTTAAATTTTAAAACGCAATCTCAACTTCAAACTCAATCGCAAATAAGGCCTTTTAGATTAAAAATATTTTTAAAATAAAAAACCTTTCCAAATACTATTTAAACACTTTTTCTGAGAGAAAATAAAGCGCGGGAAAGTTTTCAGATCACAACTTGAGAAGGATTTACAAATCCTCCTTCACTGACTAAGGGGTTATCGAAGAGACAGACTGTAAAATGAGCGGCGAAGGACGAAGGCGGGAGCGCCGGGACATGTGGAGCTCAAAGAAGCAGAAAAAGCTAATACGCAGTGCTGAGGAGGATATCGAGTCGAAGCTAGGGTTCGATCTTTTCTCAGAAGGTGACCGGCGGCTCGGATGGTTGCTTACATTCACTCCGGTAAGTCAATTTAAAATCATCAACGTCACCCCACTTGCACTTCCATCTAGGTGTATTCTAGTTTTCTTTCTGCATAATAATGTTCATGGGATTATCCATTTCCCCTTTATGATCCGTTTGTTTATGCGAAACTGAACGAGAACAGATGAAATTGAAAACTGAGTGTTTGCGTTTCTTAGGAGTATATAAATTTCACCGTTACCTTCACCAGCATCAATGCCAAATTATCGGTATCCTAGGGTCTTTAATTGCGTTAGTCTTAATCCTGATTTTTGCTACTTAAGGAGGAAATGAATGTTATAGTCTGCATGCTCATTTTTACCACATATATATATATATTTTGTTTCACAAAAAATATGAACATTAAATAGTATCAACCTCCGAATAAGGATACATACACCAACCAGGAATATCTTGAGACAGAAAATGTCCCATACAAATGATGAGTAGATGCCCATTCGTGCTACATTATGTGTTACAAAATTCAGATGTCTCGAGACATGTTGACCATTCCGTTTTCTGAATGAACGCAAAAATAGAATGTCTGTAACCAGGGCTTCAATAGACTAAGCTAACTGCACAAGAGGAGCATAGATAGCTGATATGATTATAAGCTAATCACCTTCAAGAACAAGATGAGACGCTCCATGCATAGCCAATAGCGCCTCATGAGCATTTCCAACAGTAGATTCGAGTGGAGGAAGTTGCAGAGCCCAAATATGTAACAAGGAACCAAAACAGCCGTGACATACATTATCAACAGTACTTCTGTAGCAAAAGATCCCAAGCAATCTTCCAAATAAGAATTTTCACCCTTACAACTTATATTGGAATGTGGTTTCATTTTGAACCCCTAAACTTCTGTAGCTCTGCCCACTTGAGTGCAAATTGAGATCTTATAGTGTGAGATTCACAAAGTTGAAAATTTTGTAAGCTATGCCCAAATTCTCTTAGCAAGTCAAAGGGAGTAAACTTTGACTTCATGTGCCTTTAAATTTTCAATGTGCAAATTAGGGATGCCTTTTGTTGTATTTTTGCAGTCATCATGGGAGGATCACGATTCCCAGCAAGTCTTAAGCTGCGTTGATCTTTATTTTGTTTCACAGGTAACCTTTCCAATTAAAGTCGTATAAAACAAAACCTTCTCGGTATTCTTATGTGGTTGTTAATCGACTTGGTTAAATATATATAACTCTTTCATGTTTAATTGTAGGATGGTTCTACTTTCAAGTCAAAATACAAGTTCCGACCTTATTTCTATATAGCCACAAAGGTATGTACACAATAAATGTAAAGCTAATATTGGTGACTAGTTTCCATGATGGCATTTACATTGGTGAGATAAATATTCCAGGATAAAATGGAAGTAGATGTTGAAGCATATTTGAGACGTCGCTATGAAAGACAAATTGCTGATATTCAAATCATGGGGAAAGAAGACCTTGATCTTGTAAGCAACAATGGCTTTTTGCATAACTAGCCTCATAACTATTCCCATCATTAGAAGTCTTAGAAATTTCCTACACTTGTGTTGCTTTCTTGCTCTCTTAACCTGTTGATTTTCTAATGACTATCCACTTTTTGGTCTTATTTCATGACTTTTGGGGTCTGCTAAAAAATAGAGTTGTTTAGCATGGGGTTGGGAGAGACTGATTCCAGCGATTCCCTTAAAAATCTTAGAAGCTCTGTTGTTTGGGCAAAGCCAGAGCTATGCTGCAACTGTCAAGTCAAGTGTAATTATCTTATTGAATTAGTTATACTAGCTTCTGAGTAGATATATTATTGCTAAGCCTTTTAGAATTAGTTACTTGGGGACAAAAATCAGTACATGGAAGTTTAAAGTCATGGTAGGATGGTGGGTAGATATTAGAGTGAACAAAGAACTTGGTTATATTCCACGCTTCTCTTTTCACTTATAGACATTGATGCATGCAGAAGCGGTACTTGTTGACTCTATGGTGTGGATTGCATAGAACTTTTTGAAAAGGGGAATGCTTACTGAATTTTTAGATTGAGTTTGACATGTCATAAACAATTTTATGATGTTTGGGTATTAAAATTGTAGCAGTATGTTGTTTAATAGATTTTTTTTTTATAAGTAAGGAAAATTTTATTAAAAAAGAGAGAGAGAAAGAAGAGGGGAACAGTACAAAGAACTATACTGAGACCCCTAAACCATACAAGCTCAAGAAACTAAGAAAATCCGGATAATAGCATGTTGTTTAATAGATAGAGTTATCATAGCCATCAAAAGCTTTTAACTCAGATTCTTAAAGAGGAGAATGTCAATCGTTTGGCAAAAATAAATATTCTTTTCGTTTATGAGAGGTTCATATGTAGTGGAGCTTTCATGAAGAGGATATAATGCGATTATGTAGTCATAGGGCCAGACAAATGAAGCTCTATTCAAAGTTTTATGGCTATGCTTGGAAAGAGGTCTTGAAATGTGTTTGCTGTTTTTGCTAATGTAGCACTCAGACATCTATTTGTGCACCTTAGCAATGAACATAAAAGGGCCAAAATCCCGAAGATAGGAAAAAGAAAAAAAGGTCCACCACCCTGTCAGGTGAAGGAGATTTGCTCGGTCTGTGGAGATCTCCATCCCACTGCAAGGCCATGCAGTGGAAATCTCCACCCCTCATGTTGGAGGAGGCAGATTCTCACCTTTCCCACATAAGAAGGGGCAAAGGGGTGGATTTGAGTTTTTTTTTTCTTAATTAGGTAAAATGTGAGGCTCTTTTTCAAAACATGGTGTGTGAGAGTCTTTTCTTTTTTGGTTCTCTAGAACATTCTCAAGCACAGGAAACTGTCCTTGATAATCAAAACCAAATGAACCCATACTCTGTAATCATGAGGAACTTGAGGAGAGTAGTACTTATGTGTTATTCTGACAGGTAAGTGAAATTAGCTAACGATAGAAACTGGGGAGGGTATGAACAGAAAGGATATTGGCAGTGTTTAAGACCTACTAAAGAGGAAATTGTCTTATTCTTGTTGGAGAGGCACCACTTGTTGTAGAACTGTCTTGTAATGGAATAGACCTGGCTTTATCAGTTTTTTAGCTTGTATGGTTTAGGTTCTCAGTATAGTATTTTGTACTGTTAACCCTTTTTTATTTTTAATAAAGTTTTAACTTATAAAAAAAAGAAGACAATGTTGTTAAGATCTTTTTACTGACCTGGAATATAGTTCCCAATGTTGAATGGGATTTCACATGATTGCTGAGAGTCAAAGTTTTCCAATTGTAGAATAGGTTCGATTAACTTACCTTCAAATTGAAAAAATAAAAAAGGAAAGAAGGTTTCTTACCTAGCCCCACTAAAATAAGAACAAATTACTTACCTTGAAGTTGGAGACAAAGAAAGGAAAGAATGAAATGTCTCTTACGCTGCCACTTGCCCCTGAGGGCGTAGAGTGGATGTAGCACCCTGGTGAAATAGAACAACTTACACTTCCCTTGAAATTGGAGACAAAGAAAGGAAAGAATGAAAGGTCTCTTACCTTGCCACTTGTCCCTGATGGCGTGGCATGGATGTAATAGTTTTCTGACACAAATTTACTTTTGTCATTCCCTGGTGCATTGCTATTCTCACTGCAGAACTGTGGACTGATCCAGCTGCTATTGAGGGAAAAATTTATATTTGGGTGTTGCTACACTGATCATTATCATACTCATATGTAGTTTGTGCAATTGAGGCATTTCCATGAGCATACGGATTCCCAGTTTTTCGGTATGTTTCCTTTTTATGGTTCATGCTTAAAGCACCATTGGTTTCAAAAAATGGTAGATCAAACTACAGTTAGGGCATATAGTTATCTATTCTGCTCTATTCCTTACTAGTCATTCAATCATCACATTCCTTGCACGTAAATGTGATTACCTGTCCTGGAGTTGCTGGAATTTGTTTGCATAATTCCTCTCTGAAAATGAATTCTGATGTCTTTGTATGCTTCTGAACAGAAAAACCATTTGTCGGGCTTGCACAAACCTTATTTAAAGTTATCTTTTGACACTGTTCAACAATTAATGAACGTGAAGAGTGACCTATTGCATGTTGTTGAGAGAAACCAAGCAAAATTTGATGCTGCAGAAGCATATGAGTCCATAATAACAGGGAAAAGGTAAGGCTCTATTCTCCATATTTAGGTTCTATTTTCAGTGGTCCTGCCATTATTCTGCAAATCATCTGCATTAGTTTCTTTTTGAGTGGAAAAATTTCGTGTTTTTCCTTGTACAGTTCCACTTTATAGTACTGAAATTGCGCCCCTTCTCAAAAGTAGTATCTATTTGCTGATCCCAAAACCATATTGGTGCTTGATTTGCAGAGAACAAAGACTTCAAGATTTTCTAGATTCTATTGTTGATCTCCGCGAGTATGATGTTCCTTATCATGTTCGATTTGCCATCGACAATGGTGATACTATTTTCTTTCTATCTGTTTGGACATTCACTAAAATTGTATCGATTAAGAAACTACATTTTATTTACCTGTCCTTTTCTGACATGAGAGCTTCATGTGACTTAGATGTACGATGCGGGCAGTGGTACGATGTTAGTGTATCCAGTGCTGGTCTTATGCTGGAGAAGAGAACAGATCTCTTGCAACGTGCTGAAGTGCGTGTTTGTGCATTTGATATTGAGACCACAAAGCTTCCTTTGAAATTTCCTGATGCTGAATATGATCAAATAATGATGATCTCATACATGGTTGATGGACAAGGGTACCTGATTATTAACAGAGAGGTGGGCATGATGGGTCTGACCGTAATGCTGTTTCAGTAGTTTCTTTACTTGTGCTAGAACAAGATTCTGTGATTCCACTTGTCTGTGGCAGACGTCTGGACATGGGACTTGTGTACTTTATTATTGGTGCATTTAATGCAATGTTTTTTTGGCTTATATGCTCAAACTTCATTTTGCTCTTTTCTCAGAGTGACTGTCATTTATCAGTTTTAAATGTATATATGATTCCTCTTTTAGTAGAGCAGAAGAGTTCTCTTTTTGATAATTTTCATCTTGTGCTACATTTTTGTTTTACTAACGAAGTTGATGACAGATAACAACTAGGCCGAGTATATAGTTATTGCAATTTCCTTTCGTGCATTAATTACTCCTATTATTTATTCTCCTCATGCACTTGACTGGATTTGCTTCATTGATGACATGTTGGGCTCAAAGATTATTCATTAGTTCTGTATCTAAGCCTTCTTATCGATATTGCCTGTCGCCCCATACATAGTTGTGGTTTTGTTGCATGTGTTTATAGGTGCCTATTTCTTCATTGGTCAATTACTAATAACTATACCATTTTTGTGTATAATTTAGTGCGTTGGAGATGATATAGAGGACTTGGAGTACACTCCAAAACCAGAATTTGAAGGGTGTTTTAAAGTTACAAATGTGAAAAATGAGGTAATGACCAATATTCACCAACACACACACACACACGGACGCACAGACATGCTTGCATACATACGACAAGTGAATAGATTCATAGATACACATATACATGTACATACACATATGTAGCAATGTTGCGTGTGGGCATGTGCTGTGTGTGCATGTGGATTTCCATATATACATACATGCATATGTTTTACATCAATTAGGATGATGTAAAGTAAGGAAATTTTTGTTATATGGTCATTCTTGCAGGTAGAGCTTCTTAGACAGTGGTTTGCTCATATGGGAGAGGTGAAGCCTGGTATTTACGTCACATACAATGGCGATTTTTTTGACTGGCCATTCCTGGAAAGCAGAGCAGCCTATCATGGATTTAAAATGAATGAAGTGCGTTGTTTATTTCTTGTAGTTGCTGTATGATATTACGAGCTTAGAATTTTAGCTTCTTCTACTTATTGAGAAGGCAAAGACGCACACATCGTTAGCTGCGTGCATAACCTTTCTTTCTGGATAACTTTCTTTGGTTTATAGTATAGTGACATGATCAATGGCTGTAAATACTGTTATTTAAGAAGCATAGATCTGCTGTTGGCAATTCCTGGCTTGACAAAACACTTCAGAAATCATTCTCGCACTGAAAGCTTGAGCTTAACTCCGCAATTTTTTTCCTATGTTTTCGCCTGTATCTGCGTAGCCTGTAACATGTTTTATGTTAACTGTGTCTATATTAGATTGTAGCTTTGCATAAGAGGTGCTTTAGCCAATGTTTAGTTTTCTGATGTGTAGCTTTCTGGGCATCCAACTGCGTATCGAAGATACATATCTTGCCTTTCTGTTGGTAGCTTGAATAGTGCATTATACTGTAAAATCCCTTCTTTTTTCTTTCCTTATTCATGAATATAAAAATTTACAGTGGCAGGAATTGGGGGAAGCGCTCATGTCGCTTTCATATACTTTTTCATTGGACTTTGATGTTATGAATGGCTTCACATCAGTTTTACATTATCATTCTAGTAAAGTAGTCATAGGTTAGTCTTGTTGCTACATATGTCTGATGTTGTAGATATTGTCATTTTAGTTCTTAACGGGAGTTCTTGGTTTAAGCGCACCCAGATATATGACAATATTGATGTTTTACCTCACTGTCTGAACTTAGATTCTCTTTTTTGGTGTCCAGGAGGTAGGATTTCAATGTGACAAAAATCAGGGGGAATGCCGTTCTAAATTTGCTTGCCATCTGGATTGTTTTGCTTGGGTCAAACGTGATAGTTATCTCCCTCAAGGAAGCCAAGGCCTAAAGGTACAAGCTGCTAACTTGGTTTCAATTTCTTTGTTATTGGTGTATTGCGTTTGTTAAAAGTCCTTTTTCTTGTGGGTGAATGCTTTGTTGGGTTATCCCTTTTTGGAGTTTTTAGATTTCATTAGTTTTCTAGCTGTTTGGTCTAGAGGTCTCAGTATAGTCCTTTGTACTGTCTCTTCTATTCCTTTTTCTTTTAATAATATTACCTTATCAAAAAAAAGGGTCCTTTTTCTTCTTCTCTGTTCCCTGAGAAATTCTCATTGGCAGAGTATGAGATCTTGAGAATTATCATGGTTTCTTAGGGTTGCGCATTTGCTTGGTTTCTCGATCAGCATATTAAGATTAGAATAACTTCACCTTGCTTGGTATATCCATGTGCTTCCCTTACAATCATAATAGATTGCTCTTGGAGAAAATAGATGAATTGCATGCTACTTAAACTTTCAATTGCTATGACAGATTGTCAATGCTCATTTTTTCCAGCTTTTGAGTACCCTTGTTCTTTCCTTTTGTAAGATGTGTTTTTATGATAAGAAAGCTTATGCATTTTTACATTCCTTGATCTTATGTCAGGCTGTTACTAAAGCAAAGTTGGGTTATGATCCTGTTGAGGTGAACCCTGAGGATATGGTTTGCTTTGCTAAGGAAAAGCCCCAGGTATGACTGCATGCAAATAGTTCTGATGTAGCATAATTGATTTGGCATGTTGATTTGGCATCTTGCTAGGTGTTGTTTGATTGCCACAATTTTGGCACCCCAAAATTTTGAGCCTGATTAAAAAAATTACAAAATAATCTCGCTCCCCATCAAATAATTCTTTTTCATTATAATATTTATTCAAATCTTCTCTCTCTTCACTTTTTCACCAACCTCCATATCCCAAAATTTTAACGATCGCACACCACCATGATTGCTACATTTCTTCCTCCACGGTGCATTTAGTTGTGGCATTTGCTTCACGTTGGTCTTTTGGAGTATTTGGAGTTTAAGGTTTCTTCACTTGCAAGTAGTGTTGCAAACCAATATTTTTTGAAAATTTTGGAAATGTTGTGATAAATTGAGGTGATTAGAGTTTTATTAGATTTTGAGAAAAATTAGTGAAAAGTAGGAGTGTATAAAAAAGTGAAGAAAGAGATGATTTGAGTGAATTTTTTATGATTATTGTTATAGAAAGAGATGATTTGACGAGGAGATAGAAATAATTTTGAAGTTTTTTTTTTTTTTTTCGTAACCAAAATTTTGAGTTAGTTGTGTTTGGATTCAAAAGTTTTGGATGGGTCAATTTTTTTTTTTTAATATTTTGGGTTTCTAAATATTATTGAGCCACCTTAAATCGTTTGTTCTCACTTCTCTCTCTCGCTCTTGTGTAATCTTGTTTTCGTTTATTTCAAAACTTGCGGGGTCAGCCAGAGTGAACAGAGCCACCCTTCCTGAAGTCAAAAGGGGGAGGGGCATGGACCCCAACCCTCCCAAAATTTGCTAAAAGGCATATTTTTTTTTAACATTTTTAATAGATTTTGACCATTTATTTGTGTTTTATTCATTTTTGCCCCACCAAAATATTTCTTTATTTAATTGGCCCCCCTGTAGTCAATTACTGGATTCGTCCCTGCCTCCTCGCGGGGCTAGTCGAGGTGGGGGCAGATCTGCCCCCTACATCTCTCCCTGCTGGAGGGATCAGGTATAGGGCTGGATCCCCCTTTGGGCCTTCTCCTGTTAGTGCAGTGCAGCGTAGGGGTTGAATCCGGCCCCCTTCTGTCCCGGTTCTGGCGCTGGATGATCTGCCCCCTAGTCCATCTCTCCCCGCTGGCGGGGTTGGGCAGAGTGCTGGATCCCACCCATTGAGCCCTACCGCTCGTGGGGTTGAGCGAAGGGGGCAGATCTGCCCCTCCACCCAGGAGGATGGGTGGCCTTCTGCCTCTTTCCTGCTCTTCTTGGGTGGCACAGAAGAGAGGGGCAAAGGGCTGGATCCCTTTTTTCTCCTCAGTAATATTTAATTTTTTTTACTGGTTTATAATAAAAAATGTATAAAACTAATCTAAACAATTGTAAAACTTGTTTAGTAAAACTTTAAATTTGAACCTAAATCTGAAACTCAAACTAAATCCTAACCTGGTTACCATACATATAGCCTTAGAGTTCACAATGATGAACTCCGATGAGAATTCAATGGGATACCGAAGAGGGCCTCCTGCTTGGGCTATCTTACAGATGTTTGGCTAATGATTCATACTTGTTTCGTCTTTTTTTTTAGTTAAAATTAGGTAGGGAACTAGTCATATGCTTGGCTCTATTAACAAACCCCGTAAGGGATTGGGTGGGAGTCTAGTTCAACAATAAATAACTTTCTTGCACTCAGAGTTCAGGCACCAGAAAGGTCTGTCTATATGGTGATTTATAAGCCAACAAATGGAAGAAAGCCCACCAGCTGCAGTTTTCCTAAACACATGAACAAAAAGATTATATATACGTGAAGTACGTGAAGAAGACAGTGCAACAGCCAACAATGTAGTGATAAGATATGCATTTATGTCCACGTGGATGTGCATATGTACATATGCCTTTGTGGAAATTGCTAGCTGCCAATACCTCAGACACCCTGATCCCAAGAGCTGATGTTCTGGTTTCAGGGTTGCAGTGCCTTGGAAATAGCATATACCATAATTCTTTGTCTAGGCAGTCATCACCATCAAAATACTACTCCCTTGATATGCCTTGTTGCAGATTATTATCTGTTAGGTATATGTGTTGATTCTGTTCTGTTGAAACTTCTGTTTGGTTTTTACCCCTTTTATTTTCGTCTCCCCCACTCTTTTGGCCTTAACCTTCTTGGAACACTACTAATACTTTCCACTTCTTGTTTTGATAAATGCAATCACAGATGATGGCCTCCTATTCTGTTTCTGATGCTGTTGCAACTTATTACCTGTACATGACCTACGTTCATCCCTTCATTTTCTCTCTTGCTACTATTATACCCATGTCACCAGATGAGGTTTTACGCAAAGGTAGTGGGACTCTTTGTGAAATGCTTCTCATGGTTCAGGTGAGTTCTTTTGTACATGCATTCTGAAGCTTTTGCACTTAAAGATTCTGTACCATCAAGCTATTAAGTTTGCTTCCAATCTCATCTGTTGCTTTGCTACCTTTACAGGCATACAAAGCTAATGTTATCTGCCCTAACAAACACCAGTCGGACCCGGAGAAGTTTTACAATAGTCACCTGCTCGAGAGCGAGACATATATAGGTGGCCATGTGGAATGCCTTGAAAGTGGGGTTTTTAGATCTGACATTCCTACTAGTTTCAAGCTTGATCCTTCTGCCTATGAGGTCTGCAATCGTTTTATCTGTTTCATGTACTGCTATAGTTGACCAGACATTTGTTTGACATGATTTAAAAATGACATACAGTTTGGTTTGGTTAAATGTTCCTCCTTTATTTTCTGCATTGTCCTATTATCATAGTTTTGAGCCACCTTTTTTGAAAAAATTGACTGATACCTCCATCAATTTGGGCATCACATGTGGTTATATACTCGTACCTTTTTGTTTGTTTTGTGGTCTATAACTTTCTTATGTCACTTTTAAGTGCATTTGTTTTATTTTGTGTGACTCAATTGTCCAAAAACTGTATACAGTACTTTTCTAATGGTTATTTCCTCTAAGTGGAAAGATTTTAATGTCCACCACAAAGCAATTTATCTATGCTTCTATTGGTGCAAACTATTTGTAGGTTTTGTCATCTTGTAGTCTTGGTGTTGCTCAGCTGTACATGAGTGGAATATTATTACTTGTCTTTCGTAATGCTATGCTTCTCTTTCCTAGATATTTCATGATAACAACTTCAAGATTGATCCATTTCTTTCACAAGATTTCCTGGGAGCTGCTTTATTGAATTATTTGTGTTTTTTTTTTTTCTTTCCTTTTTTTTTTAAGAAAAAGGATTTTCTGCACCTAATCAAATGCTATGCAATTAAGATTCCTAATAACTATTTTAGTTTGCTATATATGCTTCTTTAATATACTTGATTCACCCTGAAATACTTCTGATTTCAGAAACTGATCAACAACCTTGACCGGGATTTACAATATGCTATAAGAGTAGAGGGCAAGATGGAGTTGGAATCTGTGTCCAATTATGATGAAGTAAAGAATGCTATAATGGATAAGGTGCTGAGTATTTCTGTTTTCAGCATTTGCTTTACAAATAATAGATGTTCAGCGAACTTCTTTTAAACTACATTTATGTGCAAAATCTATCAGCTATGTTTGGTTTGGTTTTGAAAACATTTTTTGTGTTTGGTTTTTTTGGAGGTAGTGTAGATTCTCTTGGGATTGGTGAAAAGTTTGTTAAAAGTTGTTGGAGTTTGTAGAAAAGTATTGGAATTGATGAAAAAGTAATTGTGAATACTTTTTAAAAAACGTTTTGAGACCAAACCAAACATAGTCATCATCTTTCGCTTAAGATTTGAAGTTTCTATTATTGCATCTAATTGCTCACCTAAATGTGATGCTACGATCTGAACCTTAAAAGAGATATACTAGAAGAATTGTTTTTCATCTACTCATTCCCGTGATTTGCAGCTTGTGAGATTGCGAGATGAACATATACGTGAAGAGTGCCCCCTAATTTATCATCTTGATGTAGCTGCAATGTATCCAAACATTATCTTAACAAACAGGCTTCAGGTACTTTGATAATAAATGCTTCAAGAAATTGACAATGACACATGCTTTTGTTTTTGTTTTAAGCATTGGTTTGCGTTTGACATTCAGTTATAAAAATTTTGCAAGGGTCAATTCGTTTGACTTTAGTATGAGGTATTTGACAATGTTGCATCAGATTCTACAAGGCAATGTTTTCTGCATTTTTAATAGTGTGAAGAATATATTCATAATTAAAGGAGAAATATCAAGTTAACTGTAAACTTGCTGCCACGCAGCTAAAAATTGTATTCTAAGTAGCTTGATAAGTTCTAGAAAAGACATGGAGATGGGTGTTCCCTGTAATACTAGGTGGATCATACAAAGATCTCAAGAATGTTGTTTTGTAATCAAATTCAAAGTTGCATCAAAACGACCATGTGTCCAGTTGTTCTGTCTCTCCAAATTGTCCATATAAGATATAGTTGAGTAGTATCCTTTTCTCTTGTTCATTTTCACGTCACCCATACTTCCATTGATGACAAACAAGTGACTGGATCAGATTCCTTGGCTCTATAACTCTAGAAAGAGAAAAGACAAACATTGAAGTAATGGGTGATCAACTGACTCTCTGTTGGTCTTAGTGGTAAAAAGGGTTCATAAAGATCAGTGAATGCAGCAAATAATTTGAATTCATAATCTTCCAAGTGCACACAAAGCTTGGATTTTAGTGGCATACTTCCCCTTGTGAATTTCCCAAATATAAGGCAATGTGGTCCCACAACTTCAGGAAATAGACCATTCAGAGTACAATTACCACACCATAGATCCTGCCAAAAATGAACCCACCTACCATCCCCAACTTCAAATTTTATGACCTGGAAACTGATCCCAACCACCTCTAATCCTTTTCCACCTGGAAGTCGTTCCCAGCAGTATTGAACACTGCAGGCTCACTTTACATCTTAAAATGATTTTCCTATTTTCCGTGTTCAGTCAACAACTTTTCCCTGCAATAGGATCATTATGTGTTTGTTAACAACCGTTTTGGTGGATTTTGATATCTTATTTCTTTAATAGTTATTTCCTGATTGTGTTATATTGTCTCTTCCTGTCAAGTTTTAGCTGATATACCTTTTTGTTTTCCAATTGGCATATTCAAATTGTTATTGTCCCCCATCTCCCAAGATTTACCTAGTCTAGCAATCTAAACTAAGGTTTCTGCTTCCTTTATTCCAGCCACCATCAATAGTTACAGATGAGGTCTGCACTGCATGTGATTTCAACCGTCCTGGCAAAACTTGTCTGCGAAAGCTTGAATGGGTTTGGCGTGGAGAGACATTCATGGCAAAGAAAAGGTTTTTTATTTGCATTTATAGTCTTTCTATATTTCAATAGGTGTATCCATAAAAAGACTGACTAATGACTCTGTCTGACTTTCAGTGACTATTATCATTTGAAGAAGCAAATTGAGTCTGAGTTTGTTGATGGTGCCAATGGTCAGTTGTCAAAATCTTTTCTGGACCTACCTAAGACTGATCAACAGTCGAGGCTAAAAGAGCGTCTAAAAAAATACTGCCAGAAGGTAAATTTCCTAGTGTTAGAAGATATGTTTGCTTAAGTATTTCCTAAGAGACTAAATTTTGCTGTCGTCTCAAGGCATACAAAAGGGTACTTGACAAGCCAGTCACTGAACTTCGAGAAGCAGGAATCTGCATGCGGGAGAACCCATTTTATGTTGACACTGTTCGTAGGTGAGCAATTAAAGTTTGTTAATGTTATGAGTTATGTATGCTAAACAGTCAAAAGGACATTCCTTCGCTCTTTAAGTGTAGACAATTACTAACAAAATCATTCAGTGGATGTGAGGTTGATTTGGTAAGAGAAAACTTTGTGGTGCATCTCATCCCCAAATTACTTTGCACTTCCGTTTTGTCTTTCACTTACGCTTTCCTGTTGCTTCTGTTCAAGCTTTCGGGATAGAAGGTATGAGTACAAAGGACTTAACAAGGTTTGGAAAGGGAGGTTGTCAGAAGCAAAGGCTAGTGGGAATTCTATAAAAATCCAGGAAGCCCAAGTACAGAAATTTCTTCATCCTGTTGAAAAAGTGGAATATTGTCATCCCAGGATGATTAGTGACCAGTTTTGTTTTGTTTTTGCAGGATATGGTGGTGCTTTATGATTCATTACAGCTTGCTCATAAGTGTATTCTTAATTCATTCTATGGATATGTCATGCGCAAGTGAGTTTGGTGACTTCCATTTGCTTGAACAAATTATTCTATGGAGTCGCTGTAGCAGTGGACTTTTGTGTTATCTTTCAAATGATACTATTGGATGTATTAACTTCCAGGGGCGCAAGATGGTATTCGATGGAAATGGCTGGAGTAGTTACATATACAGGAGCAAAAATAATTCAGAATGCTCGCTTATTGGTTGAAAAAATTGGAAAGCCACTTGAATTAGATACAGATGGTATCTGGTGTGTGCTTCCTGGATCTTTTCCAGAGAACTTTACTTTCAAAACCAGGTATGATCTGGTTCTTTGTGGTTTATATTTAGTGGTATTCATTTAACTGCAGCAGATGTCAAAATCCTTGTCACTAATATGCATTGGATATATACCACTAGCATGTAGGGTGGTATCCAATGTTTCATTCTGATTTGTAAACATATGATTGTTGATTTTCTAAAGATGGTGACCATCTTATGTGAACATATACTTCAGAGACTTGAAGAAGAAGCTGACAATCTCATATCCATGTGTAATGCTTAATGTTGATGTGGCCAGAAACAATACAAATGATCAATACCAGGTCAGCTTGGAATCTTCAGTAGATTGTTTACATCCTGATGTATTTTGCTTCCTATGCCTGGTATATTGGATATGGCTGGCTGTGTGTATATACTACAGTATCACTTGAAGTTCTGACTACTATGTTTTACAGACGCTAACAGATCCTATGAATAAAACATATGCAAGTCATAGTGAATGCTCAATTGAATTTGAAGTGGATGGACCATACAAGGTAATTTTGGAAGTTATTATTGGAATGAATGATTGATCTGTTCTTCATTGTGTTTGTTGTGAATCCTCTGGTTAATATCTATGCAGGCAATGATTCTTCCTGCTTCTAAGGAAGAAGGAATCCTCATTAAGAAGCGATATGCTGTTTTCAATCATGATGGAACCCTTGCTGAGCTTAAAGGTTTTGAGATCAAGCGGAGAGGTGAGCTGAAGCTGATTAAAGTTTTCCAGGTAATTTCTTATGTGGATATTTCGCTCCGTGATACCTGCTATACACTTGGACTTGTTTCTTCTTCACTGTCATGTATTTTGAGAGACTTCTGTTTGGAAGAGGAAATTTGATGACCCGACAGCTTTGGCGATTTGGAAGATGATTCCCTCCTGTGTTTGGTGGTGTTTATGGAGGGAAAGAAATAATAGATGTTTTGAGAATAAGTCTTTATCCATTGGAGTACTTAAAGGGTCAGATGTTGCAGTCTCTCTTCCTATGGGCTAATGCTGTGTTGGGTTCTCCTTTTTGGACATTTCGTGTTTTTGTAGCTTTCTAGCTTGTATGCTTTAGATGTTTTCAGTACTGTCTTTTGTACTGTTAACTCTATTTATTTTTCAATAATATTTTAACTTATGTATAAAAAAAAAAAAAAAACAAAAAACCAACATTTCCTACTGATAGAAAAGACAAAACAACCAACTCTATGTCTGTTTTACTAGTCAGTCTAGAAGAATCTGACAACAACTTTTTCCAGATTGTCTTCTTCTATATGTAAAGCACTGTCTTCATTGCAGGCTGAGCTCTTCGACAAGTTCCTTCATGGTTCCACCTTGGAGGAATGCTATTCAGCTGTAGCTTCCGTTGCAAACCGGTGGCTTGATCTTCTTGATGTATGTAAACAATCTGATCTATTGGTTTAGCATCACATACTGGTGTGTTCAAAGTACAGCTCTGGGTTGCATCACATTCTGATTTGTTTTTATTTTATCTGTAATCAAGGATGTCTATAGTCGCACCATTAGTTCGGTGTTAGTCTTGAATTGCTTAATTTTTACCCTTCTTTTCACTCATTTTTTTTTCTCTCTCAGAATCAAGGAAAGGATATAGTGGACAGTGAGCTTCTGGATTACATATCAGAGTCAAGCACTATGAGCAAATCTTTAGCAGACTATGGTCAACAGAAATCATGTGCAGTAACCACTGCAAGACGGCTCGCTGATTTTCTTGGAGATACAATGGTTAAAGATAAAGGACTCCGCTGCCAATATATCGTTGCATGTGAACCTAAGGTGTGTTGTCTGCATTAGCTTCTAGGATTGATGCATTATAGATTGTTTCACTTATGTACTTAGCCAATCAAGTTTCTTATCTTCTATTTCAGTGGGAAATCAAGGGAACAATCAGAAAGATGTTTCCGAAATGATAATATGGATCCGTATATTATACAAGTACCAAAATAAAATAAAAAAGAGAGAAGTTTGTTACTCGCAAAAGTTTAAAGTAGCCAAAATATTCTGGTTGAATCTAGGGTTTTTGTTAGAGTGTGCCTTTGGAAGTAAAGTAAAGGAATTCCAGACCAATCCCCAGAGTTTTAGTGCTGAATATATATTGTCCAAAATTTGTTTATATTGCTTCACAACGCATAACTGAACAGTCCTCACTGACAGTGAATTATGGAGGGGAGGTCATACATTCTCCAATAATTGATTACACTGGCCCATGCGCTCTTAATTATGTTAATCATGATCAATGTCAGAACTGGCAGGAATTTCATCAGTGTCATTGAGCATATTTGTCCCCTTTGGTCAACCTGGACTTGTCCTATCATAGTAGATTTTGCATTCTGTACCTTTTTTTGTCCTTCACCTAATATGAGTTGCTGATCTATTTTGCACTACTGAGATGAGATCTGCTTGTTCCAAGTAGCATACTGAGAGCAATTTTGTGTTCTTTAAGACCTAGAAAATCATCGGCAGCTTGGTAGCAAGCCCATCAATTGCATCATAACCTGTTGACTTCCCTTTTCTCCATCAGAAACATTGTGGTTTGCGCCACAGACAACTCCCCCCCGTCTCTTTGCCTCATAAAACTTTTGGACTCATTGCCATCCATGTTTCTGACCCCAGCTAAAATCATTTGGAACTCTCAGCTTGAAGTTCCTCTTTTGTAGCCCCATGGTGGACCCACTTGGGCTATCATTCTCTCTGCACTATGTACAAAAATGATAACTTCATCAAGATGAATGAATCATTCACTCCATCGTAAAAACATTATCTTGTTATCTTAAATGGTCTTTCACTTACCACCGAAGCATACTTCAACTTATTCAATGGAAAATTTCAGCTCGTTATCGTCATCCTTACGATAATCTTCTTCATTTAAAGTTCTGTGAGATTTAAGGGTTCTTAGCTTTGTTGAGTGCTGCAAAAGCCAAGTTCTCAAGCGTCTCATGTTTGAGCAATTCTCCATAAATCAGTAAGGGATTTGCTCTGATTTTCCATACTTAGACTAGAACATACTAGTAACAAAGGGACATTCTTCGATGCCTTCAAAATTCCAACATAACTAATTAATCTGACAGTCATTGTCTATTCTGTGACTTTTCGTCTCTCAGCATTTTCGTCCTTTTTCTTTGCAACTTCTTATGGGGAGAGTTTTCGCGGTCTTATAATTGTAATATCTATTTTTTCACATGTATTGTATTATTTTAACAAGGTTATTTGTCTATATATCTATTTTCTGAAGGTTGGGAGGATTACTCATTGGTGATGTTACTTTTTGTGGATGCCCTTAATAATTCCATTTCTGTTCATGTTTCGTCTCTCTTGGCTATCTCAGATACTGTTATTCCCACATACACTTGGCATGTTTATGTTCAATTTTCAATTTTCATTTTTTTGTGGGGACATTTTAATTGACATCTTCTCATTTTAAATTGCCATGTGATAGGGAACTCCTGTAAGCGAGCGTGCTGTCCCTGTTGCAATATTTGAGACTGATGCTGGTAAAGTTGTGCTGATGGTTTTGTTGAATTTCAAATTTTCCTTTTTCTATTATTTACTATTGAAAGCAGGTATAATGTCCAACTTTTTGCAGAAATAATGAAGTTTTATGTACGGAAATGGTGCAAAATTTCATCTGATGTCGGCATTCGATCAATTATTGACTGGTCTTATTACAAACAACGACTTAGTTCAGCAATTCAGAAGATTATTACCATTCCTGCAGCAATGCAAAAGGTTTTGTTGCTCGTTCTTTGTTTTTGTGGAAGTTATCTTCCCCCCTTTCACTTTTGTGTTCCTTCTGTAAAATGATTTGGATTCCACAGGTTGTGAATCCTGTCCCTAGGGTAGTTCATCCTGATTGGCTGCATAAGAAGGTTCGGGAGAAGGAGGACAAGTTTCGCCAACGCAAATTAGTTGATATCTTCGGCTCATTAAACAGGGATAAATTGTTAGAAAATAATAGTGATGCTGTTGAGGGCAACAGTGTGAGGAAAAATGAAATTGTTGATGATTTGGAAGACTTTCGTAGCAAAAGCAGCAGTTCTGTGAAGGTGCCTAGACCAATTGTTCGTAGCTATGAAGTCAATGGTGTTCAGCATTCAGTTACGACAAATGATCAAGTAGGCTGTGTGGAACCACAAACTGATCATGGACAAAATGTGCTTCAAGAGACTCCATCCTTGCAACAAAATGTTTGCTCTTCTGAAAACATTGACAGAAGTGTAGATTATCAAGGATGGCTTGAACAGAAGAAAAGAAAGTGGAAAGATACTCTGGAGAGAAGGAAGAGGCAAAGGTATGCTCCATTTTGACGGGTTGGAATACCTTACATGCAGATTGAGATATGGTTCATACAGATACACATATTTGCATAGGACACCTTCTTATCCAAGTTTTCATGTATAAAAATAGATCTAATGATAACATTGAAAGAATAAGAGTTTATAATTATTATAATTTGATAGAGGAATGATTAAGGATTTCTATTTAAGTTTGGGTCATAAATGTTTCACTAAAAGGTACACTTATGTATCCTCCATCTGAAGGCGCTTGGAGGGGTTGTGTTAGGGAGCCCGGTCTAGGCCACCTTAACAACGCCAACTCCCGCTAAGTGATTCGAACGCGATCACCCCAATTGATCCTCCTAAACTGTTCTTGGCAACACACGAGCTGAAATGTAAGATCTAACACAAGAATTGGAGAACACTCAAGATATTATTGATAAGAACGAAGAACGTGGTTAAGGGTTAATTAGCCCAAGAACCACAAGAACAAAAGAACAATCCCGATCAAGGGTTAATTAGTCCCAAGAACGGGTACCCAAACTAGGTTATTAGCCTAGAATGAATCCCAATGACAAGGTTATTAGCCTTGACAACGACTTAGCATATACGTGCCTATGTTTGGCCAAAACTCTCCCCAAAAGCATTCAGGCTCTCCAAGACTCTACTATTCTGAATGATCAACTCTAATGCACCTAAGGGTGTTTATATAGACATCCTTAGGTGCTTACAAACTCTAATGGAATCAAATCACAATCACAATGAAATCAAATCACCGATCTTTAGGAATCAATCCCTTCAATCAAGTAGATTTGATATTACATGCCTAATACTCAAAGGAAAGGAATCTTCTAGAGTTTAGGAAATGAATCTTCTAGAGTTTAGGAAATTATTCCTAAATCTAGAAGATATGATTTATTCAATCTCAACAAGAAAGGAAACTAATCCCTAAGATACCTCCATGAATGCCTTGATCTCGCCGTCGTCCGCCGCCGTCCACGGCGGCACCGCCGCCGCTTGCACCTCCATGGGTGGTGGTGCTCCTTCGCCTCCTTGGCCGTTCCTCTTCCTTTCCCCACCTAGCACCGGTAGGGGTGGTGGTGCTCCGCCATTGGTGGTGGTGGCCATCCTGTGTCATGACACTCCTTTGTTTGTTGGCCCTTTGCTCTTGCTTGGCTTGGTTGGTGGCCAAGGACTTGCTGTGGCACCGTGTCATGGTAAGGCCGTGGGTAAGGCCATGGGTTGTCATGTGGCCGGTTGGCTGGCATGACAGGCATGGGCGTTGCTAGGGCGCCATGCCTTGTTAGGGGCCTTGAGCTTGTGAGCGCACTGATGCCATGGCATGGCTGTGGTGCTCTTCCCACGCGCGCGGTGGGCGTGTCAAGGGCGCCCATGGGTGCCGCTGGTGCCTCATCTTGGCATCAATCCTCCCACGCTGTTTGGCAACAAACTGTTATATTATGTATAGGGTATAATTATATGAAAAAATCTGTCACCATGAGGCAATTTTTCTTCTCTGAGCCACCATGAGGCTATTAAAAAGTTTAAACCATTATTATAAAGTCAACTATGGTGCTTGACATCACCATTTTTTCTGAGTCAAGTATATTTCACCTAACGGTGTCAATGATCTACTATTTGTTGAAATGACGGATTCTGACAGATTGAGCATTTCAGGACTCGAGACGGTGGTAATGGTGTTTCTGACCTGCTGGGTGGTGTGATAAATCGGAACGATACTTTGGGCCGATCGGGTGTGGGTTCATATTTCAGGAGGCATGAAGTAGCCCTAGCACGCTGTCACTGGCAGGTACTGCAGTTTTAATTCCTTATGAGCTCCTGGATTGGATGAGTGGTATATGAAAGCTTAATGTCATCTTTCTGCGGTTCAGATCATACAGCTACTTCCGAGTTCAGAGAACAGCCAGTTTTTTGCTTGGGTTGTTGTAGAAGGCATTATGCATAAGATTCCCATAACTGTTCCTAGAGTATTTTATCTCAACTCAAAAGCCCCTGTGACTGAAGAATTTCTGGGAAGACGTGTCAGCAAGATTCTTCCTCATGGAAGGCGTAGCTATAACTTGTATGAGGTATGTCTTATGTCAAGGCTTTTAGAGTGATTATAATGGTCCTTTCTCCTGATCTTTTTTCTTTAAAGCAAGGTGTCTGAGGTTTAATCTTCTTAGTATTTGATGAACTTTATAGGTTGTAATCAATGAAGATCAATTTAGAAAATACAGCAAAAAACTGGCAGCCCTCCTTGCAGACCCGGAAGTTGAGGTCAGCAAACAGTAACCAAGTTATTATTCATGTCAGAGATAAAAGAGGAAAAGCATCTTTTGTGGTTCTTGTTTGTGTACCATGTGCATGATGTTCTATATTTCTTGTTATCATTTATGGTAAATGTCATAAGTTTCTTCAACATTTTCTATATGGTACTTTTGCTTGCATTTAGCAATCAAAAAGACATTAAGTATGAAATCTCCAATATTTTAGATTTTTCTGCTGCTGCATGACTGCAATCTAGGGTCTCTTATTTGTAGATGCAAACTAACATTACCTGATTAATGCAATTTATAAAGTATTTGCAGCACTTTAACTTTATAGCACTTTTTGTTTTTCAGCTGGCAGAGAAACCAAGGGCTACAATTTTGTGAGATAGGAAATTCTAGGCTTTTGAGTACAACTCATGACTTGCATGATTAGTTGTGGAAGTTGCAATCGGTTATATGGCACCTGGTTTTAAGGGATTAGCTGGATGTCTATCCCCTTTAGTTTTGAAATTTGAGAATAAACATTAGAAATTGCAAGTGAACTTATTGGTTGAAACATTTTTCCAAGCATCCTAATTTATCCTAAACTATGTGGACTCCCATCTTGTATTCTTTAAAGCAACGTATTTGGAAAGGGATGAACTCTTAGATAAATGATCCTACAAACACCTTTGGAAATGAACTCTTAAAATGTAAATTTTATTGCCTAAACCTGTTCAATATTTTTCAGGCTTTCACAAATGCTGCTAAACTATCAAGTTGTATTCATGACCTTAAAACTTCCATATATATTTTTCTTCCTTTTTTCTACCCATTTGTTATTAACTTTTTAAATGGATCCTTAGATGTTACTGTCATATTTTTTAAGCATCTTTAAATAAAATGCAAAATTTTATGAGGACAAAGTGAATGATGTTTTAAGAAGTTCCAAGTCTTAAGGGTGAGAGTATTGGAATCCAGGAACTCGTTTTGTGAGTAGAATGAGAATTACTCATACGCTACCAATTTCCAGCTTGATTTGAAATTTCTACCTAAGTGTTTCTCTTATATATGTTCAATTTGATTAGAATGCAATCCTGTGATCAGGGGATCTATGAAACGAAGGTGCCATTGGAGTTAAATGCTATCCTCCAGATGGGTTGCGTCTGTAAAGTGGACAAAACAGCCAAGAAAAGAAATGTTCAGGATGGCTGGAGTCTTAGTGAACTTCACATGAAGACTACAACAGAATGCTCTTATCTGGAGCAATCCATCTCTTTCTTTTACTTGTATCAGAGCATCTCCGAAGGACGAGCTATCTCCATTGGGTATTTTCCCTCATCGAGAACAATATATTTCGTGGTCGTTAACCCTTATCAGAATAAAGATTTATCACCATCATTTCTGGAAAAACAATTCCGTGAAGCTTGCCAAGCTGTGTCTGTTGAACTGCCTCCTAGTAATGGTGTCATCATCAAGTTGGACTATGTTGGATCTGTTAGGGAAGCTGAAAAGATTTTGCAAAGAGCAATAAATGAACTCAGACATGAACATCATGGGCCTACAATTGCTGTTATCGAAAGCCCAAATGCTCAATCAATGAAGTCAGGTATACGAGCTCTTGATGATTTTCCATGTGTGAACATTCCTTCCAATGCTCGTGATAGCCACTATCAGGTTCTTGGGTGGCAACAGGTGGCTGCAAAAGTTGGGATGCAGCGATGTGCAGCATCATCCCAGTGGTTGAGTGAGAGGATCTCTATTTCAAGATATGCTCATGTACCAGTTGGGAATTTTGAACTTGACTGGCTCATATTTACAGCAGATATTTTCTTTTCAAGAGCACTACGTGATCAACAACAGGTACTTTGGATATCTGATAATGGAGTTCCAGATCTAGGAGGCATTACTGAAGAAGCTACATGTTTTGCTGATGAGGTCCATCAACCTGTTCTCACATACCCTGGTGCCTATAGAAAAATAAGTGTGGAGCTAAAGATTCATCACTTGGCTGTAAATGGCCTTTTAAAAAGCAACCAAGTGAATGAAATGGAAGGAGGTGCTTTGTTTGGATATGATCAGGACACAAATTCTGGAGCGCATATTCTGGATGCACATGGTGGCTTTGACGAAGATATGGCATGTGCACCTGCATTTCGTGTCCTGAAACAGTTGATCCAAAGGTGCCTGGCCGATGCAGTCACATTTCGAAACACATATGCTGATGCAGTATTGCGACATCTATATCGATGGCTCTGCAGGTTGCAGTATTTTGACTTTGATTGATATGCTTCTTGGTTTTGGCTCAAATATTTACTCTCCCTTTTAAATTGCAGCCCCCAATCAAAACTTCATGACCCAGCTCTCCACCGCATTCTTCACAAGGTAAATACTTGTTGGATTACAAAGGATTCTGATAAAACACAAAGAAAAATGTTGTAGCATGCATATCCATAAGGTTGCCCCACCACATTGTTTTTTGCTTTTTTGGTTTTGTTGATTACTCCATCTTATATTTCTTTTGTGGAAAACTAAAGAGAAAAATGATGATAATGAGTGATATTCTCTTGTACTTATAAGAAAAAGAGAAAGAGAAAAGAAGGATACAGATTTTTAAGTGGCCTTGTCCTACTTGTTTCACCTTGTAGGATGCAGCAATTCATTTAACATGTGAGTTAATATCTCAAAGAGGGCAAATCAATTGATTTATAACTGCTTGTGATTGTTCTTAATATCAACAGGTGATGCAAAAGGTGTTTGCTTTATTGTTGGCAGAACTTCGCAAACTGGGTGCTACAATTATTTTTGCAAACTTCTCTAAGGTTATTATAGACACAGGCAAATTTGATCTTTCTGCTGCCAAAGCTTACTGTGATAGCTTGCTTAAAACCCTGCAAACCAGGTAGGTCTCCACCAAGGATTTTCGGTTAGCTTTATTGCAATTGTCTTCCATCCTGTTAACCTTTTTTTTTGTTTTTTGGTCTTTGCTGACTTGTAGAGACCTATTTGAGTGGATTGAGCTTGAGCCACTAAACTTCTGGCATTCCCTGCTTTTCATGGATCAGGTTTGTCCACTTTGTCCTTGTTTATACATGACTTTGCAATAAATAGGATTCCTTTTGAGTATTTGTATATCTTCCGGCCAGAAGTATCCATCTCACTGGAGAGTTCACGTCCTATTTCACCATTCATAATTCTGGACCTATCACTAATTTTTTCATAAAGTATTCATGTTAAGAGGTATTTGGGTTACAGATATTGAAATTGGGAAAGCTTCACAAGTGAACGATTTTTTTTCCTGCACTTATTTATTTATTTATTTTTTTGGGTTGGGGGGGGGGGGGGGGGGGGGGGCGCTTAGCTTAGGAGGAGCAAAGCTTCAACTTTTGTTGCTGATGTTTGTGTATGCTGCAGCAACCCGTGATGTCTGAATCAGTTAAAGGATGGGTCAGTCCCATCTATCTCTAGACTTGATGTCCTGTGGTTATTTAATCAATAGAGGCATGTCTCTTCTTTTGGTAGAAAATAAAGTTATCAACATAAAGTTTTAGAAAACAAAACTTTGAGAATCTGAAAGACATAAAAGTGAATTGTCCCTGTTATCCAACAGAGATCCTAAAAATTCAGGCTATACAATCTTAAACTGTGTTAACTTAGTTTAAGCCTCTGGTATTTTGAGTGTCAAGAGACTCCTATGTTTGGCGAGCACAAAAATTTTTTGGAAATTTTTTCAGAGACTTTTTCACAAACTTCAATACCTTTTTATATTTTTTTTTTGTTTTTATTCAAATCGTCTCTCTCCACACTTTTTCACAAACCCCAATAAAATGTACACTACCCCTAATAAAAAGATTTTCAATAGAACTTTGTTGAGGCATCCAAACATAGGTTATTAATAACCCTGAGAAATTGTTCTATAGTAGCATTGAACACAGTGATATCCCATCTCTGTTGATATACCTTAATCTTTGATGCATTGCATTATATTGACAAAATCTTCAAAATTGATGTGAAAATTTGAGTTCAGATCTGACTAAGGAAAGATCTTTAGGACTTGAGATTTTTGCGAATTGGAGCTGTTATGGTGCTTTGGTATTAAAATGACTCGTTTTCTATGTTTACTTTAATAATGTCCGTCCGTAAACTATATTCCTGTTAATTTCTTAGTTTCTTTGATTTTTTGATAGTATAACTATGGTGGAATTCCGGCCAAGGCTGATGACATCATAGACGATGAATCTCAAGTGGATATCGTGTCAAGCTGGAATATTGCCGAATACTTACCCAAGAAAATTCAGGTAAGTCTCCCAATGACGTGTCTGTGGGCTAACAAGAGGCACTCTACGGTAACATCAGTCCTAGTAGATGATGTGATGCTATCATGTAATTTTCTGTTTTTCGGTGGATTCATCTTCTTCCCGTGCTGACTATTTCAGATATCTTCTGAGCTTCCTGCAGGATCATTTTGTTTTTATCGTCTCTCAGTTTATACATATTCCCTGGAGTTATGCACAAAAGCAAGCTGCAATAAGAGCCTCTTTGCAGGATGGCAACTCATGCACCCCATCAGTAACTGTTGCAGCTGCTGAGACTTTGGAATCACATATGATGGAATATCTTAAAGGGCAGGTATGAATAAGAATGCTAACAGCGAGAGGTTGGATGACTTATTGAAGGTAAAAGGGGTTGATTTATGTATTCCTGTTACTCTTCTGCAGATCAGCTCTTACTTCACAGACAAACTTCTGGGTATTGTGCGTGATGCCATTTTTCATATGAAGGATATGAAAAGATCTGAGAATGACCAGCCTATACTCCAACAATTTACCGATAAAACCCACAAAGGGGATGCTGCACTGGAGTTTATTAAGCATGTCTGTGCTGTTCTGGCCCTAGACCAAAATGTTCAACATGACGTTCTGGTAATACTTGTACTGATCAGGCATTGTATAGTGTAGATAATATGGAGACATGACATTTCTATCTAATGTAACTATGATACATCAGAAACCGGTGCAGTACGGTTAATATCTTTGCATTTACTAAGAAGCCTAGTAAATAGATCTTTCCTCCAGTGATTTGTGAGTTATCTGTTTCTTTTCTTTCGTCCTTTCCAGTATATTATTTTCCCTATCAAACTGCTCTCCACTTTCTAGGAGTAATTGCAATATAGAAAAAAGTTTGAGTGGTGCCGGGTGGTTAGTTATTTTCATGTATTCCTGATTGTTCCTTTCAGTTTTTCCTAGGATCTATGGCTGAAGTGTCTTTCTAGTCCTTGCTCATTTTTGTCCATTTCGGTTGAGGTTTTCTCTTATTTGAAGACTTTAAAATATTCGGTGATGAAATTCATTTTAGTTCTTTATTTCCTTATTGCAGCATCACATAATTTTCAAGTCAATATAGATTACCCAGTATCTTATCTGGAATTCTGGTTCTGACAAGTTTATTTTCAACCTGGGAATTCTAACAAATGCCTAAGCTAGAATTGTCTAGTTTCATGACACGTGGCGGTGACCATTTTCCATCTGTCTGACATTTTAAGTTATATAACTTTGATATATAAATTCCATCACCGAATTCATGAAAGAAAATCAACTTTTTTATTCTTAAAGCTTTAGGCAATGAATTAGTTCATGTATGCGAAGCGCAAAACAATAATGATGCATGAGTACACCTGCATGATGTTGGACACTGGTTTGAGTTTTTTTTCTCATGCAAATTCCAGATTTTGCTTGTTTATCTGCAAAACTATATTCTACAAATTCTTCTGCACGTCTGCTTGGGAAAAGAGGAAAAAAAAAATCTTCTGCACTGCGGCATCTTCAAATGATCAATTGTTTTTGACAATTTGAGCTGGTTGAGATATGGGTCTCCCTTTCAGTGAAGTGATATTTTGGTCATTTTTCCCTGTGCTACAGGTTATGAGAAAGAATCTGTTAAAGTACGTGCGTGTGAGGGAGTTTGCTCCAGAAGCTGAATTTCATGATCCTTGCCCATCCTTCATCTTGCCAAATGTCATTTGCAGGTAAGAGCCTCTTCAAAGGTTGTAAAAAAATTGGTGGTTTTCTTTTTATAAGTAGGCTAGTGAGAGTGGACATGGAAGTTGATTAGTGTAGAAATATAACTAGTCATCCACAATTTATCATCATCTGGATCTCAAATACTGTGTTAATTGTCTAAATCAATGTGTAAATTCCAAGTATCTGAAATATCCATAAAGAAAGCAAACAATGCATTCCAAATGTTTCTTTTTCTTTTTCTTTCCCTTTCCTTTTGCAACTCAGACTGCTCAAATTGTATGTTATAATGTGAAATCAACCTTCTAGTCCTAAATGGTTGAGCCTGGGTGGCATTAGAGGAGGAGTGCTGTTAATGGCTCAGTTCCTACCATCTTTTTTTGGGTGCAGCAATTGTATGTTATAATGTGAAATCAATCTTCTAGTCCTAAATGGTTGAGCCTGGGTGGCATTAGAGGAGGAGTGCTGTTAATGGCTCAGTTCCTACCATCTTTTTTTGGGTGAAGTCAGTTCCTACCATAAGCAGGTTTAGGGTGAAAATAGATATCAGAAATGGCTCGATGATTTGATGCTGAAAGTGGTTGCATTAAAATTCATACCAAGTGTGATGTTTGCTTTAACTAAATAGTTATAATCCTCATGCTGAAGATAAGAAAATATGAATGCATTGTAGCATACAGGAGTGGGTTAGAATAATCGTGTAGTTCATAGCTCTGTGAGACTAGATCCAGATGCTTACAGCAGTTGTGGAGATGATGCTTCTTTGAAATGTACATTGGTCAATTTCATCCAACAACACATCAAATACATTACTTTTATGATGAATCTCATTGAGTTTTTCCAGCATTTAATCATCAAGTTTTGTTCAGATAACATGGCTCTCACTCTCTCTCTCTCTGTTGTAAGACATGGTTCTCTGCATGTTGGAAACATTTGGACTATATTATTTCTCACGTTAATGTAAGATGGTACATTAAATAACTGACTTTCCCCTAATTTTCTACAATTACAATTTAGTACTACGGGCAGCATAGAAATGTGCAGGACCATAGTTTGCATTGGTTTTGCAGACAAATCTGTTTTCCAAATCATGCAATTCGTTTGGATAGTGCAAAGGACCAAATTGCCCACAACAGCATAGTTAATATATAAGTGCTAATGTGTAACTTGGAACTAACATAATTGGACATAGATATTGGAGTGCTTTGAGTGTCCCAGATCTGGAACATTATAGGTAACTCCTATCTTCGCCCCTTAAATTGGTTAATTTATTGGTGAATGGTTCTGTGAGATGTTTGTCACAACACAAATTGGAGATAGAAACCAAGGTCATTTGAAACAATTTGCGATATATTGTGAGTCCTGAACGCCCAAACTTGTAGAAACAATAAGCACCACAACTAAATCAAATGCTTATTATTGCATTGCCCACTATGATGCATTTAAAATATGCTGCAGATACTAGTATGTGTATATTACACAACATAGTACTTCTAGAGGAAACATTTAAGCGGAAAATAGTGTCGAATTTGTTAATGGTACCCTTTGAATGACCCTTTCATAAATCCATCTCAACAGTTCAGTTTAGAGCTGTAAATCATGGGAGGCATTTATAAAAGAGTCTCCAATGCCAATTTATAAGGGACCATTAAAGTCATAGCAAAACCAAAGGATGTATCGTGACGGGAGATGTTTATGGCTGGATTATGTGAAATATATTTGGTACTCAAATTTAAGCTCATACATACTTGATCAGTTGATCCTTGCTTCATACGCCCAAAAGAATAATGAGTTGATCTTTCCTTTCTTTTCTTTTTTTTCCCCTTTTTACTCTTTAGATTCACAACTATCATAACCTTTTCCAAGTTCACTAATCACTGGTTATTGATCATTTTCCTGGGCAGCTACTGCAATGATTGCAGAGACCTGGACTTATGCCGTGACTCAGGTTTGCTGGCTCAAGAGTGGCACTGTGCTGTGCCACAATGTGGTCAGCCTTATGACCGTGAGGTCATGGAGAACGCTCTCCTTCAAATTGTACGTCAGAGAGAACGCCTCTACCACTTGCAGGATTTGGTGTGCCTGAGATGCCAACAGGTGAAAGCTGCACATTTAGCTGAGCAATGTGCATGTGCTGGCTCATTTAGGTGCAAGGAAGATTTGACCGACTTCCGGAGTAAGATGCAGATCTTTTTGAACATAGCTATTGATCAGAAATTTCAACTTCTCTTGGAGTGTACCTCGTGGATTCTGGAACCGCAACGACTCTTCACGTCTGCTTTTGTGTGAATTCTTTTAGATGAGTGGTAAGGTTGGCAGTTATAGAAGGATACTTGAAATGACAGAGCTTAATTTACAAGGTATATACTATTGCAATTTTAGTCATTGTATTTGGAAGTCTTTGATGCGATGGGCCTGGAGGCTGGAGCCACTCATCGAGGATACAAATACTTGTTAGCGATGTAGAAGTTGAAAGCATACCAAAAGAACAAAAAACCCCAAGAGAAGAAACGGTGAGGAAATAGGTCAAGACACAATTTTGACCCCACTTTCTGCTTCTGGGTTTCAGAGAAGGGAGAGATTAATATTGCGACTCTTTTTCTTTTTAATCTGTACAATATATATGATGTGATACACTTGAAAGCTGTACATAACTTGGAAATGATTCATTCACTTCAATGAAACAAACTTTTTAAACGATCTACAATCTTTTAATTACCAAGTTGCAGCATGAAATAAGGCTTTGCCAAAAACAAATATGGGAATCTCATGATGTTTGGCACCGCCTAGGTGGAAGGGGTAGTGATGAAAAGGATGTAATTTGAAATTCTAATTGGTAGGGAATCCATCAGAAAAAGAAAGAATTATTTAAATATATTTATTGAAATGACTATTGTAAGTCTAGAATATGGCTTAGGCTAGAACATATATCTCTTAAAAATGAGGAAAACATGTCAATATAATAGAGATTTATACTTCATCCTTCAATGAATTATCTTCTTGTTTCACCTTCCTCAGTAGATAATTTTGTTCTTGTATTTTGTTTGGTGTATATTCTATTGAGATTAAAAGGGTCATATGTAGATTTTGGGCGCATACCTTAATTTATATTTGAAAAAAAATACATTTTTTACTTACAAACTATCATATGTTTTGCACTTTACACTTTAAACTATCACGTTTAAGATATTGCATTCATTTACCAAAAAAAAAACTCGCTCCTCGTGAGCTTATGAGCAAAATGCTCTCCTTTTCGACCTTGGTGATTGGCCTTGTTAGGGTATTTTTGTGTTGGCATCATTCCGTTTCAAAATATGTCATGATCGAGTTGTAATTTTGGTCCCCACATTTGTTCAAGAATTAGAGTTGATGGTCTATCAAAATCATCACGTTCAACTAGCGTTTGACCCACGCTCCAGTGCCTTGGAAAAATTTAGACAAAATCATCACGTTCAACCAGCGTTCAACAAGCACTCGAGCGCCTTGGAAAAAATTCATAATCATCACGTTCAACTAGCGTTCAACAAGCGCTCGAGCGCTCAGTTATAATTTCAACAAAAACATAAGTTCAACGAGCACTCGACCAATGCTGCGACTTCTGGCGAATTTTAAAAATTACTAAATTTTTGGACTTTCCTTATGAAACCTTGGAAACCCTACAAGGTTTCGAGGAGGCCGTCTATAACCCTATTGACGCTTCTACTCAACATTCTTGTGCCTCATTCCTTAGAAAAACCTCAGAAGATTTGTGCTTCAATATTGATGAGTTTTTCTCTGTTCTTCTTCAAATATCTTTGTAATTTCTTGGTGTTGAAGGCGTGCTGAAGAACAAGGTTTGTTCGTGAAGAATCCATAAAAAGATCCTTAAAGGTCTGAGAGAATGGTGCACGGAGCGAGTCTAAGTAGGAAGTCTTAGATATTACATCAGGGTTGTCAGAGTCAAGCAACTGGAGTTGCCGTGTCTGAATCACTGTTTGTAAGGTTTTCTTCTTAGTAGATTTTAGGTGGTTGCTAGTCCAAAGTGGTTTTTCCTTTGAATAGTATTTCAAAGGTTTTCCACTTCGTTATCAAATCTCTTGTCTTCTTGTGCGTTTGTTTAATTTCTTTACAAGTTGATTTATTGCTTTGATGATTGTGTTGGTTGATTGATATATCTAGACTGATCAATTTTAGAACTTGTTTTAAAATTGGTGTTGAATTATTTTTAAATTGAGATTCACCTATTCACCCCTCTCTAGGTGTAGTTAGTGTCTAAACTAGGTTTTTCAGGCCCCTTGCTTTGAGCACCTTTTCTCTGACCCCCTCCTCTCTTCCATTCCTCTTTGTTGTTGTTGTATCTATTCCTCTTTTCCATCTTTTCACCAAACTTGTGCTACTATGTTCACTTCTCGCTATCTGAGTAGTTTCAGGGGGTGCAATCCATGGAAGGTAGGTGGAAGACAACTCATCCCGTTGCTCAGTGTAATCCTTCAGGGATCATAAAGGAACAACAGACAACGCCTGAACCACTGAGTAAGGCTAGGGTGACGGCGGTTGCAACACATATTTGTAATGGGTTGACTCAGGCACAATTCTCGGTAGACGCACATTCAAATATGGAAAGTCCATTTCCAAAAGCAGGAGCTTTGGGATTTTGCCGGTTAGCAGATCGATTGGACAAGGAATCTTGGGAAGACAATGATGGCTTGGCAAAAATTATGGCTACAATGATTCTTGATTTCAATAGCCAAGTTTTTATAGCCAAACAGTTATAATCTCAGCCAGAGGTCACTTTTTTCAAAATTCTATTGGAAGAGATGCAAGAATCTTCGAGGACCTTGCAATTGGGTCTTGATGGGCTTTTTGGACTAAAAAAGGCAAGTTGGGTTGAGGAAGGGGCCAAATCCCATAGCCCAACTTAGAGTGATCAGATAAGGCGCACAGTTGGGTCAAGTAGTAGTAACAGAAAAATTTGTCTCGTGAGAATGAGGAGAGATAAAGATGGCCATGTTAGCGTGGGTGGTAATGGTGGGGTAAAACGCACTTTGGAGACAAGTGAGAAGCTGGTTGTTAAATCAACAAAGAGAGGGAAGGAAATGAATCAGCCATAGGAGAGTAGGTTGGAGGTACCACTGGTAGATCTCTTCCAAATAGGTAAAGCATGATCTCCTTAGATAGGAATGCACAGACGAACTCTTAAAGGTAGTCGACTAAGGAAGAAGATTGTGGCAGTATGGACAAATTTGGTTAGTAATGTTATTTATGTCTTTGATTAATAAGGCTGAGGAGGTGGGCTAGACTATGCTCCCACCATCTCCATGAAGCTATTATCATGGAACTGTTGGGGGTTGGGTAGACCTTTAGCAGCTAGAGCCCTTCAAGAATTTATTAAGACAATGGATCCGGTTGAGATTTTTTAATGGAGACTAAGATAGATAATGACTTTGTTTCTCGCATTATGAAGAAGATAGGGGTTTTTTTTTTCCTATGCCTCTGATTGGTAGAAAATGAAGTTTTATGTTTTATTGGTGTCCTGAGTGTTGTTTTAAGGTGATGTGGAAATAAAAAAGTATTATCCATCTATAGGTGGAACCGGGTGGGGATGATTTTGGTTTTCTCTGTTCTCTGGTTTATGGACCATTTGTGTGGAGGGAAAAGGAAGGCTTTTGGCAGGAGTTGAGGCAACTGGAACAAAATGATAGTTTATCATGGGTATGCATGGGTGATTTCAATGATATTGTGCAACATGATGAAAAACAGGGGGCGAGGTATTCAAGCATCATCTTTATGGGGCTTACAACAGTTTATGTAAACCATAGGCTTTATGGACCAGGGATTTGACGGCTCCAAATTTATGTGGTGCAATAAACAGTAGGGGTTGACAAATATCCGGGAGCGTCTGGATCGGGTATTTCTAATGTTCAATAGCGAATAGCTTTTCTGAATGATGTTGTTAGTAACTATTCTATAATGAACTCTGATCATATTCCGCTGATTTTGCACTTGTTTGGGAATGAACAGATGACCCGTAAAGCTTTTAAGTTTGAGGTGTTTTGGACTAGAGAGGTTTGGTGTAATGGAGTGGTTGCTGAAGCTTGGGCTCGGTCAGTGATGATAATCCTGCTAGTGGTTTATTCAAAAAAATCCGAGCAGCTCAATATGCATTAAGAAAGTGGAACAAAAATTACTTTGACAAGATCCAGGTTTCTATTCAAAGGGTGAAAGAACAACTAGCTTTGTGCCAACAAAGCATTTCCAGCCTGTACAACATTCATACAGAGACTACCTTGAAGGTTGAATTGGACGAACAACTGCATCGAGAGGAATCTCTATGGCAACAAAAATGAAGGATTACTTGGTTGACGTCGAGTGAAATGAGCATCAAATTTTATCATGCATCTGCTGTCGTTCATCGATGTCGTAATTAGATATTAAAATTGAAAAGTGAGGGACATTGCTGAATCTCGAGCAGAACAACAATAAGAAAGGAAATGATGGATTTTTATCAGGCTTTGTTCACAACCAACAATCCTTTTCTTCTGGATAATCTGGAAAGTTTGATAAAGCCGTTGATTACGTCCAATGATAATGAAATGCTCACAAAGCTGCTGGATTCAGAGGATATTTTTGCTATTTTAAAGAAGATGGCCACAGAGAAAGCTCCAGGCCCTAGCGGTATGGCAATCTTCTTCTTTAAATTTTTTTGGGAGATGGTTGGGTCAAATGTAGTTAGAATCGTACAAGATTTCTTTGCAAGAGGTGAGTTGTTGCCCGCTCTTAATCATACAAATCTCTCATTAATACAGAAAATTGACAATCCTTCTAAGGTGAGTCAATTTCGGCCTATTAGTCTGTGTAACATCATCTACAAACTTATCTCCAAAATCATGGCCGAAAGATTAAAAATAGTGTTACCAAAACTCATCTTGTCTTTTCAACTAACTTTTGTTCCGGGGCGTGCCATACAAGATAATTATATTGTGGTCGCAGAGATTTTTCATTACATGAATCATATGTAAGGGTGAAGAGGATGGATGTCAATTAAAGCTGATATGGAGAAGGCGTATGATAGAATGGAGTGGGGGTTTGTTTTGAAAGTGCTCGAAAAGTTTGGGTTTAGCAACAAATGGATTTAGTGGGTGGCGTAGTGTCTCTCAACCACATCATTCTCCATACTTCTCAATGGAAGTCCTTTGTCGCCTTGTTGTTTATTATATGTTCTGAAGTGCTGTTTAGATTCCTAATAAGAGAGGAAAGCATAGGAATATTGAAAGGTATCGAGGTAAGCCATGTTGTATTAAGTGTCTCCCGTATACTCTTTGCAGATAATCTTCTTCTATTTGCAAAGGATACAATTTGAGAAGCATCTAAGTTGGATGAATGCCTTGGTAAGTATATGGCTTGGTTGGGTGAAAAGGTGAATCGAGAGAAATCATTCGTGCATTTCATCAAAAAAATTTGTGGGCTGCAAATTCTACCTATTCTGGAACAGTTGCAATTAACAAAATTGCCGACAAAAGCTAAACATCTTGGGCTCCCGTTGGTTATCCCTCGTGCAAAGGTGGGAGCGATTGATGAAATAAAAGAGAAGTTCCTTTAGACAATTATAGGTTGGAAGACAAAGGTTCTATCACAAGCTGGACGTACAATGATGATCAAGGCTATAGCTTGTGCAATTCTCTCCTATCTAATGAGTTTTTATTCCATCCAGCAAATCTTGGTGCAAAGCTATTGATAGAGAATTGAAGAATTTTTGGTGGAGATATACGGCTGAGAAATCACAGAATCTTTCCTTAAAGGCATGACAGACAATTTGTTTACCTAAAAGGGAAGGAGGATTAGGCATGTGAGTCACTTCAGAGGTTAATTCAGCTTTGGTGTCAAAGTTGGCTTGGAAAATACTGACTAAAAGTGACAGTTTGTGGGTTCGGGTGTTAGGTGGGAAATACTTGCGAGGTAAGGATTTTTGGGAAACAGGGGTGGCAAGTATAGATTCCTGGATCTAGAAGAGTATTATACAAAACCGTAAAGTGTTGGTAGGAGGAATGTGTTACCAGGTAGGGACTAGTAATAACATCTCTGTTTGGAGAGACCTATGGGTTTTTCTTTGAATGGTTTTAAGCCAATGCCACGGGAGGGGACCATGCTTGCACAAGATGATATGATGGTCAGTGATTTAATGTTAGTGGAAGGTAAGCCCTAGGATGTGGAGAAGATAAAGAGGATGTTTACATAGGAGTTGGCAGACGCCATTTCACGGATACATATACCAGCAGCTGATATGCTAGACAAGATATTTTGACTAATTGATCTTGTGGGTGATTTTTCAGTAAAGTCTGCACATTGGCTCCTGGTAGCACGAAGGTGTACTACTATGAACCCTCTGTAATAGGGTGGTTGGCGAGATCTTTGGCATCTTAAGATGCATGATCGGCTAAAGTTATTGTTGTGGAACGTGGTTTGGGATATTCTTCTAATTGAATGGAAACTGGCAGACTGCAAAGGGAGTAGAGAGGCAGAGGAGGAAGAGCTGTTATGTTCATTATGTGGTGAAGGTCCGGAGTCTCTTCACCAGTTGTTATTATGGTGTCCTTATAGTCATGCCATTTGGAGTGAATTCCCTTGGCAACTCAATATTGCAACATCCAATGACGGCTCTATATGCGAATGGATTCAGAAAATTTTACACCCACATCAAACCATTGGGACACCACTAAAGGACCAACATCATTTCCAACTGTTTGCAGTGAATGCGATTGATATGGTATGGAACAGTAGGAATCGTGTGGCGCATGAACGGATAGGTTGTGAGGCCAAAGACTTAGCGCTACCAGTGAGCAAATTGAGTTCTGAGCACAGAGTAGCTTGGAGACAGAATCTAGAACCAACTTCTACACAGCCTTGGCAACCACCATTGTAGAATGTGGTTAAGGTAAATGTTGATGTCGCTATCAGAGATGAGTTTGTAGGTAGCAGCTATTATTAGAGATCACTAGGGCGAGATAGGGGGTTTTAAGGTTGCTCAAATAGGAGTTGTCAGGCCACTGGTAGGGGAAGCAAAGGCAGCGAAATTGGGGATGGAGTTAGCTAATCAACAGAGTTTTAAAAATATCATTCTTGAAGGTAATTTTGAGATCATTATTAAAGCTCTTCAACAGTATCCCCAGATGAAGGAATGGAGTATTCACCGTATTGTGATGGAAATTCATGAAACTATTAGGCAGCTGCAAGATTGGACCGCCATTGAGTTGAACTCATGAGGCAATCTCTTTAATGATGAGTATTTTCTTGATTTATCTTAGTTGTATGCAGGGATGAACCCCCTTAATATTTTTTTGTGGTTGATTATGAATAAGACTAATTGTTTTGATTAAAAAAAAAAAAAGACATTGCACTCATAACAATAAAATGACAATTATACCCTTAAATGTAATATGCTATTTAACTTTTTTAAGAGCATAATTGACATTTCGTATTAAAAAAAAAAACTCAAGTTCTCTTTAATTTCATGGAAAAAGTGATCGGAGAGTGCAATGTGTTAGACATAAGTAGTTTGCGGGTGAAAAATATATTTTGCCGAGGCCACTCTTCTTGTTAGGTCGTGCGTTTGTACTACAAGTCAGCAACAGTGTTGGCTATTCTGCCCTTACAGGTCGTCTTCATGCATTACTCTTACCAAGGCTTGATAATGACTTTGATTCACCTTTTTCTTTCTCGACCAGACAACTTCTTACTTTCATAGGGCACTCCACTTGTATATAGGCATGGGAAGAACCTTTTATCCTTTTGGTGGCTCCGAAGTGATCATTCGAAAATGCGGCACGAAGACAATAAAGAGAGCCCACTTCCAATGTCGTAAGAGAACCCCACAGCTCTGCCTTTTTAGAGCAAGAAGCAGAACTACAGGAAAGGTGCGTTTATCTTTATGGATAACCAATCCATTTTCAAATATAGTTAGGAGACTTTCTCCAAGAAATGGGTAAAACTAATGGGAAAATCGGAGTAGGCTTTCGAAATGGCATGCGAACACAATGACCTACAAAAGGGGATAACCCATAAAAGGCAGCAAGCTAATTCGACTAGTAGAAAAGGAAAGTCGACAATATAGGCGGTAGAATTGGCCAAAGGAGGAGAGGAATCAGCCAAGGGGGAAAATTGCAGGTTGCATGAAATGCAAGCCTCCACGCACCGGCCGATTGACTCCTGGCAGTATCTGAACGAACTGTCAGGAGGTGCAGAGGTCAACCGCACTGCATGTGCTCCCCGAAACCGCCACCGGAACTCAGATTTGGAAAGAAAAGGTGCAAGCGCGTGAGACCTCACGTTCTGATCGGTTAGCTCCACGTAGGGGCAAAATAGGTGTCTGCTGATGCCGAACATCCCTATGGCACTCCACTTATACTCAGGAACGTGTAGAACCTTGTGATTATATGTCGTGGCTCTGTTTTGTTTTTTTTCAATACAAGCTTCGGCAGAAAGAGCTCGGCTTGATGATCAAAGAATTCAAATTCAGTATACCCTGTGATGACCTCTAATAGAAGAAAAGAAAAAAAAAATACACTAATTGATTAAGCTCACATATAGTTTGATCAATATGAAGTCTTTGAACTATCAAAACTTTCATATCACCATCGATCAAGCCTAGAGTATCAAATGACGTAATCTATGTGATACGCCCTTAACAATTAGATCTTAATAGAGGATGCCCCATTAACAGTTTGGTAATTGGAAAGTTCAATGTTAAAAAATATAGTTTGAACACTTATTTGCCAATTGCCCCCATTGTTGGGGTGCAAAGTAAATATTCCCCTTTAAATTAAGTCCTACCCTTTAAAGGAACAGCTAATTTACACTGGCACTTTCAAAGACTTGTCTGTTGAACGTTCACCAAAAAGACCATCTTTTCGCAGTTGAGCCTCCAATAGGCTCTTCCTGTTTCCTATTCTCCATGCCATGTTTTAGGGACTCCAACCTTCTCCTGCACAGAATCGATAAAGCTAATGACAAGATGAAGATGCGAATTCATAAATGCAGAATAGGAACATCGGGTAGACAGGTACTGAAAAAATCTTACTTTTGCAACTCAGAAAGAGATGCAAGATAAATAATCCTTGACCCATTCATTGCTATGCATGTATGGCAGCATTGAGGATTTAGACAATTTAATTATCTGGTACCCTAAGTTAATCCAGAGCAAATACTCGCAGAAAATATAAAGCTAATTTTGTAATTGCACTGTACCACTTCTAATGTCCAGAGGGAAGTACATCAATGCAAGCTTGGCTTTCCATGAATATAAAACTATAGTAGTCAACTCAAAACAAACAAGCCTCGAAGTAACTAATGGCAAGCTTGGCTTTCCATGAATTCTTTATTGACTAATTTAGGGAGGCTGCATGTGTCTTCTCTATCCCATCCACAGACATATTCGTCAACTTCCTACTTGTCATATCTTTCTTTACTACTTCCACCATGTTATTTGGGGTCTCCTTTATTTCCTCCCTCTTACTCACTGGTACAACCATGGTCACCACGGCACCATACCTTATCCAAGGCAATTTCCCTTGTCTTTTCCACAGTAGGCTTCCTCAATGTCCCAATTAGAAATCAAACAACTGACCTGGCTACTAGATGGTTGGTGGTGCTTCCACTAGAAGAATTAAGCAGTAACAAATGATTCCTTTCATGCATGCTCTGTGAAAACATGAGAATGTACGTGATAAACATTACTTGGTATCTGTGAGGCGACCATGCAAGCTCCATCTCTGGCGAAATCCTTCCATCCCTTCAATTCCGCTAGCAAGAATCAAGCGCCTACATACATAGGAGCGATTTCATATGAGTGACTTCTAAAATGATTACATGATTCAACTTCATTAAAAAACTTAAGGGACAATAGTGCCCGTCATTTTCTTGAAATACCTCTCTAGTGATGTAACTTCTGACTCAAGTTGAGCAGCTCTCTCCTTTGCATCATCTATAGGCATTGATAACCCCAATTTGCATTCACTATCTTGAAGTCGTTGTCTTAGTTCCTTATCCTGCAAAAAACCAACATGAGATTGTGGTGCGAAATGCTGAGCATAAAGTTCCAGAATCAATTTTTACTAGTTACAAATTGAAATGGGAAATAAAAGAAGCAGAGCAGCCATAGTCTCACCCTTTTTTCAGCACATTGTCGATACAAAGCAATCTCATCTTGACAGAAAGGCTCAATATCATTGATTTGCAAGCCTACATTACAGTGTTGAGAATTGCTCTTATAAAAGGCCCCTTCAAATAACTGCCTTAAAGAAAAAATCAAAGATTCAAGCTTCCAAAGCCTTAACTGTCATGCAGACGCAATTAACCAAAAAAAAAAAAAGGAAAAAAAAGATGTCCCGCAGACAGGTGGTTTGTAACTAGGTATTACAGATGTCATATACAATCTATCACTTTGTTTTCAGTCAGGAAAATCATCCAGGCACCCCACCTCACCCTGGCCCGGAAATGATGTCTTAATCAACTTCCAAAATCTACAATCTCGTGAGAGGCTCCAGGATGACCACATTTTGCAAGATTCTGAGTGTCTAACTACAATGACCAAAGTCTTATTAACTTTGGCATGGGTGTAATTTAGAGGAAAATGCCAATGACCATTGTAGCTTTTGCCAATAAGCAAATGTCTGAAATATCTGTTACGTATGGGCTCTACCATGTTAATTCATTGCATGGAGTGAAAAACCAATGCACTGGAGGGCAGATACTCATTTGTGATAGCTGAAATTGTCACTATCAACCTTCTAAGTGAAGCACTGCAGTAAGACAGAAGACAAATGAGGCCAAAAATAGGCCTTAAAATGAGCTCAAGGTACTCAAGTTCTGCTTGATAGGAGCTAATTCATCCTGGTGGACTAGTTGGGCTTTGAAGATTAATTTCAAGCTCATTATATGGGCAAGCCAAGCTTGATCAATTGCTTGCTTGACTTGTAATGTCAATCACCACAGTCCTCTATAATTTGCAACAGATTTCAAGGTGTTTTAAAAAGGTAAATTGAGATTATATAAGTTATTAATAGTTTGTCCACTATAATGCCTATTTATACTACTACAATGGACTTCATGGGTCAGTTACTTCACAGACACTTTTGTGAAAACATTTACTGGTAGCATTTTTGTCCACTTTCTAGCATCTCATCCAGCATGATTAGGACACACGTCAACACTTCTCTCAGTTCAACCAAGCAAGTAGCCCAAGATGCTCGTAAGATGCCCTTCACCCAAGCTCAAACAGGGCCTACCCATAAATTTGTCAAGCTCGAGCTGAGTACAAACAAGCCCCAGCCCCTGCATTCCAAGCCAAGCTTGAAAATTCGGATACTTACTTGTCTGGTTTTCACCCCTACACACAATGATGGAATACCGATGTTTTATGTAGCAAACCATGCTAGCTTTGTAGAAGATATAGAACAATGACAGAAACAAGGTTTTAGCAAAGCAAAAACCAAAGAAATAAAAGTGAAAACCTTACACAAAAATAAATTCTTCAGAATCCCATCACATAAATCAACTCCTTCAAGCACATGAGAGGCAATTTCTGGTGGAATGAGTGGTGACGGTGGTCCCATCATCAGGTCATCTCCAACCAGAATAGTTTCCTCCATAGTTGGCTGCGAATCAACTGAAACCGACAAAACAAAACAACAACCTCCTTAGTCTAGCTTAGGTATATTGTTCAACAGGGAATTTCTTTCAAGTTGCATAAGCTGTGCCATTATCACTAATATCTTAATATGGACAAGAACAGACACGACACATTTAAATCTCAATTGATTGAGGTGGAAACCTTACTGCATGGCCCTTAGTCAAAATGTCAAGCAAATATTAATTGGCAGATTGTGTGAAGAAGCAAATTATCTACTAAACTAACAGCGAGTTGGCTCTACAACTCTTCAAACGCCCTATATGGGACTGTGACAGGAAAAGACCTGAGAAGTAATAGATATAGATGCAATATGGCTTTGCTTTGAGTTCCACTCCTTTAGAATGCCAAACTTGAAATTACAGGAGCTGATACTACAACTCTTAGAAGTAACCCAACAGAAATACATATCAAACCCAACCTTTTGTCTTTTTTTTTTTTCTACGCATATCAAACCCAAACCTTTCATGTCATATAATGCACGTTGACCTGACATCAAAAACTATACAAGGGACACATATTCACCTCTATCTGTTTCATCAGCAACTGTTGTATGCACTTGCGACCAACAATAGTAAAAAAAGAAACAAATTGATCAAATGTCCATCGTTTCCTATAAACTTGCAGATCATGTTGCAAATTAGGGCACTCCATTCACACTTACATTCCTCCCCCTCTGATTTTTTTTTTCTTTCAACAGATACGGCCCCTCAGAAACCATTAACTCCTAAATTGCTCATTAAGTAAGTTGCCAACTTACAAGTCCCAAAACTATTTAAAATCAAAATAGCCAAACAGTTAGCTTTTTCCTTCAATTCCGATGAGAACCAATAAGTTAGGCAGTAGGTTTCCTTACCATCCATGATTGCTTTCTTGTTATCCTTCCTCCACTATCAAAACCCAATGACTGATTAATTAACAAGTGGCGTGGTTTAAACCTGCAAACAGACACAAACCACAGAGTAATACAAAACTTTAAGAAATACAAGAGAAAAAAAAATGTACTTTAAGAGCTTTTTTTACAACTTCGCATCACGGACTGTAAAAGCTAACTTAACAAAAGATGAAAGAACTGCACATTGTCTTCTTTGAGACGTACGTACACACAAAGAGTTATCGGAGCATTTCATTCAATAGATGAGATGAACGGCATACGCTCAACACAATTCTGAGGATTGCGTTAGGATTCAAGAAAACACAGTCGCAAGATTTTTATCCAATACGCATGGAAATGAACCAGTTTCTTCAGATTTTCAAAGCGACTGGCGACCCAGAAAAACTTATATGAAGACCCAATGTGGCAGAGAGAGAGAGAGAGAGAGAGAGAGAGAGAGAGGAGGGAGGGAGGGAGGGAGGGATCACCGGCAGAAATGAGTGCGGAGTGTGTGAGCCAGCAAACTGCCCTCAGAAGCTTATTCAATGAAGAGGCTGGGTACTTTCTGGTCAGGGTCCTTCCGAAAGATGCCCTGTAAAAACGTCTTCCAGGCCTCAAAGACACGATTTACTGTGCCTTACTGCTAGCCGATAAGGTAAAACGATAAGCTACAGGTTACTGCCCAGAGAAGAATTTGACTAGCATATCAAATGAAATCTTCGAAATTATAATTTTTTTTTTGATAAATACCTTTTGCACTCGGGGCTTTTGGACAGGAATTTTTTTTTAGTTTCTATAATTACTATTTTACCTTTTATAAAATGGTTACTGTCAAAACAAAAATTATGGCAACAAAATTTTCATTTCAGAAATTATTTTTGTCCATATTAATCAACATTTCAAGGGAGGGTGCAAAATATCTTAAATTAATACTTAATTGGTGCAATATGATAAAAATTATAGATTGAGGTATAAAGTGTCAAAATCTCATAATTGAAGGGTGCAAAATGTATTTAACCTTATCTTTTGACTTATATAACGTGATCGATTTTCAATTCTTCAGACTTAGACATGATTTATATTTCCTGTTCATGTAGCCTAGAGATAATTTAGTTCAATTAAATGTGCATTTTTTTCCGTAAGAAATTTGAAAGCAAAGACCACTACGTCCTCCTATTTAAATCTGTGCCACGTGGTCCATTTGTCCCATATATAAGTCACTAGATCTATCAAAATATGCAAATTAATTGTTAGTTCCTAAGGTTAGAATGTTATCTTTTTTCATGATATGTATGTTGTAAAGAAACAATGTCTTGGGTGTGGTTCATCAAGAAAATGTAATTTAGTTGAAAGGGTTTAGAAGTAAAGAAATCTGAAAGTTACAGAGTTGTTAAAGTGGTTAAATGCTGTTTGGGCTAGCTTGAGGCGACCTTGAAGAAATCAGGTTGTAATTTGGAGCTAGCTTGAGGCTCAAGCTCAAACGCCGTAAAATAATAAGTGATTTACATCGTTCGTTTACCCAACCATATGAAAGGGACTTTTAATTTGCTGGATGTTACGACTTTGATGAAAAACATAACAAAGAAAGATCTCAAACATATCTAAGGCTTTTTGAGAGATATTTGTGAAGATTTGGGAAGATGATGTTATTAAAGACTTGAAGAATCAAGATTTTTGTGGTCTTTCATCTTGTGCTGAAAAAGAAATCAGTCACCACCATTAAATCCTACTGTGGCAGTGGGTAAACATCGGAGTTCTCGTGTTTATAAGATTGGAGTTCAAATCGTCTTGAAGCAAGTTGCTTTGATCAAGATTCATTGAAATGAGAGAGAGATTTAGAGATTCTGATTCTACCGCTTGGTGCAGGTTCGATTGTGTCATTCGAATTGCTTAATTCGGGATTTGTTAGGTAGCAAAAGTTTTGTAGTAAACAAAGCCACCGACTGTAAGTGTTTCTCTCATTTAGTGGATTGATTAACCGGCGGTGAGCTCGGAGTGGTTTTTCCCTTTTGAAGGAGTTCTTCAAAGGGTTTTCTATTTCGTAAACAAATCTCTTAAGTTTGTGTGATTGTACAATCTCTTAAGTTTGTGTGATTGTATGCATTCAATTCCTTTCATATTTGCTTGTTCATTGATTAGCTTTAGATATTTTCGAATCTTGGTAGGTTGCTTGTGAATCTTGATTCAAAAGATTAGATCAAGGATATTCTGCACACTTAGTGTTTGTGGTAATGTCTAGGTGATCTTTGAATTGTTTAAATTGGTTAATTAAATTGATTTATGTCATTGTTTAGGGCTGTGTGATATTTTCCATATTTGTTCAGGTTCAATAAATTCTTTGTGCTAAGATTTGTATAAGATTTTCCGCATTAGAGTGTAATAAGTTATGCTGAAAATTTTTAACTTGCTATTCACCCTCCTCTATGTAAGTTTAGGGTCTAAATTGTGTCCCACAAGTGGTATCAGAGCCATACTTCGTTCCTTGACCCATTTAGTTCCTAAATAAAGAAATGTCAATCACTCTCAGTGCCTCCATATTTTGATAGAAGCAACTACTTGTATTGTAAGGTTCGAATGAGAGCCTTTTTGAAGTCAATGGATGAAAGAGTGTGGAATTCTTGTGAGAAAGGTTAGACAAGACCTATGGTTTCTCATGAGGGAGAAACTAAACCAAAAGAAATGTCCTCTTGGTCCAAGGAAGAGCCGAATGAGTGTAACTGGAATAGTAGAGGTGTTCATGCCATCTTTATGGCTATATCACCCAATGAGCTCAAGAGAGTCTCCATGTGTGAGATGGCTAAAGAAGCATGAGATATTTTTGAAGCAACTCGTGAGGGAACAAAAATTGTTAAGACTTCTAAACTTCAAATATTAACTGCTAAGTTTGAAGAAATTAGAATGAATGAGGATGAAACTTTTGATGAGTTCTATGGTAAATTGAATGATATTGTGGACTGTAGCTTTTGTCTTGGAGAAAAGATACCCGAGACAAGGGTTGTTAGAAAAGTTTTGAGGTCTCTACCTAAGAGGTTTAGACCAAAAGTGACTACCATAGAGGAAAGCAAGGATATTGATCAAGTCAAAATAGAGGAGTTAGTATGTTTTCTACAAACTAACGAACTCACTCTTTTTTTGACTAAAAGGAATATATATATATATATATGGTGATAATGATGTTGCTCTATTTGTGAAAAGGTTTTGTAAAGTTTTCAGGTTTAAGAAAGGAAGCAAATGGCTAAACCAAAAGCAACCTACAAAATTTTCCAGCAAGTCGAAATGGAGCAACAAAGAAAGAAAATAAAGGAATGAAGTTAATGAAACTAAAGGCAAGTGGACTCAAGAGGTACAATGTCATGAGTGTAAGGGGTTCGGTCACATCAAAGCCGAGTGTCATGAATTTGTGAAGTGAATGTGATAGTTTGAATAATCTCTGTTTTTGGACTTGATTCGAGTTAAATTTGAGCTTAAGTTCACGCATTATGTTTTTTTGACAAAACTTGGCTTTATAAGTGAGAAGTAGAAATAGCGCAAGTCCTTTCTCACTTTTCACTCCTCTAATAATGACAATTTCTCTGTTTTCTTTGCTAATCATCCAATGTTGCAAATCTTTGGTTGTTTTGGTTCAAATAAGTTAGATTTGTGATGCTTATGGATACATACTATTTTTGTATGGTTAATCTCCTTGAAATTGAGTTTCCATTTTCAATTGAGATCTATTTGAAATCAAGGGTTTTGTATTTGCAATGTTTCAAAATTTGTTGAATGTTGGCTCTATTTTTTTCATTAATACAGGGCTTTTATGTTTTTAGTATTCCTACTCCAGATTACAACATTTTGCTCAGGTTAATTATTTTAAAATCTACTTTTGATTTTCAAAGTGAAATATACAATTTTAGGTTTATCATTTTTTCCATTAAAAGTTTCCTTTCTGTGAAGTGAAGATTGAGAAATGTGATAACATGAGAAATTTCTCTAACACGTTTTCTTATGAAAACAGATTTCTTCATCTCATTGGTTTATAAAAATAAGATTTCATATTGTTATAAATTATTTTCTGGATATTCGAGAATTCTAGTCAAAATCATTTGAAGAATGCGTGCTCTTTAAATATTCTTATATTTCGTGGTAATCACTATGAATCACAATGTTTCATATTTTTAAAATCTGTTTTTCTTCTCCCATTTCACATAGTTTGATTTCATTGACTTCATTTATAGTTATTTGGAATCTGGGCACCAAGATAATTGTAGCATATATCTTCATGAATTTTTTTTTTCCCTTTTATGTTTCTAGATTTTGTTATTTTCTGAATACATGAGAATAAGTGTACATCTTATAATGTTGAGGTATTATCTAACTTGGGTTATTTGTCTATTTTTTTCAGATGCTTCCTACCGAAAGTTGCTACTAGAAAAATGAAAAATATTGCTTTTGTTTAACAAGTTTGAATTGCCTTGATATTCTGTTATTTTCTTGGAAGTCTTTTTTTGTGTAAAATTATGAAATCTTGTGATATGGTTCTTTATTGCATATGTGTGGCAATTTTCAGATGTAAGTGTAAGTGTTCTGAGTCATGTTAAATTGGTTGTAATACTTGATACTCTTTACTAAATGTCATTTAGTGCATATTGACAAAATTTTGGAAAGATATAAGATGTATTGTAATCTAGTAATCTTGTTATCATTTGCTCATATATCTTAAGGCTTTTAACTTTTGAGCATTTGAGGTTTCTTATTACATAGCATTTTCCTCTTATTACACATTTTGCTCTTTATATCCATTTTTTGTGCCAAATTGAATTGAAAATGAAAATGATTTTTTTTTTTTCTCTCATTCAAGATTTTAAAAATGAGTTCATATAGTTTTTTTGAGGAGGATGAAAAAGCAGATGTTAGTAATATGGATGAGTTGAAAATAAGGAGAAAGTTGTTGAATTCAGGATAAGAGTAAACCATTGAGGGGGAGAGTTGGTTAATTGAGTGGTTTTCTAGTATGATGGCTGATATTGCTCTCATAAAAGCTGAATCTATGCTTAACAGAGTTGATTGTCTTACTCTTCGTTCTGAGTTTCAACAACAAAGGTTCACTTTATAATCTCTTGGTAAGGATGTTGCTTGGATAAAACACTATCTAAGTCATGAAGAGGTTGTTATTGCTAGGGAAGGTGCTGCAGTAGTTGCTGCTGCTGATGCTTCTAGCTCTATGGCTGAACATGGTGTTGCTGTAGATGATGATGATGAAGACGATCTTTTAGATGATATGGATGGCTGACCCTTTGTCAATTTTGACAAAAAGGGGGAGAACAGTAAGAGGGAGTGTAGTTGTGTAGTTGTTATGTTAGAAAATGAAACAGTGAGGGGGAATGTGGTTGTTGATAATCTAGATATGATCTGGATATTTCTTATGTAGATCATATTGCTTTTGCTCTTTCGCTTATGGTCCAGTAATATGTATGGATATGATACATGATGTTTCTTTTGCTTACGTTGCTTGATATGAAAATTTTTAACTTTATTGGATTTTGGAGAAAAGTCATAGTTAGCCTCATATTTATGAGCAAAAATCAATCTGGTACTTGTTATTTTGAAAACGACGATTTGAGACCCTTAACTTTTGAAAATCATCAATTCACGCCCTCCCATCCAAATTAGCCGTTAAGTCGACGAAAAATCATGCAAAATGATCGAAATGCCCCTTTTAGACTAAATTTTAAAAAATAATAAAAATTTAAGAAATAAATTAAAAATAAATAGATTATTGAAATAGAGTTTCAATAGTTTTATTTAAAAAATATCATTTTTTTTTTATTTTTAATGAATTGTTTTAATATTTTTTGTAATTTTATCTTGAAGGGGCATTTTGGTAATTTTTCATGCTTTTCCGTTTGATTTAACATCTGATTTAGAAGGGGGCGTGAATTGATGAGTTTCAAAAGTTAAGGGTCTTAAATCGCCGTTTTCAAAATAGCGGGTACTAGATTGATTTTGGCCCATAAAAATGGGGCAAACTATGACTTTTCCTCTTGGATGTCATGATGTAACTGTTATGTTATAGTTGTTGGATTATGTTGATATTTTTTCTTTATAATCATTTTTGTATCAAGTGTAATTGTAGGTACCGAAAGACCCAAGACACATTTCATTGAGTCCTATTATTTTAGAATAGGTTGTGTACAGTTCTAAACTCAATTCTATTTTGGTGATTGACAGTATTTGGTAAGAATTGGTTGGCTTTTGTCACGAAATTGTCAAAAAGGGAGTTTGTTAGTTCCTGAGGTTAGAATGTTAGCTTGTTCCGTGATATGTATGTTGTAAAGAAATGGTGTCTTGGACGTGGTTGATCAAGAAAATGTGCTTTAGTTGAAAGAGTTTAGAAGTGAAGAAATCTGGAAGTTACAGAGTTGTTAAAGTGGTTAAGTGCTGTTTGGGCTAGCTTGAGGCGACCTTGAAGAAATAATGTTGTAATTTGGAGCTAGCTTGAGGCTTAAGTCCAAACGCAGTACAATAATAAGTGATTTATAGCGTTCATTTACCCAGCAATATAAAAAGGGACTTAGTTGGCTGGATGTTACGATTTCGACAAAAAATAGAACATAAAGAGATCTGAAACATATCGAAGGCTTTTTGAGAGATATTTGTGAAGATTTGGGAAGATTATGTTATTGAAGACTTGAAGAATCAAGATTTTCATGGTCTTCTTGTGCTGAAAAAGAAATCAATCACCACCATTAAATCCTACTGTGGCAGTGGGTAAATATTGGAGTTCTAGTGTTTGTAAGATTGGAGTTCCAATCGTCTTAAAGCAAGTTGCTTTGATCGAGATTTATTGAAGTGAGAGAGAGATTTAGAGATTCTGATTCTACTGTTTGGTGCAGGTTCGATTGTGTCGTTCGAATTGCTTAATTCAGGGTTTATTAGGTAGCAAAAGTTTTGTGGTAAATAAAGTCACCTACTGTAAGTGTTTCTCTCATTTAGTGGATTGGTTAACTGGCGATGAGTCTGGAGCGGTTTTTCCCTTTTGAAGGAGTTCTTCAAAGGGTTTATCACTTTGTAAACAATCTCTTGTGTTTGTGTGTTTGTTTGCGTTCAATTCCTTTCATATTTGCTTGTTCATTTGTTAGCTTTAGATATTTTTAAATCTTGGTAGGTTGCTTGTGAATCTTGGTTCAAAAGATTAGATCAAAGATATTCTGCACACCTAGTGTTTGTGGTAATGTCTAGGTGATCTTAGAATTGTTTAAGTTGGTTAATTAAATTGATTTCTATCATTGCTTAGGGTTGTGCGATATTTTCCAGATTTGTTTAGGTTCAATAAATTTTTTGTGCTAAGATTTGTATAAGGTTTTCGCATTATGGTGTAATAGGTTGTGATGAAATTTTTGAACTTATTATTCACCCATCTCTAGATAAGTTTAGAGTCTAAACCGTGTCCCACATGGCAAGCTTGGTAGTTTAAAAATTCGAAGTTACTAGTCCCAGATTCAGAGGTGTAAAACAATATTTCCCTTTAGAACTTATAATCCAAGATCCATTACTCTTGTAAATCATGTAAGATAAAAATCATAAGATTTTAGTTTCAATTGATTTTACTTTATGTTTAAGAAAAAGAAAGTTGATTTTTGGTTTGTGACGAAAGAATCATATTCATACATATTACAGCAGAAAAGTTTCTTCTAATTGTAATAAATTTGGAGGGGTTTTACACATTCCCATCAAGCCCTTTATTACCAGTGTCAATTTGCCAACCTAACTTCACATTGAAACAAATAGCTCCTACCACATTTGGAAGTGGAGACTTCCCTAGCTTCCATAAAAGGCCACGACAAACGTGTCACTGGATGCCTTCCTGCTACACCTTAGAAGAGCTAAAGTAATTGGTTTTTAATTAGAGGTACTTCTGTCCAAGGGGAACACCAAAATAATAATAATAATAATAATAATTCCACTATATTAGTTGGTAAAAGAATCTTGTTAGAATCCACAAGAAAAAAAGACAACCAGGAAAATTAGAAGCTTAAGTTAAAATTTAAGTAAAACGTTCAAATTCATTTCCTAATAGGTGCCATGTAGAATATTCTTAAACATTTGATATGGCTGAGACTAAAATTTTGAAACCAAGTTTCTTTTGTCAGTAATATCAAATACTACAGTAACAATTCCTGGTCACTTTCCATGAAGAATTTGAAAATACATAATTATCTATATCCCTAGATTGTACATTATAACATTGAAGCTCAAACATTACTCTGTTAGGTAATGAAAAAAGGAATTTGCAGAGACAAAGAGGAAATTTTTTTTTGGGTAATTATCAAAGAGGAAAATTAAATTAACAACTAACTAATGTAAGATATACAACACAAACTATCAATACAAAATCGGCAAAGTATTATTTCTGTTTTGGTGAAAAATGAGAACACAATTGAAAGTTAAGCCTCATATGCGCCTATATTCATCACCACAATCACCAATCACTTTAAGGAGATCTTTCCCCTTTTTTGACACTTCTTGTATGCTGTTTACATCCTCCTCGTCTAAAACAAGAGAAAAGACAGCATTGCAATCTTGTGTATGTTCTGACAGACCAAGTCTGACACCTACCATTGATCCTGCTACCGATGGCTGCAGTTTTGCAAAGCAAACCAATTAGGGATTCCTCTATGCGATTAAAAGTCAAAATATACTCTTGACTCATTGTGAAATGAGAACATTGATTTTTACCTGATCTAGTACATATTTCACAGCAACAGTCGGGATGGAAACCCCATGTTTGGATGCTACTGTTTTAAGCGTTTGAAGCAGAGCTTGGAACAGGCTCCATCCTCCCCAGGCATCAACCATCTGTCATATGTTGCAAACTTTTAAGGAGAAAATTTGAATTTATCAACATGCCAACAACCCCGCTTCCCTGGGGAACCAAAAATAAAAGAAATCACCCTTTCCCAAAAAGTTTTACAAAGTTTTGCACTAACTGAGAGCCTTTTATAATTTCCAGAAACACTACGACGCGATAGTGCAGTTCATGGACTTACGTACCCTTTTGTATTTCTGGAGGGAGGGTGTGTTTAATGGAGGCCCAGCAAAAGGAATCGCTAAGTTGGTGTTGAGGAACTTTTCAGATAACAGACCACCCATTACTGTTCCATACCTGCATCAGAATTTATTATGTTCAATTATAGAACTGTCCTTGATTAGATCCTACTGCCGGGGGGGAATGATTAAATAGATAATGTTACTGTGTGCATATGCGTTGTTTGTGTGTGTCTGTGGGCGTCACACAGAGAGAGAGAGAGAGAGAGAGACGTTATGAGTTTGACTCCTGTAAGCAGACAAAGCTCTGCCATCTTTTGTTGAGGACGCATGTCAACAATAGAATGTTGCACCTACAATAAGATTACATCGCTAATAGGCATTACGAAAAACAGGCAACATAATGGAGTGGAAAACCATGTTCTGGAAAGGAAACACAAAATTCATCTAGGATATACCTGATTGCTTACAACAGGAATTTCATTTTCTAGGATTATCTGCAATCTTTCTGTATCGAAATTTGTTAAAGCGACGGTCTTGATTTTACCTGCAAACTACTTGCTGAAATAATCTGTTCAAATCAAGAAATGTGGTCTCAGAAATCAAATGTATTTTAGTAAGAGAAATGACACCAACCTTCTTCTTTCAGATCTGTAAGGTGTTTGAGTGCATCGAGGTAACCGGAATTTGAATAGTCCCACCTTTTTGAAGTAGAAATACAGAAGAATGTTATCAGAGAATATTAAACACATAAAATGTATGCGGGATGTAATTCAAGTAAGATATCATAAATTGTCCTTTTGGGGTATAAAATAGTAGAACATACATTAACTATAGTGGATAAGAGCAAGCAAGAAAAAAGTAAGGAATAAACATGTATTAGAACCTGCTTGTCTCAGGGGTGATGTTGTGATGACATGGCAACAATTGTGTGCTGGGGTCCCAGTGCTACATGAATTCAAAGTGTATGGAATGGCAGTATTTATACATCCTCATATCTTGTCAACCTAACCAAGACTTGAACAGGGCTCAATGACCTAAATTCCCTGAACAATTACAGTTAAACTACCCTATACTCAAAAGGCAAAATTCGGAGAAAGGTTCAACAAAAGTCCCGCTAGTACCTGGTTTAATGCAGAAATGGCTAGTCTGTTTTATGTAGAAGAAACATCACTTTGAGTAATACTGAGGCATGCCTCAACAAATGTCAATATTGTATACAAGTTTGCCGGATTTCATTTCCCTCCAAGACAAATGGAGCCTTTTATTGGCAAGAAATGAAATCAGATCATACAAAAAGTTTTAAAAAGTTTCAACTCCCGAGCATAATATTATCACAGTATCAGGATTAAAAAGCATTAGAATAAATTGATATTAGGTATTCATCACCAGAACAATTATGCAGCCAAATCACAAAATTTCCTCAATACGTTAGCAGCAAAGAAAGGAAATTATACCAATGAAACTGAAGCATATCCAAGGAAGCCACATCCATTCTCTTCCGTGAAACATCAATGCTCTCCCTGACATAGCTACTCGTCATCTTTACTGGTGGTGGCACCCATTTAGTAAGACTGCATCATAATAGAACAGGCAAACATTACTCCAAGGTATCCTTTCTAAACAATGAATCGAAAGGTTTTAGTTTCTTTCTATAGAACCCAATAATGAAAATTGGATTGGCGTTGCTCCAATAATTTTAATCAAATGGTCTACAATGCTAGTCCAATGTGCTTCTGGTGACTTACCCTCTGACCTTATCCATGAATTCTGGTGGACGCTCTCGGCGAACTCGATTGATAAAGATGCCATATAGGTCTTCAGCCGGCCCATCTACAATATCATAACAATTCCACAATAAGAAATAACCCCAAAATCTTAGATCAGAAAGCAGCCAATCAATGTCCTAGGTCCAATCTCCAAACATCACTCAACAACAAAAAAACATAGTCTAAGGACCGTAATGCATAATTATTTCCTAATCATCTACAAAGAGACGCATATGAAAGCAAAACAATTAGTAAATAACCAAGTTGCCTCACCAACGTACAAGACTCAAATTAAACATAGACAAAAGGCAGTTCACCTACAGCCATTATAGGCACATATAAGCTCGTAAACAGTAATTATAAGCTATTTCTTGCGAGTGCACTGTACATATATCGGCCATATCAAAAGTGGTGAGTCCTGCATCTGCATATTTAAGCATAGCATCAACTGCATTGTCCTTTTCAATTCTACCCCACCCACCGCTCGTCTGCCACATCCCATTAACAACCCTGCAGATATCCAACGAGTCCTTTCCATTCTTAACCACAATTCTCCTTTCATCTTCTGTAAATACGCATCTTATCTGTCCTGCATTGAGTCTTCGCCAGTGTTTCTTGTGGTTTTTGTCACGACCGAATTGATGCTGAATTTGCTCAGGGAATGGTGTAACAACTCCGCAGCCATTTCAAAAGTAAACGCACAAAAGGGTAGAGGACGTTGTCTTAGTGTGTGTGTGTGCGTGTGATTTTTTCCTGTGTCTCGTAAGAATTGAAACACAGGGGGAAAAAAAGAAAAAAAAAAAAAAAATTTTTTCCTGATCAGTTGAGCTCTATCTATCTATCTACTTTATTCTCTCAACTCTGTACCATTGAATTGTCCACATTTTATAGTTTTTGCAATAGGTGCCCAAAGTTGTAGCACTTTTGTACATAACCCCTCTATCTTTTGTTTGTTCCTGAAACTGACACCATCGCCCAATTAAAATTTTCCACGTAAACAAAAAAGAGTTTTAATTTTTTTTTTTGGGGGGGGGGGGGGGGGCGCGGCGCGGCATTGGTTTCTTTTTGAGCAAGGAAGGAGAGGGTAGAGCCGTGGCTCCACTTACAGTGATCGGCCATGTCGAAGGTGGAGAGGCCGGCATCTGCGTACCGGAGCATGGCCTCAACGGCGCCATCCCGATCGATACGGCCCCAACCTCCACTTGTCTGCCACATCCCGTTCAAGACTCGGCATATGTCCAGCGAATCGTTCCCGTTCTTCACGGTGACTTGCCGAGCCTCACTGTTTCCCTCGAAACACCTGACCGAGTTCGCTCGTGAGTAACGCAGAGTCGGGGTCTTCGGCCTCGTGGATCTGAAATGGGTAATATGGAAGAAGACGGGGTGTACAGTTGCTGCCATTGCCATCAGCACAAGTGAGAAGACACCGGAAAAGAGGTGTGGGGGGGGGGGGGGGGGGGGGGGCAATTGGCGCCCTGGCTCTACGTCACGTCTATTTTGGAATTTTACGAAAAGACAACAATGTCCTCGCCGTCTTCATGAATTTTGACATAATCATAATACAATAAAAGATTATTCAGATTTACTCTCGTAGTTATAACTTATAAGAAAACGTAGAGCTGGTCTTGAGTAATGTTCTAATTTTTTCCCCTTTTGCATCTTTTCGGGTTATAAAGTTCAGTGGCTTTTTATAATGAAATCGAAATTTCTATTTAATATATTCAACTACTCTCCAAAGTGAAATTTCTATAAAATTCTTATATTTAAGATACTCATATCTAATTTCAATATATTTTATTTAAAAAACATTACTCTTTATTTTTATATCTTTTTTAGTTTTAATAATTATTTAGAAAGAGAGACATTTCGATCATTTTGCATGTAATTTAATGACTAAATTAAACAGAAAGTGGTGATTGATTATTTTTGAAACATATGGGACATAATAAAACATTTTGAAATTTTTGCACATAAATAAAATGTAACACAAACTCTTGTACACACTAAGAACACTAGACAATGATACGATGTTTCGCAAACTAAAAATTTTCACATTTTAAGGTTTTTCGGAGAACATTTTAATAGAAACAACTTAATTCAGCTAGATATTGCTTGAATAAGAAGGAAGAAAGAGAACAACAGAGAGACAAAGCTTCAGTCAACAGAGCATCCTTTATGAACTTAACCAACCATATTGATGAAGAAGCAACTACCAGAAGTTTAACCCAATCCTATAATTAACTCTTTTTTTTTTTTTCTAAATCTATAGTTAACTCTTCACTTCCATAAGGAAATCATTCAGGAACTTCCTCCACTAAAACCTGAAGGGGAATTTGACACAGCGCAGGTTCTGCTGTGCTGTTTGCTCTCGAGTCTAATAATCCTCTGCTGCACCTGCACTCAAATGGGTTGGAATCAGTTACATTTTAAAAAATACAAAAGAAACAGGTGGCAGGTGCGCTCCTCTGCAAATGCAAAATAAATGCTCTTGGACCGTACCCTACAAAATACAACATTCTATTTATTAATCCTCCTATAAGCTATGAATGCCTCCTCTTAAGAGGAAGAATTTTGGTTCTAAAATTTCAGTCCTAACAGATTCTAATAGAGTGTTCTGATATTACTAACACATTACTAAATTCCATCAATAATTCAGACTTCAAAATAATTTGGCAGTTTTGTTTTTCCTCTTAGCAATTTTGTGGATTGGAGCTTTACGAAGGGGCGACCCAAAGGAGAAAAGGATTGAAGCAACGAAGTTTTCTAATTGCCAGCAGGCAGCAACAACATTGTAATGTATCATCACAAAAATACATTTACTATAGTTCAACTATTGCATTTAATTATGAAAATTAATCATTCGATGTTGCTAGTAGAATTAGACCAATTCACATCATGCATTAAATTTGTGATAGAGAAAATAAAATTGTATAAAGGTAGAAATTATGCCTCTTTTTTTTTTTTTTCCCTAGAGAAATATACTTTATATATTAAAATTCGAGAAAAGAGCAGCCAGCATAAACAAAATTACGTCCAGAAGGCCAACGAAAAAAACCTATACGGATCAGAAGTACTACAATAAGCAGATCCAAAGATCTGGTAGCGGCAACAAGTGCTGGCACTATCAACAGTTACAAGGGCTGTAAGGCAACCACATACAAGCCAAAAGGGCCGAGATACAAACTGACCTTCAGGGCTGGGTCACAACACAAACAGAAAAAGGATTGGGACGACACAAACAAAAGGACCCCAAGGGTCTGGACAGACTGTCGCTAAAGGTAGAAATTATGTATCAGAGGAAAAAGTAGTTCCAAACTATAGGGAAAGATGCCAAATACATAAGGTCGAAAACCTCCCGTCCATTTTTTCATGTATTACTTCAACATCTCCTTAACATGTTTTATTTCTCCTCATGAACTATTGTGTTGTGAGATTCTTATTACATGTTGGATTAGCCATAAAATATGACAATGGCAAACAGATTTTGCTTATAACCTTGCTGATAAATCTTGTTTGGAGTATTGAAAATGTTATAGTGAGTATATCAAAAAAAACCGAAAGAGGTTTGCGTGATTGAGTACTATTTTGAAATGAAAAAAAATAGAAGAGAAGAGAAAATGAAAATAATGATGTTATTATAATGATCTGGGGGTACTACTTATTTGTGGCTTTGTACTACTTATTCGAAAAAGAATTTGGCATGTCAAGTAAATAAAGTCATATATCTCCATCCATTGAAAGTCCAGAACACAGTGATTAATACTTGTCATACCCGAGTGTAGGCCTCCAGCTTGTTCCGGGTTCGAGCGAATTCATTCTTTATCCAAATTAAGGCTCTAGAGAAACTGAAACGTAAGATCCCCAACACCAGGGCAGGGAGTTAGTAACTAGATTGTGAAAATAGACCATTTTGAATAAGAATGAATAAAATATGAAAGAGAATAAACGAAACTATTCTTAACATATAAGACGCGTTTAGATATTGCTGAACTGAATAATATTTGCAGATCTATTCAGATAGAAGGAACCAGAAAACAACAGAAAGATAAACATAGTGATTGAGCAAGTCTAATTAGTGATGCCTTAATTGGAAACACATTGTTTACAGAGTAGGAGATATGCTAAAATTGCTTAGGTGCCGCTGAGCTTCGAGGTGGAAGTTTGGATTATTGACTTCATATATAAATTTCAAATAAGAAATTAGCACTTCTGCAGGTTGACTCCCCTGTTGTTAACCTCAATAAAGTAGTTCTGTTGCAGGATGTCCAACAAAAAAAATCAAGAATGAAGATTGTATGATAGAAAATACCCAAAAAGAAATGCCTGGTAATAAATATGGATAACTTTAAAGAAGGAAATTCTGCCTTTTATTGTGGTTTTCTCAGGGGACAGTAATCGAGTTTATTAGCTGGAAAATTCAAAATCATTTGACTGAAAGGCCCACTTCATATACATGTTCGTATGGGTGGCATGATGTTCTACGTGAATCCATGTTGGAAGAGGAAGCGCTACCTCCATTATTTTCTAGCCTACGTACATTAAATATATACAACATCGTCTGTGTGTGAGCGTGATTCATAGGTATATCAGGGCACTTTTCTAACATATGGTAATTAGGGAAATATGCACAAATATTTAAAACAGAAAGTACCTGAGGCTACCAATTAGTAATTCCAAGCTTGTCCAAAGAACAAAAAAACGAACAATCAGTTGCTAAACATGTAATTAAACAGCAGACGTAATTACGTAATACATATAGCAATCAGACCTGAGTTTGAACTAGAGCACGAACTTAACAAGCGGTTATGACAGAAACTACCAAAGAAGACGAATCTTTGAGAAAAATGTGAATGGAAGCTTTAAAGCATCAGACAAACAACCTCTTGTGATTTGTTTGTATGGATAATTGTCTTTTTCTTGGAATAGATGAGAAGGATAAGCCCATGAACACCACATGTATGCAACAGGAAATGCAATAAGAGCAATTTCACACAAAAAGTTTGGAATGGGAAAGGAAAAGGAAAAGTTTAATCACAGTTACAAGGAGCAGAACCACACAAAGTGATCACATTTATATAAACTTTGAGACAAGGAGGCCAAACACTGACATAACCAGTCAAATTACTTCACGTGATCAGCATTCTCCTGAGCATCCACTTCTTTTAGCAAGCAATAGAGCGGTGTGGTAGCATAAGCAAATATCATTGTGATGGTGCCAGTGACTAGGTCCATCAGGGTCAAATTCTGATATTTGAGAGGTGAATATGTAAAATTTTAAACCAATCCAGGTCTATAGCATGTGAAAAAATAAGGTTTATTCAGTCAATATTTACTTTTCAGAAACTTCTCTGGGAAGAGATATGTGACATCACTTTCGATAATAAGCCATCACTAACTTTTAGGCTGTATGAATAACAGGGAACCTTCTTACCTTTCCTTGTTCAGCTGATCACAAGCGTTAAGGAGATTAGCACATGCAAGTCTCACATGCTCAGCACCAATGCTGCAATGCCATGTAAAAGAGTAAGATCGAGTTGTAACCAAGAAGAGATGGAGGAAAAAGATTAATCTTCCATATATACCATAGAGCGAATATAAATCATGGTTGGGAGCTGGCAAGGAATTCATGATGACCCAAACACTAGTTAAACAACTTAACTAAAAATTTAACTACTAACACGAGTACCATGTTGAACATCTGATAATATGGATAAGTGATATACACCAAGGAAGGTATGTATCTATGTGCCAATTATATTGGACTTAAGACTTCAAACGTAGTGGGACCATCCAAGGTATCAAACAGTGGCAGAGCTAGGAATTTTTTGGATGTAATATATGTTTTAAGCAATTATTTTAAAATACATAAATAGAAGATGTTTGACTGAAAAAATTAGCACATTATCACCACCTCGTGCTAAATTTATAATTTAAAACTTTAACAAAGAAATGCACATAATCAATAAATACCGACCATATATGTAATTTATTTCTTACCAATAAACAAATTAAACACAGAAACAGACGTAGTGTTTTATAAAGTCATGTTAGAGGGTAATAAAAACTAAACTGTAATTTATAGAGGGTATAAACACTAAACTATAATTTGATATCACATGAAGAGACAAAACATGAATAAAGCCAATATGTCACCACTTTATTAGGAGAGTGTTTTCTTTACTTGTGAAAAGTTTTCACATCTTATACTTTGGTAATAATTTTTTATTTTTTTTCTTTTAAGAAATTAGTAATATGTTCTTGGCATTTTGATTATACGGAAAGTGGGGAGTATTTCACGTATACCAGAATTTGCCTGTGATTTCATTAGGAGTCGAAGGCAAGAATTTTCTTTACTTTCTTGACACTTGAAGAAAGAGATTTTGAAAGGTCAAAATTACATTTTTTATTTTAGAAAAGGGACATTCCATAATACCATTCTATTTACAGGGAGGAGGGGTAGAATCAACTCTCAAGAGTAATTTTTTTCCTTTTAGGGGGCAAATATTTAGGAGGGGGAGGGATTAACTCTCACAGATGAAAATTCTTTCCTTTGGGAGGGAGGGCGGAGAGTAAGTTTTTTTTTCCTTGGGGGAGAATACTTTGGAGCAGCGGGCGACATTAACTCCCACAGAGGAAATTTTTTTCCTTTGGGGGGTGGGTGGCCCCTGCCTGGCCCCTGTCTCTGCCACTGGTATCAAAGTCGTTAACTATAATCATTACCCCTCTATGAGTAAACTGAAGATACCATGCAACATAGGATATGTACCACGGAGTATTGATATTCACTCCTAGACAAGTATTATGAGTATAAGAGACAGTTAAAAAGACTGCCCCTTATAAGTGTCAGCTCAAGAGCAGACATCATGAGCACATGCCTCACAACCTTGTCAATTTACACACAGCAATGGTTCTTGTGATAGACTTGAGCGTTTCAGTGTAAACAGGGAGACCTCATAAAATGGCTTAAGATTGTATCTGACAAACCATGGCTTCACACATCTAAACAAACTGGAAAAAGGTTTCTTACCAGGCAGAGAATGTTACGTATTCACCTAATGAGGTTGCTAACAAAACAAAAAACCATAGTTTGGATTACAAATATATATGGAACATACAAGTTATTAGGTAAAAGGGGTAACAAAAAGGGTTAACCAAAAGGAAACACGTATTATGCTTCAGACAGATAGATAGTATCATGATTTCCGGAGTACAAAGTATGATAAATGCCAGGGATACAAGGAAAAAGCGAAAACAGATAGCTTGTCAGTTTTAATTCCATGAAAAATGAAATTTTGTTTTAGTCTGCAGGGTTGTAAATGCCAGAAAAAGAGGTTGGTACATAGGCCGGTAAGGGTGGGCCAATGTTTTCTCACTCTGCTTTTAATTCAAACTGAGAAAAACATAAAAGAAGAAAAAACACAGTTTTCCCTTCCATTAAAATGCAGAAAAAAAGCATTCTGAGCTCGTTATGCCTCACTTACTGCATCTGCAACTTCATGAGCACATGCCTCACAACCTTGTCAATTTACACACAGCAATGGTTCTTGTGATAGACTTGAGCGTTTCAGTGTAAACAGGGAGACCTCATAAAATGGCTTAAGATTGTATCTGACAAACCATGGCTTCACACATCTAAACAAACTGGAAAAAGGTTTCTTACCAGGCAGAGAATGTTACGTATTCACCTAATGAGGTTGCTAACCTCAAATGGAACATACAAGTTATTAGGTAAAAGGGGTAACAAAAAGGGTTAACCAAAAGGAAACACGTATTATGCTTCAGACAGATAGATAGTATCATGATTTCCGGAGTACAAAGTATGATAAATGCCAGGGATACAAGGAAAAAGCGAAAACAGATAGCTTGTCAGTTTTAATTCCATGAAAAATGAAATTTTGTTTTAGTCTGCAGGGTTGTAAATGCCAGAAAAAGAGGTTGGTACATAGGCCGGTAAGGGTGGGCCAATGTTTTCTCACTCTGCTTTTAATTCAAACTGAGAAAAACATAAAAGAAGAAAAAACACAGTTTTCCCTTCCATTAAAATGCAGAAAAAAAGCATTCTGAGCTCGTTGCCTCTTACTGCATCCAACTTCCTGGGCAGATCATCCAAAACTACAAGGCCCTCTTTAGACCCACACCTCTGTTGCTAGTCTTTACAACTAGCCAACAAGCAATAAGAAAAATAAAAGGTAACCAAGCAAGCATAATCTCCACCGGCATGGAGGGTAGACGTATGATGTAAAAGGCCTGGCCAAAACAGAATCAACTATACAACTAAAGTCTGAGAAAGACGTGTTTACAGTGCCTTGAGCTCCCCACTAAGATGGATTTTTCAAGTCCCAAACCTTTAATCAGAGTATCTGGGCCTGAGTAAGGCAAGGCATTCTTAAAACCAACTATGTTCTGAAAAAATGTTATCACAAACATGTTTCCATAACAGCAGCCTGTAAGCATGCGCACCATATTTAATCTTCACACACTTTTCTATTTGTCAAAAATAATTGAGCACCATGAATATATATCAATCTATGTGTTAACTTCCATACAACCTCAAGCTTCTCTCCTCTACTTTGTGAGCCAGTGTAGCCAACTTTGAAAAATCGACTTCTGGATAATCACTGCATATAGATCAATCAGAAATAACCTAAGTTAAGTAAAGAACTAGCATCTGTAACTGAAACTATGTAAATCTAATTAAGTAGGAAGTTACATGTAGCTTGTAAGGTCTGATAAGATTTTTTCAACGTCAGTGAAGTACGAATCAATCAACTGCACTACATGCTCAGGTTCCTCCACACTTCTCAAAGTTTGAATCTGAGAAAATTGTTCATTTACTATTCCCTACAAGCAATGACATAAATAAACATTGCCAACCACCTGTGGCGTTATTAACATTCATTATGAGAATTGATATGCAAAAGAAGCACGAACAGCTGAATTAATGCATTATGAGGCGTTAGTATCTATATCTATGAATTCAGAGGTAAGAACTCAAAGCCTGAAAACTGAGGGAATATAAGTTGGCCTTCATCTTCTAAAAGCCTCTGAACTATTATAGTATGCAACATTGTGTATAACTTCTAAGAAAGTAGAGCAAAAGGGACCATTGGCAAAGATGACATCACAGGTTGAAATTCAAAAACGAAATGGAAAGGAACCAGTCACCTCATCAAACAATGACTGCACATATTCGTGGAGCAGTCCTTTACGAATAGATAAGGCCATTTCTTCATGAAATAGAGGGAGGACCCAAACAACTGAAACTAAGAGACCTTTAAGCTTCAGTGAGAAGGAAACAGCTCATGAGACTTGATTCCCCATGAGGCTTAAATGGCAAACTGAGTTGCAGATGGCAACAATGTCTGTCAGACAGCCATGAGTTTAGCCTGAATGCCTAGTAGATTTAACACCTATAATTTGGTAATTAACATCTTTGCCATCATCATTGACAAATGTCAAAACAATCCTTTACCATAGTACCTTGAATCATGACATAGAATTGAATTACCTTATATAGATGTACAGAGTTATAAAGTGAGGGAATGTTGCAAAATCAAGCATGAAATAATGCAGTATGGATGAACTACCCATCGCAGCAGCTCAGTGGGGGGATTGTTCCCCTTGCAACAGCTACATGAGTCCAGAATGCTTCAAAACAAAAAGGCTTAAACAATCCTATCTCAAGCTGGTCGTACCACGCCGTATGGTCGAAAAACTACTTGACCGATGACAGTTAACCCACAGCAAACCGTTAAGAGTAGAAAATAAAATCGGTAACTTGATAAAGTTTATTCTATAATAATCAGCCAACATACTAAGTGATATGAAGACAAACTGACAGTGCAAAGGACAAAATAGCATACTTGTCTTTTCTGGATGGGAAATGAATGACACATAAGCTGTTTCCAAAAATGCATAGATATTGTGGCAAAACTTTATTGGCTGACAAGAAGTACAAGATTTAGTAGAGTCCCACTGTCAATCCTGTCAAGCCCCGCCGTCCTTGTGCCTTCAGGTTCTAGAGAATCTAGTTTGAACAACAATGTGATAGCAAATTTGAAAGAATTTAGTGCTTTTGATCAATGCATTGAATAATTAAGATATGTGCACATTTATCACTGCACTGAAAAATTTAATCCTAGTTGTATCATCTTTGGTCTTCTTTCACTTAGGTTGTGTTTGAGTGATCAAACTTTGGGGTGGTTAAAATGTTGAGTATGGAAGTTGGTGAGAGAGAGTGAAAAAGTTTATGGGAGGTAGTGAAAAAGTGAAAATTTTGAGTTTTGAAAAAGTGAGGAGAGAGAAATTTTTGTAATGATGATAAAATTTTAGAGAGTAAAAATTTTGGTTAGTGAACATAGCCTAAGGTCCACTGCACTGTTCCCCTCAACAGGATCAATTGTCAATATGTTGCTGGGCCTGACATACGTTTTCAATCCAGTTCTTTGATCTGTTAAGTTTCCCGGATAACATATAAGCTAGTGTGGGTACCATAGCAGAGGTCTTGTGGGTGAATTCTATAGTATCTCTGTTCCTGCTGTTTAAGTTAGTACTTCAGTCAAGAAAGGATTCATCAGCCCCAAAAACAAAAAAAGTGGGGGAAACCTCTAGAGATAAAATCAAAAGGAAAACAAAATGAAAGGAAGCACACTTGTTTTTGTAACTATAAGCTCCACTCCCAAAGAGTTCCACCCAAATTTTTATATTCACATTAATAAGGATAACGTCTATTTTGAGTAAAGAAATTCCAAAATTGTTTCTACTATTCAGTAGCATAGGCAAAATATATTTTGTCTTTCATTCTCATGCGTACTGAGAAAAAATTAGATTCCTCACTCTCCCATATTGATTTAAAGCAACCTCTTTATTAAAGAAGTCTCCTTAAAGAATTTAATTTACTGCTAAAGTAACAATAGAGGATTTAAATTGTTTACTTCTTTTAGCTTAGCATTTATTGCTTACTTTCTTTAAGAGTTATCATCAAACAAGGGAAGTTTTTAAATTGCACTTTATCAATACCTATCATTGTCTGCAGGGAACAATAATGGAAAGATGGGAATAAGAGGATTTGAGCATGTCTAAGAGGTGGTTTTTTGAAACACGTTTGCATAATCTTTCCCTACTATTTAGCTTTTCTGACCTGCAGCAACGTGCTACACAAGATTAAGGCACCTCCTCTTCTGGAATCATTGGCATCAGTTTGGAATTAGTGGTACTCTCTTAAGTGTCGTGAATACAATGATTTGAACCAAAGGTTAAAACTTTTGTAGAAAAAACTCAGAACACTTGCGCTAAAAGGTTCGATTTGTGAGCAAGCTGCTCAGAAACTTTTCTATTTTTCAGTAATTGACCACAGAAATTAACCTCCCATATATCCAGAAACAAGCAGAATTTATAGAGTCAATGGAGATAATTACTACATTTATAACTCACAGGGAAAGAACTTATAAATTCCGATAATTATGTGGGATCTGACTGTACATTTCTAGACGCCTAAATCTTAAATCACTAATCAAACTTGAGGCTATCCCATGATGGGGTTAGTACTACATTGTGATAATCAACAATGGATGCTGCAAGAGAATACAAGTTTTCAATTGAAGGCTTTACAGTAAAGTGCAAAAGGAATTATATCTCATACCAGTGGACTATTTTAGCTTGAAGAAAATTACCAGCAATGCATTTTTATTTGTTTTACTTGCAATGACAAGGAGAAGAAACAAGTTACACGTTTTTTGATGTCAAGCTTTGAACATTCTGTATTTACTTTTACTTGGTTAAGTTATTCTAAGCTTAGTCTAAGAAATGAATAGGGCAAAACCCGGCAGCTCAGTAGTAAACAGGAAAGGTCCCACCCAAGGGGGTAAACACCAATTTTTCTCTCCCCCGACGTATTGACAGAGATCCACAACACATACCCTTTCATTCATATCAGTATAGTGTGAAATTAAGATTGTGTTCGAGTGTTAAAATTTTGGGGAGGTTAAAATTTTAGGATATTGGATTTGGTGAAAAAGTGAAGAGAGAAATGATTTTTTATATTTACTATAGTGAAAAGTAATGATTTGATGGAGAGAGGGAGAGAGGGAGAGATTATATTATAATTTTTTATTGTGTTAAAATTTTAGGAAGTGTAAAATTTTACATTTCAAATGCACCCTAAGTATAAAAAAATGCTTACAACTCTAATTTATTTTACCTACTTTCCACACCCAACGAGAGAGAACCATACCAACAACCATTGGTTAGCAAGCTATACACTTTAATTCTTCATTGATCTTGTAATACCGGAATCTCACATGGGGTATGAAGAGAGAAGGAATGGTATAAGTGTCAAGTCCCATCGTGGATCTATACTATGAGGAGGAATAGGGTGCTGTAATAACTTCAAGGAGCTTTAAAAAGCAACCTTGGCTGTTCCTTTAGAGTAATAAAGCAAAGTGGCTAGCACTCCCTTGGAGTGTTATTGAGTCTTTTATCCTAATTCAAACCAGCATCAAGGGAACACATTAAGAAAAACAGCCTTTAGTGCCATACTTCGCAAGTGTACATCTATCGGCATGTTTGTTTTGAAAAGTATTCTAGGATACAAAAAAACTTTAACAAATTTACAAAACGAATATCCAAAACATCAAAAATCCTACACAAACACCAATACCTTTAACACAAACCCCAACAAATTTTTACACAAACTCCAATACCTTTTTAAAAAAAAATTCTAACAAATCTTCTCTCTCCATACTTTTTCACCAAACTCCAATATTTTTTTATTAAAAAATTACATCAAATCATCTCTCTACACCTTTTTATAAACTCCAATAAAAATTAAATATCTTTAAAACTTTCACTAATTTTTACACAAAAACCTATAAAACTCCAATCTACATAAAAATATTCACAATTCTATCAAAAATCCTAAAAATCTTACAATTTTTTTAAAAACGAACATCTCCATATGTGTTTAATGTTAAGAAGATATATTTTGGGAGATTTTATTCAGGTGTTACGAGTTGATTCTTTCCTTTTATGTTAGCTGTACATATAGAATAGGTAGATTATTTCCTTGCATAGAATAGGTAGGTAAAATGTGTCAACCAAGCAAATCTTGTAAATTTGTATTTATAAATAGAGAAAAACCCTACTGTGAAGGGGTATTCAGACCAATTGAAATGGTATCAGAGCCTCCATTATGATTTCCTTCTTTCTATGGTCTTAATCACTGGTGTGCGATTTTCATCGCAACTCTAGAGAGGTGTGGGCGTTCCCGTTGTTGTTTTTTTTTTTTGTGTGTGAGATTTTAGGCTTCCGAGTCTGTGGGTGATTCTTGTTGACCCTCTGAAGTGGTTCTCAACGCTTCTTGGTGGTACTCTATGGCTGTTGGCGCCTTAAGGTTGGGTAAATTTTCTCCGTTCTAAAGTTGACATGTTTTCTGTTTTCCAAACTTTTGTTGTGTTTGTTGAGATCTATTGGGTACTTATATAAAAACTTTACGATCTAACTCTTGGGGGAGAGGAGGGGAGGGGGGGGGGGGGGGGGGTACATGTCTCACTCTTTTCAGAATTATCTCCAGCAGAAGGCATTATTTCCCAATGTTCCTGTCCTTACACTCCTCAACAAAATAGGATTGCTGGGCGTAAGAATTGTCATCTTTTAGATGTTGTTTGTACTTTATTACTTGACTCTTCAGGTCTTCCTAAGTTTTGGGTTGAAGCTTTATCTACAGCTGTTTATTTGATCAACCGTCTACCTGGAGTGACTTTCTCCTTCGACTCTCCCTACTTTCGATTATTTTGTGTTTCTCTTGAATATCATTCTCTTCACACTTTTGGGTGTGTTTGCTTTGTCCATCTCTCGCCTATCGAGCATTAAAAGCTTGCTACCTTGTTTGTCAAGTGTGCTTTTATGGGATATAGTACTACTAAAAAAGGTTTTGTATGTTATGATGCTCATACGAACAAGTTTAGGATCCCTCGAAATGTGATTTTCTTTGAAAATCAATATTTCTTTCAAACTCATGTTACTTCTGATACTCTTGTTGCTCTTCTACCTACTTTTGATGATTTGCCTATTTATCTTTAGCATTTTAAGCCCAAGATTGTCTATCACCGACTTCTTTCACCGTCACCGCCCCTTCCTGACATTGCTCCGCCATCTGATCTAGTGGATCCTCTACCTCAGTGATCCACTCGGGTGACGTGCCCCGGATAGGTATGATTTTTCTCATACTTCGCTTACTGCGACTTTTGATCCTATTTCTGTTCCTCACTCTTGTACTCAGGCAGCCACTCAAGAAAATCACACCTAGGATATTATGGCCCGTCCCTCTGGTGTCAAACCTATTGGCTATACATGGGTATACTTAGTCAAGTTTCAGTCTGATGCTTTGGATAGATATAACTGTGGCCTTTGGGAATTGTCAGGAGTATGGTATTGATTATGACGAGACTTTTGCTCAAGTTGCTAAAATGACTAATATGCAGACTCTCTTGGCTATTGTTGCCTCACAAGGTTGGTCTCTAAGACAAATGGATGTGAAGAATGCTTTTCTGCATGGGGATCTCAAGGTTTGTCGGTTGAAACGCTCGTCGTATGGATTGAAACAGGCCTCGCATTATTGGTTTGACAAGTTTCGCTCTACTGTACTTGCTTTTCACTTTGATCAAAGTCAGTTTGATTCCTCTCTCTTTCTTCGAAAGACTTCTACAGGGATTATATTACTTCTAGTGTATGTTGATGACATTGTTATTACTGGTTCTGATGCTACCTTGATTCAACAGTTGCAGCAACATCTCAAGGCTTCTTTTCACATGAAGGATCTTGGCTCGCTTCAATACTTTCTTGGCCTTAAGGTGCAGGTTACTTCGCTTGGTATCTTGTTACATTAGCACAAATACACGCAGGAAGTGATCTCTTTGGCTGGTTTCCAATTGGGTGACTCTTTCCTTACTCTCTTGGAGGTGAATCTAAAGCTTTGCCAAGAGGGGGGCAACCTTCTATCGGATCTGTCTCTGTATCAGCAGCTTGTTAGGAGTTTGAATTACTTGACGATTACCTGACCTGACATTTCTGTTGCTTTCCAGCAAGTCAGTCAATTTATGCAGGCTCCACGTCATCTTCATTTAGCCTCTATTCGTCGAATTATCCGTTATCTTTAAGGGCCCTTCTACTCGTGGGTTGTTCTTTCCTTAACAGTCGTCTTTACAGTTAGTGGGATAGTGATACTGATTGGACTGGTTGTGCTGGCACTTGTTGTTCTGTTACTGAATGCTACATGTTCTTAGGCAATGCACTCATTTCTTGAAAGAGTAAAAAACAAGATTGCGTTTCCAAATTCTCCATTGAGATTGAGTATCGTGCTATGTCTTATGCTTGCTCTGAGATCACATGGCTGTGTGGATTATTAGGTGAACTTGGTTCCCTCAACTTTATCCCACTCCTCTCCATGCTGACAACACCAGTGCTCTTCAGAGTGCTGCTAATCCTGTTTTTCATCAGCGTACTAAACACATTGAAGTCGATTGTCACTCCATCCGTGAAGCTTTTGACAAGTTTGTGATAACTCTTCCTCATATTTCCACCGACCTTCAAACTGTTGACGTGTTCACTAAAGCTCTTTCTTGACATCGACATCAGTTTTTGATTGACAAATTAATGCTTCTTGATCCTCCAGCATCAATTTGAGGGGAGATGTTAAGGAGATATATTTTGGGAGATTTTATTCGAGTGTTATGAGTTGATTATTTCCTTGTATGTTAGCTGTACATATAGAATGGGTAGATTATTTCCTTGTATAGAATGGGTAGGTAAAATGTGTCAACCAAGCAAACGTTGTAAATTTGTATCTACAAATGGAGAAGCACCCTACTATAAAGGGGTATTCAGACCAATTGACATTTAATGACTTCAGAAACACCTAACTCAAACATTAAATATGCTGCTGTTAAATTTCTAGTTTTTTCTCTCAACGTTAGATGGATTTCTTTCCCACCCATTACTGATTGAGTGGAGAAACAATTAGCGGGAATACATAACTAAGTGAAATAGTAGATATAGGGCCGTCAAGTAGGCTACTCCTTTCATGGTTTATGCTGCCATCACATGGGGTAATTGATGGAGGTACTCATTGAAATTGTAAAGCACGCTCGCATGCTCATACTGACATGATCTACGACCACATCAGGAAATAGATATGTTTAACATCTTGGTAAAACAAGAAGTTGGGGACCCGGGTGTCCCCCAAAATTTCTGGTTCTACCATTTTAAGGGAATCGTAAAATCATTGATTCCTAATGCTCGGATAGAACCTCAATGAACATAGCTCATGTGAGGATAATACACTATTCTCTCACACTCTTACTAACATGGCCACTGAATATATCAAGACAAAAACCTTAAACATCTTGGGAAGTTACATACAAAGTTGCATCCTATGTAGTACATAGTCCTGGTTCTACAACTTCAAAATATTTCCTGAGTAATCATTTTGAAAAGTTCCCAATAAAGGGCATGTTATTTTGCAAAAATATTTTAGAATACAATGTATTCAACAAAATTTAAACATCCAAAATCTCAAAAAATCCTACACAAACACCAATACCTTTTACACAAACTTCAATAACTTTTTACATAAATTCCAATATGTTTTCAAAAAAAAATTCTAACAAATCTTTTCTATCCATACTTTTCTACCTAACTCCAATACTTTTTTTATTAAACAATTTTATCAAATCATCTCTCTCTACACCTTTTTACAAACTTAAAAAAAAATTAAATATCTTTAAAACTTTTCAACAACTTTTACACAAAAACCTGTAAAACTCCAATCTAAATAAATATTCACAATTCTATGATAAATGAGCAAGTTGCTAGTTGGTTCAGTTAGATTTTAACTAGCTTCCTAAGCATGCTATTAAGGTAACATACAGATACAAACAGAACATATATAACAGAGGTGATGCATCTGTCACATTCTCCTGTCAAACCTCAGACTACATTCAAGATTTTCATCAGACATTATTTAGCCTAGGATATCATATGAGAACCATTAAGATAGGCTTGGTGACCTCCTTTCAAGGTGCATTCCGAAGTTCAGTTATCTTATGCTGCATCTGCAATTGAAATTGGCTCAGAGAACAACAAAACAATTAAAAAATGCAAACGCTTGAAAATGTTTCTTCCTCTTGAAATTAATTGAAATTGCTTTCAGGCCAAACAAAATAAGACAATTAACAAGAAGATATATGGAATGTGAGAGACAGCTGGGGTCAAGTTGAGATAAAAAGCAGAAGCTGTGAGGACAAATTCCATTGAGCAACACAAATACTGAGATTTTCTCTTGCCTGAGCATAGGTATTTAATTCCATGCTCAAAAACACAGAATTACAAGCTTCCATGTTGACTCATAATCAACGTAAATTTACTGGAACATCAGTAATTAGTAAGGAATACGCTCCTAGCAAGAAAGCTAATTCCAATGGCATTAAACTATACCAGCCTCAGAGCAAAAGATGACTCAGAAGTGCAGAAAAATACAAATCAAGTAAACAACTCGAAAAGATAGTCACATATCAGTGCTAATACTATAAACTCCACTGACTTTATAATCAGTTACACTACAGAATAATTGATAAAAGCCCATCTATATGTGCCAGTCATCATTACTAATTACTTAAGAAACTTTTTTTAACTGTTAAACCACCATGTATGCCGAAACTTCAAGGTCAATAAATAAGGACTCCTATCCTAGGTCTGTTTCTGTTTCTTTCTAATCGACTCTTATCCTAGGTCTACTTGTGATCTTTGCTATTATCTTACAGCAGCCATTTATAAAGAATCAATGTGAGTGCAATCTTCCCAAATACCTATATATATATTCTATCACTATTATCCAAAGCCAGCCAATCTATCCTGAAGTAGAGTTTAAGTGTATGAGAAACTTTCATATTTATAACATGAAAAACTCAAACCTAGAACCCGCTATGAAGATGGGCCAGCATGTACTACAATTGATCTACATCTTTATTTGGAAGATCTGAAATTTCCTTCCTGAGGGCAGTTTGATAATTTATAGATTTGAGTGCTTTTAGAAACTATGCTTATGATTTTGACATTCTCACTAATGTTTTCTTCCTTTTTTTTTTTTTTGTTTTGATAAGTCGTTACTGTTTTCTTCTAATATTGGGTCATAAGTTATAAGTTATTATGAAGTCCCTTCCATATTTGATTAGGACCTTGCAAGATAACCATTTCTACTTTGTGAATTTTGAAGATTCCAATTTTGCTTCCCAGAAAAAAAGATTCGAATATTTTTAAAGCAGGTTCCTGGAAGGACATAGTGAAGCTCTAGAACTTCTAACTTAGACTTCCGTTTGCTTTTGTTTCCTTTGGTATTTCTTTTTTTAATTTCCACACTGCTGCGCTGGCCTTGCAGTCACAGTTGGTCCCACTTCAAGAAACTATTGAATCACAAAATATTGCACTTGTGAGTTTGTGTTCTCAAAACATCCTTAATTTATATGGTTATCAGGAAGAAAAAGCATAAACTCTCTCCCTCCCCCCCGGCATATTCAGAAGGTGCCAGTTATCATCAGAAATCAAGAGGAAATATGAAGTGGGGTCCCTTGTACAAGAGCCTATTCATTTCACAAAACTAGTTTACTAGAAGTTTTAGATACATTCTCATCTAGACAATGAGACAAATGATTCAAGAGTACTTAGGCAGACATGCATGAGGAGAAGAACAACGAAAAAAATTTGCAATTAAATGCTACAATCAGAATCTGCCCCAGTTCATGCTACTAAAAGCCTCTTTGGAAATGTATAAATTTGCGCATGCAATCATCACATTTATTGACCTAATTAGGCTTTCTAACACAGATCTTGGTTGAGTATTATGAGCATCATCAAGTTTCTACAATTGGAAGAAAATAAAAATATCAAGGCAGGTATAATAAGCTTATTCTGGTCAAGAAAAGAAAAGGAAATTACAATGTCTACATGTTCCCCAGAAGAACAGAGACAATCATTATTAGAACCCCGGAACATATACAGATTGCCAGTTAGTACCTGTAAAACAGCCTCAAATTTCCTTCTTGTGCGGGCAAATTCATTCTTAGTCCAATACAGAGCCTGGGAGCAACTGAAATATCACAATATGGAAACAACAATTGATCTATAAGAAAAATTTTTAGTCATAAAATAAAGATATAGCAAGTTTCATAATGGATATGGAAATTTTAGTAAACAAAAAATAAAGAAACCCGAAACCAGAAGAAAATGTTTTCATGCTCCTGTGGTGATCTGCATGGCTACGAAATTCAATATCCACCAATGCAATGATATCACCAGTAAACAATTAGTAACAAGAAAGAAGATTTCTGAACTTTCACATCACAATGTGGATTTATTACTAACACACCACAATTAGTTGACTTGTCCGCACCATCGTTCCTAATATATTTGATCTGTATGTTGTATAACACTTACCTTATCTACATATTGAGAATTTTTCAGCATTGTTGACCACTACCTCATGTGAGTTTCATTTGTATCCATGAAATGAGACTAAGCATCAGTACGAAACGGTTTGGTTTCCTTATTTTCTTCTTTTGCTTTTTTAAATTCTCAAACGCTCACAAATACAGTCTGGACCTAGTGGGTGGGAGGCATACAGCATAAAAGAAAAGGATATAGAGAACAAGAAGAAACAAAGTCAGAACTAATTCCTGAAGTTCGGAAGATCCAGAAACTCTTTTGAGAGTAGAGAGAGCAAAGTGATTCATCGCTGCAATGCCCTGGGCAAGCAACCTCAAAAACTAATGCCGCGACTCTTGCAGAGAAAGTCCTTCAGCATCAAGTGTCTGAGAATGGGTGTTTGTCCAAATGCAGCACGTAATAGTTCCTATCTTGTGAGCTTCTTTATTCAGGAATTCTAAAGACTGATAAAGATATATTTCGCTATCACCCGGCAGTGAAATGTTTGTGTTCTCTGTACATGATGTACATTTTTATAGATCCCAGTTATATAATGCTGTCACCTTATGAGGAGATCAAGTATCAAAGCTTGCGTTTCATAAATGAATCATTGAATGTTGACAAACCTTGATTGACATTTGTGTCTATATTTTTAGGTAAACATTAGTAAGAAACGGTCTTCAACTCATACGCCCATCAGTTCGAGGATTTTTAAATTTGAAAATCCTTTTATAGGTCAGTAGAGCTCTTAGCAATCCTCGAAAGATCTTTGACATCAACATTTGATGTTGTAAAAGCACTATCAATAACGCCACATCTCATTGAATACAGTTAAGATAAAAAAAAAGCTATCATAGCAGTTTTACTTTCCCAGTAAACACTACAGCTTAAGTCTAACTACTAATACAGCTTCAATTTTCATATATTATATAAAGTAAAAAAAACAAAGGGAAAAAGGTAGAAATCATTTCAAGCATTAATGTCATATGAGAAACAAGCAACCTAAAGACCAACTAATTCAGCCGAAAAAGGAAATCAGATAAGTTAGTGAGATCTATTACAACATATCAAGCTTACCATTTTAGAAAAAAAAAACACACACACACACATCAATAAGTACTGACATCGCGGATCCGTATCATCCAAAAAAAGGTTAAAATGCTTTTTAACTGAGTCTATCACATGGATATGAAGATCTGTACTCCACTGAGACTATATTGTCAGTGTTCTAACACTCATCAACTAAGTATGAGATATCTAAATCACTGGAGGGAACACCAGGGAAGAAAACAGGGAGGTTCAGGAAACTACATACACTGTACAGACATGTAAACATGGAAACCAACTGCAAAATGAGGCCCATATAATGCAAAAGATAAAAAGCTAAGGAAATAAAATTGCAACTATATAACATAGACCGCAGATAAAAAGAAAGAATTCATTGCTACAATAGTTGCAATACTACGCTGAAACTTAGTTGTTAATACGTAGATGTAATACTCCACTACATTAAATAATTTTGAATAGCTGTCCCGAATTCATGTTCCCACTTTGATAACTCATTAAAAAACAAGCAGAAAAGCAAAAGGACCATAGACCTTGTGCAGTTTAAACAGTATTTACATTAAAATGGAAGATAAAAAACAAAAACAAGGCCCACCAAAAAGAAAAAACTGAAAAAATAGAAAATCAAATGTGAAAGTATATATCATAGACCAGAACTAAAGGTAGTTGAAATATTACTTTGAAACTCTTTTTATTCTCAATGAGTAAAAGTGAAGCTCCACCAAATTTATGTAGAATTTGACAACTCCTTAAAGTGAAGCAGAAAAGCAAACAAAACACTCGATCAACGACTCTTTTAGTCAATAGTCATAATAAGGCATAGACAATAAAATGATAATGCAAATGTTACCTCGTTCTTTAAAGATCCACAAAAGAAATCAAAATTGACAAAGCCCTACAGCATGAACATATAGAATATAACTCTTTTTACTAAGCTAGTTGATTTTCAACATTTTTTGGGTGCAAAAAAGAGCAATGTACACATGAACTACAAGATAATGTTATGGCAAGAAATGAATGCAACTTCCTCAAGCAAGAAGACTTCAATATTGCTGGTAGCTTAAGTCCAGAATCGGATATGTTCTCTTACTAATCTTTATCACTCGCCTCAGAAGCACGAACGAGCTCAATGCAGGCTAGCCTGACAGCCTCTGCACCGATACTGCACCAAGCAAGAAAGAAAGATATAATTGTAGTATCAGAACACTCCTGGAAAGAGGAGACAAGCTTATGAATGCTGATGCATTCTGTTGCCACCATCAGGATAAATCTACAGAACAAAAAAGACAATCTGTGTGGACAATTTTCTTGGTTCAACTGATTAATCTAGTCAATAAATAAAGTTTAGGGTATGCATTTCCAAAATCCGCTTAGGTAGAATGACAACATTTTAGTAATTTAGCTATGGTGGCAAAAACTCTGAATCTTTTTTTCAAAAGAGAAGAAGAGGGAAACACTCGCAGCTCCTTGGTTGGCTAATCTAGTAAAAACTTGAAACACCATGATCAACTGATACTTCGTCTCCTGTATTTATATACATGCAAGAACTAGATGCATTTAAAACACAAAAACAAAATCCAGAGATCCTTTGCTACAGAGAATAACATTTCCAAGGACATCAAAGTCCAGCTGGTACCATAAGGGAAATGCAACAACTAAGAATACACATATCACATATCGACAAAAAATATCGGAAATCCCCAGCCATTGACAATTAAAAATTCCTAATAAGACATTTTATTATCCCAGAAAAGCCTTTAGTAAAAGGCAAAACGGAAAGTTACCTTCTCGATTCCTCGTGCAATTGATGAGCATTAACATTGAGCTGTCCAAAATCAATATTCTCTTGTTCGCTGCAGAGAAGCACGGATAATGAGTCAATACATTCTATACTTAACCCTTTTCCTTAAAAACAAAAATTACGATCACGTTATAACCACCAGAGGAAAGCTAGCAAGTAAATAATTACAGTTTAGAGCTGCACTGAGATAACAACTCTCGCATAGACATGCAGTAGTTAGTGATCGTTCTCACAAAGTCAGCTGGTCGGTCACGGCTCCAAAGTTGTATGCGCCAGAACTGGTCATTAACGAAGCCCTAAAAGGAAATTGCACCAAAACTAAGCGTCTTCTTTCCGAACTTAAACCATTCCAACTTGAAATTTCACGTCAATCGCAGATTACAAAAGATGAATTCTCACAAGCGACAGGTGCATTAGAAAATTATATTCTCAAATTAGGTCTTGCATTACGCCGATAGTACAAAATTTAGAAGGAAGAAACATAAATGATGATAAATATTTTTTGTTTCCCAAAATAATGCGACCCTTGAAAATCAAGAGCAACAAAATAACGAGAATTTCGTGCTACTCAAACACGTTACCTGAAAAACGAATGTGATCCGATACGCTAGAAAAACTCAAAAAAAAAAAAAAAAAAGGGAAACAGCTTTCTTTCGTAACAAATAAAAAGAGAGCACCTTCAAAAGATTGATAACAAGTAATACCTTCATGCAATTGCGAAAATGGGCCAACGAAAAAGTTTTTCAGACAGCGGAAAAACCAAAGCATGTCGCTTGAACTTAAAACAAAAAAGAGCAAAAGCAGAGAGTGTTGTTGTAGAGGTAAACCAAATTGTTAAAAATTGAGATGAAAAGACTGGTCTAAAGCTCCGAGGCTGAGGCGGAAAGAATGCGTATACCTCATCATGCATGTTCCGAATGAAACCGTGAAGCAAACGTTCCCGAATGTTCAGAAGCAAACGCTCCCGATCGTTAAGAGGCATTTTCACACGGATGCAGAGAGTTCCACAGAGAGGGAGGGGGGGGGGCAGGGAGAGAGAAGATACCAGGGGGTTTATATAGCGGTGGTTTGAGCCTTTTAGGTGATTTAAAGTTGTTTCGTGACGTTGGTTGTTTGTAGCTTAGCGGGAAGAGTAACGGGCGAGGGAAAGCACCTGGCTCTCTTTTTAGCCGTTCCCTGTCGATTCCTTTTACTTTTTTCATCAATTTTATTTTAAAAAAATTAGTACGCTATAAAAATCAGTCAGCCTCCTATAGCATTTGTTTTTAAAATTTTATTATTGGTGTTAAAAATATGTGGTATTAAAATCTGTCACAGAGTAATAAAAGCGAAGGTAAAATTTTAAAATATATTTAAATAAAAATAAAATTTTATTAGAATTTTGAAAACACAAACACTATATTTATTTTGGAAGGATATTTTGATAATTTTTTTACATGTTTAACGGCAAAACCTAATAAGGGTGGAGATTGATTATTTTTGAAATATGAAAAGCCTAATAAAATAAGTTGAAACGTGGAGAGATTGATTGATTTTTACCCATACTAAGGTAATAAATTGATGTTCTCTAAAAAATAATATTATAGTAAATACTGTATTTATAGACTAAAATCAAAATACCTCATCATGTTTCAATTTGCCTCATTAAGCTCTTTAAATTGAAAAAAATAATAATCAGTCTTTCTTTCGATTTGGATGAAAAGCTACCGAGGACCGACATGCCTGTTAAAGAAAAAATAATTAAAAATATTAAGAAATTTGAAAAAATAAATTAATATATAAATAAAAAATAAAACGTTAAATACTATTTCTATTTATCATTTATTATATTTATTTTTCTAATTTTTTCTTAGAGAGTTAATTCACACTGTCTGCTTTACAGGTCAAATCTATTGGCGGAAGACAATTGATTGTTTTATTTTTTTACAACTTAATTAAGGGGACGTAGTCAAACAATTAATTGAAACTTTAAGAGGGACACTTTGATGTTATCCCGTAAATATTGAACGTAGTCTGATATTTCCTCAAAAATAGTATAATCATTTTATTTTTTTCTATTATTCTGGTTGAGGAGATCTGGATATGGAAATCAATGCCGTTTTATATTAAAACAGCGATCCATAAATTCAACTCTCAACTCCATATATATGTTGTATGATTATATGTAATTTTTAATTCTTTTGAAGTCATTTTGTGTCAAGGTTAAGGAATAATTTATCTACTAAAATAATTTATATAAAACATATCTTTTACGAAGTAGATAAGAAATAACATTAATTGTAAACGACAAATCTAAGAATTAGCTGATCCTCATTGTAGAACCCCCGGATTTCTTATATTATTAATAATAAAATATTATTTTTTATTAAATATTGAATTTTAATTTCTTTAAACAAATTCTCCTTTTTAAACATGTGTTAAGTTTTGAAATTTTAATTTTATTTTAAAATATTAATTTTATTTTAAATATTAATTTTTTTAAAAAAAATTTAAAATTTAAACAAAAACATGTTTTATTTTTAAAATAAAAAAATTGATATTTTAATAAAAAAGAAAAACTGTTTTATTTTTAAAATAAGAAAAATTGATATCTTAATCCTTAAGTTTAGACCCTTTTTGCAATTTGGTCTCTCAAATTCAAAATTTAAATTTAAAGTCCTTTTACTTCATACTTTTAACGTAGAAGCCCTTCCGTCAAGCTTCTGTTCATTAACTTAACGGAAGGGCATTCCAACGTGGCAAGCCTGTACGCCACGTCAACTGCTACTCAATCCCGCACGGCAAAATAGCGTCTTCCAGCTGAAGGGACTTGGTTGAAACAGAACGGCGCCGTGTATAGTTTTTCTTCAAATCTGCCACGCAATTTTACAAAGGGCATATTGTATAAACGGCATCGTGAAGCTTCTGTTGAGCCAATTGCAGGAACGCGACGAGCTGAAAGCCATTTCCAAGCTCAAGCGCAGCTTCTTGGAAAAGGAACTTGATCTTTCGCCCCAGGTCACTCTCATGCTAGCGGAGATTCAAGAGCAGCAGGGGTTGATGAAAACCTACGAGATAGGCATCAAGAAACTCGAGGCCGAAGTTGAACTCAAAGACTCTGACATCACTTTGCTTAAGAGCCAGCTCGAAGACTCCATTGCATACAACAAATCCATGGAAAATAGGCTAAACTCAAATGGCTCTTTGTCCATGTTCAATAGTCTTGGGCTTACGAAACTCAATGTGACCCATTTTTTCCAATTTCTCCACCACACCCTACGCTCCATTCGTAGTTTTATGAGGTTCATGGTTCGTGATATGGAGTCAGTGGAATGAGATCTTGACGCAGCCGTCAAATTCCTCCACCCCGACGCAGTTTTCACAAACCCAAGCCACCGGTTCTTCGCTTTCGAATCCTTCGTTTGCATAACCATGTTCGAGGGCTCAATTTCCCTCAGTTCTCACCGAGTGATCCGTCTAAAAAAAAACTACCACTTGACAGACACCGCAACCACCTCTTATTCGACAAGTTCAAGAAGCTCACAAATGTAAATGCCAGAAATTATCTTTCCCAGAATCCAAACTCGTCATCGCGAAGTTCACGAGGTCCAAGTACCTCCACCTCGTACATGCAAAGATGGAATGCTCTCTCTTCGGTAACCTAAGTCAGCAAAAGGTTAACTTCGGAGGTGTTCTTGGCGTTCTTCGTCTTTCACTGAGATGGCGAAGCGCGTTTGGTTGTTGCATTGCTTGGCATTCTTGTTTGGCGAAGAGGTATGCGTTTTTCAGGTGAGGAAGAACTGGCTCTGGTTGGAATGCGTGGCATGGTTCGTGATATGGAGTCAGTGGAATGAGATCTTGACGCAGCCGTCAAATTCCTCCACCCCGACGCAGTTTTCACAAACCCAAGCCACCGGTTGCTTTCGAATCCTTCGTTTGCATAACCATGTTCGAGGGCTTCAATTTCCCTCAGTTCTCACCGAGTGATCCGTCTAAAAAAAAACTACCACTTGACAGACACCGTCTTATTCGACAAGTGAAGCTCACAAATGTAAATGCCATTATCTTTCCCAGAATCCAAACTCGTCATTTGCGAAGTTCACGAGGTCCAAGTACCTCCACCTCGTACATGCAAAGATGGAATGCTCTCTCTTCGGTAACCTAAGTCAGCAAAAGCTCGTTAACTTCGGAGGTGTTCTTGACTCCGCGTTCTTCGTAGCTTTCACTGAGATGGCGAAGCGCGTTTGGTTGTTGCATTGCTTGGCATTCTTGTTTGGCGAAGAGGTATGCGTTTTTCAGGTGAGGAAGAACTGTTGGTTGGAATGCGTGGCTGAGGAAGCGTGGTTCTTGTCCAGTGAAATTTCTGGTGATGATGGCGTCGTGAAGCTGTGATTTCCATGGCAAATTCCATACAGCGTCATGAAGTAGGTGGTTTTTGTTGCTGTATTTTGACGCCATATGGAATTTGCTATGGAAATCACAGCTTCACAAAGCCGTTTCTGCAATCGGTTCAACAAAAGCTTCACGACGCCGTTTATACAATATGCCCTTTATAAAATCGCGTGGTAGATTTGAAGAAAAACTATACTTCCAACCAAGTCCCTTCAGTTGGGTGACGCTGTTTTGATGCATATGCCATGCGGGATTGAGAGAAGTTGACGTGGCGTATAGGCTTGTCACGTTGATTCTCTGCAGACGTGGAATGCCCTTCCGTTAAATTGATGAACGGAAATATGACGGAAGAGCTTTTATGTCAAAGACATGAAGTAAAAGGACCATAGATTTGAAGTTTGAATTTGAGGGACTAAATTATAAAAGGGGTCTAAACCCAAGGACTAAAAAGTCAATTTTTCTTAAAATAAATGCCAAATTAGTCTGGTGTATAGGAGAAAATCGAATTAGTCCATGAAATAACAAAATCATAAAATTTAATCATAGCGTTTGGTTATAGAATTTTAGTAAAATTTTATGTTGGTGTTAAAAAAAAAGATGTATTGACATTGGTGAATGAATGATAAAAATAAAAGTAAAATTTTGAAGTATGTTTGATAAAAGTAAAATTTTGTTAAAATTTCACGATCCAAACGCTCTGTTAGTATTTGTAGTCCACCCAATGCACTCACTGCTCCCTGTCCATCCCACCTGTCAACACATGTCATTTATAGAAAAAAATGCAAAATAGGGTCAACTTATTGAACCATGTAATCAAGTATCATCCGCTTTACTATACTTCTCTTAGCTAGGAACACACTTCCAGGTTTTGACTTAAATCACAACTCTACGTTGGACCTGGCCGATTCTTCATTTGGTTCAGCTTCACTACCTCATCAACACAGGCGGATCCAGGGGGGTGCGGCCCTAGGTGGCCGCCACCCATTAGACCGGCCAAAAAAAAAATTACATATAAATTTTTTTTTTTCAATAAGGTTGTCTGGACTTTTGGGAGCCCGACCCCCATTGGCTCAGGTCATCCAACGTTTCTCCTTTCAGGACGAAAAAACAAAGGGATAAATACAATATTGGTTCATGTGGTTTACTCTAAAATTAAATAAGTCCTTAAACTTTAAAATACATAAAATTAGTTCTTAAAATTTAATATTTATCATGGTTTTAGTTCTTTTGGACCCTTCAAATATAAATAATTTTAAACTTTAGAGATTAATTTTATATATTTTAAAGTTTAAAGACTTATTTGATTTTAAAGTAAACCACGTGGATCAATATTGTATTTATTCTAAAAACAAATTTGGTCTTCGTAGAAATGGCGAACATTTCCCACGCGGCATGAGCAAGCGAAGCGCTTTTTTTTGCACTTCTGACGCAACTAGTAGGCCCATGTTAGGTGACTCGAGCCTTTTAAGTGGGGTGACTTGGAAGTCATCCAAATTTTGCTTAGGACCTCTAGGCTACTTACAATTTTTTACCCACAGGCCACAGCTTCGATCATTTAAACGGTATCTTTGATTTTTCTAATTTGTATAAAATATTCTCATAGAAAAAATTCAATTTTCAATTTTCATAAGCAGCCCATGCTAAAAATATATATATAGCAAATCGCTTGCAAAGATTCATGCCCTGTACTCTTTCTTTGAAGAGATGGAAAGAGTTGAAAGTAATATGCGCATCTACAAATTTGATAATGTTGAAACCAGATAGCTGTTATTTATGAAGAGGCAGATTAGGAGACCGAGAAAAATGTGAAACACTCACTCAAGCCTGGAACTAAAAAATACGAAAAAGGATGTGGCTGCTGGGATTCGAGCCCGTCTCCACGGCGACAACGTGGAATTCTTACTACAAAACTACAGCCACATTTTGCTTTGTTCAACCCCATCTTTAAGTAATAACTATTACGTATTGCTTTCCTTCCACATTCTTTGGGTAAGAGGTTTGTATCCGGTGTGTTACATTTATTTGTGACTCCAAACTCCTGAGTTGATTAATAATATTAGTAATTTTTTATATAGGTAAATTATTAATATTACACACTAGGACTAGTTACGTAAAACAATGAGCAAATATTGGTCTTTATGGTATTGTAGTTGTTGAAATTATTTACACCTTAAATATATAATATTCCCAACTTGGTAAGTTATTAACTTTATTTATTGGGCCTATCATTTTGAAGTGTATGCGTAAAATTATTGAGAAGTCATTTTGCAATATTTTTTAGAAGATGCAAAAATGTAGGATACAATTGTCACCTTTCAGTCGCAGTACATAGTAAGGTATGTGTATTCTAATATTTTTAATATTTTTAGTCTTTAATTTTCGTTATTGTAATTTTAAGACAATTTTTTGCATTATGAAGGAAAAAAAATTTCTTGTCATTTCACTTTTAAAATTCGACCCCCATAGATTTTGATCCTGGATCCGCCACTGCTCATCGAGCTCCATCACGCCGTGCCATAGCACTTGTCCATCTTAGTTCAGCTTTGCCGTGATTTCCTTCTCTCTTTCATTCTCTCTCTCTATGTTGGTCTTTGTGGTTTAGTTATGAAATTTTGATTTACTCAAGAATATATATCACTGTGACTAGTGAGATAAGGAGCCAATGAGACCAAAATTAGGAGCCGAAACATCTCCCAAAAGCATGCGAGCGGCACTCCTCCGGTTCTAGGTAACTTCCAAGTTTTGGCTTAATACTCTCTGTTTTGTTGAGAAAACAAATAAATAAACAGACCAAGAATGAAAATATTGTCCATGTGTCCAAGAACAGACCCAGCAACTATACCTTGTGGTTGGAGAAAGTTGAAAATCCATGATCCCTTTTTCCATGCATGATTTTCTTTTTCTAAATCACATCATGCCTAGTTCCATAAGCTTGTTAAAGGCAAAAATGCGGTGGGTCCTTGGCTATTGAAACTAGTGCATGTTATCAATGTGATGTCAATTTTTTCATAACATATTTATTAGTTATTTACTATTATTAGACAACTTTGGAAACTTTTTTTTTCTGTCACTTTGGAACTCTCTGCCTTCCATTAAGTTTGTTAGTTTCAAGTGGTTTATATTTTGTCTTAGCTCAATGTGTTTATATTTTTTCTTGGCTTAATGTATTGGGTAGAACATTCAGAATCAATCAAACAAGGTTTTGGTTGAGGTTCTCAATCTCCTTTATCATTTTTTCTTTTCCTTTCCACTTCAATTCCAACAGTTGGTATTAGAGCAACATTCGGTCTTTTTAGGCGTAATGGCTGCTCCTGGTTCCTCTACAACTCTTCCTATTTTTGTTGGTGAGAACTATGACTATTGAAGCATAAAAATGAAAACTCTTTTCCTTTGTCTTGATCTATGGGATGTTGTTGAAAATGGAGTCCCTACACTTGCTGATGGCACAGCTGGAGACACTTCTAATTCAACCCAAGTCAAGGCTGATAGGCAAAGAGATGCAAAGGCTTTGTTTACCTTGCAGCAAGCTGTGAGTGAGTTCATCTTTCCAAGGCTGATGAGGGCTACTTCTTCTAAGTAAGCCTCAGAGATCTTGCAGTAAGAATTTCAAGGTAACAACAAAGTCAAAACCATTAAGCTTCAAAGGCTGAGAAGGGAACTTGAAAATCTTAAAAATGAAAGAATATGAGAATGTTAGAGTATTGTTCTAGACTCATTGAAGTAGTAGATTAGTGAGGACTTATGGTGAGGATATGACAGATGAAAGGATTGTTCAAAATATCTGATCAGTTTGATTGAAAAGTATGACCACATTGTGGCTACCATTGAAAAATCCAGGTATCTTTCTTCCCTCTTTGTCACCACATTTTGCATTAAACGACCGATCGTCCATGACATAACAATTGATTGTTATACTTAAGTGATCGATCGCTTATATAAAGCGTCCGATTGTCGTTGCTTAAGCGATCGATCGTCCATTTCTTACCGTGCGATCGTTTAAATGTGTCGATCAATCACCAATACGTAACCGATCGATCGTCAATATGTACCATTCGATCATCTCAAATGCATACCGATCGATCGCCTTCCAATCGATCCATCACTTTGTTTTCACCAACCGATCGTCACAAGTACCGATCATCAGTAAATTTAGTGACGAAAAATTTCCGTCACTAAAAAATTTTCGTCACAAAATACATTTCGTGACGCTCATTCGCTGACGGAGCTCGTGACGAAAATATTTCGTCACTAATACTTTTAATGACGAAATATTGACTTTTAGTGACAAAATTTTTTGTCACTAAAAGTCAATTTTTTTTGTAGTGAGTGGAGAGAAAATACCAACACATTCTCCAAGTAGCTAGGGCTCTTCGTTTTCAATCTTGTCTCTCTATGAGATATTGAATGAATGTGTGCTCACAGCTACCTACCTCATCAGCATAACTTTGAGCTCTCTTTCAAACTAAACCTGCCTACCATCACCTTAAAGTTTTTGGATGTTTTACTTTTGCTTCCACCTTGAAACAGGGTAGGAAGAAATTTGATCCAAGAAGTTGTATTTTTCTTGGATACCCCTTTGGAATGAAAGGATACAAATTAGTTGATTTGAATACCTACTCCATTTTTGTATCTTGAGATGTTATTTTTCATGAGACGACATTTTCTCTCAAAGCTTCAACCTCAATTTCTTCTTTTCCCCTGCACCATCAAACTTTGTTTCCACACAACCTCTTCCAGATCTCCCAGGTGTTGTTTTTCCTTCTTCTAGTCTTTTTCCTACATCACCCAAAACTGAGATTTACTATCCTCTTCCTCCTGACTATCATATATTTGAACCACTACCAATAGACACACCTTCACCTTTTCATACCTCAACACCTCCTTGCAGATCTAGTTCTAACCCTGCACCTTCACCTCCTCATATCTTGCCACCTTTTTGTAGGTCCACCCTCATCCTCGAGGCACCACAATTTCTGCAAGAGTTTCACTACCACCAGCCACTTCCACTTTCCCTTCTCAGTCTCAGTCCATGATGGAACCACATCTTCTAGGTACTCATTTTTCAATCTCTCATACACTATCTTATCACAAACTATCCTCACCTTACAAAGCTTTCACTTCATCTATTTCCACTCACCATGAACCCACTAGCTACAGTGAAACCGTTGGTGTAAAGCCATGAATTCTGAGCTTGCTGCCCTGGAACTCAATAAGACTTGGACACTTACTGCTCTCCCTCCTGGAAAAGAGGCAATATGCTGCAAATAGGTATACAAAGTCAAGTACAATTCAAATGGTACTGTTGAAAGGTATAATGCATGCCTAGTTGCTAAAGGGTACATACAACAAGAAGGTATAGACAATCACGAGACCTTCTCACCCGTGGCTAAACTAGTCACAGTGAGAACCTTACTAGTTGTAGCTACCGTTAAGGGATGGTTTCTCAAACAATTTGATGTCAATAATGCATTCCTACATTGGGACCTAGATGAAGAGGTGTACATGAAGAGACCACCAGGTTAAAATCAAGGTGAGCGTGGTCAAGTTTGCAGATTGCTTAAAAGCAAGCCTCCTGCCAATGGAATTTCAAATTCACAAATTCTCTCATTCAGTTTGGATTTTTTGAAATCCAAATTTGACAATAGTTTGTTCACTAGCATTGAGAATGATTCTTTTACAGCCTTATTAGTTTACGTTAATGACATTATTGTGGCTAGTTCTCATCTAGAGCCAATTACCTCTCTTCAAGTTTTCTTGAATGACCGGTTCAAAATTAAGTCCCTCAGGGACCTTAGATATTTTCTTGGTCTGGAAGTAGCTCAGTCACAGCGTGGAATCCAAAATTGTCAGCGTAAATGTGCTTTGGATATTTTGGCCGACTCAAGGTTCCTTGGAATCAAACCTGTCAAGCTTCCCATGGATCAAAATTCTAAATTCAGCAGGGACATAGGTTCACTTTTATTTGACCCTTCTCTCTATCGCAAATTGGTTGGGTGCTTATTGTATTTGACTATTACAAGACCAAATTTATGCTATGCTACTCAAGTACTTAGTCAATTCATGAGCTCTCCAACCATCTCTCATCATCATGCTGTTCACAAAATTTTGCGCTATGTTAAGAGAGCTCTAGGACAGGGTCTTACATTTCCAACTTCTTCTTCCCTTTTTCTACGAGCCTTATGCGATTCAGATTGGGGCTCTTGCCTAGACTCATGCAAATCAGTAACTGGGTATTAATTGTGTCTTCCTTGGTCAGTCTCTTGTTTCATGGCGTTGCAAGAAATAATCCATTGTTTCTCGTTCTTCTGCGGAGGCCAAGTACCAGGCTATAGCGAGTACTTGTTGTGAGATCACTTGGTTGAGGTATCTTCTTGCTGATCTTCAAGTTTCTCACTCTCAACCTACTGCTCTTTATTGTGACAACCAAGCAACCATCCATATCGCTTCCAATCCTGTCTTCCACGAATGCACCAACCACATTGAACTCGACTGCCATCTCATCCATGATCATATTTAGGCTGGTTCCATTCGGCCTTTCCATGTCTCCACTCATTCCCAGGTTATTGATACTTTCACCAAGGCTCTGCCTTCCTCTCTTTTTCTCTCATTGTCCAACCTGAGAATAGAAAATCTTTATTCTCCAGCTTGTGAGGGGCTGTTATAGAATATGAATTCTGCTGAGTCTACTGCGTGCAAGAGTGATAGAGACGAAGACACACGAAGATGATGCTGATATATGTTGTATTTAGCTGATTTGTATAGCTTAGTGTACTGGTGACATGTAAAGGATATATTTGACTTTGTATTCATAAACAGTTAGAGCAGTATAGGGATAGATCATTTTGTTAGATTCCTTCGTTTTTGTATTAAGCTCACTGTACAGGATTATATTCATTCATACAGAAATATACAGAATTTCTCAGATCCTCTATTCTTGCAAATTTCACCCCTAAACCTTGATCTGTTACATATATTGTGCAAGTTGCTGTTAGTGTGGATAACCATACTTGGTGGGTGCGGTTGGACTCAGTGAAAAGGCAACTGCAACACTGTCAATTAAGTGTACAGTCTTAAGTTTGATTTTCCAAGGGATTAGATCAGAGCCAATTTAAGATGGATGAAGTCGTTCACTTCAAGTGATGACTTGGTGGCAGAGGAGGATTCCAAAATGACGATGTCGATTCGGTGAATCATAAAGTTTACCGTTGAATGAAATATATTCGTTCCACTTGTCTTCTTCCTCCGGCTCTGTGCTATCCTCTCCGCAGAGTATGTACCTTCTCATTGCTCTCTATTTGCATCACTTCGTGCTTGTGAAACTCTTTCCTAGAGGGCTGCCCAACGCCTTCAAGCTTCGGTGGTGGACCAACTTCTGTTTGGATCACGTCTGGACATTCAAGGGACTGTGAACAAAACGTGCCCGAGTCTCTTTTCTGTCATATACCCTTCCCAAATCCTTCAAATTCACAGGGTACTGTAATATTTTGACAGGGACACGATACAAATCACAGTCCGGTTGATGATTTTTTCGTATATATATGATTGAAATAGGCAATATTATTTGAAGCCAAACTGAGAATTTTTCGAAGCAGTGCTTTATCCTCGATTCTCTTAAGTAATTGCCCAACACTCCCCGACTTTCCTCCTTCCTTGTCAACCATGGTGCTCCGATACAGCGGATAGGAAAAGTCAAACCTAATGATCTACAAGAAGTCACCGTCGGGCTGTTAAATCTAGGAGGCACCAAATACTTTGCAATCTTTGTTTTCTGTTTTTTCTATTCAACGATAAGTATGCACTATTTATAAAACATGCCATGTCGTTTGGGAAGGGTTAAAACAAACCAAATTGTTGCAACCTTTCCGTACATTCGGTAATCTCCATGGAAGTTCCAGAGACGCCCCAACAAATAGACACCTCTATTGAGGCTGACAAATGGCGTAATCACCCTTCATGACACCGAACTGGTGCCATGTTCTAACAAAAATAAAAAAAAAGAAATAAATTGGGTTGTGTAAGTGGTATGGCTAACTTGGGAACTGTGTGGATTAGGCGTACTGATCTTGGTTTTGAGTCTCCACAGTAATGTAGGACAAGTAGAGTAACATGAAATAAATTGAAAATGTTAGTCTCAGTACCATCGACCGATTATGATATGAGTGGCATCACGCCTCATATTTGCATCTTACCAATAACAAGCGAGTCTCACCTTCTTAAAAAGAAATAATAACCCAAATCAATGTGTCTTTATTAAATACCACGTGTCCAATTGATAGACTTACAAACTGGAGAGAAATAAAATAGTAGACTTATAAATATATGAAACTACTAGTAGCATAATAAAACTAAAACATCCCTAATAATGAGTAATTTACTTAAGGATTAATATAACATAACAACAGCCTAATCACTAACAGATTGCTTGCATCACACATGGATTATATTAGAGGCACATATATGGGAGGATCGTGGAAGCAATAGGCCTCACATTAGACTCTTCAAGATTTGTCTGTACGTTAGGTAAGTCAACTCCTTGTGAACTTGCTGTGCAGGATTTCTCGCAATACCAGAAAAAAGAAAAACGTATTCATTTTACTTGATGATATTTAGGGGAAATGATGAACACCAAAAGCTACATATTACATGTGATTTTCTTTGCAGCAAAAACATATTCTTGCATTAATTCAATTATAAAAAATTTATAGCACCTTTTAGCCTTCAGCTCATGGAATTGGCCTTCAACAACTAGCTAGCATACGAAAGTGTTCAAAAGTTCGCTAGCCGTAAGCTAGAAATCCAATTGGCCAAAATGTTATTGCCGTTGGGTTACGTTTTTAAGTTGGAATTTACAAGATTGATATATCTGGCTAGATTGTCTACATGACGTTAGTCTTCAACTATATATGGTTTAGTTTTTTCAAAACTTAATTAAGCCGATCGAGGCACGTACGCACGCACGCAATATGACACCACTTTTGGCTTCTACAAATTGAGTTACAGAAACTAAATTTTCTGAATCATTACAAAAAAATATGCATTTAAACAATGTGTATTCTCTCTCACACGTACCTTATGTAATATTGAAGAAACTAGGGTACTTTGACCCTATTACAAGCAGTATATATTAACGATTGGATTGGTAAAGGGCGTGTTATAATTTAAGACCATGTTGGCATAAAAACTGTGCTTTTCGGGAAAATTACTTAAAGTAGCATGAATTTTGTTTTCCTGGATATTACCCACGTGAGGCGATCAAAATTCCTGATCTTTACACATTTTTTTCCTTCTCGAAAAAATCTGTCTGAGATTGCCTAAAAAAAGGAGTTTTTTTTTTTCCTAACCATTCAAATGTAGTTCTTTTTAAATATCATATAGGATGCCACTAATTATAGGTAAAAATCATTGGCAGTTTTAAAATTTAGGGGCCGCAATTGATTTTAGCCTATAATTAGAGAGCGTACTATGATATTACCCCTCTTTTTAATATTTGTATGAATAAAATGAAAATGACGTAAAAGAATATTATAAGAGTTTATTTTAGCAGCCACAACTTAAATATTTAATATATATTTATCGGAGTTAAATGGTTTAATTAGGAATAATTAGTAAGTTTTGAACGGGGATCTTCTATAATACTTTGTCGCATAGCACAATTAGAAGAGAGATAAATATAATTAATATTAAATACCCTAGGATCCACATGCCCTAAAGTTTCACATAGAAAACATTATATAATGTAGGACTCATGTGTTGTATCTTTTTATGTTTTTGGCTCAAACTAATGAATGATGAAATTAGGGAGTTATTAGTGATTGCTTAATAGACAGCGGACGCATATATGCAGTTGCTAAGGTCCAAAGTTCTTTTTAATTACCGGAAGGCAAGGCTTTTAAGTTAACCATTTTATGAAGCAACAAACTATATATGTTAAGCTTTTTGATTAAAAAAAAAGTACAGATATATTAAGATTTATTTAGAGTGGAGTCTCAAACTCTTAATGCCTATAGCATTTTGAGTGTGGCTGTAACTAACTAGGCGAGATCTTCCCGATCGCAAAGGTGTTGACTTCAGAGGGTTGGAGCACGCATGGAAGGTCAAGTTGGAGGGGGAACTGGAGGTAAAGATTAAGGCACGTAGAGAAGAAGTGAAGTCCATGCCGAATTTGAGATCATGAGTACACACACAGCTTACAAACCCTACCTCAAAACCTCTATATATGGAGGCAGCCTGCCCATGATGCATAGGAAGAGCAAACCAGATCCAGATCATATTTCCCCGAACATTAGTAAGCGTTAATACTTGCAGCTTCCAATGGCGGCTCAAGCCATAGTGGGCTTGAGTACTGTGTGTTTGCTACTCCTCTTCACGGTGCTAACTGAGGGAGCTAGTCCGGCGGAGCCAACAAAGAAGAACTCACCACCTCCTCCAGCACCTATGAAGTCACCACCTCCTCCACCACCAAAGCATTCACCTCCACCTCCTCCACCTATGAAGTCACCACCACCTCCACCACCTATGAAGTCGCCACCTCCTCCACCACCTATGAAGTCTCCACCACCTCCACCACCAAAGCTTTCACCTCCACCTCCACCACCTATGAAGTCACCACCACCTCCACCACCTATGAAGTCGCCACCTCCTCCACCACCTAAGCGTTCACCTCCTCCTCCACCACCAAACCGTTCACCTCCACCTCCTCCACCTAAGCGTTCACCGCCTCCTCCACCACCTATGCGTTCACATCCTACTCTGCCACCAAAGCGTTCACATCCTCCACCACCTATGCGTTCACATCCTACTCCGCCACCAAAGCGTTCACATCCTCCACCACCAAAGCTTTCACCTCCTCCTCCACCTAAGAGTTCGCCTCCACCTCCTCCACCTATGAGTTCGCCTCCTCCTCCACCTAAGAGTTCGCCTCCACCTTCTCCACCTACGAGTTCGCCTCCTCCTCCACCTTTGTTTAGTCCTCCGCCTCCAGCTTCAGAGTCAGCACCAAAGAAAGTTAAATGCCCACTCAAGAACTATCCGTTCTGCTACGGTATTGAGCATAGTTGTCCTGCCGGTTGCCCTCAACAATGTCAGGTTGACTGCGTCACCTGTAGTCCAGTTTGCAGTAAGTTTCTCCTTTCACTTCCACTTCTTTTCTTCAACAATACAAAAGAGTAACTATGCATAATTTCTGATCTAAGCGTTTTTGGAGTATTGGATAAATGATCCACTCTTACAATTAGGTTCGGGAAAGTATAAAGTACTTATCCTACACTCACAATAAAAATTGGCACCGCTGGAAAATGTGCGTACCAACTCTCTATTTGTTACGGCTGTGTAAATGTAATGGATCCAATTTCTTTAACCATAACTTCACATGTGAATTTGAGCAGACTGCAACCGACCAGGTGCCGTGTGTCAAGACCCCCGGTTTGTCGGTGGGGATGGAATCGCCTTCTACTTCCATGGCCAAAAAGACCAAGATTTCTGCATAGTTGCTGACTCTAACCTTCATATCAATGCTCATTTCATTGGGAAACGGAACCAAAACATGAAGAGGGACTTCACTTGGGTCCAGTCTCTAGGGATCCTCTTTGACAACCACAAGCTCTTCGTTGGCGCTAGGAAGACATCTACTTGGTATGACGCTGTCGACCGTCTTTCCCTCACCTTCGATGGTGAACCCGTATACCTCTGGATGGAGAAGGCATCAGGTGGCAGTCCATGACTTCTCCAAATGTCTCAATCACAAGGACTCGCGACGCTAACTCGGTAGAAATCGACGTCGAAGGCAATTTCGTGATTAAGGCAACGGTGGTGCCCATAACGGAAAAAGATTCACGCATTCATAACTACGGGATCACACAAGATGATTGCTTCGCACACCTTGACTTGGGCTTCAAGTTTTACACATTGAGTGGCGAAGTGAATGGTGTTTTGGGTCAGACTTATGCGAGCAGCTATGTGAGCAGGGTGAAGATGGGAGTGGCTATGCCTGTTTTGGGTGGTGACAAGGAGTTCTCCTCCTCAAATCTCTTTCCACGATTGTGCCGTAGCTCGATTTACTGGTCAGTTTGCTGAAGGTAATTCTTCCGAGAATTTGGAGTATAGTAATTACCTGAATTGCGGAAGTGGGATTGACGGCCGTGGAGTAGTTTGTAAAAGATAATCAAGCGTATGTCTTGGTGCTCTTCAATTGCACTCTCTTGCATGGTACACTCTAAAATTAAATAAGGTCAGGTTTCCGGAATATTGAAATATATCTGGCCATTGGAATAATGTATTAATTCTCAAGTTTCCCATATATTAATTAACCAAGGATGTGGTCCGGAAATTTGTCTTGAAAAATAAGAGGCCAAGAACTGTTTGATATTTACGATACCATTTATCCCTCTGGCTCTCCTTGTTAATTAATTAGCTCTAGTTGAGAGAAGTATGAGGCTTCAATTTGTCAATTTTAGTAGCCACGAGATGAAATATGGAACTAATTACCAAATATATAAAGGAAATAGACCAAAAAGAGAGCAGAATACAAGAAATTTATTTTTGGGTGACCTCGTAACTCCAGAGAGCTACTTTTGTTAGCAAAAATCACTAGAAGAAATTTATCTGTGGATGACCAAAAGCTGTCATTTTGTCACCAAATGGTTTGGGGGACAAAATCTGAGATAGAACCATTCAAACGAGATATAACCTGTTCGATCAGATATTTCTTGTTTCAAATCTTTTTATGACAAAAATTTGAAATTTCATCACAAAAAAAAAAAAAAACCGTTCGAACAACATATAACCTATTCGACTGGATATTCTTTTTTTGAATAGTTCGTGATGAAAATTTGTCACTAAAGGTTATTTTTTGTGACAAATTTTATTTTATCATTAAAGACTATATTTTGTGACACATTTTATTTGTCATTATGAAAGGATGACTTTTTGGCACACATTTTTTTTAGTCAAAAATTTTCTGAATAATTATTTTTATCCCTTTAGAAATGCTTTTCTGAAGTTCAAAGGTACTCCAACAAGAAAAGGAGTAAAGATTCCAAGATTAACAAAAGGAAATGAAATATATTGAACAGAAATTATTCAAAATATAATGAAACAAAACATTACTATGCCTATTGTTCAATTAAAAATAAAAAATATATTGTTCTGGATCTAAGTCCCTTCAGCGGGTGAAATTGGGTCATTCCTATATTGCTCCATATTCTATGACATATGCTCCATTTTGCTCAATCACATATTTTGATCATGAAATTCAATTATAGAACATAAAAATGTTACAAACAAACAAGAGGGTTAGAGAAAAATGAAAGACACATGCAAGAAAGTACGGCTTGCATGTGTAGGTACTTTTGCATCCCCCATCAGGAGTTCACTCAAACTTAATCTTATAAAAAATTGATTCAATCTTGTCCATCAAATCATCACCCTCAATCAAAGAAAAACTATATGTTAGTTTCTCTTCATCTTGCATCAATTATATTTTTCAAGTGCTTGATCTGGGTACATGCATAGAAATTAACAAAACAGACTTGTTATCAAACATAACACACATACTGCTTGTGATAGTTAGTAAGATCCATTATTTTGTTAACAATTTACATACCTTCTTGTAAGACTTCACATATGAAACATTTCAAGCCATAAGGTTTTCTCCATTATCTTTCAAATATTGTACACTCTAGCTTCTGGGTGTTAAAGAACCTTATAAGTGATTTTTTGGGCTTAACGCTCACAACACAAGTGATTTTTTAGGCTCACAACTCACAACCCTACTAAGTTTGAGATATGCCCTCTCTAAATTCTTTTCTTAGTGAACAACGCTCACTAAAGAATTGTACATTTTTGAATGAAGAGATATAAGAATTTAACTCTCTCAAAGAGTAAATAAGACAACATAAAGCTCTATTTCTTTTGCTTCACACAATGATAAGGATATGAAAGTGTAATTTGTGTGAATGAATGAGAAATACGGTTTTGATATGAAAATCAAGTCTTTTGGGTTCTCTAAGGTTGTATGAAATGTTTGGACGTTCAAGGGTTGTTAAAAATACCTTAAGAGGGTCCTTATATAGGCCACACATTTCTAGCTGTTTGGGGTTGAACTGTCATTTTTTCCTATCTACCGGTCGACCATTACAACTAGTCATTGCCCAATAGTCAAAAAGTTAGAAGATTTCGTATGCTGACTGTGGCAACAAGCTGGTCAACTGCTACACCAACTGGTCGACCACTATAATGAATTGGTTTGTGCAGCTGCTATATAATAAATTAAAAGCTCGATTTTTCCCTTTTGGAAATTTTAATTTCAAAAACCAACTCCCCAAAAATATAACAAAGGTTTGGTAGTTTATTTAGGGATTATTTGAAACTACTTAAAGTTAATTTTAGTTGTCAAACTTGTGATAGAAAAGTTTATTCACGATTTGAGAAATATACAAGTGTGCGATTTAAATCCTTGCCAAAAGTGAAACCAAGAGTTATAAAATTATACCTACAGTGACTCTTCACTTTTGACCTCTTTACATCTTCTTGATCTTTCAATCTTCTTGACTTTTGGCTCTTTGAAAAAAATGTCTGTCTTTGAAGATGTGTATTTTATAAACTCAGTCTATTTATTGCAATCATGATCAAAACATCAATTGTGAACAAAAGACAACAACAATTTGGGTCTAATATGTGACAAGTCTACAGAAGAAACTTCTTTCCCATTGATTATATAAAGGACCCTAATTCAGGGGTAAAAACCAATTACAAAAGAAACCAATTAAACTTAGGACTTTGGCAATTTTTTGTATAAGTAGTATTGAAAAGATAGAGGGAGACATAAACCACTCACATTTTCTTTGATAAAATCATTAAAAGAACATATCTCGTTAAGTAATGCTTGCTCTGTTAATTACATCACTAGGGTCTTCACTTTTGACGATATCTTTTATATGACAAATGTAAACCAATTTATAGTACGAAACATATCTTTTACGAATTATTCAAGGAATATCATCCCGATCAACAAGCTTTGTTTTAGTTCTATCATCTATAAAAATCAACACAAAAATCATGATTTGCTAGGCAAGAGATAATTTACAAATTTAAACAGAATAGAATTTAGATATGTGGAGCATTTTCTAATATAGTCACTATTTCAGTGAGTAATTAATTATAAGATAATTCATCAATAAGTAATTTTTTTTACTAATAATGACAAGTACTCAATTAGATGATTACTTTTTCTTCTTATCGAAAACTCAAGATGTTTATCTATTTAGTTATTTGTTGTACAAGTTAATTCTTATGAAGTAATTATTCCAACCTAGCTAATTATTCACCATCTTATTCACTAACAAATTATCATTTATGTATTTATTTTTCTTCTTTCAATTATAGGAATAGTATCTAGGACAGAAAATCGTTAGCTCACATATAAGTTAAATTTTAAAATATCTATTTTTTTTCAAAAAAGAGTAATAGTGCTAGCTACTTTTCAAGACTTTTACCCCATTTTATGTATTACTTTTTGTCCTATGAGTTAAGTGATTTTTTTTTCTTTTGCCCTTTTTGTACTCTATACCTATCCCACAAATAGGTAATAGCATGAAGGATATGGTAACAATTAAGGATTTTTTCTGTTGTTTTTATATGTAAGTCTCTAGAGAAGCATGTGGCTTGTTGTTCAGAAATATCTCTTTATGACCTTTGGGCCATGTATACATTAAGGTATGAAGACAACCGTACTATATTTTGTTGGATTGCATTGCTAGAAAAAACAAGAAAGAAAGATACATATATATTGTGCAAGTTGCTGTTAGTGTGGATAACAATTAATCAAGATACGTACTTGGTGAGTGGGTTGACTTTGTAACATGGAAGGGCAACAACAACAAGATCTATGCGATTAGATTGGAGCCAATTTATAATTGACGGCCTCTCACTTCAAGCTGTGATAACTCAGGGCAGAGAAGGATTCTAAAATCACTACGTCTGGTGAGTCAGAAAATTTACTGTCGGATGAAACATCGTCGTTCTACTTGTCTTCTTTCTTTGGCTCTATGCTATCCTCTCTACTTAAGGCCTGTATGTTCTCAATATATGCTCTCTGTTTGCACCTCTTCGTGCTTGTGAAACTCTGTCCAAGATGGTTCCCAACGCCTTAATATCTCGGTGAGTGGGTTTCTCCTTCTTCCTTCTCAACCATGGTGCTCTAATACAACGGATGGGAAAAGTTGATGCAGACTGGGATCCACATTAGGATTTAGCCAAGGGAAGAGGAAGAAGAAAAAGGTTAAAGTGAAGAGGGGAGATAAATAGTAACAAGAGACAAATAATTTTAAGTGGTTCGATCTAGAAGATCTACATCCACTGTGAAAGCCCTCTATAGCTGTATTTTGTATTATATATGAGTGGATCTAGATTACAATTGAAGATCCCTAGTTGTAGAGACTATACAAGCATAATAGGAAAATATTTGTGTATTTAAATTTGAATCTTCATAACAATATCAAATCTTTGATATTGTGGTAATTATAATATCACATCAAATCTTTAAGATTTGATTATGATATTATCTTTAACAGAGGATAGTCTTGGGATGCCACTCAACCAAGGATAATGGAAGCCACTCAACGCTACTAATCACGGATGCCACTTGACATGACCAAGCCACATGCTTGATTGGTAGGAGGATGTCACTCAACTCCAAAGCAAGAGACACTTGCAAGAATTATATTTTTGAATCCAAAAGTTCCACCTCTTTATTTTGGATATTCATTTATATATAGAGTTCATTATATCATGTTCAAGCTAGAAAAAATGAGATAATAAAGTCTAGAAAATTACAATAAAAAATAAATTAAATGCACTTTGAAATTCGCTGTCTGTTGCCAGTCCCGACGACCTGTAGTAAAAACATCATAGATTTCTCTAGAAGTCTTCAAATGACACAAAGTCAAGTGATTTTAAAACTACAGATGTAGAGCTTTCCAATGATATATCTGCTAAAGAGATATATCTACGTTAACCCGGCATACCCCGGGATGCAAATGATACTACGTTAACCCGGAATGAAAATGATGCTCCTGCATCAAAAGTCAAACCTAATTATCAACATGAAGCCACCGTGTGATTGTTAAATCCAGGAGGCACCATTGCTTTTCAATGAATTCGTATGTGTTCAATGATAATCATGCACTATTTCTAGGACATGCCATGTACTTTGGGAAGGGTTACAACAAACCAAACTGTTGCAATTTTGTCATACATTTGGTAACCTGCATGGAAGTCAACTTCCATGTTGACGTCCCAACAAATAAACACCTTTGTTGAGGTTGGGCAATGGCTCAATCACGCTTGCATGACAATGAATTGGTGCCAAGTTTCAACAAAACAAAAAAGCTTCAAAGGAAAACGTCATTTATTTAAGTGAGTAATTTTAAATTTTAAATGAAGAGATAAGGGCTTAATCTTATTTTTTATTTTTGGATAGAAGTTGAATCGTATTTTTGAATTTAAAGGTGCTGAGATGGAGATGTGATATATATTTAAATTTAAAGGTTAAGATATTAATAAGGATTATTCTTATGTTTGAATTTGAAAGATGTGGATAAGGATCTTATATTTGAATTTAAAAGTGATGGATAAAGATATGTTTGAATTTTAAATGTTGAAAAGATCGAGGTTAAAAATGGACACAGAGAATGGAGACCAAAATTTGGATTGAGGTGGTGCTTTTAGGTTTCGAGAGATTATTCTACAATTATTGAAGAAGCTTTAAGGGTTGGTTAAGTGTTTGAAGTAAGTGGTTATTCAATGAGATTTTTAAACGTGCACCATATTTTATATGGTTTTGATGTATTATTTGGGAACTGAACAAATTTTGTGTAAAATGAGATTGTCGAGATTTCGTGAAACTCAATAGAAATATTTATAACTTGTTTTGGTTAGCATACTGTGAAAATTGTCCTTGAGCTGGTGATATATCTATGTGGTTTGTGTGTCCAATTTATCCTTGTGGTTAATGTGGCCAATTTGATACCACTCGTGGTATTTGGAAGTCTTTGTGGCTTAAAGGTCTGTGTGACCATTGGTGATTTCTTTATATTGCGTGGCCTTGGATATTTTTGTTACAAACTTATATTTTGGATTTGGTATGGCTCATAGTGTTTTATTTTCGATTTCGGTTATTGTGTGAAAATTGTCTTTTCCCCAACCTCATTGACTTGCTACTTACTAAGTTAGTTGTAGCTCACCACTTTTTCTTCTATTTTTTAGAGTTGGCAGAATTATAGAAGTTTGAGGAGTTTCAAATATATTTTTATTTCGAAGGTGTATTTTGTAAGAGTACTTTTGTAGATTAATTTTGGGGAAGTTGTTATTATAATTCATTTGGGAGATCTTCATGGATGTTCGAAAATATTGGATATGCTAATGTAAATTTTAGGGTTGGGGTTGATATTTTAGGGCTTTTATGGTTCATGAATATTTTGCTGAGATTGTACTAATTAGTTTTCAAATATTGGGGCCTAGATAAATGATTAGCTATGGTGAAAAAAAGCTTATTTTATATGAAAATTTATCCTAATGGAGTTTGGGCCTAGGGCGTTACATGAGTCATTGTGTTGTCCCCGCACTTCTTGTACCAAAGAAGGATAGAACTTGGTAGATGTGTGTTGATAGTAGAGCAGTAAACAAGATTATCATCAAATACCGCTTTCCTATTCCTCGCCTTGATGATTTTCTTGACCAATTTCACGGTGCTTCTATCTTTTTGAAGATAGATCTTTGAAATAGTTAACATCAAATTTGAGGGAGTGTGGAAGATGAATAGAAGACTGCTTTCAAAACTTGAGATGATCTTTATGAGTGGATGGTTATGCCTTCTGGGCTTTCTAATGCTCCTAGCAACTTTATGCGCTTTATGAATCATGTATTAAATTTTTTATTAGACATTTTATTGTTGTCTACTTTGATGATGTTTTGGTGTACAGTAAGTATAAGGCCGCAACATTTGGAACATCTTCAACAAGTGTATGCAAGTATAGAGAAGAAAAAGTTTTCTCAATTTGAAGAAATGTCATTTCTTTACATAGAGCCTTATCTTTTAAGCTATGTAGTTTCTAGCGAAGGGATAAAGGTGGATCCTGGCAAGATTGAAGCAATCACGACTTGGCCTATACCAAGGTCGATTCATGAAATTCAAAGCTTTCACGGTATTGCATCTTTTTATCCAAGATTCATCAAAGTGTTCATCACTATCATTGCACCCATCACTGAGTGCTTGAAGAGAGGTATTTTCAAGTGGCCAGTGAGGCTGAGAAGGGCTTTGAGGTTTATGATGAGAAAGATGATGGAAGCTCCAATCCTTTCTTTGCCAAATTTTGACATTTATTTGAAGTTGATTGTGATACTTCTAATGTTGGCATTAGTGCGGTACTTTGCCAAAAAGGAAAGTCTATCTCATTCTTTAGTGAAAAGTTGAGTGAGTATCGTAAGAAATACTCAACTTATGACAAAGAATTTTATGATATTGTTTGGGCCTTGCATCATTGGAGTCATTATCTCCTTCCTAAAGAGTTTGTTTACCTCTCAGATCATGTAGCCTTAAAGTACTTGAATAGCTAACAAAAACTCAATTCTTGACATGACAAATGGAGTGAGATTTTACAATCATTTTTCCTTGTTCTCAAGCATAAGATAGGTGTTTAAAATCAAGTGACTGATGCTTTGATTCATCGACATTCTTTGCTTTCTACTATGTAAGTTAATGTTTTAGACTTTGAAGTGTTGAAAGAGTTTTACAAGGAAGATCCCTATTTTACCAAGGTATGGGAAGAATGTTCTAAGTAGTTTTATCACTCTTTTTTATTACATGATGGTTATCTTTTTAAAGGAAATCAATTGAGTATTCCGCATGCAATGCTCTTTATGAAATGTCATTATCACTAAATTTCATGTTGTGAGCTGCTGGTCACTTTGGTAAAGATAAGACTCTTTCTCTTATCAAAGAAAATTTTTATTTGCCCAAAATGGAGCGAAATGTTACGAGACTGTGAAGTCTTGTAGAGTTTTTTATTACATGATGGTTATCTTTTTAAAGGCAATCAATTGGGTATTATACAATGCTCTTTGAGAAATATCATTATTATTAAAGCTCATGGTGGTGGGCATACTGGTCACTTTGGTAGAGATAAGACTCTTTGTCTTATCAAAGAAAATTTTTATTTGCCAAAAATGGAGTGAAATGTAATGAGACTGTGAAGTGTTCTAGAGTTTGTCACATTACAAAGAGTCATGTTCAAAATACCTAGTTATACACTCCATTTTCAATTCCTCAATCAACTTGGAAAGATGTTAGTTTAGATTTTGTTGTGGGTTTGCCAAAGACAGAAAGGAATAAAGATTCAGTTATAGTGGCTGTTGATTGCTATTTGAAGATGACGCATTTTGTTCGTTGTAGCAAGACTCTTGATGCTTCTCATGTGACAAATCTTTATTTTTGGGAAATTGTTAAGCTTGATCGAATTTCAAAGACTATTACTTCGGATTGAGATACGAAGTTCATTAGTCATTTTTGGCGTACTCTTTGGAGGAAGCTTGGACCTAGTTTGCAATTTAGTTCAACTTGTCATCTTCAAATTGATGGAGAAACGAAAGTTGTCAATCAAAGTTTGAGAAATTTATTGAGAAGCTTTGTCAGTAAGAATATTCGTCAATGGGATCTAATTCTTGCACAACCTAAGTTTGCTAATAATTATTCCACCAGTCAAACCACAGGTTGTGGTCATTTTGAAATTGTCTATGGTTAAAAACCTATTAGTCTTGTGGACTTGGCCCCATTTCCTACTACTCATCATTTTAGTGGTGATGCCGAGGAGAGAGTGAAGAGCATTAAGAAGTTGCATGAACAAGTTCGAGACTGGATTCTCAAGCAAACTCAGAAGTACAAGAAGCAAGGAACCAAACACTAAAAGCAAGTGAGTTTCGAGGAAGGTGATTTGGTGTGGATTCATATAAGGAAGGAACATTTCCTGGGAGAATGACATGCTAAGCTCAAGCTTAGAGCCGATGGTCCATTCAAGGTGCTTCACACATTGGTGAGAATGCGTATAAGATTGAACTTCCAGGAGAGTATGGAGTTTCAGCAACCTTTAATGTCTCTGACCTTTCCCATATCATGAAGAAGAAGATGAAGAGCAAGCCTCGAGGTAGAGTCTTTTCCAACCAAGGGAGCATGACATAGGCGTGGACAGCTTTGAGACTCGAAATTGAAATTAATGCTGGGATGATTAAGAAAGAGGTGTTTCTCAGTTTATTGCTCATGAAAATTTTTTTGAGTCAAGTTTCCAATGCACCAAACCGTGTATGATTCAGAGTTCTCTAGAAAATGTTATGATAAAATTACTCCAAGGAGGTCAGGCTGGCAGTAGTTACAGGTCTAGCAAATTTTGGACGATTTTCTATTTTTAGGGATTTTCAATGTCTTTTCATTTCCCTAACAGTCTTTTATATTTCCTAAGTCTCAATTGATATTTTTGAAGCTGTAATTCTCATTTACTCATGCTTCGGGGTTGTTCCAAGCTACACTATTTATACTCTAGTCTAGCAATGGAAAAATACAGATTGAGTGTTTATACAAATTGAGCCTTAGGCTTCTTTGAAGAAGATTTCTTCTCCAAACTCTTATCCTTTAGTGGATTCTGATAGGTGGCGAGTTTAACTATTATCATTCGGTAGATTCCGATAGGTGACGAGTTCTTGCTCTGTATCCTGTATTGGATTACATTGCGTTGTGATTATTTTATCTTATTGTGTTTCTACTTGGGTGGTGAGTTTTTCTATCTTAGTGTGTAAGTTAGAGTGTGATTCCTGACTTTCCCACATTGGGTTACATTTTTATGTTTAAATTTACAAGATTTATATATAAACATCTTGTCTCTATATGACATAATATTTAATCCTCAACTACATATGATTTAGTCATAGAAACTAAATTATCTTAATCATTACAAAAAAATATTTTCAAAAGCACAAATTGCTTAAATTTCTCTAGTTACTGAACCAAATAAATTTGAAAAGCTAGCTCCTATTCTCGAGCTTGCTAGTACTATTTGATAAATTTTCTACTTACAGAATTACCAAATAAATTTGCCCATATTCTTTGAATTGAGTTGACAATTGTTAAATGTAGGATATATTCATTACTTAAATAATGTGCGTTCTCTCTCCAAGTGACACCTTATGTAATATTGAAGACACTAGGGTATACTTTGAGCCTATCACAAGAAGTATATATATATATTAACGATTGGATTGGTTAAAGGCGTACGTGTTATAATTTAAGACCAAGTTGGAATAAAAACTGTCCTTAATTTTCGGAAAATTACTTAAAGTTGCATGAATATTTTTTTCTTTCTTTCTGGATATTACCCAAGTGAGGCCAGCAAAAGTCATGATCTTTCCACCTTTTTTTCTTGACAAAATTTGCTTGAGATTAGGCTAAAAAACAAGGAAATTTTTTCTTTTCATAACCATTCAAATGTAGTGCTTTTTAATGTCTGTTTGAATAAATAAAATGAAACTGATACAAAAACACAAATGTAATTAAAGTATATTTTAGCAGCCACAACTTCAATATTTAAAAGTATAATTGGTTAGTTAATTTGGACGCGGATCCTCTACAGTAATCCTATGCAACAGGGTGACAGATAGACATAATCAATATTAAAGGATTTAAACTGTCTAAAGTTTTCACATGGGCAGCACTAGATAGGGTAGCACTTACATGTTGTATTTATGTCTCTCCGAATTGTACCATACAATTAGGAAAATAAAATTGTAATGGAGAAATTAAGGAGTTACTAGTGATTGGTTAAGAGACTACATACAAATACAGTTGACAAATACAGTTGTAAAGGTCCAAAGTTCTTTTAAGTGCCGGAACGCAGGGCTTTTAAGTTAAAACGTTTTCAGAAGTGTCAAACTATATACATATAGATATTTTGAGTGCGCGCGGCTGTATCTAGGCGAGCTCTTCCTGATCACAAAGGTGTTAACCTGATCAACAAATATACAAAGATCTGGTGTTGGCATGAGAGGGTGGGACCACGATTGCAAGCCCAAAATGGAGGCCAAAGGAACAGAGCCTAAGTAAAGATTAAGGCACGTAGAGAAGAAGTGAAGTCCATGCGGAATTTGAGATCAGTACAGCTTACATACACGCCTTCAAAACCTCTATAAATGGAGGCCGCCTACGCTTGCAACATAGGAAGAGCAAACCGGATCAAGATATTTCCCTGAGCATTAGCAAGCGTTAAGACTTGCAGCTTCAAATGGCGGCTCAAGCCATAGTGGGCTTGAGTTCTGTGTGTTTGCTACTCCTCATCACGGCGGTAACCAAGGGAGCCAGTCCGGAGCCAACCAAGAAGATCTACTCACCACTCCTCCACCACCCAAGAGTTCACCTCCTCCACCACACAAACGTTCACCTCCACCGCCACCAAAACGTTCACCTCCTCCTCACTCCACCCAAGCATTCACCTCCTCTCCTCTCCTCTACGTAGCGTTCACCTCCTCCTCCTCCGCGTAGGCGTTCACCTCCTCCTGCATCGACAACGCCTCCTCCCCCTTCTTTGTTTAGTCCTCCGCCTCCTCAGATTTTTCCTCCCCCACCTCCACCTGCCAACGCCCCCTCCCCCTTCTTTGTTTAGTCCTCCGCCTCCTCAGATTTTTCCTTCTCCCCCACCTCCACCTGCATCGACAGCGCCCCCTCCCCCTTCTTTGTTTAGTCCTCCGCCTCCTCCATCATCAGAATCGGTACCAAAGAAAGTTAAATGCCCACTCAAGAACTATCCGTTCTGCTACGGTATTGAGCACAGTTGTCCTGCCGGTTGCCCTGATCAATGCAGGTTGATTGCGTCACCTGTAGTCCTGTTTACAGTAAGTTTATCCTTTCTACTTCTACTTCTTTTCTTCAACAATACAAAAGAGTAACTATACATAATTTTATCTCAAAGCCTTTTTGGAGTATTGGACAAACAATCTACTCGTACAATTTGGTTAGGGAAAGTATAATGTACTTATCCTACACTCACAATAAAAATTGGTAGCGCACGAAAATGTGTGTACCAACTCTCTGTTTGTTACGGCTGTGTTAATGTAATGGGTCCAATTTCTTTAACCCTAACTTTACATGTGAATTTGAGCAGACTGCAACCGACCAGGTGCCGTTTGTCAAGACCCCCGGTTTGTCGGTCGGGATGGAATCGTCTTCTACTTCCATGGCCAACAAGAGCGAGATTTCTGCATAGTTTCTGACTCTAACCTTCATATCAATGCTCATTTCATTGGGAAACGGAACCATAATGAAACTTCGTTTAGACCCGAGAATATACCCAGAGGGGGGTGAATAGGTATTTAAAAACTAATAACACCCTTTTTAAGAAACTACAGAAAAAATATCAACAGCACCAATACAATCTCAATATTAAAACCTATTCTAACAGTATGAATAAAGCACTTAACAGCAACCAAAGCTTAACAAATTAAGACTGATACAGCTTTGATAACCAAACCAATAGAGAACAATTACAGCAGCAATCTCTTCACAGAAAAATCAAGATAACCTTGTTAACAATCAACTATCAAGATGCAACAATGAAATATAGTCAGCAAGAATATAATCCACACAATAATGATTTTTCAGCTAGCTAATATCTGCACCTTCAATAAGACTATCACAAGAATAACCTACGCAAATTTCAGCAAGGCAAACTCAATGTAAAGAGATTTTCCAGCAATTATTCAAGACAAGATTAACTCTAAAAAACCAGCAATACAAAGACTAACTATTCAGCAATAATATCAACAACTCTAAGACTAGTTAACCAGCAAGTATTCGGTCACAAATCCAGCAATCAAAAGCTTGCCAATTTCACGTTACCAATTCTTTTTAGATCTGCAAATGCTCAACAAGAAAACGGTTAGTAGCATAAAGAACAAGATAGAGAAGAATAGACTCAACACCAGAAATTTTTGGTAACGAAGTGAAAATCACTTGAGGTGGATTTCCCCAAGTGACAAAAACACTCCGGGTGTTTTAAACACCAATCAGTCCACTAATTGCTTGACAACTTTACACGATGGTGATCAATCATGAAATTCCTTTTCATTTCCCCGATCCCCAATCTTTCCGTAAAGTTTCCCAAGAACTCCTTTCTTAGGACGGTGCCCAGCACCCGAGTCTTCGATCAGCAACTCCGATCAGCAACTATGGACGTCAACGAACTCGTCGACCTTCTGAATCTTTTCTCAGAAACTGCTCAGCCACCAAGAACACCTTTCTTCAAGATTCAACTTCACTATCAACACCAACCGAAATGGGAATAGCAGACCCAACGTTCAGCAGCCTTGAATCTTCAGAATCTTCCACCAGAGGGAAGTTCAAGAACTCTCACACCAGATGCGATCAGATCAGGTTCAGCAGAGAGAGAGATGGGTTTTTCGTTGGAGAGAGGAATATTCTAGAGTGTGTTCTGTTTTCTGCGTAAATCTCCAAAGTTTTTTTTTTCTTCTTTTTGGGAAAGGCATATAGACTGTTTAAGTGAGGGTACTTTGGTCAGACAGGTCAGCTTTTTAGTTGGGCGAGTTTCTAGAGTTTTCTCGCTAAACTGCATCAGTTACGCCAGGCTAGGCCCTAGGCTAACCCAAACACCTCACAATCTTCCCACCAGCTCAGCACGGCTTCCCAGACCATTCTCTTGAGTTCAGTAACCTTCTAGCAGCTTCTAATGAGATCCACTGAGCTCCACCTCCTCCAACATTAATCAAGTCACTATATACAATCTATATAATGAAAATACATTTATAAAACAATTGTTTTGACTATGGAAAATATGCCAAATTTACAAGCACTTTCAATCTCCCCCTTTGGCAATTGACAAAACCTTAAGCAAGCTCTAATCTCTAATCCAAGATCTGCTAATATCACCAAAACAGAACTTAGCTTTTGCAGCATAGCCTTAAGCCTAACAAAGACAGCAGGCATGATTAATGATTTTGAGATAACAGTGAATGATCAAACAACCATCTCAAGATCAATCCAATCTGAAAACAGATAAACAATACACTCAAACTCCAGCAAGATATCATTAGAGACCAAGAAAAATGCCAATATCATATAAATATACAGCCCAGGAGAGGGCAGGAGATTGGGCAATGATGAAGAACATAGATCAGACGTTAAGCAAGGTTAATCAGCACCATTAAGCCAAAGCACCTAACATCAATAACAGAGTTAGCAAAATATAACATAACATAGCATGAAGCACAACTAAAAAAAATAACAGCAGCAGCGTCAACTCCCCCTCAAGTTCATAACAGCAGCTCTCCAAACCAGCATCCACACTAATACCAATAATACCACTACTCCCCCTTTTTGTCATGAAATAGACAAAGGAGTCAATCCAAGTCACTCAAACCCTCATGATTGTCCTCATCAGAGGAGAAATATTCAGTGGCAGAGGGCTGAGGCTGTGACGAGGAAGGAACAGCAGATGACGGGGCAGCAGCATCGTCAGCCTCCTCCTGACCAAGATACTGACGAATCCATTGATATCAGCTCTATTCTTAGAAGACTCAGCTTGAAGAACAATATTGGATGCAGTCAAGAGATCATTCTCAAGGATCAACCGATCCATAGCTTGAAGAAGCTTAGCTTGAGAGCCTTGCAAGTTCAACGCTCAAGCAGAGACAGTTTTATTGAGCACTTGCTGTGCCAGTACCATTTTCAAAAGGAATTTCAGTCACATCTCAACGCAGTTGAAGTACAGATTGAGCTTTCTTCTTGTGTGAGATGATTTGTGTCAAAGTACTCAGCCCTATCTTTGCAGAAGTATCCATTTTAGGAAAAGAAGAAGGATAAGGAACTTCTAACGTGATGATAAGTTTTTGAATAGCACATGCATAGGGCAAATACAGACCAGTCTTGCGAGAATGATAACATTTGATGATATGAGCACACATAACAGAACCTAAGTCTATAGAGTCATTGTGCATGAAAGCATAAAGAAACTTGGCTCTGTCAAGGGATAAAGCAGAAAGCTTTTGAGCAGGAAGTATATTAGTGCCTAAAATTCTGCTAACCAACATGACTTCAGCTGTGAATGCAACAGCTGAGAACCCTTTACCATAAAAAGGAGAGGTCTTTTGGCTAGAAGGCTAGTCATTGTGTCCAAAGAAGGACAAGTTGTAGCCGAATAGGGGAAACATGGGTGTTCTACCCTAGGAAACAACAACACAGCAGACAAAAGATCAGGGGTGATATGGAAGTATTGACCGCGAATGAACACTGAAAAACTATGAGAATCATTGATATCATGGATATTAGAATAGAATTCTCTCACTAGTTGGGCAGATGGTAAAGTTAAATTAACTAGGAGAGAGTTCCATTTACGAGAAAGAAAAAGTTGAGGAACTAAAGTATGAGAAAATTCTTCTAGAGCAACTTCCCTTTCTACCAGTGGAGTCAAGGTAGAAAATTTTTCATTATAGAGATCCTCTGCTTCAGCATCCACAAACCGGTTAGTGTCAACTTCGCGAGATCGTTTCCCTTTCTTAGCCGATCTTTTATATGTCATCTGTGACACATAAAAGTATAGAAATAAGCTTTGAATTATAAGGAAAGAACAAATATATAAAGCTGTTAAAAAAAATTAAATTCCATCAAAGAGCAAATAGTCCATGTGAAAAACTGGCAGATGGTCGAGTGTAACACAAATACGAGAACAGCAAGTTGTTTGAACCAAAAGGCAGCCGAGTCATAACATCAATATATTCGGCCAAAATAATGACAAAATAATCAGGACCCATTCATTTAAACACAATAAGATTTCAGTTTTTCCAAACAACAAATGCAAACCCCGAAAATAGGAATGTTCACCGAGGATACCCAAAGAGAACTCAAGTAGATCTGAACAGAACTTAGAGAAATCTTCTACTAAATAACATCCGGACCAAAACCCATATGACATTATAGAAGATTAAGCAAGAAATCATGAGAGATCTAAGAGATTTTCACCTAAACCATGAGAGTGTCAAAGGAAACTCGAAAATAATAAGAAAAGATAACATTAATCACACAAAGGTTTAGATCCATACCTTCGAGAATGTAGAGAGAATATTGAGAGCCAAAACCCAGCAGAAATTTCTTGAGATGAGCAAGAGTTGCTCGAAATATTGAGAGAAGAGGAGTTTCGGCTATGGGTTTCACGGGCAGAAGTGTAGAGAGAGAGGGGTACTTGCCGTAAAAACCAAAAGCTAAAGGGGAAGGAATAAAAGCATACCCGAAAGTTACAAGCATTTATCTAAAAGGAACCATGTCCCTTACCCAATATGTACAACCGACCATTGGATAAAAGCATGTATATGTCATATAACTGGTTTTTTTAAAAAATGCATACCGAAAGTTTAAAACAGAGCTTAAACAATGAAAATATTACTAGAACATTAAAAAAAACTGAATACTAAGAGAGAAAAATTAGGAACAGTTACAATATAGAACAAATTCCAATAGATTTTCTTAAGAATTCAAACCTTACTCCATCTAAAGGTTTGGTAAATAAATCTGCTAATTGGTTTTCAGTAGGAACATGTTCAATTGTTACAATTTTGTTTTCTACAAGATCTCTAATATAATGATGACGTATGTCTATGTGTTTAGTTCTAGAATGTTGAACGGGATTTTTGGATATATTAATGGCACTAGTGTTATCACAAAAAATAGTCATGGAATCTTGAATAACACTATAATCAGTAAGCATTTGTTTCATCCAAAGTAATTGAGTACAACAACTACCCATTGCAATATATTCAGCCTCTGCTGTAGACAAAGAAATGGAATTTTGTTTTTTACTCAACCAAGCTACAAGATTCATTCCCATGTAGAAGCAGCCACCAGATGTGCTCTTCCTATCATTTGAATCTCCAGCCCAATCAGCATCCGTATATCCAACTAGACTCACATTTGAGTCTTTTGAATACCAGATACCATAAGGAATAGTCCCATTTACATATCTAATAATTCTTTTTACAGCATTTAAATGAGATTCCTTGGATTAGCTTGATATCTAGCACACACACCAACACTAAATGATAAATCAGGTCGGCTGGCCGTAAGATATAACAAGCTACCTATCATGCTTCTATACATAGTTTGATCAACAGATTTTCCAGAAATATCAATATCTAATTTTAAACTAGTACTCATAGGAGTTCTAGTAAATTTAGAATTTTCAAGACCAAACTTTTTAACAAGGTCCTTAGCATATTTGGATTGAGAGATAAACAAGCCTTTTTCACATTGTTTGATTTGTAATCCAAGAAAATAATTCAGCTCACCAACCATGCTCATTTCAAATTCTTTTTGCATAGCATCTGCAAATTCAAAGCAAACTCATCAGTAGGTGAACCAAAAACAATGTCATCCACATATATTTGAGCTATTACAATGCTATCATTTATTTTCTTAATAAAGAGTGTGCGATCAGCACCTCCTCTAGAGAAACCATTCTCTAGTAAATATGTAGATAATCTCTCATACCAAGCTCGTGGAGCTTGTTTTAATCCATAGAGAGCCTTTTTCAATTTAAAAACATGATTAGGAATTTAGGATCAATAAACCCTTTGGGTGTTCTACAAATGCTTCTTCATTCAATATACCATTCAAAAATGCACTTTTAACATCCATTTGATATAATTTGAATCCCATATAACAAGAAAAAGCTAGTAAAATTCGGATAGATTCTAACCTTGCAACCGGAGCAAATGTCTCGTCAAAATCTACTCCTTCTACTTGTGTGTAGCCTTGAGCTACCAATCTAGCTTTATTGTATAACAACTCCATCCTCATTTGATTTATTCTTAAAAATCCACTTTGTACCAATCACATTAACATTAGTAGGTCTTGGAACCAAAGTCCAAACATCATTTCTTTTGAATTGATTAAGCTCATCATGCATTGCATTAATCCAAAAATCATCATTCAAAGCATCTCTACTTTCTTGGGTTCAATCATAGAAACATATGAAGACAAAGATAAATGACTTAAGACTCTTTCCTAAGTCTCATCCCTTCATTAACATTACCTATAATATTGTCTTTAGGATGATTAGCTTTAACCCGAGTAGAAGGTTCTTTGCTAGATGTTGCTGTTGATTTTTCTTTATCAGGAGATTGTTGACTTTCAGAGATATCATTTTCAGATTCATGCTCATTTTCAGTTTCAGCAAAAATAGAATCTATAGTCTCAACATTAACAGAGTCATTTACATCATCATCTACAACAACATTTATAGATTCAATAACAGTTTGTGTACGTAAATTAAAAACTCTATAAGTACGACTAGTTGCTGAATATCCAAGAAATATTCCTTCATCACTTCTAGAGTCAAACTTTGCTAAGTTTTCTCTATCCCTAAGTATAAAACACTTGCTGCCAAATACTTTAAAATATTTAACAGTAGGTTTCTTTCCTTTCCAAATTCATAGGGAGTCATTTTTGTGTTAGGTCTAAGATAAACTCTATTACAAATATGACAAGAGGTACTTACAGCTTCTCCCCAAAAATGTTGCGGGAGATTTTTACCTTGCATCATCACTCTAGCCATCTCTTGAAGCACGCGATTTTTCCTTTCCACAACTCCGTTTTGCTGTGGTGTAATGGGTGCTGAAAATTCCTGATGAATACCTTCCTCAACACAAAAATTGTCAAATGATGAATTTTCAAACTCCTTACCATGATCACTTCTAATCCTTACGATAGAGTTTGATTTTTCATTTTGAAGTTTCTTACACAAATTTCTTACATATTCAAAAGTTTCAGATTTATCTCTAAGTAAATGAATCCATGTAAATCTAGAAAAATCATCAACAATAACAAGAATATACTTTTTCCCAGCCAAGGTTTCAGTTCTAGATGGTCCCATTAAGTCCATGTGTAACAACTCTAGACATCTCTTAGTCAAGACACCAAAAGTCTTTTTGTGACTAGTTCTTATTTGTTTTCCAAGTTGGCATGGTCCACATACTTTATTTTTGACAACACCAAGTTTTGGTATACCATTAACCACATTAGGCAACTTAGATAGATATCTATAATTCAAATGGCCAAGTCTTTGATGCCACAAATGTGTCTCATCAAGTTTGGCATTATTACACTTTATATTGCTATCAATATTAATACCATAGCAATTATCATCAGTTCTAACACCTTTAATAATAGGATTACCATCTGAATTTAAAACATAGCATAAATCTTTCTTAAATTTTACCTCAAGATCTGAATCACAAATCTTGACTTATGCTAAGGAGATTTACCTTCAACCCTTGAACAAAGAGAACATTTTCAAAGGGTGGACAGCCGGGTAGTTCTATGGTACCCTTACCACAATAGAGGCTTTACCACCATCTCCAAAAGTAACCTTACCGGCTCTATAGTTTTCAAGCTTGCTGAACAATGACTTGTCACCACTCATGTGTCTAGAACAGCCACTGTCAAGATACCAAACAAAGTTATTTTTAGCTTTGAAAGCAACATGTGCAATGAGACATGAAATAGAATTCTTTTTAACCCAAACCTTTTTCGTAGAAGGTAACTCACTCATATTTATTTTCTTACAAATAAACTCAACTTGTTTAGACAAAGTAGAGACATGTGAGATTAATTCATCAAAGGTTGAAATTTGAAAAGGTTTTGAAAAAATATTTTTACTAGCATGCAATTTAAAACATTTTGATCTAACATGGCCTCTTATTCCGCAATAATAGCAAGTAGGGACTGATCTGGAATTTACAAAAGAAGTTTGAGGATTGTTCTTACCATACGCAGCAGGGGGCATACTCACCATTGAACGATTTTGAACAACTGAAACTTCTTCTTTACTAGTAGCAGGAACAAAAACAGTTTTGTTAGAAGTACATGCAGCAGAATCAGATCTTATAAAGCCTAAACCATGTTTGTTACTAGAAGTAGTACCAATACTTAACATCTTGTCAAGTTTTTTAGTACCACTAGAAAAATATTGGAGTTGAGAATTAGACTTTTCTAGTTCTCTTTCCAAGTTCTTCATTTTAAGATCTAAAGAAATGTTACTGTTTTTCAGATTGTCAATTAAAACAGATTGCTCACTATTCTTTGCCAATAATTCATCTTTTTCAAGATCTAAACTCTTAAGCTTTTTAGAGAAAACAAGGTTTTCTCTTTTAACCTTAAGACTTTCTTCGAACAAACTATTATAGGCAATTTGAAGAGATTCATAAGTATCAATGTCATCATCTAATTCATCATCAGTTAAACTAACATCACTAATACAATTAATAGAAGAAGTAAAAGCAATGTAGTTTACATTACTATCAGATTTATCAGTACTAGATGACGAATCAGAATCAGAATCAGACAAAGTAGCATTCATAGCTTTACCTTTCGATTTTAAAAAGGTAGGACAATCAGCTTTAAAGTGACCATAGCCTTTACAGCCATGACACTGAAATTCTTGTGAGTTTTTCTTCTTAAAGACTTTAGGAGCAACTTTGTCACTTTTTCCAGAAGATTTCCAGTTAGACTTATCAGTTTGTTTAGACGAAGAAGAAGAATAAGTGGGTGGTTTCTTCCACTTACTTTTCCTTTTAAAGCTAAGAGCTTTCCTAAATTTCTTTACAAACAAGGCTATGTCATCATCGTCCATAGACTCATCTGAACATTCAGATTCATCTTCAGCCAAAGACTTTAAAGCTATAGACTTAGACTTTTTGGTTTGAGGCAGAGTTAATTCATAGGTCTGTAATGAACCTACAAGCTCCTCAATTTGATTTTTTCTAGGTCTTTGCTTTCCTCTATAGCCGTAACTTTACCTCTAAATTTTTCAGTTAGAGATCGTAAGACTTTTCTTACAACTCTCGATTCAGGAATTTTTTCTCCTAGGTTAAAGGTAGAGTTAACAATATCGTTGAGTTTAGCGTAAAACTCATCGAAGGTCTCATCTTCTTTCATTCTAAGTTCTTCAAATCTTGTCGCAAGCATTTGAAGTTTAGAATTTTTGACAATCTTAGTACCTTCGTGTGTGGTTTCTAAGATCTCCCAGGCGTCTTTAGCCATTTCACACATGGAGATTCTTTTAAACTCATCAGCAGAGATGCCCATGAAAATAGCATGCAAGGCACGACTATTATAGGTGCATTCATTCATTTCATCTCTGGTCCACAAACTAATATCTTTAGGTTCAGGAGGAATTATAACAGTTTCAGTGACTTTCGCTGCAGTCATAGGTGTCGACCAACCTATTACAACCGAGTGCCATACTCGTTCATCTAGGGACTTCAAGAAGGCCCTCATCCTTACTTTCCAATAGGCATAATTATTGCCATCGAAGTAAGGAGGAACTGACAGCGATTGACTCCTTTCCATCTAGGTAACTAAGGGTCAAGGATCGATAATAAGGCTCTGATACCACTTGAAACTACGTTTAGACCCGAGAATATACCTAGAGGGGGGTGAATAGGTATTTAAAAACTAATAACACCCTTTTTAAGAAACTACAGAAAAACAATATCAACAGCACCAATACAATCTCAATATTAAAACCTATTCTAACAGTATGAATAAAGCACTTAACAGCAACCAAAGCTTAACAAATTAAGACTGATACAGCTTTGATAACCAAACCAATAGAGAACAATTACAGCAGCAATCTCTTCACAGAAAAATCAAGATAACCTTGTTAACAATCAACTATCAAGATGCAACAATGAAATATAGTCAGCAAGAATATAATCCACACAATAATGATTTTTCAGCTAGCTAATATCTGCACCTTCAATAAGACTATCACAAGAATAACCTACGCAAATTTCAGCAAGGCAAACTCAATGTAAAGAGATTTTCCAGCAATTATTCAAGACAAGATTAACTCTAAAAAACCAGCAATACAAAGACTAACTATTCAGCAATAATATCAACAACTCTAAGACTAGTTAACCAGCAAGTATTCGGTCACAAATCCAGCAATCAAAAGGCTTGCCAATTTCACGTTACCAATTTTTTTAGATCTGCAAATGCACAACAAGAAAACGGTTAGTAGCATAAAGAACAAGATAGAGAAGAATAGACTCAACACCAGAAATTTTTGGTAACGAAGTGAAAATCACTTGAGGTGGATTTCCCCAAGTGACAAAAACACTCCGGGTGTTTTAAACACCAATCAGTCCACTAATTGCTTGACAACTTTACACGATGGTGATCAATCATGAAATTCCTTTTCATTTCCCCGATCCCCAATCTTTCCGTAAAGTTTCCCAAGAACTCCTTTCTTAGGACGGTGCCCAGCACCCGAGTCTTCGATCAGCAACTCCGATCAGCAACTATGGACGTCAACGAACTCGTCGACCTTCTGAATCTTTTCTCAGAAACTGCTCAGCCACCAAGAACACCTTTCTTCAAGATTCAACTTCACTATCAACACCAACCGAAATGGGAATAGCAGACCCAACGTTCAGCAGCCTTGAATCTTCAGAATCTTCCACCAGAGGGAAGTTCAAGAACTCTCACACCAGATGCGATCAGATCAAGTTCAGCAGAGAGAGGGTACTTTGGTCAGACAGGTCAGCTTTTTAGTTGGGCGAGTTTCTAGAGTTTTCTCGCTAAACTGCATCAGTTACGCCAGGCTAACCCTAGGCTAACCCAAACACCTCACAATCTTCCCACCAGCTCAGCACGGCTTCCCAGACCATTCTCTTGAGTTCAGTAACCTTCTAGCAGCTTCTAATGAGATCCACTGAGCTCCACCTCCTCCAACATTAATCAAGTCACTATATACAATCTATATAATGAAAATACATTTATAAAACAATTGTTTTGACTATGGAAAATATGCCAAATTTACAAGCACTTTCACATAACATGAAGAGGGACTTCACTTGGGTCCAGTGTCTTGGGATCCTCTTTGACAACCACATGCTCTTCGTTGGCCGTAGGAAGACATCGACTTGGGATGACTCTGTAGACCGCCTTTCCCTCACCTTCGATGGTGAACCCGTATACCTCCTCGATGGATAAGGAACCAAGTGGCAATCCATGACTTCTCCAAATGTCTCAATCACAAGGACTTGCGAAGCAAACTCGGTACACATCTACGTCGAAGGCAATTTCGAGATTAAAGCAACGGTGGTGCCCATAACAGAGAAAGATTCACGAATTCATAATTACGGGATCACACAAGAGGATTGCTTCGCACACCTTGACTTGGGCTTCCAGTTTTACACATTGACTGGCGAAGTGAATGGTGTTTTGGGTCAGACTTATGCGAGCAGCTACGTGAGCAAGGTGAACATGGGAATGTCAATGCTTGTTTTGGGTGGTCAAAAGGAGTTCTCCTCATCAAATCTCTTTGCCACGGATTGTGCCGTAGCTCGATTTATTGGTCAGTCTGCAGGAGGTAATTCTTCCAAGAATTTGGAGTATAGTAATTACCTGAATTGCGGTAGCGGGATTGATGGCCGTGGAGTAGTTTGTAAAAGATAATCTAGCATATGTCTTGGTGCTCTTCAATTGCACTCTCTTGCATGGTACACCCTAAAATTAAATGAGGTCAGGTTGATGGAATATTGAAATATATCTGGCCATTGAAATAATGTATTAATTGTCCAAGAATTAATTTGTTCGTGAATTAATAATATATGACATTAAATGGAAAATCGTCATTATGACTTTTTTTTTTGACATTGATTACGAATTCCTGTATGCAACTTCTCATTAATCAAGGATGTGGTGCTGAGATTTGACTTGAAAAATAAGAGGCCAGGAACTGTTTGTGATTTACGTACCATTTATGTCACACCCCAGACCCGGCAGGTCCAACAATGGACTTTTCCTCAATATTTTAAAAAGAAAAACTTAAAATAAAGAAATTTCATTCATTTATTCAAAACTAAACGTCAATATAGGTCTCACTTTAAAACCATAAACATAACTAAAAATCTCTCAATAAAATAGAGTTTTGTAACAAAACTTCATTCTCATCTATCCCAGCCCACAAGTCGTCTAAGCTTGATCCTCAGCATGCGCCTCATAATTTTCTAAAGATAGAAACATATTAACGAAGTGAGTTCGAAACTCAGTACGCGGAGAATAAAATAATGTTGACAATATAATCTTTAAAATAATTTTCAAAATATCTTTTTGAAAGAATGATTCAGTAGTAATTCAGAAAAATCCCTTGGGCAATATCAGTAAGTCATATTTACCCCTATAGCAAGGTTGTGCAACGACTTATTAGGCGGCCAACCAAAGCAAGCCAACAATATGTGAAATTCACCTTACTAAGACTCAGCGAGACAAACGCCAAGCGTGCATTAGGGAGAACCCACACAAAAACCACTCCGAATAATGGGTGTACCAGTAATCAGTAAGTTGGTACCAACAGCAGCAGTAACAGTAATCAGTAATAAGCATTGCCATCGGGATTTGAAAACATTAATCAGTAATAGAAACAATAATTTGTATTTCAGCATAAACAGTAAAATAATAGTAATTCATGAATTCAAAGCAGGCTTCAGTATGTCTCCAAAAATTCGTCATTTCACATTTCCAAGGAAAAACTGTATCGTTACTCCGCTTACCTGTCTCACTTTGAATAAATATCCCTGCCTCTAGCACAACCTAATAGTAACTCAAAGAATATTTAGGAATTAAACTATATTTGGAATAAACGAATGAAACACATGATTGGAATAGAGGAACAACAGAGCATACCCACACTGCTTAAGCGCTGAAAAACTTCAAGGACTGATAGAGAGAGGGAGAGAGAGAAAGGGCTGAAAAATGATTTGTGAGGTCAGATTTGAGAGGTGTGCTCGACCTCTAAATGAGCTCCCCCTTTTTATAAGTCAGGCGAACTCAAATTTTAGCCGAAAGATCATTGAATAACGTATGAAACTGATGCCCTTTCGAAACCCCCCATGAAACATGATAAATCGCATGATTTACTGAGAAACTTCGAGATCTTTACAATGGAGTTGAAAAGGCTATGCAAATAAGAAGAAAAGGAATGTAACGGATGAGGAAATGAAGAGAGAGAGAGAGAGAGATTTATGAGAGAGAACGTCTAAGGTCGGTGAACTGTTAACTGAAACAAAGAAATCGAAAAGTTTAGGGTTGAGGAAGAAGAAGATCAAAACGCACAGTTTTACTTTAAAATAACAAACCAACAAGAGATTAAATAAAATATATGGTCACCTACGGTAGCAAATAAGCTCGTGGCTCCAGTGGTTAGGTTGCCGTTTTATCCCTCTCAGCACCGAGGTTCGAGTCCTTGCATTGCCAAGTTTTTCTCATTTAAAACCCTAGAGCGGATACATATAAAAGCGTAGCACATGTTAAACAAAATTGTGTGTAGCTTAGTGGTTTCCCCTTGTTTACCACCAGGCCAGGGGTTTGAAGCCTAGACGTGACATGTTTTTATAACGGAGTATCACAATTTATGCCTCTGGCCTTCTCCTTGCTAATTAATTAGCTTTAGCTGAGAGAAATATTTTCCTTCAATTTTTCAATTTTAGTAGCTAGGAGATGAAATATTGAACTAATTACCACATGTAACGGAACTTACACCAAAAAGAAAGACCAGAATCTTCTAATTTCAGGGTCAAAGAAAGATGGATAAGGCCTCTTAACCCTATATATGCAGGCTATGCTTCATCATCGCCCCATCCCAGTTAAGCCGGACAGCCACTAGTACTATTTGTCAATTGTGGCCCCAGTTAGCTTGATGGCCCGAATTTTGTTTTTGACAAATTATAAATTTATCTCTCTTAAATTACCACCTGATTTTTAAAGTTTTCAATAAATTTTATCTTGTTACATTTCAACCTCTAAATATGCTTCTTGATCATTGTGATTCCATCCCTCAAACCGCTAAAGCTATTATATCGAATTGTTTCTATACCACGTGAACAATACGTGATATTCTCCTTAGCTAAAAAGAAAAATTTGACGTCATCGATATTTAGGTAGTCATTTATTTAAATAAAAAATAATCAACTAACTACATATTGTTTATTGAGTCTACGAATGGATAGAAGAACTGAGAACACTATGGAAGGCTCAAAGGAGTGTAAATTTGCCTTGTAACGTAAGGAGAAGTTCATGTGCCCAACAAGTGGGTCAAAAACCGTTCGTCGACATAATGGTTTTGGCGGATTAGGAGATGAAATCACGAGTATAGTTTGACGGGTGAGTTTTGACGAGTTAAAGTTTGTTGTAGTATTTAAGAATGGAGTAGTAGCTTAAGGGAGAAAATTGTAATTTATCTTTTTTTTAAAAAAAAAAAAAGTTCACTTAAAAACCGCTAATTAACACTTATTTTTTAATTTGCACAATATAATATCAAACTAGTAATAGATTTACACTCCTGTACACCCTAGGCTAAGCTCTCATCTTTAAATGAATATAAAACTGAAGCATGTGGTACAATTTAAATGGTCAAAATGTAACAGCAGTACTTAAATTTTAAACAGAGGCCTATTGCAAATTTAGGGTGAAAAGTCTAAAATTAAGGACAGTTAATTCTTGTACAATGTGTTTCATGATTCTCTTTTTAATACCGGGGTTAACTGGGGAAAGATGAGACACCTCGTGAGCACCTCGGGATGGTGGAATGAGTGAAATGGACACCTCAGGAATAATAATGGGACTTCAGGATAATGATGAAAATGGTCGAAAAAGTGTATGGGTATCTCGGGATATTTTTGAGAATGTCGGGAAACACTTGGAAACACATTCTAACTCACACACTCAGATAGATAAGCTCACCACCCAAGTAGAATATAAAGGGATACAGACATCACCACCCAATATAATCCAACATAGGATATAGAACAAGAACTCGCCACCTATTGGAATCCACCGAAGGGTAAGAGTTTGTAGAAGAAATTCTTCTTCAAAGTAGCTTAAGGCTCAAGTTGTATAAATACTCAAAATCTGTGTATTTTTCCATTACTAGAGAATAGTTTAAATAGTAATGCTTGGAACAACCCTCCAAGCATGAGTAAATGAGAAATACAACTTCCAAAATATTACTTAAGACTTAGGAAACACAAAAGACTTTTAGGAAAATGAAAAGATACTTTGAAAATCTAAAACAATAAGCTAAAAATAGCAAACTTGTCCGTACAAGTTCCAAAATATTCATGTTGCATGGCGTAGCTAGGCTTCTAGAAAGTCTAGCCAACCCCATACACAATAATTAACGCAATACTAAGGATCATTATAAACACAATAATTATTAGTCTCGGCTCATGATGGATAGGCACGCCTCCCTGTTCAGAAATGCATCAGCATTAGGCCGTACAGCAAGCCACTGCAGGTGGGTTATGAACCTCCGACTAGATCTTCTGGATTCAATAGAGCGAGAGGTCCAAAGGCAACTGTCGAACAACCATTAGCATCATGCTCGCCCAGTCAAACATGCACTTGGTGGTCTGACGCCTTGAATCGATGTTGTGAGCAAAGATCAGGTGCATCATCTGAACTCTGCTCCTCAAATGGATAGTATCTGAACTCAGAAAGAACTACCACCAATAAAAATTGACTTTTAGTGATGAAATATTTTGTCACTAAAAGTTAAATTTTCGTCACTAATACTAATTTTTTTGGTCATGACCTCTCTCAGTGAAAGAGTGTCACAAAATATTTTTCGTGATGAAGCCTGAATTTCGTCATGATAGCTTTTCGTGACCAAGTTTTTGTCATGATAGCTTTTCGTGACAAAATATTTTGTCATGAAAAACTTGTCCTAACGAAATATTTTGTCATGATAACTTTATGTGGCAGAAAAATTTTGTCACGATAACTTTTCATGAAAAAAAGTTCGTCACCAAATAGTCGATTGATCGGCTATTGTTGGACGATCGAACTGTAAAATAAATACTCGAACTGCCAAAATAAATGATTAAGGCAACCCAAGAGGGATGAATTGGATTTTCAAACTTTTTCGCTTTTAACCCCCAAAACATGTTTGCAAAGTAAACGAAAATTTTGCACAAGTATTTAAACAAGTATTGATGCGATAAGCAAATAAGTGCTAAATGTAAAGAGTAAGGTTAGAGAAGCAAACACAAGATTTTTAGGTGGTTCGGAAAACCCGCCTATATCTACCCCTCAAGCTCCTTTATTGAGCCTTGAGGTTTTCCCACTATCTTCTAAAAAGTACACACTATATCTTCCGAGTGCTAAAGAACCTTACAAGTGCTTTCCTAGGCTGAACACTCACAACCCTAGTGATTTTCAAGCTCACCACTCACAACTCAGCCAAGCTTGAGATATACCTTCTCTAAGCTTCTTCTTTAGTGAACAACCTCACTAAAGGAATCACCTCTTTTAGATAGAAAGATACAAAAAAAAAACTCTCTCAAAGAGTGGATAAGAAAATGAAAAACTTTATCTCTTTTGATTCACACAATAACAAGGATGTGAAAGTGTAATTTGTGTGAATGATATAAGAGATACAAAATAGGAAGGTTTAAGATCTTTCTCAAGCTATAGAAATTATATGTGTTCGTTCTCTCACATTTTGAGACATTAGAAATGTCTTTATATAGGTCACATTAGAAAACTAGCCGTCAAGGGTCGATCTGACAATTTTACTATTGTACCGATAGATCGCTTCAACTAGTCGTTGTCCAACAGTAATAAAATTTGAATGCTGTCAACATCATCCACTATAAATCATTTTCATTATCCACTACAGCCCATCGACAGTTTCATGTAGAGGTCGATCCGCTTTATATAGCAGTTAACTGCTTCATGTACCGGTCGACTGCTTCCACTAGTTGTTACCCAACGACTGCTATATGAAGCGGATTGATCTCTACATGAAATGGTCGACGGGTGTAGCGGATGATGAAAATGATTTATAGCGGATGATGTTGACAACATTCAAATTTTATGATAGTTGGGCAATGACTCGGTCGATCGCTTCAACTAGTCGTTGCCCAACGGTCATAAAATTTGAATGCTGTCAATATCATCCACGACAGTCGGTCAACCGCTTCATGTAGAGGTCGATCCGCTTCATATTGCAGTCGATCCGCTTCATAATGCAGTCGACCGCTTCATATTGTGTCATCAAATGTCACAAGCCTTCTTGATATGCAAGTTTCATCCAAGTACTCTTTATTGCTCCATCCTTCTTGAATCATATAAAAGAATCAAGAAAATATTTTTGGTACCCAAGCTTTCTTGAGGTCCTTCGATGTTAGCCTTGGTTCCTTTTGGAACCCATGTCTTCTTGAGAGTTTTGCTCCCAAGTTTCTTCAATGCACAATCAAAAATTAGATGCCATCTTTGTTGCAAAAATGACATGTTTGAGTAAGTGCACAAAAAGACTTAGCCTTCACAAAATAATTCTTAAAATATTTTTGGTGAATAGAAGGTTGTAGCCTAAGCCACTTTTGTCAAAGACATATATTTGACTACCAAGAATCAAATCCAAAGATTTCTTTCCTTGGTAAACTTCTCAAGGATTTTGCTTTGAGAAACTATTTTTGTTCAAAGTCAAATTCTAAAGTTTTTTCTTGGAGTAAATCATTTTCAAGCTTTAGAGTATTTTGCTTATTTTCAAATAAATCAATTTATTTTGAGATCAAAATGAGTTTCTTTTTCAAGGATGTATATTTTGAACCAAGATTTTAAAATTGACAAAGAAGATCATTAAAGGCATTTTGAAGTTCAAATAAGAAAGTTTAGGTTCATCATCCGAAGAGTATACCTCATCATCATCCTCAAATGCCATGAGGCACATGTTAGCGATTTCTCCATCTTCTTGGGAGGAGGAGGAGCTTTTATCGTTAACATTCCAAGATGTCTTCTTGTATTTGAGGCTTCTCTTCTCTTTCTTTCTTTTGAGGAAGTTCTTGAACTTTCAAGTCATCAAGACTATGTCTTCCTCATCATCATCCTCATCTTCAATTATGGAAGATTTGAGAATGATCCCCATCTTCTTCTTGCTCTCATCTTCATTTTCGAGCATTTGGATCTCATGGGTCATAAGGGATCCGAGAAGCTCTTAGAGGTAGCTTGGTGAGATCTTTAGCCTTTTGAATTGCGGTCACCTTTGCTTTCCATGACTTTGGTAGTGACCTAAAGATTTTTCTCACCAAATCCGAATTAGCATAAGATTTACAAAGTGCATTCAAGGCATTTATAATGTTGGTAAATCTGGTATACATGTCACTAATGGATTCCTCTGGTTTCATTTTAAATAACTCATAGTTATGGACAAACATACTTATTTTGGACTCTTTGACTTGGTTTGTCTAATCATGAGTAATCTCTAAAGCGTGTCAAATTTTCTTAGCATTTGTGCAAGAAGATATTCTATTATAATTCACATCAATCTAAAGCACAATAAAGAATATTCATTGCTCTAGTATCAAAAGAGATTTTCTTTTTGTCTAGGTCACTATATTCATTTTCGTTTTTGAGGGTGTCAACCTCTCCAACTTTCATTGTGGGTATATGTAGACCACTCAAAATGCATAACTATAAATCATAATAAATAGATTGAAAATAAATTCTCATCCTAACTTTTCAATATGCATAATCACTACCATTAAAGAATGGTGGTCTAAGTGTGGAAAGTCCTTCAACTTGACTGTTGAAGCTTAAAGTTGTCATTCTAACTCAAGATTGTGAATTCTTGTATAACGAGCACTAAACTCTGATACCAATTGTAAATCCAAGGATTAAGGCAGCCCAAGAGGGAGGGTGAAACAAACTCACAACCCAAGTAATTTTTGGGCTCACCACTAACAACCTAACCAAGCTTGAGATATACCCTCTCTAAGCTTCTTCTTTAGTGAACAACCTCACTAAAGGAATCACCTCTTTTGGATATGAAGATACAAGAATAAACTCTCTCAAAGAGTGGATATGAAAATGAAAAGCTGTATCTCTTTTGATTCACACAATGACAAGGATGCGAAAGCGTAATTTGTGTGAATGATATAAGAAATACGAAATATGAAGGTTTAAAATCTTTCTCAAGCTATAGAAATGATATGTGTTCATTCCCTCACGTTTTAAGACATTAGGAAGGTCTTTATATAGGCCACATTAGAAAACTAGCCGTTTCTAGCTGTTAAGTTTCGATCTAACAATTTTACCATTGTACCGGTCGATCGCTTCATGTACTGGTCGACCACTTCCACTAGTCGTTACCCAATAGTCATAAAATTTGAATGTTGTCAACATCATCCATTATAAATCACTTTCATCATCCGCTACAGCCGGTCAACTGCTTCATGTAGAGGTCGATCCGCTTCATATAGTGGTCAACTGCTTCATGTAGAGGATGATCTGCTATAATTAAAAAGCCTTTTTTGACATTTTTGAAATCCAATTTCAAAAACCAACTTCCCAAAAGTATAACAAGGCTTGAGAGTTTATATAAGGATGATTTGAAAACATTTAAAGTGCATTTTGGTTGTCAAACTTGTGATAAGAAGATTATGCACGTTTTGAAAAATATGCAAGTGTGTGATTCAAATCTTGTCAAAAGTGAAACTAAGAGTTACAAGGTTATACCCTATAGTCTTGAATCTTCACTTTTGAGCTCCTTAAATCTTCTTGATTTTCAATCTTCTTGTCTTTGGCTCTTTGATAAAAATGTCTTTATCTTTGAAGATGCCTATTTTGTAAACTTAATCTATTTATTTAAATTATCAAAATTTTGATTGTGAACAAAAGCCAACAAGGGTTACAGGCCTAGACAGATAGGCGAAAGAGAATGTGAGAAGACGAAAGGCAGCGTGTAATACCCCGACCCTCTAAATATTCTTAATTATCTTAATTTTTCTTATTAATTATGATTTATAGTTTTTATATTAATAATTTCGGATTTAGTTGTTTTATTAATTATTAAATATGAAAAATACCTAGAAATAGTTTTACATATCTAAAAATTATGAGAAAAATATCTTGATTCTTGTCTTTTCAAGCTCTTTTATTTTATTAACCATTTTACCCATTTCAGTCTCCTAAATATTTTTGTAAATTATTTTTAAGGGGTAAAGTCATAGTTAGCCCCCTATGTTTGGGTAAAAATCAAATAGCTACCTAACTTTTAATCCACAATTTGAGACCCTAACTTTCAAAACCTATCAATCTTCACTCCCTGTCTAAATCAGGTGTTAAATCAGACGGAAATTCATGCAAAATGACCAAAATGCCCCTCCAAGGCTAAATTTAAAAAAATTAAAAAAATAAAAATTTTAAGAAATAAATTAAAAATAAATAGATGATTGAAATAGAGTTTTGATAGTTTTATTTAAAAAATATTAATTTTTTTAAATATATAAATGAATTTTTTATTTTTTTTAGTAATTTTATTTGGAGGGGCATTTTGGTCATTTTTTATGATTAATTTAACGCCTGATCGAAGATCGATAAGTTTTGAAAGTTATGGGTATCAAATTGTGGGATTGAAAGTTAGGGGTAGCCCAAATATTAACTATGACTTTACTCTTAAAATATATCTCAATTTTTTATGAAATGTTTTAATTTTGCCCAGAGCTTATTTTATGTCTCGACTAAAAAACCTTATGCGGTGTCTTGAAATATATTGTGGTATTAGTCCCTTGACTGTTGAAACTAACCCCAAAAAATCGATAACTCCGAAGCTACCTTCTCTCACTTTACTAGTTTGCCTTGTCCTTGTCAAACATGTAAATCTACAGAGTCCCGGAAATGTTCCATCTGCCATGCTTATAATCACATTTTTGAAATGGGCTTTTTATATCACAAAACTTGCAAAAAATATGCCAAATTTGTCTAAAACTAAGAGTTACAAGGTTATACCCTATTCTTGAATCTTCACTTTTGAGCTCCTTATCTTCTTGATTTTCAATCTTCTATAAAAATGTCTCTTTGACCTATTTTGTAAACTTAATCTATTTATTTAAATTATCAAAATTTTGATTGTGAACAAAAGCCAACAAGGGTTACAGGCCTAGACAGATAGGCGAAAGAGAATGTGAGAAGACGAAAGGCAGCGTGTAATACCCCGACCCTCTAAATATTCTTAATTATCTTAATTTTTCTTATTAATTATGATTTATAGTTTTTATATTAATAATTTCGGATTTAGTTGTTTTATTAATTATTAAATATGAAAAAATACCTAGAAATAGTTTTACATATCTAAAAATTATGAGAAAAATATCTTCATTCTTGTCTTTTCAAGCTCTTTTATTTTATTAACCATTTTACCCATTTCAGTCTCCTAAATATTTTTGTAAATTATTTTTAAGGGGTAAAGTCATAGTTAGCCCCCTATGTTTGGGTAAAAATCAAATAGCTACCATAACTTTTAATCCCACAATTTGAGACCCATAACTTTCAAAACCTATCAATCTTCACTCCCTGTCTAAATCAGGTGTTAAATCAGACGGAAATTCATGCAAAATGACCAAAATGCCCCTCCAAGGCTAAATTTTAAAAAAAATTAAAAAAATAAAAATTTTAAGAAATAAATTAAAAATAAATAGATGATTGAAATAGAGTTTTGATAGTTTTATTTAAAAAATATTAATTTTTTAAAAATATATCTTTCATTTTTAATGAATTTTTTATTTTTTTTAGTAATTTTATTTGGAGGGGCATTTTGGTCATTTTTTATGCTTTTCTATTTAATTTAACGCCTGATATAGATGGGGGTCGAAGATCGATAAGTTTTGAAAGTTATGGGTATCAAATTGTGGGATTGAAAGTTAGGGGTAGCTGTTTGATTTTTGTCCAAATATAAGAGGCTAACTATGACTTTACTCTTATTTTTAATCGCTAGAAAAGACTATTTTGCCCTTATAGCTTGTTTTAGCCTTAATTTCTTCTAAAAAACCTATTTTTCTTCAATCTTTTTGCTTGACATGTTTTATTTCCTTGTTTTCTTAGTCAATAGGACCTAATTGATGGATGCCGTGCATTGTTTGATTATTTTCTTAGAATTTTTATTTTAAATTAGGGTTTGGGCTGAAAACCACTTCTTTTTGGGCCTCTCTTCAGCCCATAGACCAGCCTTGACCCAGCCATGTCAGCACCTCCTTTGACTAGTAAAAACCGGTCAAAGCCATAGTTTTTTTTAGTAATCATTACCAATCATTTAATGATCAAAAAACCTTCCATTGTCTCCCTTTAGGTTGCTGCCGCCCATGTCCCCAATTGCTGCTCCAAGGCTTGTAGGCCTCCTAATCTAGTGGTAGGCATGATGATTTGTCTCTCTAAACCCTAGCATGATAGATTATAACCCTAGTCAAGGTCAAGAGGAGTATAAATAGCAAGCTCTTGTGAAGGTTTCTTCACTGAGCTTGTTCGCATTCTTAGAGAGAGGGAGAGTGATAGAGAGAGTTGGAGAAAGTTTGAAGGAAGGGAGAAGGAAGAGGTCCTAGCCGAATTGTTCTAGGAGGTGATTTTGAAGAATTTTGGTAAAATCTTGGAGTTCTATTAAGCTTTGTATTCTTTGATGTTATTTTGATGGTATTAGATCCTAATATCAAGTTTCATGTAGCTTGTCAAGGTTTAAAGAGATTGATTAAGGTAAGGGGTTAGTTTGCATGTTAATGATGTTATTAGCATTTTGATGTTTTAGGTTAGTAACATGCAATTCCATGATCTTGGAACTCTTCATTAGGATGATTATGTGTTAGAGGAATGATTAGTTTGGTTAGATGTTGAAGATTTTGAAGAATTGAGAAATTGTGAAGATTAGGTCTTTTTGCCCTTTTGATGATTTTTATGATAATTTTGTGTATTTATTTTGCATGTCACGGTTTTTAGGTCCCTAAGAGGTATTAGAAGCATATAGGATTGATTTATGTAATGATTTATGTAGAAATTAGAAGATTTGCTTAATTAGGTCAAAACTAGTCTATTTTAGCTTGATTTTTGATATCAGTATGTTTATGGATTTTTATTATATAGTAAAAGACTTGGTTTGATATGAAATTTTGAATACAAAAGACACTATTAGGAGCTCCAGTTAAAATTTCGTGTCATTTGGAGTAGGATGAATTAATTATGAATTTTTGAGTTATATTAAAAACTGAGTTTTGCTAAAAAGGGGTCTGTTTGATATCTTTTCGAATTGGGCTTATTTTCTGACCCTTGTATTGTTTTTATGGGCTTAAAATCTTGTGTTTTGGCTAAGCTTTGGGCTTGGATAGTGGAGCCCAAAGTTGGACCCCTTTTGGACCCAAAATAGCTTGTTTTATATGACCACATGTTGGGCCTCTTTTTTTGCTTTTGAACTGGCCCAAGTGGCTCTCTACAGCCACTGACCTCATATGAAATGGGCTTGCCAGCAAGCCCAAGTGCAAGTCTCCATTGGACTTGAATTAGTGAACTTGGACTTTTTACTTATGTTTGACTAATGAAAATGCTTATGTTTAATTACTTGATTTTGGAAAGCATATCAGTTTATTTAATGGTATTTATTTTGGAAATAAATACAAGTTATGTTGTGAGATATTTGCAAAGTCTTTTGCAAAAGGAAATGATTTTATGGAAAGAATATATTTTTGAAAATATATCAAATTTATGGATTATGGATATTGTAGTGCATTTGCATGCATTTGGCATAATGAGATAAAGGATATGGCACCTATTATGGAAAATTTTATATGGGGTGACGATATCGATCACTGGGGAGTGCAACCATCACTACTGGGTAGGATGGCCCCGGGTAGAAGGCAGAATGGGCCTTTACTCGTGTCCTAGGACAACAGAATGTCTAGGACTGTCCTAAAGTGCAGGGGAGATTGGACGCACAACCCTGGCTACTGGGGTGAATAAGATGGATTTGTAAGGAAAGGTGCATTAAAGGAATGGAAAGAGCATTGCATTGCATACTGCATATTGCATATTGCTTGCTACATATTGCATTCTATATGCTAAATACTATATATTGCATAATTGCATGTTGCATACTTCATATCATTACACTGGTATTGTCTTTTGCTTATAAACTACTATTCGAACATGTACGTACTGTTTGGTTATTTCACATGCCCTCATCCCCCTTTACTGAGTTCTTAAGACTCACCCTTTGTTTATTCACTTTTATAAGACATTTATGCCGATATTCGATTCTTTTGTTACCCATGTCTTGGTTATCCACATCCGTGCCCTGGTTACCAACGGCCTAGAGGTGATAGTGGACTCCAAGCCTACCTGATCTTGAAGGACTTGCCACCATAATTCCTTGGGAGAACGGCCCTACCGGGGTAGAACCATAGCCATATCGACTGAATCGACCTCACTGGTTCCTTAGACAAAGACTCCTAAATAATGTGTTGTTATATGTTTCTTTTATTTGTTTGGTGTGTTTGTAATAATTCTGAACAATAGGGTTGGGGATTTATTTGTAGGTTTATGTTAGTCTAGGTGTTGTAATCCTTAATCCTTAACCCCAGTAGCTTGGTTTGTTTGTTTTCCTTTTTTTGAAGTTATTCCTGAATATCGTTTGTTATATAAGTCATGAATGGTTTGTGTGTCAAAGTCTCTCTAATCTGCTTCTGACTTGACTTCTAATTTCTCCTGCATAATTTTCTGAATATTTACTTAATAATTCTTCCGCTGGATTTTCTACATTATATAGTCATCTTTAAACATCTCAAGGACTTTACCACAGTCTTAAGACCCATAAGGATAAGAATGTGTCGTAATCTTGCCATGTATGCACCTGTGTTACTACAAAGAGAGCTTAGAGACTAATACGATGGCAAGAGAGAGTGTGAGAAAGACTTTGTCACAAAATCAAAAAGTTTTTATTTAATTTTTAATTTTGTGCAATCCATCGTCTAATTCAGCGATCGAACGGCAAGGTGACAAAAAGTTTCGTCACAAAAGAGTTATGTTTCTTGTGACAACCATTTTTGTCACCAAAATTATTTTAATATTTTGGATTAAATACACTCTACACCCCTAATCTTTGGAGATGTTGACACATTGCATCCTGATGTATTATCTTTTAGGCATTAAGCCCCTTTTGTTTTCTCCTCCCACATTTTGCACCCTGATGTGAAATTTGACATTAAAATATGCGGTATCTATTTACACGTGCACTTCACATGTTCTTTCTCCATGTCATATTACTAAATAACCCCTAAAGCTCAAAAAAATCAAATTTAGTTGAACAGGGGCAATTTAGTAATCTGACATGGAGAAAGAAAATGGATAGTGTGCATTTTAACGTCAAATTTCACATAGGGGTGCAAAGTGTGGGAGGGGAAAAGATAAGGAGCTCGATATCTCAAAAATAATACAACGAGGTGGAATGTGTCAACACTCCCAAAGATAAAGGGTCCAAAGTGTATTTAACCCTAATATTTTTAATTCTTTTTAGTGACATAACATTTGTCACAATAACTTTATCTTTGGTGACAAAATTTGAATTTCATCACAAATACCGACTATTGTGACAACTTTTTTGATGAAATCAATTTTTGTCACGAAAGCTTTACTTTTAGTGACTAAACCCAGACTTTCATCACTAAAAGTCAAAATTTTAGTAGTATACTAACCACTTATCCACCACTGCAAGTGTGTGTCTCTTATCGACAGTCAGCCAAGGTTAGAACGGGTCTTGGGACGAAGAAGATGCTCTTCATCGCTTTGACAAACACACGTTAGAATAAGTTATGACAGTATACAGCACAATATAAAATTTTATTAAACCATCATCTACCATTATGACGGATATATGAAAAATTTCAATCATACCCTCCAAACATACTTGGTATGCATTTGAACGGTATATCTTAAAATTAGATACTGTTCAAACTACTTAACAACGCGTTCGAATGGTATCTCATAATCGGATTGTTTGGTTTTACTGATCGAATGATAAACCCAAAACAATAAGGATAACTAATATGCGTTCAAACAATATTAATATTACTATTGAATTCTGCAAATAAAACCAATTTGTGGCCAAGTCGACTTGGCCATGAAAATCGATTACAAACTCTTGCACAATCCTACATGCACCTACCAAAACACCCCAAGCAAATGCATAAACTCTCCACTATCTCATTCAACACTGTTTCTCAAATTTTGAAGCCAAATGGACTACACAAACATACAAAAATTCAATACTTATCAAACTTAAATTTTTTAAAAAACTAACTAAAGATACATATTTAAAAGGTTAAAAAATGAGGAAAAATACATGGATTATGAGGATGAAATGAAAATGTTCTTTGCTTTAAAAATGGGACAAAATTTGGAGGAGGTTTGACAAAGTTTTGTTTTGATTTTAGTGAGTTTTGTGAGAAATGAGCATTCGGCTTCATTTTTACGTTTTCAATGTTCCACAAGAATGGGGGTTTAATCCGTCCGAGCAGTGTGAACCGAGATTAGTACACCCCTTATTCGTCAACTTAATCGCCCACGACCATTCAAAAGGTTTCACTCTTCCGTCTGAACGGGAGGAGTGTAATTGACTATAAAGGGTGTTTATTGGCATACCGTATGAACAGAACATCTATCCATTTGGACAATTTTTGCATGAAAATTTTAGAAGATCTAGACTCTTTGCACGTGAAAATTCTAGAAGCTCATGTCCTTTCGTGTACCATCCGAACAGTTACATACACCATTAGAACAAGTGTAACGGTAAATGGGACATGCTGATAAGACGTGCAATATTAAAGACGGTAGTTGTGCATTCCGTTCGAACGTTATTTTCTTACATCCGAACGGTTATCCATTTTTGGGACACAACAAAGGCGCGTTCTAGAAAATAACTACATCGTTGGAACGTGATTATACATGTTCTGAAAGGTCAAAACTTTTTTTGGGACATAAGTTTTCATCGCAAAAAAACACAAATATTTTTGAGGATGGCATATGTATATCGGTCATAAAAGATCGAGATTTTTTTAGACAGACATTTCTGTCCAACAAAAAAAATTTGTCACAAAAACTACAAAGTTTTAGATGGATTTATTTTTCCTCCCCATTAAAATTTTTGGGGACATTTCTATCCAAAGTATTATTTTTGAGACCCATTTTCTATCTCAAATTTGTTGCGGTGAATGCAGCCTCCCCCAGTTGTAGTATCTTGGCTCTTAAACAGAAGGGAAGGGCCGGCCCTGACCCATACTTTTAGATCACATTATGCCTTTCAGGTGGCGTTTACGCCGGCCCGCAAGACCAGGAACGCTTTATTTCTTATTTCATAGCTACGTGCTTTCAAATCCGGATCGAAGTAATCGCTAAAAGAAGGCAATTACAAGTTCTTCGACGCCTTTAACAATATAGAAAATTAGAGCATTATTTTTCCAAGCTTCATTGGCATTTTGCTTCAATGAAGACTCCCACCAAGCCAAATAGCAAATTTTGCATAGAGGATCGAACTGCATAATTAATATTTATAGATCAGGATTCTCGAGCAATTTCAATTGAGTAATATCAGTGTGAAGTTATTTCTAATATACGATTTATGAGAATCGGAGTTCTTGTCTCCGTAATGGCTTTAGTTTGGGATACAGACACTTTAATTGCACACTTTAACTATAGAGTCTTGACACTTTGTATTTTTTTTTTGGTTAAATTATACTCACAACCCATTGATTTCCGACATTGTACTTCATCCATCAAATTTAATTGTAATTGATCTTTTGATCTTTTGGTTTCTAAGATTACGATTTTACCCTAATAAATATGTCACCGCAAACAATATTAGGGGATGGAACTATCTTTTCACATGCTAAAGTGGGCACATTGTAACAAAAATAATAGTTAAGACAGCAAAGCATAAATACCTCATAACAAAATGGTGTAAAAGTGTATTTATTCCCTTTATTCTCTGTTCTGTACAAGTTATGAAGTATTTATGCATTTTTATATTTTAGGAAAGGAAAACATATGCTTTTCACTCATCAACTCTTGAGGTTCTGATACTTTGCACCTCGAACTATCAATTTGGTTATATTCCACCACTTATCAACAGATCTTGTTCACTTTGAACTCTCCCCATTGTTAAATTAAACGGAAATTAATATCTTTCTTTAGTAACGGCTACTTTACCTGACAAAAATTTCACGGTCCAAAAAATGTGGGTATAAAATCTTCATTTCTCATGCAAACAATACAGACTTAAGTCTCAATTGTTGATAAGATTGGTAGCTGAAGGATGAAATCTAACGAAATTGATAGTATCGAGTGCAAGTGTCATGACTCTAATAGTTTCCCTATGAAGAGTGTATTTAATCCTTTTAAAAATGACAACTAAAGTTGGCAATTTCTAGGTTTACATTACGTTGAAAGAATGAAGAGGAACTTGTATTGTTCTATATGTAAACCTAAAAACGAATACTAGTGTATAAAGTTTAATTGAAGATAATTTTTCTATGCGTACAAATTACATTGAACAAAGTGCACTTAGCTTGACAATTTTTTTTTTTTGGTGAATTATAAAAATAATTTCTCGGGGAAAAAATTCCAAGGAATTTAGAATAACATTGATAGATCGAAACTCAACTACAGTTGTTAAATTCCTACCTTCACGGGTGCCGGAAGGAATGGCTTTAACTGCACATAAACCATCCTCCTGAAGAATGCTACTGGGAGTTTTTTTTTAAGTATAATTTATGTTTCCTTAATACAACTTAATTAATTGCTATTTGAAGTTGAGTTTCAACCATGTAAGCTTTACTTACCAATCATAATTGGACATATGTCCGGGACCACTACTCTTCGATCCATCCTAAATTAATCAAGGTCCTGTTCAGTTGACTTGAGAAGTTTTGGGCATGCGTGCATGAGGGAGGTCATTTGGGAGAAGCATTAACTGAAGTAAAAGCTAATAGCACGACACGTAGAAGAGAAGCATGAAGCTAGCCCATGTTAAGTTTTCAGGGTTCAGAAGCTAGCTTCGATTACTCCTAGATCTCCAAATTAATCTCTATAAAAGGAGGCAATTGCAGTACAGGAAGACCAACCCAGATCCTGATAGTTCTTCCAATATTAATTCAATAAGCATTGAGCTTTCAGCATCAAATGGCTGCTCGAGCTATTGCGAGCATGAGCGTGTGTTTGCTCCTCTTCACGGCTATGGTGGTAGAGGGAGTACCAACAAAGCAGAAGAAAGTGAAATGCCAAGACAAAACCTACCCTGAATGTTACCATGTAGACCTATATTGCCCTACAAGCTGCCCTCGTGATTGTATTCCGGATTGTGCCACCTGCCAACCTGTTTGTACAGTCCCAGCACCACCACCACCTCCAGCTCCTACTGTCCCCACTCCTTCTCCCCCACCTCCTCCTGCATCGACAACATCGCCTCCCCCACCACCTCCTCCCCCTAAGTATTCACCTCCTCCACCTCCTCCACCTAAGCGTTCACCTCCTCCTCAGATTTCTCTTTCACCCCCTCCCCCTCCTCCGACTGTCCGCACTCCTCCCCCACCTTCTCCTGCCACGACAACGTCCCCTCCCCCTTCTTTATTTAGTCCTCCGCCTCCTCCAACTTCAGAGTCGGCACCAAAGAAAGTTAAATGCCCACTCAAGAACTATCAGTTCTGCTACGGTATTGAGCACAGTTGTCCTGCCGGTTGCCCCGATCAATGTCAGGTTGACTGCGTCACCTGTAGTCCAGTTTGCGGTAAGTTTCTCCTTCTACCTCCACTTCTTTTCTTCAACCATACAAAAAGAGTAACTATACATAATTTTATCTCAAAGCCTTTTTGGAGTATTGGATAAACGATCCGCTCTTACAATTTGGTTAGGGGAAGTATGATGGTAGTACTTAGACCTACACTCCGAATAAAAATTGGTACCGCTCGAAAATGTTTGTATACCAACTCTCTATTTGTTACGGCTGTGTTAATGTAATGGGTCCAATTTCTTTAACCCTAACTTCACATGTGAATTTGAGCAGATTGCAACCGACCAGGTGCCGTGTGTCAAGACCCCCGGTTTGTCGGTGGGGATGGAATCGCCTTCTACTTCCATGGCCAAAAAGAGCGAGATTTCTGCATAGTCTCTGACTCTAACCTTCATATCAATGCTCATTTCATTGGGAAACGGAACGAAAACATGAAGAGGGACTTCACTTGGGTCCAGTCTCTTGGGATCCTCTTTGACAACCACAAGCTCTTCGTTGGCGCTAGGAAGACATCGACTTGGGATGACTCTGTAGACCGTCTTTCCCTCGCCTTCGATGGTGAACCCGTATACGTCTTGGATGGTGAAGGAACCAAGTGGCAGTCCATGACTTCTCCAAATGTCTCAATCACAAGGACTCGCGACGCTAACTCGGTACAAATTGATGTCCATGGAAATTTCGAGATCAAAGCAACGGTGGTGCCCATAACAGAGAAAGATTCACGAATTCATAACTACGGGATCACACAAGAGGATTGCTTCGCACACCTTGACTTGGGCTTCAAGTTTTACACATTGAGTGGCGAAGTGAATGGCGTTTTGGGTCAGACTTATGCGGGCAGCTATGTGAGCAAGGTGAACATGGGAGTGGCTATGCCTGTTTTGGGTGGTCAAAAGGAGTTCTCCTCGTCAAATCTCTTTGCCACGGATTGTGCCGTAGCTCGATTTACTGGTCAGTTTGCAGAAGGTCATTCTTACGAGAATTTGGACTATAGTAATTACCTGAGTTGCGGAAGTGGGATTGACGGCCGTGGAGTAGTTTGTAAAAGATAATCAAGCATATGTCTTGGTGCTCTTCAATTGCACTCTCTTGCATGGTACACTCTAAAATTAAATAAGGTCAGGTTGACGGAATATTGAAATATACCTGGCCATTGGAATAATGTAATAATTCTAGATGTTTGTTCGTGAATTAATATATGACATTAAATGGGAACTCGTCGTAATTATGAATATATCTGGCCATGCATGCAGTTTCCTATTAACCAATTAGGATACGGTGCGGGAATTTGACTTGAAAAATAAGAGGCCAAGAACTGTTTGATATTTAAGATACCATTTATGCCTCTGGCTCACCTCTTTCAAATCGAATGGGAGCAAAAAAATTGTTAAGTAAATAGTTCACAATCGAAATTTAATGATTACACTAAATCGAATATTAAGATTACAAAATGGGCATTTTCAAGACCAAAAAGACAAATGATGAAGAGCCAAGTCACAGAGATTGAAAAGAAAAGAGTTGAAAGCATGAAGACATTAGGGTAAAAATTTGATACCTCTATAGGTCACTAAATGAAAAGATTTGATCCCACACAAACTGAAAAGAATTACCTTTGAAGTTTTTTAAAACCAAAATATTTTTGACAAACTCTATGTGCTTTAAAAATATTTCTTTCGAGTTTATCTAAAAAATAGTAGTCCAAGATTTAATCAAACATCCAAGTTTTTGGCCTATAGAATGGAGTACCAGTTGCAACCTTAAAGATACAATTTTTTACATCGTCTCTGTTTTAAGCGAATTCAATACCAGACAACCTCCTATTGATCGGTAATTAAGTATACTAGCTGCTTTTGTTCATCTTGCTAGATGCAACCTTGAAGAGACCAAATATTCAAAGACTTTTTTTAAGAGAATTCACGGTTGGTCGAACAGTACAACTATGTCCAAAAAATATTTTGGCATCTAATTTAAAAATCTGTTACACTCACAGCGGTCACAGGTACCAAATCCACTGGCATATATGTTTCGATCAACCGGTAGTTCAGTATTAAGAATATTTTTGAATTTTAAATCTCGAGAATCCCGTTACGCAGTAAACAGTAATAGCTACTAGATCCACCAATATAAGTATCCCGGTTGACTAATAGTTATAATGTTTTCCAACAATAAAAAACAACTAGATTTCAATTGGGTTCTTTTAATAGAAAAATTTTAGAGATGCTTTGAATACAAAACTTTACAATTTTTGTGCATTCCCAATTTACAAAGCTATCATACTAGTCAATCATCTTCAAGCCTTATTCTTTGTGAGTTTCTGAGACAGAATTTTGGTTGTATTCATCCACTCTTTAAGAGAGTTAAATTCTGTATTTTTTCATTCAAAAGTTTAAGAAGAGTGTGAGCACTCTTATAGACCTAAATGAGGGTATAACAAAAGGTTTGAAGCTTGTGAAGGTTTTGTTGAACTTCAGTGCATAAGCTATTCCCTTGGCAAGAAGACACTAGGGTGAAAAGTCTCAAACCTCGAAAAGGTGCTTAAGCGGTGGAAGTAGGCAAGGTTGCAGAACCACCTAGGGCTTGTTTGGAAATGGGTTGTGGTTGTGGTTTTGGTTTTGGTTTTGGTTTTGGGTTCAACTTTCAAATTTCAAATTTTAAGATTTAAATATTGTTTAGTTGTAAGGATTTGTTTGGTTGTTTAAGATTTGGAATGATTTATATGTTAATTAAATTAAATAATATTAATTTACAGTTATTATAATATTCAAAAAATAAAAAAAAATAAGAAAAATGATTTTAAAAAATAAGAAAAATATATAATTCAAAAACTAAGTAGAAAATGATTTCAAAAATATCAAAAATTATAAAAATAGATAAAATATGAAACTAATAAAAAATATCCATAAAAATTAAAATACCCAAGATAAAAATGTGCAAGTTTTATAAATAAATAAATTTTGCATTACCTTAATATTACCTTATTTGTTTTCTTGGAATTTTCGTAACATGCTGTTAATTTTTCTTTTCCTTTTTTTACCAAGAATGTTAATATTTTCTTGCTTTATCCTTTTTTTTTTAGCATACATCTCTATTTTCTCTAAAAATTGTCAATATATTATTTGCACAAAATGAAAAGAAAAAAGAAAAAAAAAAGAATAAGATATATACAATTGTCCTTCTGGTTAAGTATCTCACCAAATAAAATCATTTATGTGGCATTTATGACGTCAACAATTCATTAATATTTCCTAATTTCATTTGTAGAGTATATCGCCCAAAAGAAAGAATTAAAAACCAAAAACAGGAAAATATGCTTTTATGGGTTGTTGATGAAAAGGCTAGAGATATTTTATCTAAGTCTAGAGATAGGATACAATTTTATCACGGTTATAATGATTTCAATTACATAATATGACCTTATTATCATAAACACTATATGATATGAATGTAAGTAGTGCAAATACCTAACGTGAGACCAAACAATGCCATAACTGTTTTTTTTTTTTTTTAATAATCAAATTTATAGTTTTTTTTATATTTGTCAATTTTTATTTATTTTATAAATTTTACACGATTTTTTTATCTATCTTTTAATTTATGTGGATTTTTTTTATTAGTTTCATATTTTATCTATTTTTATAATTTTTTATATATATGAAATTTTACTTTTTTGAATTATATATATTTCTGGTTTTTTAAAATCATTTTTTATTTTCTGATTTTTTGAATATCATAATAAAAAATTAATATTATTTAATTTAATTAAAATATAAATCATTCCAAATCTTAAACAATCAAACAAATCCTTACAACTAAACAATATTAAAATATTAAAATTTGAAATTTGGAAGTTGAACCCAAAACCAAAACCAAAACCACAAACACAACCCATTTCCAAACAAGCCCTTAAAATTCAAGCGTTAGATTTCTCTAATTTGACTCTTTTTATTTATTTATTTGTTGAGATTGAAAACTTGTATTTTTATGTGCATTTTTGAAAAAGTTTTACGACCGAATTCATCCCTTTCTCTTATGTTATCTTAATCCTTAGGTTATCAGATTTTTTTATTTTTTGCAACTTAAGAAGCATAATCAAACAAATTGAAACGTGAGGAGGACATAAATTTTAATTTTTCTCCTTAAATATGGGGCGTATTATAATATTTTTTTTCTTTCCTATTTATAAAGGCCACCTTGTTAAGTGGTGTGTGTGAGAGCACGTCCCCTTTCTCCACCACTTAACATGAAAACGCTTCATTTTATTTTTATATTTATTTTGTTTTCAACAGCTAATTACAAAAATACCTCTTCTTTTTAAAAAAATTACAAAATTACTATTTTTTTATTTTTCTTATAAATTCAAAATATTACATAAAACTTTTAAGAAGCACTTTTTTTCCTAGCTAGTTAAAGAATGGATTGTCTAGACCCAAGGCCTATGTAGAAGCAATCAATTAAGTGCCACGAGTGGTGTTACACCACAACAAGAAATACGATTCAAGATTTGTAAGGACCACCTAAGGTTTAGGCTTTTTCACTGGCGTTTGTGCATTTTTTGGATTTGTATCGGCTGTCTTTTATGAGATAAATAGTATATAAATTGCATTTACTTACGAAAAAAAAATTCATGTTGATAAATCAGTTGATTTATGGTCAACACTTTGGAGTAAATGCGTCTTGAACTTCATGTAATTTTCTTCTACAAAACAACAAAGATGACTCAGATACAAGGGTAAGGCACCTCCGATGCCTAAGTCAGTATTTTGAGGCTACAATATTTCTACTTTAAATCTCTCGAATTCACTTACCTCTTTTCTTCATGATCTTCTACTTTTATAGTGTTTTCTTCACATCCTCATGTTTCCTTTTTGGCGGAAATTCGATTCATGTAGCATTGTGTCTCGGGATATGCTCCTTGCATGTCTCCATAATGGGTAGTTACTTTGATCACGAGAATGTCGGGATCGTGAAACTGTGACACGTTATAAGTTGTTTTATAACCGCTCATTACACGTGTCATGGTTTCTCCTTCTTCTAGGCTTAGTGCGGCATGGGCCTCACGTGTTGTTATTGGGCTTTTGGTGTGTGTGATCATTCTCATTCAGCCCAAATTAATTTGTGCTAGACTAATTCAGTTTCGGTATCATCACATGAAACTTTCGTAATGGCTCTGGTGACCATAAGCACTTATCAAAGTTGGAACTCATGTACAAGTCACAACTTTCCACACAAGAGTTTCTCAAAGTTTGAGCTCACAACTCCAATCTGCAAGCAAATGTTTCGAGCGACTTCCTATTTCCTAGTTCCTACTGACTTCCTACATCTAGGGCAATATTTTAGAGCCCGCGATGCTCCGATTCTCTTTATAATAGCTTGAGTGCAGCGCTCTTGTACTCCAATTGCATGGCAAGTGATTTGAGCTCACCGGCGACTGCGAGCCGTCGGTTTTTACAATCCGAATTCAATGCACGAGCACGACTATGGCCTGCCCCAAGTTGGCTGGCTGGAGTTGTAGTATACGAACTTGGCTCTTGGCCAGCGCCCCTGATACAATTGCTTTTAGATCGCACTATGCCTTTCAAGCGGCGTACGTTCCCGCCGTCCCGAAAACCCAAAACCCTTTATTTTTTGTATCATTCCGATTAATTAATTGGTGACTTAATTCCTACGTGCTTTCACGTCCGCATCGAAGTAATCGCCAAAAGAAGGTCAAGCTACGTTGCATCTTTCTTATTTAGAAAAAAAAAAAAAAAAATACGTTGCATCTTTTTTCGATGTCTTTGACAATAGTACTGAAAATCAGGACATTATTTTTCCTAACTTGTTAATTGGCATTTTGTTCGATGATGAAGACTCCCAGCATGCCAAATAGGAAATTTGCATTGAGGATCAAAGCCCATAATTAATATTTATAGGATCAGGATTCTCAAGCACTATTAGTGTACATGAAGTTATTTGCACTATGCGTTCATGAGAATTAGTGACTTAAGTTTGGGATAAACGACTGATCTTTAATTGTAGTAGGGGTCTTGACACTTTGTATCATAAACAATATTTTTATTAAATTACGTTAAAAAACTATTGATTTCAGACATTTTACACTTTCTATCAAATTTAACGGAATTTGATCTTTTATTCTCCAAATTAAAATTATGATTTTACCCTCATGAAAATGTCACCACCAGCAGCCTTGGGAGATAAAATTGTCATTTCCAGATAGGTGTAAAACTTTAACAGAATATGCAAAGTGTCTTAAATCAATACCTAGTGGGCGCATTGTGATACAAACAATAGTTTGGAGTGCAAAATGTTAATACCTTATAGGTAAACAGTGCAAATTCATTTATTTTTCGATATGTAGAGGCTATGAAGTATTCATGTATTTCTATATTTTAGAAATGAACAAATACTCCTTTCGATCATCAACTCCTGGGATCAATTTTGATATTTTGTATCTTGAAATATTAATTTCGTTATATTTCACCTCTCATCTACTACTCTTGTGTACTTTGCACCCACCATCGCTACTTCACCCCCACAAAAATATTACGGTCCAAAAAAATATGGGTATAAAATCCTCATTTCTCTACGACAATATGAATTTATATCCCAATATAATTGACGACAAGAATTTTAGTTGAGGGAGTAAAATGCAGCAAAATTGATATTTTTGAGTACAAAGTGTCATGACTCTAATAGTTAACCTATGAAGAGTGTTTTTAATCTTTTTAAGAGTGACCACTAATATTAGGAATTTCTAGATATAAATTAAGTTAAAAGAATCGAGAGAGTTCATCTGTATTTTTCTATGAGTACAAATTACATAGAACATTAAAGTGCACTTAGCTTGTAATTGTTTATTTTTTTTGGTGAATTATTAAAGTAATTTCTCGGGGAAACATTAAATGCCAGCAATTTAGAATAACATTGATAGATCGCAACTTTTTTTTTTCTAAGTAATGATAGATCGCAACTTAACTACAGTTGTTCAATTCCCACCTTCTTAGGTCCCGGAAGGAATTGCTTTAATTACTGCACATAAACCATCCTGTACGTTGAAGAATGCTACTGGGATTTCTTTAAATACTAATTTATGTTTCCTTAATAAGACTTGCTGTTTTCAGTCGCGTTTAAGCTTTCCATACCAATTTCAAGGCTGAAATACGGGATTGGACATATGTTAATTGGGATCCCTCCTCTTCCGTCCCAAATAAATTAAGGTCCTGAGTTGACTTGAGAAGTTTTGGGCATTCGTGCATGAGGGAGTTCATTTGGTAGAAGCATTAACTGCACTTGTCAAAGTTAATAGCAGGACACGTAGAAGAGAAGCATGAAGCCCGTGTTAACTTTTGAGGGTGCCGAAGCCTACGATTCCATCTTGATCTCCAAATTAATCTCTATAAAAGGAGGCATTTGCAGTACAAGAAGACCAACCCAGACCCTGATAGTTCCTCCATTAATTCAGTAGGCATTGATATTTCTGCATCAAATGGCGGCTCAAGCTATTGCAAGCATGAGCGTATGTTTGCTCCTCTTCACGGCTATGGCGGCAGAGGGAGGACCTCCAAAGCAGAAGAAAGTGAAATGCCAAGACAGAACCTACCCTGACTGTTACCACATAGACCTATATTGCCCTACAAGCTGCCCTCGTGATTGTATACCGGATTGTGCCACCTGCCAACCCGTTTGTGCAGTCCCGGCACCACCACCACCATCACCTCCCCCACCACCTCCTCCGCCGAAGAGTTCACCTCCTCCACTAAAGCATTCACCTCCTCCGCCTAAGCATTCTCCTCCACCACCAAAGCGTTCACCTCTTCCTCCTCCTCCGCCGAAGCACCACCAAAGCATTCACCTCCTCCACCTCCTCCTCCACCTAAGCGTTCACCTCCTCCACCACCAAAGCCTAAGACACCTCCTCCCCCTCCTCAGATTTCTCCTTCACCTCCTCCTCCGCCTGCTCAGATTTTTCCTTCACCTCCCCCTCCACTACCTCCGACTGTCCCCACTCCATCTCCCCCACCTCCTCCTGCTTCGACAACGTCCCCTCCACCTTCTTTGTTTAGTCCTCCGCCTCCTTCCGCTTCAGAGTCGGCACCAAAGAAAGCTAAATGCCCAAACAAGAATTATCCATTCTGCTATGGTCTGGAGCATAGTTGTCCTAGCGGTTGCCCTGATCAATGTCTGGTTGACTGTGTCACCTGTAGTCCAGTTTGCGGTAAATTTCTCCTTCCAATTCATTGATCTTGATCTCCAAGAATCTTAAGGAGTAATTATATTTGCATAATTTTCTCTCTAAGCCTTTTCGGAGTATTGGATAAATGATCCACTCTTACAATTAGTTAAGGGAAAGAAAAATTTATTCTTCATACACCCATCATAAGAATTGTACCTGCTTCTACTCATCATACCATCTCCAAATTCTCTATTTGTAACCGCTTTGTTAATATAGGAATTTCGCCAACAGTTGTAACTTCACATGTGAATTTGTGCAGACTGCAACAAACCTGGCGCCGTATGTCAAGACCCCCGATTTGTCGGTGGAGATGGAATCACATTCTATTTCCACGGACAGAAAGACCACGACTTTTGCCTAGTCACTGATTCGAACCTCCACATCAATGGCCACTTCACTGGGAGAAGAAATGAAAACTCTAATAGGGATTTCACTTGGGTTCAGTCTCTTGGAATCCTCTTTGACACCCACAAGCTCTACATTGCCGCTAGGAAGACATCAGTATGGGATGACTCCATAGATCGCCTTTCCCTCGCCTTCAATGGTGAGCCGATATACCTCTTGAATGGACAAGGCACTAAATGGCAATCCAAGACCTCTCCAGTTGTCACAATCACAAGGATCCGTGACACAAACTCGATAGAAGTTGAGGTTGAAGAGAATTTCAAGATTAAAGCGACAGTAGTGCCCATTACAGAGAAAGATTCACGAATTCATAACTACGGTATCACACGAGAGGATTGCTTCGCACATATTGACTTGAGCTTCAAGTTTTACACATTGAGTGGCCAAGTAAATGGTGTTTTGGGTCAGACTTATGCGAGTAACTATGTGAGCAGGGCGAAGATGGGGGTGGCTATGCCTGTTTTGGGTGGCCAGCAAGAATTCTCCTCATCCACTCTCTTTGCCACGGATTGTGCTGTAGCCAGATTTATTGGCCAGTTTACAGAAGGGAACTCTTTGGAGAATTTGGAATATGGTAACCTGAATTGCTCCAGTGGGATGGAAGGTCCTGGGGTGGTTTGCAAAAGATAATCTTGTGATCACTTGCTCTCTATGAATAACAGGGCTCCTTCTATGCAACCATTTCAGAGATCGGAGCACTCTTTCGTTATAGAATATTTAAGCTCAGGCTGAAGCATTGAAATATGCCTGGGTGTTCAACTTAAATGCATTCGTTTGATGTTTCATGAATAAATGTATATTAATTTCCTTTTTAGAATTTTCCCTATTGTTTAATATTCATACCGGCAACATGTATAACTAATATAAGCGATTTGTGATACTCAAACTACGTATTATAACTGTCATCTCTCTCCATAAACTTTCTCTTACGCTGTTGTAGCCTCTATATATAAACTTAATCCATTATATATTAGACCCTACTCGAGTTTTAAGTTCCATTTTATCAATATTAACGGACAGGATTTGGGAAAAGATTGAAATCAAAGCTTGGGTCCAACGCCATTATAAAAGATGGCCTAGATTTATTCCATATCCAAAGACCAAAGGTGTGTCATCTCATTCAATGAAGGAGAGTCAAGTTTTTACGTCTGAATTTTGGAAAAGCAAATCTAGACAGATAAAATTAATGTGACACCTAATGTAATGAAGGAGAGTCTTATATATTAAAAAAAAAAAAAAAAGTAACGAAGAAAAGTCGGTATGTCGCACAATTTTTTCTCTTGGATTTCGGAACACAAATATAAGTCGCCCCTTGTAATAGTTTTGGATCCAACGCTTTGGTCTGAATCTTTCTCCACATTAATACTAATTTTATATATACTTGATGCATATAAAATTTTCTTCAGACTTACACCACAAGAATTTGGATATTAGGTGACAAATTTTTAAGTGTCAAATCAAATTTTGTCACCTAAAGTTGCTTTTACCTGACAAAACATTAATTTCGTTACCCAAAATGATCTAGAAATGCCATTTCCGTCCAGACAGGTCCAAAGACCGTTCAGATGGATCTATGGTCTAACAAAATACAGGTCGTTGTAAATGAGTGACGATTAATATCGTCACAAATATTTCATCTCCATCTAGATCAGTCCAAAAACCATTCAGATGGATCTGTGGATGACAAAATACAAGTCGTTGTAAATGAGTAACGATTAATGTGGTGAAAAAATTTTCATCCCCATTTGGACAACTTTAGATAATGATAATGATCGTCACCAGTGAATGACGCATTCAAAATCGTTGTACATATTTAAAACCGTATGGACGCCAACATGTATGTCTCAACGCAAAAAAGGATAACTATGTCCAGACTCTAAAATGTGGTCCACACATGTAGGAATGTTTCTTCAGCAAATCATGTGGTTCAACGTTCCTCGTTGCACAATTTTACACACGTGATGTCGACACTATCCGGACAACTACCAGACCATCCGGACTTTAGTAGGTTCTGGAAGATTTTCAAATCTACCATATATATGTTATTTAATGGGATTGAATTTGATTGGACCAAGTGTAAATGTCATGTCCCTCGTGCTCAAGATTACGGCACATCCTTATTTTATGGGTCTTGAGACTATGGTAATATTCTTGGGGTGTATAAAGATTATTACTAATAAAATTCAGCAAAAGATTTATAAGAAATGAGATAAATTGGAGGAAATGGAAGTCAAGTATGAATAAAAAGACCAATATACTGAAAAGCAAGCAAAGCCAAAATATAGATAGGAAAACAGTACTCTGAAAACAAACGAAAAGAAAAACAGCGGGGTTAGGGATTAAAGGAGGACTCTAAGTCCAACAAAACCTAAGCTAATACAGGTAAACCTATATTAAAATCTCTAACCCTATTGTTCAAGCTTAATTGCAGGCAAGCCACACTAAGTAAAAGAAAAGAAAAGTCTTCATCAGATGATACGGTGAGGTCTATCCAATCTATGCCAGTGTGGTTTGTTCTCATGAGGCTGTTCTCGCGTGGAAAATAAATGGCAGATCCTTCGAGATAAGGTAAGGCTGAGAGTCCACGAATACTTCTAGGTCATCAGACACTAATACATGAACATGAATGACTAGTACATGAGTGGGAAACTTGTGGGTAATGAAGGAGTCAAACACCATCATAATATGTCTTGGTGAAATAAATGTGGCCATGGAAATATGGTTAGTCTTAAGGACTCAGTAAGGGAGGATAAAGGCATGTGATGACAAGCATATAAATAGTACTTACATACTCGATAAACAATTCATAATTCAAAGATAATACCAATATAATCATCATATGCAGTATGCATGCCATGCTCATGTCTGTAAAAATACACCGTTTTTGTAAAAATTCCTTTCCGTTTCTATTGTTTCACCCCCAAAGGTATGGTTGTGCGTCCAATCACTCCTGCACTTTAGGACAGTCCTAGGCATTCTATTGCCCTAGGATGATGGGTAAAGCCTATCTGCCTTCTACATCGGGGCCATCCATTACCCGGTAGTGATGGTTGCACTCCCCAGTGATCGATACTGTCACCCTATAAACTGTAAAAACTTTACATTGGTGCAAATGCCATGCAAATGCCATGACCATAACATTGATGCATATCTTTTTGATAAAAATATGCCCTGACCTCTAATCATGTGCAATGAATTTCCTTAATCTCGCTTAAAACATCACATGTAAACATGCCACATGATAATTTCAATTTCATAATAAATCTTGTAAAAGACTTAGCATTTTATTACATCCATGATTTTCCAATAAAACTTAATACTCTTATCACATCCATATCTTGTATTTATTTCCAAAATAAATACCATTAAACTTATACTTAGCCAAACTAAAATCCTTAATCAAATCAACAAGCAAATTAGAGACTTAGATTAAAAACTTCCATTATTTAAACACAAGCCAAATATCCAAGTTCAATATTTCAAGTCCAATAAGGACTTGAACTTGGGTTTTCTGACAAGCCCAAGTCTTGACAAGTTCAGTAGCTATGGAAAGCTACTAGGGTCAGCCCAAAAAAATAGAAAAGAAGCCCAACACATATGGCCATTTAAGCTAGGCTTTTTAAGTCCAAAAGGTACCTATCATTGGGCTCCACTTACAAAGACCATAAACTGGCAAAACTCATAAGTATTTCAACCCATTTAAACAGTCTAAGTGATAGAAAACAAATCTAATTCATGTAGCTATAGAAAAGACCCGTTTTAGTGCAAAAACCTAGTTTTTGACAATAATTTCAAATATTCATCCTAACTCCAAATGACTCGAACGTTTAATTGCAGGTTCTTGATGGTGTTCATTATAATCCCTCCAAATTTAAGATCAATCCATGGTTGTTTACTATATAAGATAATTCACTAAGTTCACTGTTATCACTAACTAAGCAAAACTAGACTAGGTTTGACCTAATTATCTATATCTTCTTCTTCTTTTTTTTCACGTAAATATTTGCATGAAACCTCTCCTATATTTTTATAATACTTCTTAATCATTCAGAAATCATGCCATGCAAGGTAATTACACAAAATTCACCTCAAAATTCATCAAAGGGTCTATATGACCTAAACTTAACAATACTTCCTATTCTTCAAAATCCTCTTGCATCTAACCATTATAATCTCTTATCTAGCTTATGGATAGCCTCATGAATGGTTCCAGATCACTGCATATCACATTGCTAACCTAAAATCATCAAAATACTAACAATGTCATTAACACATAAACTATCCTTACCTCTCTTGAACTTTCTTGGTCTTTGAAGAGCTTTATGGATTATAAAACCTACATAGATCTTGCTATTAGAATCAAAATCATCAAAATAACTTCAAAGATAGCAAAGCTCAAGAGAACCTCAACCTTTACCAAGTTTCTTTGAAAAATTCCTCTCTTTCTTCCTCCTAGAGAAATTCGGCTACTCTCCTCCTTCTTCTTCTTTCTTCTTCTTCTTTCTCTAGCTCCCTCTCACTCTCCCTCTCTCTAAAGATGGCCAAATGTTTTGTGTGAAGAAATCTCTCCACAAAGCCTCTTATTTATACTACTCCTTGACCATGGTTTGTCTCTAGGGTTAGTTTAACTATGCTAGGGGTTAAATAAACGAAATGATCATATCTATTACTAGGTTAGGGAGTCTAAGCAAGGCTGAAAGCTAAATTGGTGAAGGGGGCGGCAGCAACTTAAAATAAGTAATGATACTTAGAGGGTCGGTGGTATTATAGTAAATCTAACCGTTGACATCCATCCGAACAAACATAAGAAGTGTGCAGACGGTGAACTTATATCTTAAAAATAGACAGAGTTGTCAAAATCACATTCTCAACCATTCCATTTTGATTTTCTCTCAACCTTTTTTCTCCAACTTCCTAAATTTTGTTCGATATTTCGAGATCTATATTTATTAAGCTCAGGTAATACCTTCTTCGTGCCTTTGTATTTCAATTTTCATGCATTTTGATTATTTTTGGGTGGACAAAAAACATTTATGGCTAATTCAATTTGGTGTTCATCGAAGATCTGTATGAACGGATTTCAAATCGTTTAGACAGATTTACATGATAATATTGTCGTCTTTTGTTCTGTCCACACGGCGTTAGTATACATGCAGACAATAACACATGTTTTTAGTTAAAATGTCTTGTGTTATATCCGTCTGAACAATGTGACTACTCATTTAGGCACATAATAATTAGAAACTTAGCTGTTTGAAACCCATGTGAATGGGTTATGCTAACATTCGGACGATTTTTTTTAGGTTAGTCATAGATCGATCAGGAAAAAGTATCACCAAGGTTGGGGTACAAACAGAGCGACTAGCTTGGGCAAACACTATGATAGTGGAGCTAAATGAGAGTATCCGAACAATGGTGGAGCCAACACAGACGTTGTGCATGGATATCCATACCTGCTTGACCACACTGGAGATTAATTATGCTCTAATGGGAACCGGTTTGAGGGAAGAGGTGATTGCTATGCGGAACGAACTAACTTCTGTGACATGACACATGTTCTAGTTTTACCAGTCTCCCAGTACCACTCTAATACAGCTCCGGACACCCATCAAACGAGTGGAAAATAAAGAGCAGTGGTTGGAGCATGTGCGTGACGCCATCAAACAAGATTTCAATGAGCCAAGCTCGTCCTGGTGATTTAGAGTAGTTGTTTCGCTATTATTTACTTATGTTTTATTAGTCTTCGGCTTGTACTAGACTTAATGATTATATTTTTCATTTGAGATTTCTATCTTTGATATTTTATATTAATTATGTTTTTTCATTAGTTTAAATTTATTACAATTTAAACAGATGGTAATTAGTACAAAAAGATGGTTAGTACTATTAAATAGACGATTAGTATGAGTACTAAGTCCACCAAACGGTTAGTACATTTATTTATAACGGATGTTTAGTACAAAAAGAAGTTTAACTATATGTATGATTTAAGTAGCCAAAATGCGGTACAAAATAAATAAATAAAGTTAAAATTTTGTGGTGAATTACATTCAATGAATTAAATTATTTAAATAAATTAAATTGGGTGAATTAAATCAATTAAATTGGGATCACTAATTAATTAATGAATTAAGTAATGTTGAATTTAACTAAGATACATCCGAACACATTAAAACGTGTTCAGATGGCTAACTTCAAATGAAACCGTTTGAACACAATAAAACCACGTCCGGATGTTTACATAACTGCCACATGGCTTATACATGTTTAATGAGGATGACGTTGCAATTTAAAAGCATTTTGAAAAGCTTCTAAACATTTACATAACTGTCACATGGCTTACACATGTTTAATGAGGACGATGGTTGAAAACAGTTGTAGCTGTTTGGACATGTCTGCATATCATCCAAATGGGACATGGCATTTATTCAACCAAACATGTGCTTCCACATTGCATAATGTCAAGAGAATACCGTCTAGACACTGTGTAAACGTCTGAACGCATTAAATTTTTAAAATAGTTAGAAGTTGTTCGATGCTTGGCATTTATTACAGACTAATTTCATTAGTTCATGTGGCATTAAAGGCATTTGGATGGACTTAAACACCGTCTAGACGCTACGAATGTATTCATAAAATGGAACAGAGTTCACATTTTGAGTTTACACAAACTAACCGCACTCAATTGGCCTCCTCAGGTATGATTTCTTGGATTTTATTATTATTATTGGGGTAAAAATCTTGATTTTTTTTTATTTTTTTGAATTTTTTGTCAAAAATTTCAATCTCATTTTTCATGCACTACATTGTCTTTTTTGATTGATTAAATTGCAAATATGGATTGTGTTATTCATTTGGATTGTTTTGAGTGTAATTTTGCATTGGTTGGTTGGATATTTTGTGTTGCGTGGGAAATGGACGCCGGCTACCATGGCTGAGTTCACTTAATCATCTTCTCCAATGTGTCCAGACAGTGTTTGTAACACGTTTAGACGCTAAATCATATCTCTAGAGCAGCATCAGGCTTTGATATTGTCACGATCGATCGTTATTAAGCGACGGGTCATCTTGGCAAATTTCAATGACTTGATATTTGAGGATCGATCGCTCCCTGAGGCTATAGGAGCTCAAGGTTGGGGAGCTCACTTGCATAGGATGGCTATGGCCTATATGAATTTGATCCGAGAGTTTTACATTGCAATTCTTCTAGTGCCCAACATTTGGTAGGTCATTATCCACAACAGTCGGGTCATATTCTCAATTTGATATGACCCTAGTTAGGAATGAAGGATTGGACGGATTGTAGGGCAGATGTGTGCCCAAAAAGTTTTAAGAAGTCCAGCCCTACTTGTCAAAGTATTGCTTTCTATTTGTTTCCATACAATGAAATATGACAGTTTAGACAATATTAGATCAGCTTTTGTTATTCTCTCCATTAGCTTCCTCTAGATCTTAATATTGTTATAATGATGCAAAGCTATTCAAGGCTCAGGACCATTCATTTAGAACTTTTAATTTTCTTAAAAAATTTAAAAAAATATTTTGAACATGTTTGAATGAGAACTATCTATCAAAACAGTTTAAACCTGTTATATATAATCATTCACCTGCCTAAGCCCTTTTTAGGGCCTTAGCTTTTCCTAAGTTGGGGATTGGAACACCTTATCCGAGAATAACATCAAGTCACTGTATAGGTAAGTTATATATAACTTTATTCTGCTCACTTTTTTTAGTGATTATTTTTTCCAATAATTTAAGTATTAAATTGATTACAATTTCTAATTCTAGAAGACGAGGATGCAGAAAGAGTTGCAAAAAGTCTTAGACCAGTAAGATCCACCACGACAGCTGAGATTGATTATTTTTTTATCGCGTATTACATTTTAATTATTTCGATATTTTTTGAATATTGTGTAAGTTTTCATAGAGGAACATGAAAGGAAAATTTGCAGAGGAAGACGAAGGTTTGACGAGAAAATTCTCATGTGTGTTGTATTGATACCAGGCTTTACAAAGAATATATGTACAGTTACAAAAGAATATATGTAAAGAATGCCTGCCACCACTATAAGTATAGCAAAAACCAAATAACTAATTCTGCTACGTAATGCAAAACGAATAAACCATAGGATGCTGTCCTCATACGTCACGTACACCATCATAGTAGAGAGAGAGGACAAGAATGATGATGTGGCTAACAGAAAAATATGGGAAAATGTCATTGTTCACCCCATAAGTATGCGTCAATTGCAATTGCGCCCCACTAACTTTCAAAACTATAATTTACGTCATCTAATTATGAAACATTTGTAATTTTTGCCCCCAGTCAAAGTTTTTGTTAAACTTGACGGAATTCAGCATTAAAATGACCAAAATAATCCTCCAAGACAAAATGAAAGGGCGATCTCTTAGTTTTTCGTCTTTGAAGATATGTTGCTAGGTACTCCGTTTTATCGCATTGAGGCCGAACCTAAACCCTAAACCAGTGCTCGAGAGATAGTTGTCCATATATTGATAAGAGATGTGTGTATTCTCAAGAAAATTGGAGCCATGCTGGTCCCCCCTGAACTATCAAGATCTCATGAATGAATAGAAAGTTAGATCTACATTGGATCTCACCTGAATCACCCCATCTATCCTCCTGAGGAGAAGTTTGGTTTCAAACCCTAGTTCGAACAGGAGAAGTACGTCATGCTAATGTGCCTTGGATGATCTACATCTTAGGATCAGGCGCTGATGAGCATATTGAACTATCCATGTGCCTGAGAGCCCTCACAGCCCAAGCACAACGACGCAATTATCAAAGCCGCACTCAACCACTAAGCTAATAGCCCATCATGTGGGCCTCTTGCCAGGGCCCACTATGCCAAAAGCAAGAGAAACCCCATCTCTCTCTTTCCTTTTTTACATTCTCATGTTCCCTCCCCCCTTGGGCGACATGGGGGCAAAAAAAGGGAATTCTATCAACTTGTTCTGACTTAGGAAAATAAGTTCATGTGCTTAGTCTTACTTCACCATCGAGAAATAAAACAAGACTTACATTTCCAAGTTTAACTTAGACCTAGGTCGCTTCTTTTTTAGTGTAAATAGGTCCAAACTCATACGACATTAGACTTGTCGCCCAGCTTGTATTCAAATTTTTAGTTTTTTTATCTAAGACCAAAAGCTCCATTTTCTCCATGGAAAGAATAGTACTGGTCGTTATTTGGTGAATTCATAAAATGAATTTTTGGCTTTAGGATTAAAAATCTTGGTACTTCAATTGATGTTTTTTTTTCTTTGGGGGCTAAACAAAGTGTTATTTGGTGGTGCCGTGGTGATACGTACCACAAGAAGAAATAAGTCCTTCTGCAACGTTCATCTCATCGGCACAAACAAAGGTCTTGGTTATTCAAGATTTGTAGGGACCACCGAAGGTTTAAGCTTTTTCATTGGCTTTGGACGTTTTCGTGAATTGTATCCGCCGTGTACTTTTTTCTTTGATATTAATATACTAGTTACATTTGCTTAGGAAAAAAAAATGCATTAAGCTTTGATAATGGTTTGGTGATACCACGAGCAATCGTGAGGTTTGTCATAGTTTTAAGGCACAACTTTCCACTCACAAGTGATGTTTCCTAGCTACCGACGTCCTATACGTTTAGGCCAATATTTTAGAGCTCTCGATCCTCCGATTCTTGCAATTTTTGACCGACTTCCTACTAAAATGGTACCATCTTGAGTGCAGTGCTCTCGTACTCCAACTGGATGGCAAGTTGTTTGGGCTCACCGGGGCCGTCAGTTTTTACAATATTTCGACTTCAATGCACGAGCACGACTATGGCCTGCTGGCCTGAGTTGTAGTATCCGAACTTGGCTCTTAAGGAGAACGCAGGGCCGGCGCCCCTGGCGCTTGCTGTTAGATCGCACGTTCACGTACGCCGTCCCAAAAACCAAGACCCTTTATTTTTGTATCATAGCAATTAATTAGTTTTATTATATTTAATTTACTTATTAGATCTAATAGGTACCTTGGTCAGAATTGAGAAGTTCTTTGATCGGAATCTTTCGTATTCTCTTATTATTACCTGTATCAACTATTTAGGCAGAGTACAATCACCTTACATGTTAATAAGAAATTGAAAGAAAGGGAAGAAAGTAGGAAAAGTGAAGAAGAAACAAATATAGAAATAGAAACAACCTCTTAAACGAAGGGGACCAAAAGGAACAAGAGGAATCCACCGAAGAAGATCCTTTCTCCTTCTCTCTTTTTGAAAGAGTTTGTTGAGCTTCTTGTGAATCAATGTCACTACCCTTCTCTGCACCATTTATTAAAATAGTGATCTTATTATTACTTATTCTAGCGAATCCGCCCATCAGATCCATCATTATCTATTGATCATTAAGGCATATTCTCAAAATACCTATATCTACAGCTATAGTAATAGATGCGTGATTGGGTAATATGCCAATTTGTCCGCTATAATTAGTAGATAAAATAATTTTTTTAACCTCAAAATCGCAAACAATCTGATTCAGAGTCAATACACAAAGATTTAAGTTCATTTCTTCAATTTGCTTTCCACTTTTAAGTTAAGTTTGTAGCCTTGGTCGTAGCTTTATTGATATTACCTACCAAATATAAAGCGTGTTCAAAAAGACCATCTAATTCTCTGGAAAGGATCAATTAAAATATTCTAATGATTTCTGGTAGACCAACATATTTTTCCTAGGAACCTGTAAATATTTCTACTACCAAAAAAAGGTTGTTATAAGAAACCTTACTCTTTCTTCTGTTAAGCGATACTATTTGGATGAAAAAAAAAAAGATAACTCATCCAAATCCAAGGACAACTATAATGTCCCGAAGTTATTTGAAGCGCTGTTGGTGACTTAATTGCTACGGGCTTTCACATCCGCGTCGAAGTAATCGCCAAAAGAAGCCAATTGCAAGTGCGATTACTAATTAAACTCCTTTAAAGGTCAAGCTACATTAATGAATCTTTCTTCGATGTCTTGAACAACAGTACTGAAAATCAAAGCATTAATTTTCCTAACTTGTTAATTGGCATTTTGCTTCGATGAAGACTCCCAGCAGTCCAAATAGGAAATTTTGCATTGAGGATCAAATTGCGCATAATTAATATTTTTTGGATCAGAATTCTCAAGCAAGTTTCAATTGATTAATATTAATGTGAAGGTATTTATAATACGCATTCATGAGAATTAGTGACTAGGTAATTTGGGAAAGACACTTTAATTGCACTCGTTAATTATGAGTCTTGACACTTTACATCGTAAATAATATTTTTGTTAATTTACATTCACAAACTATTGATTTCAAACATTCTTAAGTTTTGCCCCTTAAATTATTAATTTAGTTATATTTTACCTTTCATCTATTAATCTTTTGCACTTTACACTCCGTCGTCATTAATTTAAACAAAATCTAATATCTTTGTTTAGTAATAGCTACATACTTCAACCCTACAAAAATACCACGGTCCAAAAAATATGGGTGTAAAATCGTCATTTCTCTGCTAAAATTATGAAATTATGTTCTAATAGACGACAAGATTTTTAGTTGACGATGTTAAATCTAGCGAAACTGATAATTTTGAATACAAAGTGTCATGACTCTAACAGTTAATCCATGGAAATGTGTACTTAATCATTTTAAGAATGACCACTAATTTTGTGAATTTCTAGATTTATATTAATTAAGTTGAAACAATTGAAAGGAACTTGTATTTTTCTATGCGTACAAATTACAAAGAACATTAATTAAAGTGCATTTAACTTGTCAATTTTTTGTGGTGAATTACTAAAGTAATTTCTCGGGGAAAAAATGCAACCAATTAAGAATAACATTGATAGATCGCAACTCAATACTACTGGGATTTCTTTAAAGTATAATTTCTACGGTTTCCTTAATACAACTTAATTGCTATTTCAGTCGGGTTTCGGACATATTGTAAACTTTACCAACCCATTCTAAGGCTGAAGTTGGGGCGATTGTACATATGTTTTGGATCGCTACTCTTACGTCCCAAATTAATCAAGGTCCTGAGCTGACTTGAGAAGTTTTCGGCATGCGTACATGAGGGAGGTTCATTTGGGAAGGCATTAACGTCTTGTCAAAGTTAATAGCACGACACGTAGAAGAGAAGCATGAAGCCCGCATGTTAAGTTTTGACAGGTACAGAAACCTACGATTACTCCTCGATCTCCAAATTAATCTCTATAAAAGGAGGCATTTGCAGTACAGGAAGACCAACCCATCCTCATATTTCTTCCATTAAGTCAATAAGCATTGATATTTTAGCATCAAATATGCCGGCTCAAGCTATTGCAAGCTTGAGCGTGTTTTTGCTCCTTTTCACGGCTATGGTGGCAGAGGGAGCACATGAACATCACAAGCAGAAGAAAGTGAAATGCAAGGACAAAGCCTACCCTGATTGTTATCATAAGGACCGATATTGCTCTACAATCTGCCCTCGTGATTGTATAGTGGATTGTGCCACCTGCGAACCCGTTTGTACAGCCCCAGCACCACCACCACCATCCCCTTCCTCACCACCTCCTCCACCGAAGCATTCACCTCATCCACGACCGAAGCATTCACCTCCTCCACCTAAGCATTCACCTCCTCCCCCTCCTCAGATTTCTCCTTCACCTCCTCCTCCGCCTGCTCAGATTTCTGCTTCACCTCCCCCTCCACCTCCACCTCCTCCGACTGTCCCCACTCCATCTCCCCAACCTCCTCCTGCTTCAACAACGTCCCCTCCACCTTCTTTGTTTAGTCCTCCGCCTCCTTCCGCTTCAGAGTCGGCACCAAAGAAAGTTAAATGCCCAAATAAGAATTATCCGTTCTGCTATGGTCTGGAGCATAGTTGTCCTAGCGGTTGCCCTGATCAATGTCAGGTTGACTGTGTCACCTGTAGTCCAGTTTGCGGTAAGGTTCTCCTTCCAAGTCACTGATCTTGTTCTTCAAGAATCTAAAGGAGTAACTATATGTGCATAATTTTCGCTCTTAGCCTTTTTGGAGAATTCGATAAATGATCGATCCACTCTTACAATTAGGTAAGGGAAAGAAAAATTTATTCATCATACACTAATCATAAGAATTGGGCCTGCTGCTCGAAAATGTGGATACGTTCTCCAGACTCTCTATTTGTTACCGCTTTGTTAATATGGGAATTTCATTAACAGTTGTAATTATTCACATGTGAACTTGTGCAGACTGCAACAAACCTGGCGCCGTGTGTCAAGACCCCCGATTTGTCGGTGGAGATGGAATCACATTCTACTTCCACGGCCAGAAAGACCACGACTTTTGCCTAGTTACAGATTCGAACCTCCACATCAATGGCCGCTTCATTGGGAGAAGAAATGAAAATTCGAAGAGGGATTTCACTTGGGTCCAGTCTCTTGGAATTCTCTTTGACACCCACAAGCTCTACATTGCTGCTAGGAAGACATCAGTTTGGGATGACTCCGTAGATCGCCTTTCCCTCGCCTTCAATGGTGAGCCTATATACCTCTTGAATGGACAAGGCACTAAATGGCAATCCAAGACCTCTCCAGTTGTCACAATCACAAGGATCCGTGGCACAAACTCGATAGAAGTTGAGGTTGAAGAGAATTTCAAGATCAAAGCGGCAGTAGTGCCCATTACAGAGAAAGATTCACGAATTCATAACTACGGTATCACACGAGAGGATTGCTTCGCACATATTGACTTGAGCTTCAAGTTTTACACATTGAGTGGCCAAGTAAATGGTGTTTTGGGTCAGACTTATGCGAGTAACTATGTGAGCAGAGCGAAGATGGGGGTGGCTATGCCTGTTTTGGGTGGCCAGAAAGAATTCTCCTCCTCCACCCTCTTTGCCACGGATTGTGCTGTAGCCAGATTTACTGGCCAGTTTACAGAAGGGAACTCTTTGGATAATTTGGAATATGGTAACCTGAATTGCTCCAGTGGGATGGAAGGTCCTGGGGTGGTTTGCAAAAGATAATCAAGTGATCACTTGCTCTTTATGAATAACAGGGCTCCTTCTATGCAACCATTTCAGAGATCGGAGCACTCTTTTCTTACAAAAAATTCAACAAGGTCAGGCTGAAGCATTGAATTATGCCGTGGTATTCAATATAAATGTATTCATTAGATGTTTCACGAATAAATGTATATTAAATTTTCCCTGTTGTTTAATATTCATACCGGCAATATGTATAACAAGTATAAGCGATTTGGGATACTCAAACTAATTATAACTCTCATCTCTTTCCACAAACTTTTCTGATGTTACGCTGTTGTAGCCTCTATATATAAACTTAATCCACTATATATATAATAAACCCTATTCGAACTTTAATTTCCATTTTATCAATATTAACGGACAGGATTTGGAAACCAGAAATTAGATCCAAAGTCAATATAAAAGATGGCCAAGATTTACTTTTTCAAATCCGATGACCAAATATGTGTCATCTCATCTAATGAAGGAGAGTCATAGAGTGTTCGAGTCTTTTGAATTTGGAAAAGCGAATCTAGACTTATAGAAATTAATGTGATAGCTCATTTAACGAAGGAGAGTCGGTCCAGTATCTTGAATTTAAGAAAAACAAATATAAGTTGCCCCTTATAACCGTTTTGGATCCATCATTTTGGTCTGGATCTTTTATCAACATTAATACTTATTATATATATAGTTGGTGCATAGAAAATTTTCTGCGAACTTAGCCAGCTCATGGAATATTCACATTTTATTGGATAAGCAAACATCTATATATATTACTAAAAAAGAAGTACAAAGTTATGACCTAAGTTACACACATGGGTACCCCATAGTTACAACATAGAAATATCTAGAATAACATTGACTTAAAAAATTGTACCAATCAATGATTCATCGATCGATCATGACACCATTTATGCTCCTAGCTAAAAGCGTGTAGGTGAGATCACAATAGGACTCCTAACTTTGTACTTTCTGTTTTCATCAATCCAAACCAGTGCACCAAAAAAAGCTTCACAATTACTGTTTCCTTTGTATCTTACAGTGAGATTATAAGAGTGCTGTTCATACTTCTTCTGGAATACCAATTTCTTCGGTGAGATTACAACCGTAGAACCCTTTGGTGCAACTACGAAAGCTTCGTAAGTTGTTCTACTTTCTCCAACATTGGTCACAATCCTCCGAAATCTACATTCAAGCAATGTTGTGTTGTCAGTATAAAAGGTAATGAATGATGGATAATTAAAATGAGGAGATGGCCGCTCGGGGCAAGAAATCGTGCGCTTAGTTATCATCAATAGCTGCCGCACGCGCTATATCGTGAATGGCATAATAGATTCACATAGTCCTGGGGCGTTGTATCGTAAATCAATCCCGGGTCTAGTGCTTGATTAGGGTTTACTTGACCTGATCCCATGGCGAAAGGTGAAGCAAATTGACCGATTTTAACAGTGTCTTGGATTGGATTGCCAGTGTTATCGAACTACTTGCTGTAGTAACAATAGCAGACAAAATGGCTGTTGGACTCCATTTCGGATGTGTCGCTTTTAGAAGTGCTGCCACACCAGCAACATGAGGGGAAGCATTAGATGTCCCAGAGCTTATGACGTAGTCGCTGTATAAATCTCTATGCAATCCTATTCTGGAGGCCGGCTTGCTTGGAATTGAAGCAGTCAAAACTAATGACCCGGGTGCCATTACATCTGGTTTCAGGATACTTGTGAAACTTAATGATGGACCCCTTAAGTGTAAAAAGCCACAGCCGGCGCAGGCTTTATCTCCAAAAGGGTTTGCTTGAAGTTCAACCTGACAGTCGAGAAAGTTGTACTCTTGATATCTTCCATCACGATTTCAGCCTCTTTCGAGCTAATCAAAACAGAGGGACAAGGAAATTTCATAATCTCTGAAAATTTGAGATCATCGAAAACAAGTATCGCTCCCAGCATATTTGATTTAACTATAGAATCAATTTGATCATTCAGACGACCAAGATTGCATAAGATAATCCCGTCAGGAACCTCATGTTGTTCAAGTGACGTGCAAGATGATAGTGTTGTGCTATACACTAACCGTAAGTCTTGCAATTGGAATTCACCTGGGAACAGAGACCATCCGACAATGCTTAAACCATTTCCGAAAATTGCAGTTCCAGAAAACCGTCGATCAATTGTGCTTGCCGTAACAGTTAAGACCCATGGGAACCCATTACGTACAGTTCCATGTGCCGGTCCGTGATTTCCAGCTGAAGCGACAACCAATATGCCTTTCTCCATTGCTGAAAATGATGCAATTGCTATGGCGTTCTCATAAATCGGAATATCATCCGAGCTTAAGGAAATGCTTATCACATCCACACCATCATTTATGGCTTTCTCTATACCATTTATGATATCAGCTGCATGAGATGTATCATTCCATGAGACTTTATAAATTGCCAACCTTGCATGTGGTGCAATACCAGCCGCTGTTCCTTTAGCATAACCAAAGTATGAAACATCATCAACATAATTACCAGCAGCGATAGCAGCAACTTGGGTCCCATGCCCTGTGTCATCCCTAGCAGTGTCAATGATAAGAAATCCACGTCTGTGATTTGTCGCTTCTTTTAGAGCTTCATTAAAAAACCTAGCTCCTATAATCTTGGAATTACACATAGAGGAGTTGAAATCGTGTCCTCCTTCACATGATCCTTTCCACTTAGCTGGAAGTTTGGTGGACATACCTTTGTCGTTGAAGCTGGGACTTTCAGGCCAGACACCGCTATCTATAACGCCGATGATAATATCCTTGCCGTAGCTCGAAGCATTCCATAGACCAACAGACGCACCAAGGGAAAGAAATTTAGGAGTATGGGTGGTTTGCAGCGTGAGAATCTTGTCTCTAGAAGCAAAGATAAAACCCGGGGTCTTCTTTAAAGCCTCTACTTCATCCAAAGTTAAAACAGCACTGAAACCATGAAAAACCTTGTCGTAGATGTATAAAAGAGATGGTTGGGATTGCTGGGGGCTTAAAAATTTCATAGAATCAATTGTTGATGAATACCAATTTTGATAAGAACTAAAAACTTTGGGCATATGGGATTTATCCACATGAATAATGTATGTAGACCTCTTCATCGTCATTGATTCAACAGAAATTGTACTTAACAAAAACCACGCAAGATAGAATAAGGATGGAAGAGGAACTCTTTTAAAATTCTCCATAAGATTCCTTAAGGTAATTTGAACCCTATGCTCAGATAAGAGAGAATAGATCAATTAATGAACTATTTATATAGGAAAATTATAAGAAAGAATATTTTAGGAAGTCGTATAAAATGAAGAGAAAAATTTAAAACAAATATTTTTATCCTTCATTTAAAGTGAATAGTTACATACTTGTTAGGAAAAATGATCGTGTAGAAAAGATTTAGATGTATCTCTTTGGTTAGACAGGAAGCCAATTAATTAACAAGCTGTAAGTAATGATCCCTCTACATAAGGAGACATTGTTGAAAATAAATTTCTTTAACTTGAAAGCCTGTATATTACTAGTAATCGACTTTTTTTATTTTTTTAAACATATATATTACTGTCCAACTGTAGAATATCACAGAAAGATGCTACTTTAGCTTGTAATTAAAGACATGAGCTAATTGGCCCTCAAGTGTAGAAGGATTGGCGCCTTAGGATACCACTTCTCAGCTCGTAGTCTCAAGTTCAAACACTTATAACTCCTCCCTTGACTTAAATGGTATATATGTGTGGGGATCGAGGGGCCTCTGCACATGTCCAAAAGTTTTACATGCGATCCCCACCTGCTCCAAGGTCCCCAACCTTTGGAAATCGATCTAATATATAATAAATAAATTTGTTTATTGCCCTTGCTTGCTACATAAATTTTATATCTGGCCGAGGCACAAAATTACTGCACGGTTTCTTTCGTTACCCAAAGAAAAGATATGAGCATATAAGTAGACATATATTGTGTGCCTCTTCTGATATTTGAGAAGTTTAAAATAGAATTTTCAAATATCACGTAGTTTTGATCATTCTATTTCCATAATTACAATATATAAAGTCAAATGACTCATTCAGCAATTGAGAAAACACATTGAAAGGTTAAACAAGTAGTAACTATTCCAAGAGCCATATTGTAAATTAAATACAACGTTTCTTCTAAGGTTGAAGCTTGATTTTGACGTACATATATAGTATAACCTAAACATATATATAATTCTTCTACAGGTATAAACAAAGACGAAGCCAAGGGGCCATGGCCCCCCAACCCTCCAAAAACTCCTAAAACCCACTATATTCTTTACCCTTTTTTAATGGATTTTTGAAATTTTTTTATGTTTTATTCATTTCTCCTCCCAAAAAAAAAAATCTTCTCACATAATTGACCCCCAATAGTTAATTCCTAACTTCATCCCTGGGTACAAAATATCTTCTTCACTTTAATGTCTTGTTCAAGTAATTTTGAGAGAACATAGTGAAGCTAATTTGTGAGGCAAACAGAATATATGGGCAAAGGCTATTATCATATATATTAGATTCCTTAATTTAATTAACTAATGAAGTACTTCCTTTTCTATAATAAAACGACTTCTGCAGAAGTTGCCGTACATGGAAAAACTTCTTTTTATTAACATATACATAGAAAAAATCGAATTAAGATAGCTTCACATTCTCGAGGGTACGTACGTATCCTTGTCGCATGGATTATGCTCAAATAGAAATAAAATTGATTGATTAATCCTAAAACGTCTTCGTACTATTATTCATATTAACTTAATAATCACACAAACGGATATTTTTCTCCATATTTTTATAATACAAATTTTTTTTATATTGTTCTCTATATTTTTATAATTTCATAATTTTATATTTTTATAAACTGCTAGGTCATCATATTCCGTTAACGACCTAACGAAAGACTAACAGATGGACTGGAATGTCACAAATATTTGAGCCCGATAACCAATTTGTAAAAATTAAAACCCAAGAGACCAATTTGTCACGAAGCAAAACCACCCTAACGATCCGTACAACTAAGCCTAAACTTCTATAGACAAAGCTCAAAACTATGTTGGGCCACGACAAGAAGTATGCTGCAATTACACTTTTTTTTGGCCCAAAATCAAATATATTTCATAACATGATATTCTCCCTTACAACTTGAATTTGTTCCCGAAGAAAATGACTGAACATGTAGAACACGCCATGGATTTGATTATGAGAATAATATTCATTTAGTTTAATTAATGTTAATTCGCTGGGATTCTTATGACAGTTTTCATATACAATACTAGCCTAAGCAAACATTTACAGCATTTCTTCTTTTTAATGTGACACGTGACGGAATAAGGCCTTGCTAATTAATCTTCTATTCAATTATCTATAATTATCTTTTTTTAAGCAAATGAATGCACCGACTTTTTTAATTTTCTTCTTTTTTTTCTTTTTTTTTTTTTGTTTAATGCATGCACTGGACAATTGGGTAGTTATACAAAGGATTTGTACCCAATGAATTGAATGCTATCTGCTGTGGTTCATCCAAAAATATCATTAATCAATGACTCCATATAAATACGCATTATAATCTTCTACCCTGTAGTCGTGCTAGTTAGTGGGAAAGCAAGAAATTTCTCTATTAATTAATGTCCTCCTAAAAAACAATTAAATCTTGCATTTGACTAAATTTTTTTTATTAGGGCCACTTTATTTTTATCGTCAGGGTTCGAACCAAGTCAAAAGAGCACTAATTATGATTTGTTGATATAGGCATACATTTATTTTTAGGATATAGTTCTAATTGAGCTTAAAATAACCTATGAAAATTCATTAAAATAAATTTGGTCATTTGAGACGACTTTTTTTCTTTTTTTGCATGGAAAAATCCGTCCCAAAAAGTAACTTTTAAAGAGAGTCTAAAATTCGTCCCAAAAAACGTAGATAACAAGTTTTTTGAGATAAAATATTAAGTCATCCCAAAAAATATTTTTCCGGGATAGAATTAGACTTTTTGGGACGGAATTTTCCGTCCCTAAAAGAGATGTAAGTTTTTTAGGACGTCGGAACTTGTTTTGTTGTAGTGATTAAATCAGTTGAAGAGTACTTTCGGGTGGTGTTTGATCATGATGATTATATATATTGTCCAGTTAGTAATCAAATTCAAAGCTATTAGACGGTACTTATGTGTGTATATATATTGTCAAACAGTAATCCTATCCTATACTAAATGTATACAATTCTGCGGTACCTAGCTAATTGAGTTCATATTTTGTAGAATATCATTAGTGAAATTACATTAATTATGTACTCATTTCTACAGATCTTTATATTTTAAGAAAAAAAAAACTAGACATACACATAATTATTTCATTAACATTATGTCGTACATTACTATAAAGATATCTTAATAATATTTTTAGCATTTTATAAATCATTAACTATCCCAAAAGCTTAAACTATTATTCAGAGTTACGTGGTGGAGTTGGCACTGCATAAACATATGTTCTTCATCTGAAAAAATTAAGCGTATGCCCTCGTATAGAAACAAAATTAAAAATAATGAACTTCTTAATTAAGTTTATAATGGGGAAGGAAATCATCACCGGCCCTTCACCGTATACTTTGCTGCAGCATTAAAAAGGATTCATTCCTATGAAAATTCAAAAGTCTTTTATCCTCTACTTTCTACTTTCGGTGAAGCAGGGAACGAATTCTACGTCTACTTAATTCGCAACGTAATCGTATTGACCCCTGGCCCCTGAAAGAAGGATCTGGTCTCTCTCTCTCTCTCTCTCTCTCTTTCCCATTTTAATATAAATAGATTACATTCTCTTTTTTACCCCAAGAGTTATAGTTTATTGGTTGTGATGAATCAATTGATTTATGGAAGATATTTGGAATAAATGCTCTTAGAATTTCATGTGAATCTTCCTGCAAGAAATATAAACCGAGAAACCTAGTCACCAAGGAGTGAATCCTCCAATGATTAAGTGATCAATTCGCTATCTCTTTCTCTCGAACTTGTCACTATTGAATTTTGGATATTGCATACCTTTCTCTCTTCTCGTCTTTGGCTTTTATAATATGTTTTTCACTTTTCCTCGTTTCTTTATTCTCGTACTCAATCCCTTGTCGTCTTGTGTCATGTATAGTTTCTTTTTAACGCGCATGTTCAATCGTGAGGTGTTTGCTTTCTTGGGGTGTCTTGTGGTCGTCATGCTTCATCAGGCTCTGAGATCCGAACCCCTTGGGCTTGGGCTTTCCATAGTCAGGTTGCGCATGGTCGACTCATTGGACCGATTAATATGCAAGATCGATTTCATTGGGCCGGTTAATTCAATTTTGATATTATCAAGTTGGAAGAACCCATGCAAGCAAGTTGCGAAATAATATGAAATAGTCGAGTATGAGTTCGAATCTTACTACATGCAAGTAAGTTTTTTTATTTAATTAATACTCAAGTTGAGGAACCGATTCCAGAGACCGGAGTTTACCATTATGTACCCAACCTAATTATCATAATATTTCTCAATTGGACTAGGTTTACCCAAACCCGATCCTCAAAAGTCGGGCGCAACTGATTTCTCTCTTTATCAAAATAAAATAAAATTCATTATCTTTTTACCTCAGCATATATAATTATACCTCAATATATATGGAAGTTGCCAGTACTTCATGAGGCACGTACGTACATATTGATTAAAAGTCTTGTCCGCAGAGTGGCCGGTCCCATTACCTTTGTACTCAGCAACCAAGAAAAAGAAATTTAATTAATAAAAGGGAAGGTTATGTGGATCTTCCTTGCAGATCTTGTCCATAGATCAGTGGGTTCCATTACCTTTCTCCTCAGCCAAAGAAAAGAGGGAATAACAAGAAGGTTCCTGTGGCATCTAATTTGATGAGGCTAATTTCGTACACACGTACGTAGTAACCTTATTGGATGACGTCCTCTCGAAATTTTGAGAGGAGCACCAGAGCTTTGGTGCTCCCTAATGGTCATGCTCCTTCGTTAGTGATTACTCTCTTTTGACTTCTAATTTTTCCCAACTTCCATAGAAAGTAAAAACATATTAAAAAAAAATTGACTACTTAAATCATGAAAATCGTGATATATATAATGAGCAAAAAAAACCTTAATTGTATAGGAGAGAATCAATAATTTTTTACTTAAATCAAGATTTACAATTAGTAGAAAAGGGTCTACAAGTAGTTTCTTTCGGTAGATAAATTAGACAGTTTGGGGAGGATATATACTTCTTCTTTTTCCATATAGGTGGGGATATATATATATAGGGTTAGTGAGGGATGGAGGGGGATCCAATCCACTCTCTCTCTCTCTCCATGGTTTATGGACTTCTTTTTTTTGCATCTGATATTCGTTGCGTTGGGATTCCCTATTCGGGAGCTTGTGTCCCGGCGTTTTTGTGCAATAAACCCCTCCGGCTGAAGACTAGTTCTCCTCCACTCTGCGCGTGTTTCCTCTATCCATTTCCTTCCTCTGGTTCTACGAAAACTTTCACTAAGATCGAGACTGATAGGCTAAAAAGGTATAAGTGCTCTTGAGAAACCCATGAGAGATATTCGACGAGAGTTCATTCTTCCTTTGAAATTCGTATCTATTCAGTATTACAAGGACCACTTGAGGGGAAACGGCGAGAAGGTGGCAGGTGAAGTACTCCAACTGCCACATTAGGCCCATACAAATGGAAAGCAATAGATTGGAATAGATAACTGGTTCGGGGCGTACGAAAGCAAAGGTCACGACAACTAAAGAATAGCACGAACCAGTCGGCATGCAAAACATGACAAGAATCATGACTCGACGAGGAGCTTCTCACGAAAAAGGTAATGGCAGGCCACTATTAACGTCCTTCCTAATCGATCATAAAGCTACTACTCCAACCCCAAATTGCTGCCTTTTCTTATTGCCACGCGACAATCATCATGTTTGTATCATGTGTGCCTGTCAGACTTAGAGAGAGAGAAAAAAAGAGGGAGATGGAAGAAAAGAAACGTGTTCAGAGTCTAACAATACCCTTGGTTGATGTTTGTTTTCATGAAATCTTTAGGATTCTGATAAAATTGTGAATATTTAGGTGATGTTAAAGTTGTATTGGTGTGTGTGCAGAAGTTGTTAAAAGGAATTGGTGTGTGTAAAAAAAGTAATAAAGTGTTATATTAAAATACGTATATGTTGTGATGTTTGGATTGTAAAAATAAAAGTAGGATACAAATCTTACAAAGGGTTTGTTTGGAAATGGGTTGTGGTTGTGGTTTTGGTTTTGGTTTTGGGTTCAACTTTCAAATTTCAAATTTTAAGATTTAAATATTGTTTAGTTGTAAGGATTTGTTTGGTTGTTTAAGATTTGGAATGATTTATATGTTAATTAAATTAAATAATATTAATTTACAGTTATTATAATATTCAAAAAATAAAAAAAAATGATTTTAAAAAATAAGAAAAATATATAATTCAAAAAATAAGTAGAAAATAATTTCATAAATATCAAAAATTATAAAAATAGATAAATATGAAACTAATAAAAAAATATCCATAAAAATTAAAATACCCAAGATAAAAATGTGCAAGTTTTATAAAAAAAATAAATTTTACATTACCTTAACATTACCTTATTTGTTTTCTTGGAATTTTCGTAACATGCTGTTAATTTTTCTTTTCCTTTTTTTACCAAGAATGTTAATATTTTCTTGCTTTATCCTTTTTCTTTAGCATACATCTCTATTTTCTCTAAAAATTGTCAATATATTATTTGCACAAAATGAAAAAGAAAAAAGAAAGAAAGAAAAGAAGAAGATATATACAATTGTCCTTCTGGTTGAGTATCTCACCAAATAAAATCATTTATGTGGCATTTATGACGTCAACAATTCATTAATATTTCCTAATTTCATTTGTAGAGTATATCGCCCAAAAGAATTAAAAACCAAAAACAGGAAAATATGCTTTTATGGGTTGTTGACGAACTAGAGATATTTTATCTATTTTAGAGATAATACAATTTTATCACTTTTTTAATTATATATATTTTTGATTTTTTAAATCATTATTTTTTCTTTTTTGAAATCTGATAAAATATCTTTTTTTTAATTATATTTTATTTTTTTTTTTTTATTTTTTTTTTTTGAATTTATTTTATTTTTTAAAATCATTTTATTTTTTCTTCTTGAATAATTTTTTTATTTTTTAAAATATTGAATTATATATTTTTCTGATTTTTTAAAATCATTTTTTATTTAATTGATCAATAATAACTATAAATTAATATTATTTAATTTAATTAAAATATAAATCATTCCAAATCTTAAACAATCAAACAAATCCTTACAACTAAACAATATTAAAATTTAAAATTTGAAAGTTGAACCCAAAATCAAAACCAAAACCAAAACCACAACTACAACCCATTTCCAAACAAGTCCAAAAAAGCTTAACACGAACATGCCCTTAGTCTTTGATTGAGAATGGCCGACAGACTGTTTGTTTAATTAATTATCCATTTTGCCTTAGAACGTATCAATATGTAATCCTCGTGAACAGAGATATATATATATCAAATTCCAATATTATTTTTTTTTGTCGCCTTCCATTAAAGAATAATTACACTATATAACTCAAAACGAGCAGCACTAGAAAGGGTACTGCTCCAAAGGTCGATGCATTCGCATGTGCATGCCAAAATGGTAGCTAGTGATGCATAACACACGAGGATTTTTTTTTTCTTTTTTTTTTTGCACTTATCGTTATTATCCCCACCGATACACTACTACATATAACGATGATGCAGTACTCTACATATTTTCCAAGCATTTAGGACCACCAAATAAAAAAGTCTTTTCATCTAAGTAATCATTCATTGATTGCTTAATCAATCAACTGATTAAGTAAGATTCCCACCCAAGAAAAGCAAAGAGAAAACTATGTATCTTTCCAAGCGGGACAAAGACACAGAATTGAATATCAAGGAGATCAATTAAAGGTCCGAATATAAGATATTAAAAAAAAAACATTTCTTTTACTTGTCTCCTGACACTTCTTATAATTTTTATCACATAGTTTAGGCCTGCAAAGGATGAAAATGACCGAATCAATTAATGATGATACGAATATTATGTGCGATGATATGGTACCACATGTCCACTACTACATTAAATTACCAAGGATATTTTCACTTGCTTCTGTGGTCTTGTCATGTGCTTGATAACAATGAATAAATAAGTAAATAAATTGTTCAATTATATATATATATATATGGGTAAGTATAGCGGCAATATCAAATGCTCTTGTTTCCATAAACACTAGTCTCGAGTTACACGAACCACTCATCTAGAGATATAAGTAACTGGTAACTGCCATACCAGATATAGCACGATATGTTGTCAAGGAAATAAAATATAAAATGCAAATCTACCATCTTTAAGACATTGCACCCTCAAACTACCAATGGCACCCTAAACTACCCATTTGACACATTACACCCTCCAACTACTAATATTAAACACTTTGCACCCTCCATTTGACAATAATACCCTTGAGAAATTAATGAATTGACAATAATATCAACATTATCGTCATTTTAGTTTGAAAATTTGATAAAGGGTGCAAAGTGTTAAAAATTGGTAGTTAAAGGGTGCAATGTGTCAAAATTGGCGCCCACCTTATCCTTGGCGTATGGGAAGAAAATGGGATGAATTTGCCGCTTTTATGTTGGTTCCAAGTACAGCCACCCCTCGTGATATGGTGGGGAACTGAAATGTGCGTCTCTCTAGACAACCAAGTACTCTGCACCAAAACTCTTAACCCTCGAGGCTCGAGCTGATAAATTAATGTCATATTTGTTGGGATGCAGGAACATCCAATTTTATGCAGTTAGCTGTCAGGACTCTCTGACTACCCCTCTTGCAAATCTTGGAGATATGTTGAATAATACAGACAAAATATATGTACTGTTTTTAACGAAGGAGTGGATAATACATTATTTAAAAATATTTATATTTATTTATATAAAATTTTAAATATTATGATTTTTACAACGGAGTTTATTCTATTTTTTTTATCTCTTTTTAAATTTAAGTATACAATTTAAATAAAAATTATAATTTTTTTTAAAGTTATTTATATTTTTTTTCTACGATTAATTTTGAAATTCATACAATCTCCCATATTACATCAACAGAGATTACTAAGCTTTTGAAGGCTTACTTGCACCTCTATTAAGTTTAAAATTTGTATAATTTTTTTATCTCATACAAATAGAATAATTAGTAAGTCAAAAGTATTATAATGATCCAAAAGAACTGGAAACAGGTAAGTGATTTATTTGGGCCATACACTTGGTGCACAAGAAAAGCAATAAACTAATCAATTTTATAGAATTTCACAGCTTTCCTATACGACCTACAAGCAAGCCTAGAGCAAAACCCATTTGAGTAAAAGGGTTACACCCGAGTCCTGTACGGAATAATAATAAGGTCATCCACAGATCAAAAATCCCCAAGAGACTAAGAGAGTATATACCCATCTGACCACTGGATCATGTGCAGCCTTCCGCACATGATTCTCACCGCGGCGTGCGAGGTCATTGCATTCCTCAATTAGAAATCTCTAGCCCGAATGAAGAGGGAAATTGGGGATTTTTTGACTGCAAAATATTGGATGATCTAAGAAAGAAATGGTGGTGTGATTAAGAGCTCCTTTCTTGAACAAGAACCGGTAGGCCGCCTCTTACAGTGGCCGTAAGACCCGGAACGAATCGGGGTGCTTGGTTTGGATCCGCGACCCGTATGTCAAACCGTTGAAGTATAGCAAGCACCACGCTTCTGATCTCCACAAGTGCCATTTCCTTCCCCAAACAAACCCTAAGTCCAGCCTGAAAAACTGGGTACTTAAACGGGTTTTCCGACTGGAAGACTCCGTTCTTCAACCACCGCTCGGGTTTGAATTCGAGAGCATCAGGACCCCAAACCCGCTCCATCCGACCCATTGCATAGGGATGATACGTGACTCTGGTGCCTTTCTGTACGAAGGTACCATCGGGAAATATATCGTCTTCTTGGCAAAACTTGGAGTCAAACTGAACTGGCGGATAAAGCCTCATGCTCTCGAATATTGCCGCGTTCAAATAGTGCATTTCGCGCATTTGTTCGAAGCTTGCTCCCTCCTGAGTCCGCCCAATGATTCGCTCCATCTCGTCCCGAATCGCAGCCTCAACGCCTGGGCGCTGCGACAACAAGTAGAAGAAACTGGTCAAGGCCGAGGCCACTGTGTCACGGCCAGCCAAGACGAAGCTTATGACTATGTCGCGGAGGTACTCGTCGTCGTCGATGGAAGCCATGAATCGTGATAGGAGGTCTTTCTGGTCGGAAAAGCCCATTTGGCGCCGTTTTTCTCTCATCTCAGTGGCTAGGGAATTCACGATTCTGATGGCTTCCTTCAGTTTTTTTTCTGAGCCCACATTCAGCAGCCGTTTGATTTTCCAGACTATCGGCAAGGCCGCCATGGCTCGCTCCGCCGATAACTTCGACGCAAGGTCGAAGGCAACTGCGAAACTAGACATGGGAAGCGACAGGTCGAGACAACCTGGGTCTAACCCGAAGGAGAATCGGCAAATGTTGTCGAAGGAGAAGCGGCGAAACACGTCTTGTAAGTCTAAAACTCGGTCCTCTTTGCCAGCCACGGAAGATAAGAGAGGAATTAGCCTTGATTGGATCTCAGAACCGACAATCTCGAACGAGTAGGACCGAACCGAGACACTACCGAGTTCAAGGCTCGCCATTTTCCGCTGGAACCTCCACGCGTCGCCATCGACATTGAAAATTCCGCGGCCCAGAAGATCCCCAAGTATGACCGAAAATTGTTTCCCTTTCGGATAGTTGTTGAACTTGGTCTTCAGAATGTGCTCGACGTTTTCGGGGTTGGCTGTGATGGTGTTGCCGAGCACGTGAACATGGATAGTCCCAGTCGGCGACTTCCGCAGTAAATGCGTATACCAATCGCAGAGATTGTCGAACTCCTTGGTCCAGCTAGACGACAAGTAACTCCGGCAGACCTCGCAGTTACACCACGGCTTCAGCCTCAGGATGAAAATCAACAAAGAAAACAAAGAGAAAAGAATGGTGAAAGAGAAGAACAAAACGCAGAAAGCGACAGCCATGGATTGCAAACACAAAGCTGCTTCAAAACCCATAACTTTCTAACTTTTGCCAATTTTCTGAGAGAAACGGAGAGAGAACTACACAGAGAGAGAAGGTTCTTGGGAAGGGAATGAAGGAGAGAGTGAAGGGAGAGGCAGATTTTTATAATGGGGTTTGAGATTGAGATGTGTACAGCGGGCAGAGTCGTAGAATTCAGCGTCCTAGACTTTAAAAAGTTTTCTTCTTGAGATGTACTTAGCCTGTTGTTTTGACACATAAAAAGAGCATCATTAACGCGTGCGCAAAATAACAAATGGTCTTCGCCGAAATGGACGTCATGGGTGATTGATTCGGCAATAGGCAGTCTGCTTTTCACCCACGTGGTCTTGAACGTATTTTCTCTCCTCGTGCCCATTAAAGCGCTAGTCAGACAGACAGACAGACACAGCTATTTTTTAGTATTTATTTCTTTCTTCGATGTCGCTTAAAAGACACGTAGGCATTAAGATTACTGTGTACTGTCGCTTTTCCCGGCCAGGCCGATATTGCCTGGAAACCCTAATAGGCAGCGAGTTTTGTCGGTTCCTCCAACCGGGAAATTTATCAATACTATATCGGGATAGTAACTTAATTTTTTGAAAAAATACTAATATTTTGATAATAAAAAAATATATATTAGATGTATTTTTTTCAATGCATTTAATGTGGTGTTCTTTTTTTCAAAATTTTAAAAATTTTTAATAAAATAAATACATTTCAAAATTTTTAACTTTTACACATATACATTCTATTTTTTACAAAACCAATAAATATCAATAAAGTAAAGATCCTCAAAATTTTGGCAATTAACGTCCCTTAAAAGTTAGCTCCTTTTATTTTTATTTTTTTTTGAGAATTTTGAAAGTACTATTGTATATTTCGTGAGAAAAATTTTGTGAGATGAGGATATGTATTTGATGCCAATTATTTTTTAAAAAATTACAATTATTTTTTACCAAATCTAATACATTTTTATAAATTCTAACAACTTTTTACATACTCCAATAATTTTTATAAAATTTTGTTATAATTGTTTTGGTTTTTTAGACAAAATGGATGCAGGTATGAGATTAAACAATTTTTAAGAAATTAAAAATAATTTTAATGTTAAAATATATTTGGATGAAAATTTTGTTCTGACATGAGATTGAGCACTCTTTGTTGTTTCATTCTCCTTTATTCATATTTACCGGAACGGAGATCTTCATCAACCAATTCAAAGCAGTCATTTATTGTACACCCTTTATGTGTAAAAATCTAATTTGTGGATAATTTCAAAAACTGCCTTTATAGCGACCTTTATCTTAACAATTTGGTCAAGAAACTATGGGATCCGACTAGCTAATTGTTGGCTCTATTTTTCATTTATAGTTTTGATTCCACATTGTACTGGTTGTTTTGGAGTGTTTGTAGGGATCTTGCACCCTCTTTTATATATATTTGTGAAAATCGTTTGGCATGCCACGTGAAAAACTAATAGGGGCCTTTTCTGTCATTTGCGTTGTTTCTAGAAGGAAATTAGAAGTGCTTGCTGACCTGGTATCTTGAGGTTAACGTGTGGCTTCCTTAAGGGTATTCTTGCCTTTTTCCTGTGTATCTAGAAGAAAGAGAAGGGGCTGGAGTTTGTTGAGTGGCTGAACGCGTGAAATTAAAAAACGAAAAAAAAAAAAAAAAAACAGAATTGGCTCTCATGGATATACACGCAGATCTGACTATTTTCTCGATACTTCGTCTTTCTCCCTCAAAAGAAAAATTGTTCCAAAATTGAGTTGCTCCAAGATTTCGCTCGACAGCTTTATCTACTTCTTGATGTCTACTTGTTGATTTTCGTGAAGGCCCCCTTTGATGAAGATGGAGTACCTTACGAGAGTATAGATTCGATCACCGTGTTCCCATATTGCTTCTACGAAGTTGAAGATTCAGAGGTTCTGAATATTGATGGCTACAGGTTTCAGCCATGGCCATTAATTGCACAAGGTTTGTGGGAAGATTAAGAGTCGTTCAAGATCGAGGTTTCGTTTGGATTTAGAGGTTCTACGTCCATTTGCAATTCAATTTATGGTAAATCGGGTTTGATTCAAAGTGTTTTTGATAGGCTAGGTTAATCGCTTCAATAGATCACCTTGTAATCAATTGAAACTAGTGGATTCGAACGGCCTAAGGGCTCGGAGAGTTTTTCTCCTTCAGGGAGTTTCTCTTCGTAACATTCTCAGTATTACGTGTCTACTATTGTTCTTAATTTGTTTTGTTTATTCTCTTACTAACCAAGTTTGTTCTTTGAGTTGTGAGTTTATTTTCTTGAGCTTGACAACCTTTATTCACAGATCTGGTTGGTAAGTTATGAATTAAGATTCTGGTTATTGGTAAGATTGTTCAATTGATTGCGTTTCAATTGTTTTTGTGAATCTGAAAATTACTGTTTCTGCGAGTTGAAGTTTCTTCAGAGTTACTTGCAGTTTCTTCAACTCCCTGTTTTACAGATTGTGTTTTTGTTTTATGTTGATTTGTATATTATTGTTTTGTGGTATTTTAGGATCTTGAATATTGAAAACAATGTTATTGATTTGTTTGTTCAGAGAATAGGTTTTAAGTTTAAAAAGAAATAGTTAATTGATAATTTTTTAAAAGATACCTATTCACCCCCTCTAGTATTTTCCGCATAAGTTGGTCTAAATTAGGTTTTTCAATTGGTATCAGAGCCTAAAATTTTTTTGACCCAATTTGAGTGAAATATGGATAGAAGTCAATCCCTTAACGTTCCCCATACTTTGATGGTTCTAATTACGCTTATTGAAAGTTAGAATGAGGGCTTTCTAAAATCTATAGATGAGAGAGTGTGGACAGCCGTGGACAAAGGTTGGACCAAGCCGGAAGGTACTGTAGATGGAGTAGTTTGTATTAAGGAACCAAGTAAATGGACTGGTGAGGAAAGAGAATCCTCAAGTTGGAATAGTAAAGGCGTTAATGCTATATTCATGAGCGTATCACCGGATGAATTTATGAGGATATCTAATTGTGAATCCGCTAAGGAAGCTTGGGATATTTTGGCTTTTACACATGAAGGTACTAAGGCCGTAAGGGATTCTAAATTACAATTGAACGTCTCTAAGTTTGAAAAACTTTGAATGAGAGACGATGAGAGTTTTGACAATTTTTATGGAAAACTTACAGCCATAGTAATTTGTAGTTTTAGCCTTGGAGAGCAAATTCCAGAATCTAAGGTAGTGCGAAAGGTTTTAAGATCCCTCCTGAAAGGTTTAGACCAAAAGTCACTGCCATAGAAGAAAGTAAGGTGTTAGATGACATTAAGATTGATGAGCTTGTTTCCTTACATCCGTAAAGAATAAGTCTATTGCTCTTAAAACTGTGAAAGAGGAAGAGAATTCCTCTTCTGATGATGATTCTTCAGAAGATGAAGACATGGCTCTTTTTGTTAAGAGTTTCGTAAGGCTTTTCGATTTAAAAAGGGTGGTAATTGGAAAGATAAGAAGGGAAACACAAAATCCTTTAACAAAACAAATCGGAAGAATTTTGATAAAAAGGATAAAGGAGATCAAATGAAGAAAGAAGAGAGTAGTGTTCAATGTCATGGTTGTAAAGGTTTTGGACATATGAAATTTGAATGTCCTACACATTTAAAAGCACAAAGAAAACCAGCTATGAATGCATCTCTCTCTGATTCTGATTCAGACATTTCTTCTTCCAGTAAAAAAACTTCTTCACATGAAAAAGTTAATTATCTTGCTTTTTCTTCTTCCATAGTTAGTAATAATGATTTGGATCTTGAAGGGAATGACACCCTAGAGTCAGATTCAGATGATCTAGATTCTCTACGTATAGCCTACGATGAGTTATATGAAGAGAGTATTAAGTTGAAGAAAAACCATGGATTAATTTCTAAAGAGGTTAATGTCATTAAATTAGAAAATGATCAACTAACATATGAAATTACTGTGCTAAGTCTAAAAAATGCAGATCTTGAAGCTAAAGTAATAGAGTTAGAGCTTGAGTTAGAACAAGCCAATGATCAGCTAAATAAGTTCTCTTATGGAACAAGAAAGCTAGACAACATGCTGAACATTGGACTCTCAACTGGTGATAAGAAAGGACTAGGATATTAAGTTACAAATGATGTTAAAAATGCTAACAAGACAGTATTTGTTCCAGCCATCATTAAGGAAAAACAATCTGAAATTTCAGCTTCTCAAAAGAAGTCAAAACAGGTTGTATCTTCTAAACCCATAACTTCGTTCAATTATAAGAAAACTAAATTCATTCCTACATGTCATTTTTGTGGTAAAATTGGACATATTAAACCTAAGTGTTATATTTTCACAAATAAGAATGTTAGGAACGTTGGAGCCACTTCTAGTACTATATCTATATCTGACTTTAACATGTTAACGTCTCAAGTCAATAAACTTGCTATGCAAGTTGACACTATAGCTAAAAGATTGCTTTCCTCTTCTCAAACAAAACAAGTTTGGAAAAAGAAGGACATGACCTCTTGTAATGTAGCTCAACTAGCGTTTAAGGCTAGAAATGATTTTGTTTGGTATTTGGACAGTGGATGTTCAAAACACATGTGTGGTGACAAAAACTTGTTCACCTCCCTTAGAGACTACAAAGCTGGTGCCGTCACCTTTGGTGATGGTAGCAAGGCAATAATAGCTGGAAAAGGATCCATTATATTGCCTGGTTGTCCTACATTCAATGATGTATTGTTTGTTGAAGGCTTAAAAGCTAATCTTTTAAGCATTAGTCAAATATGTGACTCCAACTTGAGTGTTAAGTTTACTAAAGATAATTGTGTTGTTGTAAATGATAGTGGTAAAATAGTGTTTAAAGGCATTAGAACATCTGACAACTGTTATGGTATAGTTCTTAACAATGACACTATATGTAATAATGTTCGTCTTGACAAAACTCATTTATGGCATCAACGCTTGGGTCACATAAATTATCGTGATCTGTCTAATATGACTAAGGTTGTAGAAGGCATACCTAAGCTAGAAAGAATTGATAATCAAATATGTGGTCCGTGTCAATTAGGTAAGCAAATTAGATCAAGTCATAAAAGAACCTTCGGGTTATTAACTTCAGCTTGCTTAGAATTACTTCACATGGATTTGATGGGTCCCTCTAGAACTGAGTCTCTAGGTGGGAAGCGTTATATTCTTATAATCGTTGATGACTTTTCTAGATACTCTTGGATCTTATTACTTAGGAAAAAATCGAGGCTTTTGATAAAGCCAAAGGATTATGCAAGGTTATTCAAAATCAAAAGAATTGTAAGATCAAGAGAATATATAGTGATCATGGTAAAGAATTTGAGAATACTAGCTTCGAACATTTCTGTCTTGAAGAAGGTATTCATCAAGAATTCTCCACTCCAATCACTCCACAACAAAATGGAGTAGTTGAATAGGAAGAATAGAGTACTTCAAGAAATGGCAAGGGTAATGATTCATGCCAAAGATGTTGCTAAATACTTTTGGGGTGAAGCTATTAATACAGCTTGTCATATTATTAATAGAGTATATCTTCGACCGGCACTACTAAAAGTCCATATGAGTTGTGGAATGGAAAACGTCCTACTGTCAAATATTTTAAAATATTCGGTAGTAAATGCTTTATTTTACGAGATAGGGAAAATTTGCTAAATTTGACTCTCGTAGTGATGAAGGCATTTTCCTAGGATATTCTTCAAATAGTAGAGCGTATCGTGTTTTTAATTTGAGGACTCAGTGTGTTATGGAATCCATAAATGTTGTTATTGATGATGATATTCATGATGTCGTTAATCCTGAAAATATTCCTACTATTGAATCACGTATTCATGAGGAACTGCCCAGTACAGTGAGTTCGGAGTCTGATACTCATAAGGAACCAGACTCGAATGAAGTTGCTGAACCTAGATCTCAATTGGAAGCACCCAGTGGAGTCTCTTAAGAGTCAGATGGTTATGATGAACCAGACTCAGCTATTGATAAAGAACCTTCTTCTAGAGTCAAGTTAAATCATCCTAAGGATAACATTATAGTGATATTAATGAAGGTATGAGACTAAGAAAAAGGATTTGAATCAAATTGCTTTATCTTGCTATGTCTCTTTAATTGAACCTAAAAAAGTTGAGGAAGCATTGAAAGATGAATTTTGGATAAGTGCAATGCATGATGAGTTGAACCAATTCATACGTAATGACGTGTGGTACTTAGTTCCTAGACCTACTAAGTGCAATGTAATGGGGATTAAGTGGATCTTCAAAAATAAGTCTGATGAGAATGGTGTGATAATTAGAAATAAAGCTAGACTTGTAGCTCAAGGCTACACTCAAGTCGAAGGAATAGACTTCGATGAAACATTCGCACTTGTAGCCAGATTAGAATCTATACGAATGCTTTTAGCTTATGCATGCTCTATGGGATTTAAATTACATCAAATGGATGTAAAGAGTGCTTCTTAAATGAAATTTTGCTTGAAGAAGCTTACGTAGAACAACGAAAGGCTTCGTCAATCAAAACATCCTGATCATGTTTATCGTCTTAAGAAAGCCCTTTATGGATTAAAACAAGCTCCTAGAGCTTGGTATGATAGACTAACTTCATATCTTATAAACAAAGGTTTCTCGAGAGGTGGTGTTGATCGTACCATGTTCATTAAGAAGCCTAAGAATTCCTTTATCATTGCTCAGATTTATGTAGACGATATTATATTTGGTTCTCCTACTGAAACCTTGCTATTGAATTTGCTGATCTTATGAAAAAGAATTCGAAATGAGTATGGTAGGAGAATTGAATTATTTTTTAGGTTACAAATTAAAAAATGTAGCGATGGTTTATTTATTTCTCAATCCAAGTATGCTAAAGAATTAGTTAAGAAATTTGATCTTGATAATAAAAAGCATACTAAAATCCCTATGAGTACATCTGTTAAACTGAATATGGATTCAAATGGTAAAAGTGTTGACCACACTTTATATCGGAGTATGATTGGAAGTCTTTGTACTTGACAGCAAGTAACCCGACCTTTCATTTAGTGTTGGAATCTGTGCAAGATTTCAATTGATCCAAAAGAGTCTCATTTAGAAGCTGTTAAGAAAATTATTAGATATGTCAATGGAACTGTTAATTTTGGCATTCTTTATTCGTACAAGTCTAATACTCATCTTGTAGGTTTTTTTGATGCTGATTGGGCCGGTAACTGTGATGATCGTAAAAGCACCTCAGGTGGATGCTTTTACATGGGTTCAAATCTAGTTGCTTGGCTCAGCAAAAAGCAGAGTTCAATTTCATTATCTACCGCTGAAGCTGAGTACATGGCAATGGGAAGTTGTTGTACACAGCTAATTTGGATGAAACAAATGGACTATGGTTTAGTTCAAGATATAATGATCTATTGTGATAATACAAGTGCTATTAATATTCTAAAAATCCAGTTCAACATTCTCAAACAAAACATATAGATATTAGACACCATTTTATTAGAGATTTAGTAGAAAATAAAATAATTAAAATTGAACATGTCTCGTCTGAAAATCAATAGCTGACTTATTTACTAAGCCACTAGATATTTCAGGTTTGAATCTCTAAGACAAGCCGTTGGGGTTTGCTTAATTGAATAATAGTGTGTTTGTTTCTCATGATTTTTAGAATAAAATTTTCTAAATTTACGGATGTCAACAGGGAGGACTCTTCCCTGATTGTTACAGGTAAAGAATTTGAGAATACTAGCTTCGAACTTTTTGTCTTGAAGAAGGTATTCATCAAGAATTCTCCACTCCAATCACTCCACAACAAAATGGAGTAGTTGAACGGAAGAATAGAGTACTTCAAGAAATGGCAAGGGTAATGATTCATGCCAAAGATGTTGCTAAATATTTTTGGGGTGAAGCTATTAATACAGCTTGTCATATTATTAATAGAGTATATCTTCGAACTACTAAAAGTCCATATGAGTTGTGGAATGGAAAACGTCCTACTGTCAAATATTTTAAAATATTCGTAGTAAATGCTTTATTTTACGAGATAGGGAAAATTTGGCTAAATTTGACTCTCGTAGTGATGAAGGCATTTTCCTAGGATATTCTTCAAATAGTAGAGCGTATCGTGTTTTTAATTTGAGGACTCAGTGTGTTATGGAATCCATAAATGTTGTTATTGATGATGATATTCATGATGTCGTTAATCCTGAAAATATTCCTACTATTGAATCACGTATTCATGAGGAACTGCCCAGTACAGTGAGTTCGGAGTCTGATACTCATAAGGAACCAGACTCGAATGAAGTTGCTGAACCTAGATCTCAATTGGAAGCACCCAGTGGAGTCTCTTCAGAGTCAGATGGTTATGATGAACCAGACTCAGCTATTGATAAAGAACCTTCTTCTAGAGTCAAGTTAAATCATCCTAAGGATAACATTATAGTGATATTAATGAAGGTATGAGACTAAGAAAAAGGATTTTGAATCAAATTGCTTTATCTTGCTATGTCTCTTTAATTGAACCTAAAAAAGTTGAGGAAGCATTGAAAGATGAATTTTGGATAAGTGCAATGCATGATGAGTTGAACCAATTCATACGTAATGACGTGTGGTACTTAGTTCCTAGACCTACTAAGTGCAATGTAATAGGGACTAAGTGGATCTTCAAAAATAAGTCTGATGAGAATGGTGTGATAATTAGAAATAAAGCTAGACTTGTAGCTCAAGGCTACACTCAAGTCGAAGGAATAGACTTCGATGAAACATTCGCACCCGTAGCCAGATTAGAATCTATACGAATGCTTTTAGCTTATGCATGCTCTATGGGATTTAAATTACATCAAATGGATGTAAAGAGTGCCTTCTTAAATGAAATTTTGCTTGAAGAAGCTTACGTAGAACAACCGAAAGGCTTCGTCAATCCAAAACATCCTGATCATGTTTATCGTCTTAAGAAAGCCCTTTATGGATTAAAACAAGCTCCTAGAGCTTGGTATGATAGACTAACCTCATATCTTATAAACAAAGGTTTCTCGAGAGGTGGTGTTGATCGTACCATGTTCATTAAGAAGCCTAAGAATTCCTTTATCATTGCTCAGATTTATGTAGACGATATTATATTTGGTTCTCCTACTGAAACCCTTGCTATTGAATTTGCTGATCTTATGAAAAACGAATTCGAAATGAGTATGGTAGGAGAATTGAATTATTTTTTAGGCTTACAAATTAAAAATTGTAGCGATGGTTTATTTATTTCTCAATCCAAGTATGCTAAAGAATTAGTTAAGAAATTTGATCTTGATAATAAAAAGCATACTAAAATCCCTATGAGTACATCTGTTAAACTGAATATGGATTCAAATGGTAAAAGTGTTGACCACACTTTATATCGGAGTATGATTGGAAGTCTCTTGTACTTGACAGCAAGTAGACCCGACCTTTCATTTAGTGTTGGAATCTGTGCAAGATTTCAATCGATCCAAAAGAGTCTCATTTAGAAGCTGTTAAGAAAATTATTAGATATGTCAATGGAACTGTTAATTTTGGCATTCTTTATTCGTACAAGTCTAATACTCATCTTGCAGGTTTTTTCGATGCTGATTGGGCCGGTAACTGTGATGATCGTAAAAGCACCTCGGGTGGATGCTTTTACATGGGTTCAAATCTAGTTGCTTGGCTCAGCAAAAAGCAGAGTTCAATTTCATTATCTACCGCTGAAGCTGAGTACATGGCAATGGGAAGTTGTTGTACACAGCTAATTTGGATGAAACAAATGCTATTAGACTATGGTTTAGTTCAAGATATAATGATTGTCTATTGTGATAATACAAGTGCTATTAATATCTCTAAAAATCCAGTTCAACATTCTCAAACAAAACACATAGATATTAGACACCATTTTATTAGAGATTTAGTAGAAATAAAATAATTAAAATTGAACATGTCTCGTCTGAAAATCAACTAGCTGACTTATTTACTAAGCCACTAGATATTTCCAGGTTTGAATCTCTAAGACAAGCCGTTGGGGTTTGTTTAATTGAATAATAGTGTGTTTGTTTCTCATGATTTTTAGAATAAAATTTTCTAAATTTATTTTTTTTAATATACTCACGGATCTTATTACATCTTATACTTGATTTTTAACTTTGTCAACAGCATGCTATTTTTTCTAACTTTGGAGTCAGTTCATTTTACTTAAGACTTGTGATAAGTTGCAGAGTCAGTTATGGTGATTGTTAATGATAAGGATATAAGTGTCACATGAAAAGTTTTTTTTAAAGCTTTCCTTTAAATATGGCATGTGGTCTGCGACTACTGAGAAAACAAAAAGAAGATTTTTCGCTAAGTGATAAAGAGTTCACCGCAGGGTGTAGCATAAGGGACAAACTTGTCCTTTCTTTTTTTTACTTTACCCTTTTTCACCTAGGGTTTCAAGACATTTTTTTCTCAAACTCTCTCTCCTCTCACCCGACTATTACCTTGCCGTCGAACCCCCTTGTGCCGCCGACTCTTGTGCTGGTTTTTTCCTTATTTTTTTGCTGCTTTTCTCATCACTCACACTTACTTTCAGGACCCACAGGTTAGTAGTTTAATGATTCTTGTCTCTTATTGCGTTTTTCTATTCGAAATGGTGCGTGTGGTCCCTCGGTTGGACCCAGTTGTATTGTCTTCTAATTTTCTATGTTCTTGTCGGCTTAAAGGTGATATTTCTTATGGATGTTCCTACCCATTGTCCTATATTCTATTCTAGTTCATTCCTCATAGTTTTAACTTCAAATAACCGAAGATTCATGAAGATTTTTTCAAAATTCTGTTTTTTTGTGAAATTCCCTTTTTATTTTTTTGCCTTGATGCTTGAAATACTTATGTTAATCTTAGTTGTTAGTGTTATATTGTGTGTTTACAACTCATTCACATATAGATCTATAGAGTTTACGTTGGTTGTGTTAAACAATATGGATGGGTATGTTCTTTGGTTGCCGCGGGTTACATGCTATAGTTTTGGGGTAATTGTTTGTTTCTCTACATATATATACTGCTTGCTTAGTTACTCTTCGTTGAAATGGGAAACCTTGTTGGACATTGAATAACTTGCAGCTTGTTTTTTTTTAATAACATGTTTTTTATTTGTTAAATTCATTCTTGTTGGTGGCCGAATGTTACATTGTTTGATGCTTCAGATTTTTATATTGATGGTAAGTTGCCTTTAATGGGATGTCATTAAAAATTTTGTGTGTTCTGTTACTCAAATATAAATTCCCGTGAAGGTATCAACTTACATGTTTCATCCCATATTATTAGAATCTAATTCTTTCAATGTTTTTAGGATGGTACGTGTGAAACTACCAGCTCAAAGAGTTCCATCACCTCCTCCTCGTATGACAAGGAAAAGAAAGGCTGCTAGTGCATCCACATCTAAGCCTTCAAAAAGTCGAGCTTCTCAGGAAGACAGAGAGCCTGAAATTCTAGAAGACTTCAATGATGCCTTATTTTACAACCTGAAGCTGAGACTCTTTTTCACACAAAGTTCAGCTTGAAGAGGATTGAATTGGAAAAGGAAGTTCTTATTGAAGAACTCTCCCACCTTCCTGTGATTGGACAACTAACTTCAAGAGGATGGAGTCCTCTTCTCCATCATTTGAGTCCGCCTCCTGCTTCGGTGGTAAAGGAATTCTATACCAACTTCTTTAATATTCATGACTCTTGTTTTTCTACATATATACGTGGGCAAGTCATTGAGATTTCCCCTCCTTTCTTGGCTGAAAAATTAGGGATACCATTTGTTAAAAATCCTCAGTATCCTTATCCTTCCTCTACTCGTCCTCCTTTATCTACTATAGTTAGTTTTTTAATGAAGAGAACCATACAAGGTTTCTCTAGAAAGGAGTTTCAGGAAAGTTCCTAGCCACAGATCATGTTATCCCTGCTAGGATAATCTTCACAAACATTTTCCTAATATTCATATGTCTTCCTTTTCATTTGAAAGGATCAGGTTTTTGTATGCTGTTTTAAACAATGACTCAATCGATTTAGCAACCAACATTTGTGATCATATGATTGACATCTTTCGAAGCAATTCCGGAAACCTTAAACTTTGCTGTGGTTGTTTGATCATGCTTTTTTTGTCTCGTCTTGGCATTACCTTTCCATTATCTGAGACCCGATTGGGTCCTCTCAAGACCATAGGAAAGGATACTATAAAACAATCCGAGTCTCACAAGCGTCAAAATCCTCTCAACGTCATCTCTTTTAGACCGTTCCTCAGCTATCCAATCTGCCCTTATTACTCTTCAGTCTGATATGGCTGTTACTCGACTTGAATTGTCTCAAGTTAGGGCTGATATTAAACTTCTTCAGCCCCCTTCTGATGTTGATTTCAATGGTACTGATGGAGCTGCTGAAGATGCTAAAGGCACTGAGGAGTCTGCTGATGCAAAGAATGTTTCTTCTGACTCTGGGTAGTAGATTTTGGCTTCCTCGGTGTCAAAAAGAGGGAGTAAAAATGGCTACTGTGTTTCTAGAGTTTACATGGGTTTGCTTCTGTTTATTTGTTATGTATTATGTTTTATGGAGACATTTTGTGATTTGGCTTTGTATTAATTTCTGTGTTAACACTTGGTTATGAACTTGAACTTCACTTGATTAGCTTGTGGTATATGAGATGTATTGCCTTTATCTAGTTATGTTCTTTGTGATTGTTTACCTTGTTTTGGTTGAGATAATATGCTTAATTTGGCTAAATGTCAGGGGGAGTACTTCCTCTTTCAGTTGCTTATTGTTATGTGTCTCAGGGGGAGACATATCTCAATTTTTGATTAGATACTACCTGCTGTGCTTATATGTTTATCTTTAACTAACACTAATTCTAATGGGTTGTTTAGAATGGTATTTGTGATAAGCTTTGTTTGCAGGTACTTATATTTCAGTGTGTAGTCCTTTAGAATTAGTTTTTTATAGGGTTTGAGTCTCTATGTAAAATGTCTCTTGTGGTGGTGATCAACAGGTTTCATTATGTTTTTGTTTATAGGCTAGAGTAGGTTTTGTCACGAAGGATGCCAAGGGGAGATTGTGAAAACCGTTTGGCATGTCTCGTGAAAAACAATAGGGCCTTTCTGTTGTTTGTGTTGTTTCTAGAAGGAAATTAGAAAGTGCTTGCTGACCTAGTATCTTGAGGTTAACGTGTGGCTTCCTTAAGGGTATTCTTGCCTTTTTCCCGTGTATCTAGAAGAAAGAGAAGGGGCTGGAGTTTGTTGAGTGGCTGAACGCATGAAATTAAAGAACAAAAAAAAAAAAAAAACAGAATTGGCTCTCATGGATATACACGCAGATCTAACCATTTTTCCGATGCTTCGTCTTTCTCCCTTAAAAGAAAAATTGCTCCAAGATTAAGTTGCTCCAAGATTTCATTCGACTAATTTATCTACTTCTTGATGTCTACTTGTTGATTTTAGTGAAGGCCCCTTTGATGAAGATGGAGTACCTTACGAGAGTATAGATTCGATCACCGTGTTCCCCATATTGCTTCTACGAAGTTGAAGATTCAGAGGTTCTGAATATTGTTGCTGAAGGTTTCAGCCATGGCATTGATTGCACAAGGTTTGTGCATGAAGATTAAGAGTTGTTCAAGATCGAGGTTTCCGTTTGGACTTAGAGGTTCTACGTCATTTGCGATTCGATTTACGGTAAATCGGGTTTGATTCAAAGTGTTTTTGATAGGCTAGGTTAGTCGCTTCAATAGATCACCTTGTAATCAATTGGAAACTAGTGGATTCAAACGGCCTACGGCTCGGAGAGTTTTTTCCCTTAAGGATGTTCCTTAAGGAGTTTCTCTTCGTAACCATTCTCGGTGTTACGTGTCTATTATTGTTCTTAATTTGTTTTGTTTATTCTCTTACTAACCAAGTTTGTTCTTTGAGTTGTGAGTTTATATTCTTGAGCCTTGACAACCTTCATTCACAGATCTGGTTGGTAAGTTATGAATTAAGATTTTGTTATTGGTAAGATTGTTCAATTGATTGCATTTCAATTGTTTTTGTGAATCTAGAAATTACTATTTCTGCGAGTTGAAGTTTCTTCAGAGTTACTTGCAGTTTCTTCGATCCCTGTTTTACAGATTGTGTTTTCTGTTTTGTGTTGATTTGTATCTTATTGTTTTGCTGCCATTTTACTATCTTGACATATTGTAAAACAATGTTATTAATTTGTTTGTTCAAAGAATAGGTTTTAAATTTTAAAAGAAATAGTTAATTGATAATTTTTTAAAAGATACCTATTCACCTCCTCTCTAGGTATTTTTCCGCAAAAGCTGAGTCTAAATTAAGTTTTTCAATATTATATATTTTATGTCAGTAATATAATACTATATTACCAAGAAAAAAAACTTTTCAGAATTTCATTACTAATTCCTGCTATTTTAAGGGTTGATTCATTTTGATTATATTATAATATTATATTATATTTTTATTTTAAAAAATAAAACAAGTTAATTCATTTTGATTATTTTAAAAAATAAAAATGAGAAAAAAAACTTTAAAAAAATTATAAATCATATAATTTTAATTTTAAGTAATACGTGTTAAATTATAATTATAAATAATGTGTAAATCATTAACTTTAAACAAAAATGAAGACTTAATAAAAATTATAAATTCAAAAATTTTTATGATAAATTTAAAAATCGAAAAAACGATTAGTTAAAAAGAGTTAAAACTTAAAAAACTAAAGAGGTAATTAACTTTTTTTTCACTTTTCCTCTTTATTTCTTTTTGTTAATTTTGATATTAATGATAACTTACAGTGCACGTTTGCATTCATCTTCATTAATTGCCCTTTAAAATAAAAAAAAATGTTGAGAAAACAGACATCTTCATTGATTGCCCCTTAAAATAAAAATAAATGTTGAGAAAACAGACAGTTAACATCAGTACTTCTTTTGGCATAAGAAACTGCAACTAACTAGTAAAAAATTCTGATTTGACCAATTAAAATAATTTCTTAAAAAAAAGATGAAAAGACCACTTAAAATAACAAGATCATTAAAAAAAGTCAATTTGTCACACAGCTTTTAATTAGCTGTGCTATCTTCTAGGCATATCTGACATTGCAGCCGAAATTGCAGGCATTTAAAGTTCTGCACTGTATATGAAATTCTGTTGTTACGTTTGGTTTTTTAATATTTTAAAGTATAAAAATTTTTAATATAATAAATATATTTTAAAATTTTTAATTTTTATATACATACATTTTATTTTTTATAAATTTTAATAAATATTAATAAAATTAATATTTAAAAATTTTTTAAAAAATTTTAACAAACAAATACCTTCTTTATTAGAAATCGGCAAAAGTCGACATGCAAAAATCTTCCATTATGCAAGTTGTCCATTGAGAGATCGATAAAAATTGGCTTATTCAATTAAAAATATGTTTTCCGTCATCTTTAATAAAAAAAATTAAATCTAATTATCAACCTTAAATTTAATTAAAAAATATAAATTTTCACTTTATTTTATATTTTACACTCTAAACTATACATTTGATAAATTTCACCTATAAACTATACATTCTTAATATATTGTACTCTCGATTTATTTTTTTATCAAATTAGACGAAAATTAATTATTGTTTGATATGAAACGTTGATTATGAAATTAAAAAAAAAAAAAAAAGTCAAATAGTATTTTAAGTTTAAGGGTATAATCGTTATTTTGTTTGACTGACAAAATAGATAGAGACAGTGCTAGGAATTTGTACTTTGTGGATACAATGTCTCAAATGTAGAGTTTATGATACAAAGTGCAAAACTTTCTTAATGAGAAATTGTATTTTTCAAGAAAAATAACTTAAAATAAAAAAAATTATGAAAACCCAAAAAAATTTATCTTACAAAAGTTTTCTTTTCAAAAATACTTTTTTACTTTCACATTTGAAAAGATAATAAATTTCAAAAACTTTCTCTTTTCAAACATATTTACTATTGACCTCATCATTATTATAATATAAAAAAACATATCTTAGAAAAATTCAAGATGACTATAAAAAAATTATTTTTAAAAATACAAACAAACATAGCATAGACTTTAGATACATGTAGATTTTTATTTTTATTTTTATAAGCGGATGCAAAGATAGATTGGAATTGGCCTGATGAACTTTTCCACTTTAAGGTACACATGAGGCCTATTTCATAACCTCAAACGATTCCTTAGGCTGCTTCAGTTTCACATTGTATGTAATTAATAATTCCTTTAATTTTCTCCCAGCTTAAATTGAACGACCATATCCAACTAAAATATACTCACACATGCATGCATGCATGCGGATAAAACCCACTACTTCCACAACAAAAACATGACTCAAACGACCCCCAGCAGCAGTACAGATCCATCGCCAAAACGACATGCCGGCCCTACGTGTACCATCAAAACAGCTGAGAGCCTGAGGGAGATGCGGAAAGTATATATATAAATGGTATGGCCCGCAAGACGAAAACTCAGCCGCTTTTACAAATTCCTGTGTTGAAGATTGGAGAAAGCCAGCTAGTCATCTTCAATCGCTGCGCTGCTGCGGTAGTCGGCAGCCAATTCAGAAGCGGATAAGATAAAGACGATGGGAATTAATAAGCAGACACGTTTAAATTGTATTTGGTAGATATCATGGAGAAACATACACATAAAGAGAAACAAACATAACTGATGATACCCAAACTGTCCTACTATATGACTAGACAATCTTTATCACGGGATAAATATACTTTTTACTCATCAGTATAGAGATTTTAACATATTATACTTTAAAGTTTAAACAGTCGACTTTGACACATTGCATACTCCAATTATCTTGATAATGTTTCATAAATATTTTGAACTTGTATGAGAAAAAAAAATATACTTTTCACTCATGAATTATTATATATTTTGTACTTTGCACCTTAAACTATTAAGTTTGAGAGATTGCATTCACGAAAACCTATCCATAATATATTGGACCCTCCATCTATTTTTTTCTCCAAATTGAACAAAAATTGAATTTTTTTTTTAATATGAAATGTTGATTATGCCTTAAAAAATTCAAATAGCAATATATATTTAAGGACATAATCTTCGTTTCGTCTTTTTAAAAAAAATATGTTTCCATCCAATTTGGCGGAAAAAATAATGCAATGTGTTAGAGATGGGTAGTTGGTGAGTCAATGTCTCAAACATGGTAATTTTAAGATGCAAAGTGAAAAACTTATGTTAATTCCTAGGTGAAAAATTGGAATTTTTCCTATGAGAAAATTTTGAGAGTTTGACTTTTTATGAGAGTATGTAAAAACTTGGTGAAAAAATTTAAGAATGTTATTATAAAATGATTTTATTTAAGTTTATTAAAAAATAAGAGGAAGAAGATTTGATGGAATTTTTTAATGAAAAAATATTGGAGTTTGTTAAAAAGTAAGAAGAGAGAAGATTTGATGTAGTTTTTTTTTTTTTAATGAAAAATATTGAAGTTAGTGTGAAAAAGTACTGAAATTTTGTATGAAAATTTTGAGATTTTAATGCTTGAGTATAAAAATGTTTATTTTTAAAAAATAATTCTTAAAAAGTTTAAAAATTTTCTTAACCAAACATCATATAGCGTCTAAGACGATAACAACATAGGTGGACACAACAGCACAAAAACTAGGCCTGAACAGGATTGGGCCGAGGGCTGAACCGGCCGACCTAAACCGACCGAAGCCCATTGGCGCAGGCGGTTGGGCGATGGCCCAGGTTGGTCCTCGGCCCAGATTTTTTAAAACCGAAGGAATCGGTTCGGTTTTCGGTGATATGGGTCGGTTAACCGAAAACCGAACCGACCGACCCACTTATCTTTATTTTTTTTTACCCATTCGTGATTCGATTGTGTAGCCCTAACCCTAAGTCCAAAAATCACCCCCCACCTCCAGGCTCAACCTTTAAGCCGTTCCCCCTCCAGCTCTTATCCTTCCCCTGCCGCACCATTCCACCACCTTTCCCGCCAAACCCTAGTCTCAATCGTTTCTGAAGCAGCCCCCTCCGGCCTCTAGCTCTGAGCTCTCATCCTTCCCCTGCTGCACCATTCCACCGCCTCTCCTCCTCTCAGTCGTTTCTAAACGTATGCTTTGTGATGTAGGTGCCTGAGGTTTTTTTTGTTTTTGTTTTTTTTTCCTTTATCTTTTTCTATTTCTTTCTTCTTCTGTATAAATCAAACTAACCTTATTCTTTTCGTTTCTTTGTATTTGGCAGAAATTGGAGTTAGTTTTATTTTGAGGTATGCTCTCACTCTCTGTCATTGGGACTATTTGTTTCATGTTGTTTGGCATCATTTATTAAGCCACGCCATTGCTTTATAGACGTCACAGAGCCATTGTGGATGACAATCATTTTGCTCCAAATGCATAATTCAATTAATTCTTTCTGTGTATGCCCTTTGAACATAATTCTGAGAGTTTTTGATGAGAAGATATCTTTGAACAAAGTTGCAACTGTTGGTGTAACTGTATTTAACATGTTTTAGTTTTCTTCCTTGTCGGCATACATATTCCATTTCACTAATAATCATTTTCATTCTAGTGCCTAGTTGAAAGTAAGAATCTCCTCTTGTATTCTATTGGGTTGTTGATATTGTAAATTGCAGAGAGGCATTGTACAAAAGCCGATACTCTCTTTGTATTTAATTGAATCTGTGAACATTAATTTCTACATTGAATTGAATTTATGGACATTGAATCTGTGAATTTATTGGACATTGAATATGTTGTATTGTGAATATGTGAAATTGTGAATTGGTTCATTGGCTATTATGAATTGAGCTATGTTAGTATATGAAGGATGTGAATAATTACTTAACATATCTTTTTAGCATGTTAGTTTACATATTATGTTAGTAACTTGTATGTCATTGTCATGTGTGAAGAATGTGATAGTGACAGTCTTATTTTCTACATTTCAGTTACTAAATGTTAGATGGACGGTCCTACATCTAAGGGGAGTAATCCTACCCCCCCCCCCCCCCCCCGATAAAAGAGGATGAGGCACCATCTACTATGAATGAAAACTCATCAAATGTTAACAATACTCCAACTCAAACCCAGTCCCAGCCTACTATTCGACCTTTTTTCTAAAAGGAAGGCTAGTAGAGACCCGTCCCAAGTGTGGGACCATTTTACCAAAATGGCTGCTTGTGATTCTAGTGACCCAAAAGCCACATGTAACTATTGTTTGAAGGAGTATTATTGTCACTCTAAGAAAAATGGGACATCATCAATGATACAACATTTAGAGAGTTGCAAGAAGTATCCCTATAGGAGACCAGTGGATAAGAATCAGACTACTTTGTGTTTTGAAAAGAAAGGGGAAGGGTCTGATGGTGGTGCAATTAATAAAATGGGGTTTCACAAGTATGATCCTGAAGGTATTCGGATGGCAATTGCTAAAGTGGTTATTTGTGAAGAATTGCCTTTTAGATTTGTGGAGTCGATCAAGTTTAGAAAAGTTTGTTCGAAAATGGAACCTAAGTTTAATGTGCCTTCTCGTGTTACTGTGGCTAGGGATTGTATGAAGCTATATGATGTGAAAAAGAGAAAGTTGGAATCTTTTTTTAAGTCTTCTGCTAGTAGAGTCTGTCTCACAACTGACACTTGGAGCTCAGTACAAAATTTAAATTACATGTGTTTGACTGCACATTTCATTGATTCTGAATGGAGGTTACACAAAAGAATCATAAACTTTTGTTTAATTCCTAATCATCGGGGGGATACAATTGGGAAGCATATAGAGACTTGTTTGCATGATTGGGGAATAGATAGAGTTTTCACCATCACAGTTGATAATGCCTCCTCAAATGATGTTGCTATTGATTACCTAAAGAGGCATATGAAGGGCAATGTCATGGATGGTGATTATCTTCATATGAGATGTTGTGCCCACATCTTAAACCTTGTTGTCACTGAGGGGTTAAAAGAAAGTGATGAATCAATTGTCAAGATTCGTAATGCAATGAGATATGTGAGGTCCTTTCCTTCTAGATTGAAAATATTCAACGTTTGTGCACAAAAGGAAAAGATTGAGAGTAAAAGGGGATTGTGTCTTGATGTTTCTACCAGATGGAACTCAACTTACCTTATGTTGGACTCCGCTTAAAAATATCAAAAGGCATTCGAACGCTTAGAGGATGATGATGAGCACTTTCTTTGTCACTTTGGTGAAGCTAGTGAGGGGAGAAGGATTTTGGGGCCTCCTGGATGTGGTGATTGGGATAGAATTCGAGTAATTACAAAGTTTTTGAAACTTTTTTATGAAGCTAAATTGAGATTTTCTGGATCTTTGCATGTAACTTCTAACGCATATTTTCAAGAGCTTTGTATGATTCAAAAACAAATTTCAAGGATGTGTGATAGTGGTGATGTTCTTTTAAGTGCCATGGCAATTGGTATGAAAGGAAGTATGAAAAATATTGGGGAAGGTCTAAGAAGTTTAATTTGTTTTTATTCATTGCTGTTGTGATTGATCCACGGTGTAAAATGTTTGCTTTGGAATTGTGGTTCAAACAAATATATGAACATGAGGCTGATTGATGTTAGAAAGTGTAAGACATGTCTTACATCGATTGTATATGGAGTATTCTGCTCAGTTTGGGTCTTCAAGCGAGGTTCAACCATGCAAGGACTCTTTTACTCCACATGGGGGTGATGGGAATGATGTAGACTACTCTGAATCTTTTTGGGGCATTATGGATGAATTTGAATCAAAAACAGATATGGGTAACAAATCTGAAATTGAACAATACTTATCAAATGGTCATGAGGCATGAACTGTGGATTTTGATATCTTAAATTGGTGGAAGATGAATGCCTTTAAATATCCTATCCTTGGCCATATTGCACGTGACGTGATGGCTATGCCTATTTCTACCGTTTCTTCTGAATCGGCATTTAGCACCGGTGGACGTGTGCTTGATCCTTTTCGAAGTTCTTTGAGTCCAAAAACTGTTGAGGCATTAATCTGCACGCAAAATTGGTTAAGGGAAGAACCTAGTTTTGACATTCAACAAACATTGGACAACATTGAAAACTTTGAGGTTGAAGAAGGTAATTTACTAATTTAGTAGTTATTTTAGATTTCTCTTTACTGAAAATCTATTTGTGATGCATAGTATTTACACGATATGTTGTTTTTGGTTTTCAGAAGGCGAAAGTGGAAATGGAAATGCATGATGTCCTTAGGTAATAATATAAATATTGTTTTGATTTCATTTATAAATCTCTGAATTATTGTGACAGATGCTTGAAATAGAATTAATAATTTTTGCCATGTTTCTTGCATATATTTGGAACATTGAAAGTTTGGACTTGGTGAATGCTTGCAAATGAGGAGCTTTAGGAGACTGCAAATGTGGAGCTATTTGGAGACTTGATGAATTTATTTTATTTTGGAATGTATTAACTATTAAGTTATCTTAGTATAGTTTATTTTATTTTGGATTGTATTAAGTTATCTTAGTATAGTTTATTTTACTTTGGACTGTATTAAGTTATCTTAGTATAGTTTATTTTATTTTAGAATGGGCTAAGTTAAGTCTTCTATCAAATTATCAATCACATTTGGTACGTTGTTAACTGCTAAGTAGGATTATTTTAGAATTTATCTTAGTAAACTAAGTTGGGCCTGGGCTTAAAAGCCCAGGGGCCCAACCGAATGAACCGGCCAAACCGACCGAATGAAATTTTCATTCGGTGTGTTCGGCCATCACATTCTATTCGGCCAGCCTCGGTTGTCACATAGTGACAACCGACCATGGTCGGTTCGAATGTGGAAATTCATTCCAACCGAACCACACCGACCATGTTCACCCCTAACAAAAACATAGCAAGCATAAAAGTCTACATAGCTAGAAAAGGTGTAGATTTTGGGGCCAAAACCGACCAGGCCGACCCGAATCACCCCGAAACCAATTGAGCAAGCTAGTTTTGGGCCAACTCAATTTGGCTATCGGCCCAAAAATACCTAGAACCGAACCAAGGGTATATAGGAAATTTCACGTTATTTTTTAGTCTTTTTAATTAAAATATTCTAAATTTATCGAGACGACGTCGTCTCCCTCCCCTTCTTCCCCGAGCCTCAATCGAATCCCTTCCTTTTTGTCTCAGATTGCGTAAGCTCCCTCCCTCAGTTCGGTTGTCAGTAGGGACTGAAAACGTCATTGAGGGGTTGGTTTTCAGCCCTAATAGCTATTAGGAGAAGAAAAGTTGGCCACAAGGAGTTAACAGTAATTCATGCTTCAAGTCTTCCGGCCACAAACACAACATGCACATCAATACTCTGTTTCACAAGAAAGCAATTCCATAGCAAGCACTACGTAACTATGAAGGTCAGGTCCAAGTCTTCAATCATCCATAAGGGATATTTTGGACTTAACACAAACCAGAAAATCATATAGCACTTGAACAAAATTTTTTTTGGTCCTACTATGTATTCGGTCATTCCTTTTTCTTCAAATATACGTTTAAATTTAGCAAAAAGTGAGAGACGCAGCACAATTTTAACAGTCAAATTCTATCAAAAGTCAGGTATTTGTAAATTTTGATAATTCCAAAGTGTTAATAAATTCAGACTCTTAAATGATATCAATCACGTGGCGAAACCTTATGAGAACGAAGTAATTAATGGACAAAACCCGACATCTAGGATAATACGAACTTGTTACAAAATCCGACAGACTGCAGATTTTTTCTTGATTGTAGGGACCCTAATATTGCACTATTGTTCAAAGCAGCTGCCAATTAAATCTCTCTAGCCGACGTCTAAACTCTGAAGTTTGATAGTCCTACGTTGACATGTTTAATTACCAGAAAAGCAATTAATTCGACATGTTCCACACGTTTTAAATTAGCAGAAAAGTCGATCTTAGGAAATCTGTCCCCTTTTTCCACTTTCTCATGTTGGAAATATTGCTGTACTTTTTGAATACTGACAATAATATTTGGACCACCCTAGGGTCTCTTTTTCTGCTGGCTGCTCTATTGAAGGGCTCGTTCGAGATTTTCTTTATATGCAAGTTGAGACGTTTCAGAGGGGCTAAGCTACCGACGGTGACGCTAACTAGTTGAGAACGATGACGTGGTACTAAAGCTTCGAAGACTTTATAGTTAAAAACAAAGGATGTTTTCCTTTGGTCAACATGGAAAATGATACCTGCGCCTGCAATGACGTTGTATTGCGGTACGACAATTTTGTACTGGCAACCCAGTTGAACAACTTTAATCACACGTGGGCTAATTGAAAATAGTAACTCAATTGACAATTCACGTTTTTTCCAACATTTTAAATTATTATCCTAAAAAAATTACACACATAAATTATCCATTTCTAATGCATTGCAAGTTTGATCTAAGGGTATGAAAATATCATAGTTCCTACCGAAAATTTCGGATCCGATTTCAGTATCGAAATTTTAATATTGGTTCCAGCATATTTCGACATTAGAACAGGATCTCATATTTGAGAATTTTTAGAATCGGATACGAAATTAGAAAGTCTGATATTGGAATTTTTGACTTTAGTTTCTTTTTTTAAAAAAAATAATAATCTAGGGCTCAAAGGGTTTTAAAATGGATGCACGTATAAGATTAAACAATTTTTAAGAAATTAAAAAGAATTTTAGTGTTAAAATATGTTTGGATGAAAATTTTGTTTTGGGAGCTGTTACTGTTTTATGCTCCTCTAACCATACCTACGAGACTACGAGAACAGAGATCTTCATCAACCAATTAAAAGCAATCATTTACGGTACACCCTTTATGTGTAACAGTCTAATTTATGGATAGACTGCCTTTTATAGCGACCTTTATCTTAACAATTTGGTCAAGAAACTATGGGATCAGACTAGCTAATTGTTGGCTCTATTTTTCAATTATAGTTTTGATTCCGCATTGTACTGGTTGTTTTGGAGTGTCTGTAAGGATCTCCCACCCTCTTTTATATATATATATATTGTATATTTTATGTCAGCAATATAATATTATATTACCAAAAAAAAACCTTCTCGGAATTTCATTACTAATCCCTGGTTTTATGGGCTGAGTTTCCCCATATATCTTCACAAAGCTCGCTGCAAGTTCAACTGATAATGAGCGTACTCGTGCTGAACCCTTGCATACTCATAAAGAACAGAACACGTAGCTGCATGGAAAGTTTCTCCAAGACTTCTTCAAAGAGTTCCAGCCTCCTCCTTTCTTTCAGGAAGCTCTCTCCGCCTGATCTTTGATGGCACAATTCGTGCTTCTTTATCTATGAGTGCCGCCATTCTATTTCACTCCAGTGGTGATATTTTGCCAACTTGGACCCAAGAATCTAGTTTTACTGACCTGTTAATTGGAGAAGCAGAGGCTGCTCTGATGGCTTTGACTAAAGCATTGGAACTGAAGATCTCCACCTTACTTTTTCAGGGTGACTCAAAAATTGTAATGGGTAGTATTCTCTTGTCCTTCTTGCAAGGATCTTCTGCCAACGTCGCCGTCTTTCCCTGGAAGATTGCATCCATCATCCTCAGCCTCCAACCGCTTTTTCCCTTCATTCCCTTATTCTCACCCTTTAAGATCCCTCGAGCTAATAAATCGGAAGCTCACTGATCATTAGCAGCCCGGGGGGCTACCCACTCCTTTTCTAGAGATATTCCTACACCTTTTCTTCTTAATAGAGACTTGTGGAAGTTTAATGGTGTCAAACTGCCTTACCTTTGGTTTCTTTCTTTCTTTTTAATTTTAGTTTTAAAAAAAGATAATGGCATTTGGTCACATGATCCTCAAAAGCTGTTTTGTACAACACGTTTTGTTGCTAGTCTTATGTTCCGATAAATATGGAATGAAACGAGAATATGGAAATTTCGGTTTCTATATGTGGGTTCTTTTGACCAATTTATTTTTGGTATGAATTGGGTTAGAATTTTGGATAAATTTTTTTGTTATACATCATAAATTAATAATAATAAAATGAAAAATAAACATTCATGTAAAATTTAAAATAAAATTACTATATTTTAAGGTTATGGGCATTTGATCACATGATCCTCAAACGCAGTTTTGTACAACACGTTTTGTTGTAGAGCTAGTTCAATGTCACTCATGGTGGAATAGATAATTATATTAATCAGATATAGTTTTAGAAGTCTTTAAAAATAAAGTAGTTTTGAATTTAGGATTAATAACCTTCTCAGTCTTTTGGTTTTGACTGAATTTCAAAATTAGTTCTTAAGTTTTCTCCTAACGTCATCACAATTAGGGGCGTGCAAAATCTTGAACTTTCACTGAAATTTCGATTATGGCATCCACTACAAGTTTTTGCTACAGGAGTCAGCCTTTAGATAGTGGTACCATAATCAACTACCAGGGGTAGTGTGCGGGTTGTGTTTAAGACTTAGCGTTTGCTCCTAACGAAGGTTCGAATTACAATAGCTTCATTATACTCTAATAGTCCTCGCACTATATGTAATTGTCAAGTTTAAGTAATGGTAAGTTTTGGCCTAGCTTCATAATAGTGCATTCCTTGAGGCTTTCTTTTTTTCAAAAAAAAAAAAAAAAGGAGCCACAATCCAGTTTCATAGGTGGTGTTTGCATCCTATTATTTTTATCTAATAAAATAACTATAAAAATCTCTTTTTCTTTTAAATTATTTATTTTTATTATAAAAATTTATTCAAATCAGAATGAAATTTTAAGATAAAAATTTATTTGATAAAATTTATAAACTCAAAAAACTTTATAATTAATTTAAAACTGAAAAAAGACCATTTGATAAAAATGGTCCAAACCCGAAATAAGTACTTAACCCTTTTTGTTTTCCTCTATGTTTCTTTTTGTTAACTTTGATATTAATGATAACTTATAGTGTACGTTTGCATTGATTTTCATTGATTACCCCTTTACAAAAAATATTATTTCTAAACTTTGACTAAACAGACAACTCACATCAGTAATTCTTTGTATTAGAAACTGCAATTAACTGGTAAAATAATCTAATTCTGATTTGACCAATTAAAATAATTCCTAGAAGAAGAAAAGACCACTTAAATAAATTCAATTTGTCACACAGCTTTTCATTAGTTGTGCTATCTTCAAGGCGTATCTGACATTATGGCAGCCGAAATCGTAGGCATTTAAAACTCTGCACTGTACGTGAAATTTTCTATTGAAGTCGGCAAAAGTCGGCGTGCAAAAGTCCTCCGCTATGCATGCTGTACATTGAGAGGTCGGCAAAAGTCGGCTTTTTTAACTTAAAAAAATAAGGTTAATTACAAAAATCTCCTTCGAATTATAATATTTTTTTTAAAATTTTCTTAATCTGTTAACCTGTGTCAATTTGATTCTTAAACTTAATATAACATATTTCGTAATACGTGATAAACGGGTAAACTTCTAATGAAAAGACTAAATTGCCTCTATTATTGACTTGATTGGTTTGAAGCATTCTTGGCTCCTGTCGACTTGACCGACGTTACTTTGGTTCAAACCCTGGCCTCGTGAAACTCAAAAATGCTGATGAAGCTTTTGGATGCCACTTTATCAACTTTTGACAGCGTACTTGAGAGGTTCACATCAGAAGTTCACATCCAAGAGCAAAGCCAACCTGATACTTTTCTTGGCAGACACAGACGCTTCTACCTCTCTTAGCTAATGCCCTGGTAAATAGTCTCCATTTTTCTGCTCTTTCTTTCGTCCTTTCAATCTCCCTTGGATTACGCCTCACCTTTGTTGGTAACAAACCATTATGCTTTCTTTTTTCTTATTACAAATTTTTGGACTGATTCTAGTAGTATGGGTTCTTTCAGAATACACAGAGCCACTACCACCTTCATCTACAGAATGGTTAGCCGTACCACCTTCAAAGAGAGGAATTGGATTTAAATTTGGTGAAAAGCTCGCCTGTAAATTCGTTGTTTTTGTAGATGTTGTGGAGGTGATTTGCTGATTTTGATTTGTGTGGTTTCTGGGGTGCAAAACCCTTCTAAACTCTGTAAATTTATTTACAATCAGAGGCTTGGAGGCTGTTAAGTTGAGTTTGCAGTTTGAAAGAATTTTCCAGAAAGGGTATTACTTGTAAGCATCTTTTGGTAGAATTGGATATAATACTTCTAAAAGATTGTGCTTTTTCTATATCGAAGAGTTGGGGAGTATCCCATCTCACAAGTGATTGTTCTAATCTCACTCTTGAACTCCACAGCAGAAGAATGTGGGGAAAGGGGAAAACTTTACAGTTATGAAGTAGCAGTGATGGGTGACATCATTTTTTTTCACAGATCCATTTTTCCCTTGTACCTTTCAATGATAATTTTTCCGCAGGTGAGGGCTTTAGATCAGTGACAGCAATTGGGCTTTTTAATCTCTACTCTTGCATCTCAGTACTCACTATAAAAACCCATAATTTGTACCATTATTTGTTCCAACCGAGAGACTACCCCTGGGAGTTCTAGCACCTGAATCCTTCGTTTTGTTCTTTCGAATCCAAAGAGCAAGAACAAAGTAGCATAACCAAAACAATAACAATGGAACTTGAATCCTTTGTTTTATTCTGCTATTTTGGTTTCGAGGACGATGAAGTGCGATCTGGAATTAATGGAATGGGGTCATTTTGGTCTTTTCAATATGAGGTAGCTCATGTGTTTATCACGTGTGACGGAATACGTCGTATGACATCGTTAAAAATGAGTCAAAAATAAAAATAAAACATTTATATAAGTTTAAGAAGCTGAGTTGACACGAGTTATAGGGGATTTTGAGATAAGTGGTATAGTTCGAAACCATATTTTTGTAATTAATCCCAAAAAATATTTTTATCTTTAATAAAAAAAATCTAATTATTAACCTTAATTTTTATTAAAAAAATACAAATTTTCATTTATAAGCTCGAACTATTTTACACTTTGCACTCTAAATTAATACGTTTACTCACAAATTACCCATATCCTTAATACATTACACTTTCGGTCTATTTTTTCAGTCAAATTAAATAAAAATTGACTTTTATTCTATGCAAAATGTCGATTATACAATTAAAAAAATAAAATAACATTTTACATTTAAGAGTATAATCATCATTTTGTTTAAAAAAAACATTTTTCATTTAATTTAACGGAAAAAAATAGATGGAAGGTGTGATGTGCTAAGGATTTGATATTTTGTCGATATAATGTCTCAAACGTAGTAATTTAAGATGTAAAGTGTAAAACTTATGATGGGCGAAAAGTGTATTTTCTTTTAAAAAAAAAAACCTTAAAAGTAAAAAAAAATTTACAAAAATTCATAAAAATACTTTTTTCCTTTCATCGAGCGATAATAAATTTTTCTATGGACCCACCATAATTATAGACATAAAAAAAACATATCTTAAAAGAATTTCATGATCATAACGAAAAAAAAAACATAACATATTAACGTAGACCTTAGATGTAAAGTTGCAAAGATAGATTTTTTCTAAGCAGATGCAAAGATAAATTGGAATTGGCCTCATGAACTTTTCCACTTTAGTGTACACATGAGGCCTATTTCATAACCCTAAAACGATTCCTTAGGCTGCTTCAGTTAATTCACATTGTATGTAATTTCTAATTCCTTTAATTTTCTCCCACGCATGCATGCGCTTAGAAACAAATTCGGATAAAACCCACCACTTTAACAACAAAAACATGACTCAAACGACCCCCAGCAGCAGTATATATCCATCGCCAAAACGACATGCCGGCCCTACGTGTAACATCAAAAAGCTGAGGGAGATCCGGAAATTCTGGTAAGGCCCACAAGACGAAAACTCAGCAGCTTTCACAAATTCCAGTGCGTTGAAAATTGGAGCTTGGCATCTTCGATCGCTGCTGCAGTAGTCGGCAGCAAATTCAGAAGCGGATAATATAAACGACGAAAGGAATTAAGCAGACACGTTTAAATTGTATGGGCAATCTATCCATGGAGAAACATTCACGTATAAACAGAAAACAAACATAACTGATGATGCCCAAATTAACTGTCGTACTATATGACTAGACAATCTTTATTACGATATGTATACACTTTTCACCTATGAGTTTTAACACATTACGCTTTGAGAATGTTCATGTAAATTGTCATAATTTCTATAGGCAAAATAATATTTTAATTAATATATTTTCATTTTAAAAAGTATAAAGCAACTTGGCTTGTCTATGGATGTTCTGGAGGGTTAAAGAATGTGGAAGAGACTGCTGAAAGGATATCTTGAAGATCTAGAATGTGGAGAGTGTTTTATAGAGTCTGAGTATTTATGTTGGTATGGTCAGCCTATAGTCAGACCAAGGTTTGCTAAGCGGACTTTTTAACAAAATTAGTTTTAAGTCTTGAAACTTAGTCCAAACCTCCTCTTTTATCCATTTTACCTTTCTACCCCTACCTAAACACTATATAAACATACTCTTAAGCCTCAGCCATTTTTTACGTACATTAAAATTACTTACCTCTTAAAAATCCTCTCTAGACAATTTTGTACTTAGTTTCTCTCTCTAAGCCAAGCACGTTCTATTCTTTGATCTAATTGTTGGAGAGAAATTTTTCTTGTAACTGGTGAAAGTTGATGTTGTTGGATATCGATTAGAGAAGAATTGATAAGTCCTATGTATTTCTAAGAAGAACATATCACCAAGACTCAACTTTTCTGGTGATTTTATTAAGGAGTAAAGTCATAGTTAGCTCTCTATATTTGGACAAAAATCAAATAGCTCCCGTAACTTTCAATCCAACAATTTGAAACCCATAACTTTCAAAACTTATCAATCTTCGCTTTCGTCTAAATCAAGCGTTAAGTCCGATAGAAAATCATACAAAATGACTAAATTGCCCCTCCAAGGCTAAATTTTAAAAAATAAATACAAATTATAAAAATTTAAGAAATAAATTAAAAATAAATAGATTATTGAAATAGAGTTTTAATAGTTTTATTTAAAATATTAATTTTAAAAAAATATATATTATTTTTTATTTTTTATGAATTTTTTAATATTTTTAGTAATTTTATTTTGGAGGGACATTTTGGTCATTTTTCATGTTTTTCCGTCTGATTTAGACAGGAGGCGAAAATTAATAAGTTTTGAAAGTTTTGGGTCTTAAATTGTTGGATTGAAAGTTATAAGAGTTATTTGATTTTTGCTCAAACATAGGGGTCTAACTATGACTTTACCCATTTTATTAAATATCTTTAGTCATCTTAATTGTTATAGTGAAGACCTAGTATCTTAGTTTATCAATGTTAGAAGATAAAGATATTTATGTTATCAGTTATGTTGGTGTAAATTTGCTGATAAATTATGTTGCCATAAAATTGTTGTAGCACTAAGATTTTACAAATTTGCTATTTTCAATTTATTGAAAATTATAGTGATATTTTTCTGTGAAAGGAATAAGGATTGTTAAATTTTTTAAATACCTATTAACCCCTCTCTAAGTATAGTATTGGGTCTAAAGTTTATTTTCACACTTTTAACAGTCAAATTTGACACATTGCAACCTCCAACTAGCTCTATGATATTTGGTAAGTAAAAATTTTAATAATTTTGAATTTGTTTGAAAAAAAGGAAAAATACAATTTTCACTCATAAACTACCACTTATTACACCCTAAACTACTAAGTTTGAAAGATTGCACCTACAAACTACTCATCCCTAATGCACTGTACTATCCGTTTATTTTTTCTATCAAATTGAATGGAAGTTGATTTTTTTTTTAATACGAAATGTTGATTATGCCCTTAAAAGTCAAATAGCAGTTTATATTTAGAGACATAATCGTCGTTTCATTTTTCAAAAAAAGTGTCTTTTCGTCCAATTTGGTGGAAAAAATAGACGAAGGTTACAAATTTTTTAAAAAAATTTCTTAAATATGATAGTTTAGGATGCAAAGTTCAAAACTTATGTTAATTCGTGAGTGAAAAATATATTTTTCCCGTAAGAAAATTTTGAAAGTTAGTGAAAAAGTTCAAGAATATTATTGTAAAATGATTTTTATTTAAGTTTGTTGAAAAGTAAGAGGAAAAAGATTTAATGGAATTTTTTAATGCAAAAATATTGGAATTTGTTAAAAAGTAATTAGAGAGAATATTTGATATGATTTTTTTTTTATTAAAGTTAGTGTTAAAAAGTATTTAAATTTGTGTGAAAATTATGTGATTTTGATTCTTGAGTATAAAGATGTTTATTTTTTAATAATTCTTGAGAAGGTAAAAAAAATTTCTTAACCAAAAATCATATTGTTCCAAAACGATAACAGCATATGTGGACACAACACTACAAAAACACAGCAAGCATAACAGTCTACATAACTTGTAGGAGAAGAAAAGTTAGCCACAAGGAATTAACAGAAATTCATGCTTCAAGTCTTCCGGCAGCAAACACAATAAGCACATCATTTCTCTGTTTCACAAGAAAGCAATTCCATATTCTACAGTAAGTACTGAAGGTTCAAGTCTTCAATCATCCATAAGGGTCATTTTGGACTTAACACAGGTCAGAAAATCATTTAGCAGTTGAACTAATTTTTTGGTCCTACCATGCATTCAGTCATTCCTTTCTCCTCAAATATAGAAAGTTGAGAAGTGATACACAATCTCGACGGTCAGATTCTATCAAATATCACGTATATATAAATTTTGATAATTCAAAAATATAATATTATAAAATTAATAATTCAGACTCTTAAATAATATCAAGCACGTGACGATCGAAACCATATAAGAAATAAGAAATAAGAAATTAATGGACAAAATCCGACAGACTGCAGATTTTTTCTTGATTGTAGGGACCCTATTGGAGAATTGTTGAAAGCAGCTGCCAATTAAATTTCTCTAGACGACGTCCGAACTCTGAAGTTTGATAGTCATATGTTGACATGTTTAACTACCAGAAAAGCAATTAATTCGACATGCTACACACGTTTTAAATTAGCAGAAAAGTCGATCGTAGGAAATCTGCCCACTTTTTCCACTTTCTCATGTTGGAAATATTGCTGTACTTTTTGAATACTGACAATAATATTTGGACCACCCTAGGGTCTCTCTCTTTGCTGGCTGCCCTATTGAGGGTCTCGTTCGAGATTTTCTTTATGTGCAAGTTGAGACGTTTAACTGATGGTGACGCTATCTAGTTGAGAACGATGATGTTGGTACTAAAGCTTCGAAGACTTTATAGTTAAAAAAATGGGATGTTTTCCTTTTTCCTGGGTCAACATGGAAAATGATACCTGCGCCTGCAATGTCATTGTCTTGCGGTACGACAATTTTGTGCGCTTATTGAAAATCGTAACTCAATTCACAATTGACGTGTTTTCAACTTTACACCTACTGAGATTGCATACATAAATTAGGTATCTCTAATACATTACAAGTCTTGTTCTTTTTTTTCTGCCAAATTGATCGGAAATTGAATTTTTTAATATAAAATACTGATTATTTTCTTAAAAAGTCTAATAATATGTTACATTTAATGGTATAAACTGTCATTTCATTTTAAAACAATTAGTTTCCACCAAATTTATAAAAATTGATAGAGGGTGTAATGTGTTAGGGCTTAGTAGTTTATAGGTACAATGTCTTAAACGTAGTAGTTTAGAGTGTAATATATAAAACATATAGTAGTTCGTGAGTGCAAATATTTTTTTCCCCTTTTTTATAACGAAAAAAAATCTTGCATATAGTTTGATTATAACATGTACATGTGGCACAATCTTCATTGTTCATCTTTTTTGAAGGATACATAGATTAATTTTGATTGTTTAATGTGATGAACTAATTTGTAACAAGGACTGATTATTTATAACTCTTTTTGCTCATAAGCAAGCTAGCCTTGGTCGGACCAATGGGATGAGGATGAGTATATAAATCAATAAAGACGAAGGAGATATGAATTCAATTCAGGCGCGTAAGGGCTTGGCTTGACCCTGTGTTCTCTCTTAGTCGAGTTGGAGGCAAAAATTGGCAAAGTTCATCATTTAGTGGCGGGGTGTTTATAGAAAAGAAGGTGTCACCCAACGATTGGCGGACGTACTTTGATCCAATCAATCGATCGATCAAGAGGCTAATCTCTTTTGTTTGGGCTGGTAGCTAAAAAAAAAAAGTCCTCGCTTTCTCTTGAACAAGAGAAGGGTAGCATAGCATTAGCTTCAATTGAACAAGCTCAACCTTGAAAAAGAAAGTTAAACCCTTAAAGTGACATTGATCCTGTAGTTTAGGAGCATAAAGTGACCTTTCTTTTCACTTTAATTTCTTAATTATATTCTATAACTATAATATTTCTGCCCAAGGAAATATAGCAATCTTCTTGCCATAAATTTTTTTTTATTTTTTCGAAAGGAAAATACACTTTACACTCTCTAATACTGCATCTTTTATAATTTTGCACTGCAAACTCGTGAAACCTTACACTTACACGTCTACCTACCAATAAATTTAGACAACTCATGTTATAATTTGACTGTTACCATTAAAAAGACAATTCACGTAAACGATTTAATAATGAAATTAATTATAAAATAATTTATAATTAAAATTGCAAAACTAAGTATATTTCAAAGGTGTGAAGTATAATTTTGTCTTTGTTGACGTTCTAGATTCTTTACTTTTGTTTTTCTTAACAAAGGTGGGAAGAAAAGAAGGTCCTTATCTTCGTTATCTTTCTTTTGTAACGTTAACCGACAATGTCCTTTAATTAGCTTTATCCGTTCTTCGACCAATGTTTTTCGAAGGTGGAGACTCTAGAGAACGAGACAGAGACGGACAGCTCAATTAAAGAGAGCGACCTTTAGAAAGTAATTAAGTGTACTGCATGCGCCGTAAGGCAAATTTTATAGTGCCGTCTTCTTTTGACAAGTTCTCTTCTATTGGATATTGACAATCGTACCTATTAACATGCTTTCCACGTTTTACGCAGTCTCTATTGACAATACCTCACGTTTCTCCAGGAACATGTTACATGTTTGTAAAAGTCACATTGAGGATATGTTTCTAAAGATTTATCTTCGGTGCACATCCTAATTTTTTCTTTGTACCAAACATTATCTCAATAACTAAGGTGGAATTTGAGATAGGTTATCAGGTCCTGACAATGGTATCTCAACTCTGGCGCTATATTGGTCTTTCGTTGATCGGCTAATTTTTTATAGATGAAATGACTAATATGTCTGAAACATAAACCATAGAAATAGGCTTGTTCAAAATTGTACCCATAGACTAATTTATTAAAAATAAATATCATAAGGTGATGAATCAATTGGTTTACGAAGGCTATTCACTCGAGAGTAAATCCTTCGATGATTAATTCAGCTCTTTTGTATTATTTTTTTTCTCTAAATCGGTAATTGTTGTGTTATGAATTGCATACAATTCTTATTTTTTGTCCTTCATTTTTATAGTGATTTTTTCACCCTTCCCATAGTGCTCCTTTTCAGGCTTCCTCTTCCAACTACTCCATATTGTGGTTTTTGGATAGTGGACAGTTTTCCTTCCATCGTGTGTATTCAATCGTGGAACTTTATCTTTGTGGGTCACCTCTTTAGTTGACGAATTCTTGTAGGGCTTATCTTTAAGGATTTCTTAAAATTGACCCCTTTTGGGCCCAATTATATAAATCAAGATCTTTATAGGCCGATTATCTTCATATTTGGTATCATAGAAGGATTACAGCAGTAATTAAGCTTAATTTTTTAAAGTGGTGGGACCAGTAGAAAATATGTTTAGGAAGAGAAAATTTTGAAATATCAATTGGTAAGCGTAAAAGTTATGAAAATGTGTTTGGGACAGAACATTGTAATTTTCTGTTTTGTCGTTGACCGTATTATCATGCGGTATTTTGTACCTTAAAAATAGAATCCCATAGAAAAATCGAGGAGTTTGGTAGGTTTAACTTGTTAATTTAAGGAACCAATATGAACAAGAAGTCATCAAATTTCAACTTTCTTCCTTCGAAAGCCCAAATTTCCAGCCCTATATACTAACCCCCAAGTACGGTCCAGATGAACATTTACATCCCCGAGCCCAATTTTCAACTTCAGAAAATCCTAAACAAAATTTTAGTTTTCTACAAGAATCGGATATTGAACCGAAGAGGATCTCAATCTATATGCTCAATCATATAATTATTTATAATTTATTATAAAAAATTTTAAATAAATAATATAAATTACAATAATTTCCACAAACCATAAGGGTCTCGACATTTTGTACTATAAATTATTAGTTTTATTATATTTTTTAGGTAACGAGGAAAATCCAGACACCCATTCAGATGTATCTAGCTTAGTATTCGCAAGATTTGGATTCAATGCCATGACAAACCCCGAAGAGACTGATTGACCCACTAACCAGTCCTCTATTAAGTTGTAAGTATTTTGTGTGAGTGGAGGCTTGAACTCCTGAGTATTCACTTAACCCACATTGTTAGAGGCCTCCGCTGCCACTTTAGCTACCCGGGTGAGTTTAGACATTGACCAATCCCCCAATAAAGTCGTGAGTTATTTTTGTTATATTGCACGCACAAGCTATTAATTTTATACACTTTTGACCGAAAACTCTGATTTTTGTAAGAATGAGTATCAGAATTAATGGAACCGGAATGACCAATTCTAATTTCGTTCTGGTATTCATCGGAATACCATTTTTTTTTGTTATGGTTCCATTCTGGTATTTTACCAGAATGGAGCTGGAATTTTCGGAATCAGAACTGAAAATTCCGATTCAGCATGTGGGCTTTTTTGGACATATTTTTTTGGGCCCTAATAAGTTAAAAATATTTTTTTGGACTGAATTTTTGGAAGATTTTTTTATCATTCATCTTAAATGTAAACATTCAACCAAAATCTAGATTCTAAAATAAAAATTTAAACAAATTCAGTACTCATCATATGTTACATGTTATTTTGAGTCCTATTTTTTTTTTTTCGAAAAAAAAAAGGGAATTGAAAATTTTGGTATTTTTTTAGTTATTCATCACAAATTAACAATAAATGTAAAATTTTCATCCAAAATCTAGATTCTAAAATAAACATTCAATCAAATGACATATGTTTATTCTTTATTTTGAGCACTATTTTTGTTTTATTTTGTTTGAAAAATCGGAACCGAAAATTTTGGTAATTCAGTTTTGGTTTAGATTCTGAAAATTGTCAAAAATGACTTCTAAAATCGGAATGGAACAATAAATTCCAATTCTTGCTGGAATTTTTACTCACCCTTAGATTTTTGTAGCATTGTACGCACCAAACAGAGGATGTAAAGTGTCTAAAATTAATAGTTAATGAGTAGAATATGATAAAAATAATATGGGTGCATAATGTAAAGACCCTCATAGTTGGAGAGTACAAAGCGCATTTATACCTAAAATTTATTAACCTTATATATTTTTACCTCCTTATATAAGAAACGTGTAATACTATATTTGGATAATACATTTGTCATACGCAAAGGAAATAAGTTGAGATGGGGGCAGATAAATTGCAGAAGGAAGCCCATTGGAAAAAGTTATGGTCTGAAGTGTTTACTAGGCTAACTAGTCGGTATGGGAACGGGTTTCGAACCCAGAAACTGGAACCAAAAATTGTAACCAAACTATGTTAGGGTTTTTGCTCAAGACTACTAGTTTGCTATCCATGCATAACACCAACCACCTATACCCCTCCGACAGGAACCAAACGCCAGAGGCTGAATTCCACTCGAACTGACTCTATGCTCCAAGAACAAAGACTTGCGGTCTCGCTATATGATACCACGACTTCACAAGGTACCCGCCTAAGCCAGTACCATTTCAATGCCCTCATGTACCTCTGCTCCAACTCTGTCACAGAACCATTGCTAAAAGCCTTGGCTTTGGAGCATGGCTTTTGCATATTCGATCAGATGCTGGCGATCAACATCAACCCTATTAATGAGGCCTCGATCACGGCCGTGGCACGCCTCACTGTGGCAAAAGGCGATGGAGATTATGCATTTGAATTAGTAAAGAGCATGGAGAAATATGTAGTTGTGCCAAGGTTGCACACGTACGAGCCAGCATTGTTGTGTTTCTATGAGAATTCGGAGGCGGTGAAGGTGTATGAGGTTGACCATATGGCATTGATAGGCGTGAGTTTGGAGGAACCTGAACTCGCTGCATTATTGAGGGTGAGAGCAAAGACGGGAAGGGTCTTTGAGTTACTTAGCTTAGCTAGACTTATTCTTCTGTTGTAACAGTTTTCATTTAGTTGAAATAGTTAGTATAGCAAAGGTCTTATATAAAATCAGAACACTCATTGTAAATTGTATTAACACAATTCGTATCATTCAATATACGACTGATGTATTCCAGATCCTTCTCTATCTTCATCTCTCTCCCTACTCCATAATCAACATGGTATCAGAGCAATGGTCACGCTCTTCTTGCACTCTGTTTTTCAAAACCTTTGCTATAGTATTGCTAGTTGATTCGATCCATGTCTGGTGAAGAAATTGAAGTCCCGAATTCCCTAAATCCCCAAAATCTTCCAAGTCCTTCGATTTGCATTCAAGATTCAATGACTGACAGTGCATACATCATCACATCAGGAGATACCTCAAATGCACCGATTGTATGTCCATCTCTCAATGGTAAAAACTATTACTCTTGGAGTTGGGCTATGCTCATAGCTATAGGAGCTAGAAATAAGTTTGGTTTTCTGGATGGTAAAATACCTCAGCAGCTTCTAGTGATCCAAAATTTAGCACATGATATAGATGTAATCTCATGGTTTCTTCTTGGATCTGTGCTTCGGTTTCACCAAAAATCGTACAAGTTATCTTATATATCAATTCGGCAGAAAAGATGTGGAAGCTACACAAACAAATATTTGAATAGAGCAATGAACCTCGAATTTTTGAGTTGCAGCAGGCCATTAATGCCATTACTTAAGGACAAACTTTTGTTAGTGAGTATTTCACAAGATTAGAATCATTATATAATGAGTTACATCAATTTTCTCCCTGACTGACTTGCACATGTGGTGTTTATAATAATTGCACCTGTAAGGTTTTGAGAATTATTGCTGAAAGAGAAGAAAAGCATTTAACTATGATTTTTCTCATGGGATTAAATGAAACCTATCTTCCTATTCATGGACATATTCTGTTAATGAAACCTTTTCTTACCTTGAATGAGATTTATTCTCTGATTATTCAAGAACGGAAAATGAGCTTCATTCGTGGTCCTTCATTTGTTCATGAGAACATTTCCATGTGACTTCTTCTGATGTCATTGCTGCTGCAGTTCCTCGAAGGAATTTTAGTCCCAAAGAACGTCCGATCTGCACTTATTGTAACAGAAAGGGACACATTCGTGAAAAGTGTTTTGAGTTGCATGGATACCCTTCAGGTTGGGTACCTAAGAAAAATTCATTTGTTGATTCTCATCCTCTGCCATCTTAGCACGCAGCACACCATGTTTTAGCTTCGCAGGAAGTTTCTTCCAGTTCTGCAATTTCACAAGATTAGTTGCAGCAGCTTCTCACTCTTCTTCAATCTCAAGTCAAGCCCGAAACTCAATTAAGCATCCTGCTATCCTCTGAAAATCTGCCTTCAACTTTTGCTAACATGGTAGGTAGCTCTTTTTCTTCTATTAATTCCACACATACTTGGATTGCTGACAGGGGAGCAACCGACCATATGGTCTGCTCTCTTTCCCTCCTTTCCACAATTACAAAGCCTTTACATGCTCAAGTCAGTCTACCTAATGGTCATTCGACTGAGGTTACACATATTGGATCAGTCATTCTTTCTCCAGATTTAACACTACGTAATGTTCTTTATGTTCTTTCATTTATCTTCAATTTGATTTCTGTCAACAAGCTCACTTCAACCTCTCATTTAGCCATGATTTTCTTGTCTAAAAAGTGCCTTATACAAGATCTGCATGCTTCAAAAACGATTGAAGTGGCTAATTAAAAGGATGGCTTATACTTGTTTCAATCTGGTTATATTTTCTCTTGTCCTTATTCTTCACATTCTGTCTATAATGTTACTTCTACAATATGGCACAATAGATTAAGTCACATGTCTTTTTCCCGAATGGCTTTCTTAAAATATGTCATTCCCAATGTGATCCTTGTGACATTTGCCCTTTAGCAAAACAACATCATTCTTCATTTCCATTAAGTTTCATTAATACTACTTATCCTTTTGAGATCATTCATTATGATATTTGGGGTCCTTTTGCATTAACTACCAATAATGGTCATCATTATTTTTAGACTATTGTTGATGACTATACGTAATGCACTTGGTTGTACCTTATAAAATTCAAATCCGAAACTCAAAGTTTCATCAGTTCCTTTTTAGCTTGGTTGAAACTCAATATCATTCTAAAATTCGAGTTCTTAGATCAGATAATGGACTTGAATTTAACATGCCTTCTTTCTATTCTTCTAAAGGGGTTATCCATCAAACTAGTTGCCCCGACAGCCCTCAACATCTCTTGAACATTGCACAAGCTATTCGCCTTCAATCCAATGTTCCTTCAAAGTTTTGGGGTGATTATGTCATGACTGCCACATATTTGATTAATCGCACCCCTTCTCCTTTTCTTAGCAATAAATCTCCTTATGAGATGTTATATAATGTCAAGCCCTCCTACTCTCATCTACGCTCTTTTGGTTGTCTTTGTTTTGCCACAAACACTACTCCTCACAAAACAAAATTTGCTGTCTGTGCCCACAAGTGTGCATTTTTGGGTTATCCATTTGCTTCTAGGGGTTACAAACTTCTTAATCTTAAAACACATTGTATTTTTGTTTCAAGAGATGTCATTTTTCATGAATCCTCCTTTCCCTTCAAAGATTCTTCTCTTGTTTCCTCTCCTCCCTCATTTGATTTTTTTTCTTCCTCATTCAGCCCCTGATTTTACTTCTATTTCTGCACCATCTACCACACCTCCACAAGCTGAAATTACTCATTCTTTTGTTCCTGCATCTCATGCGTAAATCCAAGGATTAAGGCAACCCAAGAGAGGGGGTAAATTGAGTTTCCAAACTTTTTCATTTTTAACCCCCAAAGTCGTGTTTGCAAAGTAAATGATAATTTAGCACAAGTATTTAAACAAGTATTGATACGATAAGTAAATAAATGTTAAATGTAAAGAGTAGAGTTAGAGAAGCAAACATGAGATTTTTAGTTGGTTCGGAAAACCGCCTATATCCACCCCTCAATCTCCTTTACCGAGCCTTGAGTTTTTCCACTATCTTCAAATAGTGTACACTCTAGCTTCTAGGTGCTAGAGAACCTTACAAGTGCTTTCTCAGACTCAACACTCACAACCCAAGTGACTTTTGGTCTCACCACTCACAATCCAACCAAGCTTGAGATATACCCTATCTAAGCTTCTTCTTTAGTGAACAACCTCACTAAAGGAATCACCTCTTTTGATAGGAGGATACAAGAAACAAACTCTCTCAAAGAGTGGATAAGAAAATGAAAAGCTCTATCTCTTTTGATTCACACAATGATAAGGATGTGAAATGTGATTTGTGTGAATGATATGAGAAATATGAAATAAGAAGGTTTAAGATCTTTCTCAAGCTATAGAAATGATATGTGGTCGTTCTCTCTCATTTAGAGACAATAGGAAGGTTTTTATATAGGCCATATGAGAAAACTAGCTATTAAGGGTCGATCTGACAATTTTACCGTAGTACCAGTCGACCGTTTCATGTACCGGTTGACCGCTTCAACTAGCGTTGCTCAACGGTCATAAAATTTGAATGCTGTCAAATTTTGTCCCATCATCCGCTTCATGTAGCAGTCGACCTCTACAAATCATTTTTATAGACCACTACAAATAAAAAGCCCCTTTTTGACATCTCTGAAATCTTATTTCAAAAACCAACTTCCCAAAAGTATAACCAAGGCTTGGGAGTTTATATAAGGATGATTTGAAAATGTTTAAAGCATTTTTTGATTGTCAAACTTGTGATGAGAGATTTATGCACAGTTTAAAAGATATGCAAGTAAGTGATTCAAATCCTTGTCAAAAGTGAAACTAAGAGTTACAAGATTATACCTATGGTCTTAAATTTTCACTTTTGAGCTCCTTGCATCTTCTTGATCTTCAATCTTCTTGTCTTTGGCTCTTTGATAAAAATGTCTTTGTCTTTGAAGATGTCCATTTTGTAAACTTAATCATTTATTGAAATCATCAAAATATCAATTGTGAACAAAAGCCAAAATCATGATCTTACACCAGATCATCATGAGCTGTTGGATATTCCTCCTCTTTCTAGAAAATCTACTCGTACAAGGCATCCTCCTTCTTACCTACAGAACTGTCATTGCCAGTTAGCTCACTCTTTTGATAGCTCACTCCACTCGGTTTCTTTGCCTCAAGGTTCTTGTTCAGCAGTTGATTTAGCCAGGTATATCTCTTATTCTCTTCCTCCTTCTCATCAAGCTTTTACTTTAGCCATTTCTACTCATCCCGAACCTAAAACTTACAAAGTGGTTGCTCAAAATCCCAAATGGCAAAATGCCATGCTTGCTGAAATGTCACCTCTTGAGAGTAACAACACGTGGGTTGTTACTAATTTGCCTAATGGTAAGAAGGCTATTGGATGCAAATGTGTCTATCGTGTGAAGTATAAGGCTGATATTTCGGTAGAACATTACAAGGCTCACGTTGTAGCCAAAGGGTTTACTCAACGAGAAGGAATTGACTAAGTTGAAACTTTTTCTTCGGTTGCCAAAATGACTACTGTGAGATGTTTAGCTCTTGCAGCAAGTCAAAATTGGTTTTTGGAGCAATTGAACATCAACAATGCCTTTTTACATAGGGATTTAGATGAAGAAGTGTATATAGTTATTCCATCGGGGTTTGCTAAAGAGGGGGAGAACAAGGTTTGTTGATTGATGAAGTCCTTGTATGGATTAAAATAGGCCAGTCACCAATGGTTTTGTAACCTTTCTGATGCTCTCTTTTCCCTTGGATATCAGCAAAGCAAAGTTGATTATAGCTTATTTATGAGGGTTCATGGTTCTTCTTTTATTTCCCTCTTAGTTTACGTAGATGATATCATCATTACTTCTAATGATATGGCATCTGTTTCTCATGTTAAATCTTATTTGGACACTCGATTCAAAATAAAAGATTTAGGGCAATTGAAGTATTTTTTGGAGCTTGAGATTGCACGCCATTCCAATGGGATTTCTCTTAGCCAACGCAAATATGCTTTAAAAATTTTAGAGGATAGTGGCTATCTTGGCTGCAAACCCATGGCTTTTCCCATGGATTCCAAGCTCAAATTGTCTAAGGATGTTGTTGATCCCTTACAAGATGGTTCTTCTTACAGTCGTTTTATTGGTCAATTGTTATATCTGACCATAACACGTCCAGATCTCTCTTATTTTGTGCATACCTTAGCACAATTTATGTCTCGGCCGTGTCACTCTCATATAGATGCAGCATATAGAGTGCTTCGATACATCAAAGGAACACCAACCAATGGTCTCTTTTTCTCTGCCTCTTCTAGTCCTCGCCTCAAGGGTTTTTTAGATAGTGATTGGGCTGCTTGTGTTGACAGCCGTAGGTCCATATCTGATTTTTGTCTCTTTTTTGGTGAGGGAACACCAACCAATGGTCTCTTTTTCTCTGCCTCTTCTAGTCCTCGCCTCAAGGGTTTTTCAGATAGTGATTGGGCTGCTTGTGTTGACAGCCGTAGGTCCATATCTGATTTTTGTCTCTTTTTTGGTGATTCTCATGTTTCTTGGGGTTATAAGATGCAATCAACAGTTTCTAGAAGCTCTGCTGAAGCTTAATATAGAGCTCTTACCTCTTTGAGCTATAAAGTTGTTTGGATATTACAACTCTTTCAAGATCTGCGCATTCCTCACTCTTTTCCAGCTTCTCTATATTGTGATAGTCAGGCTGCCTTGTCTCTTGCTATTAATCTCGTTCATCATGCTCGTACAAAACATGTTAGGATAGATTGCCATTTTATACGGGACCAAATAGCAAAGGGTGTGGTCCAGATGTTTTATGTTTCTACAGCTCATCAGTTAGCCGATATTTTCGCTAAGGCTCTTAGGAAGTCTCAATTTTAGTTTTTTCTTTCCAAGCTTGGTACTCATAGCATTCATACTCCAGCTCGAGGGAGAGTCTTAGAGTTACTTAGCTTAGCTGGACTTAGTCTTCTGTTATAACAGTTTTCATTTAGTTGTAACATTTAGTATAGCATAGGTCTTATATATAAGCAGAACACTCAATGTAAATTGTATTAACACAATTCGTATCATTCAATATACGAATGATATATTCTAGATCCTTCTCTATCTTCATCTCTCTCCCTACTCCACAATCAACAGAGGGGAGAGAGCCAGAGAGGGTTTATGTGTATTTGCATAGGTTAAGGAATTCAAGTATTTTCAGAATTTCATTACTAATCCCCGGTTTTATATCTTCACAAAGCTCAACTGATAATGGCATTTGGTCACATGATCCTCAAAAGCTGTTTTGTACAACACGTTTTGTTGCCTAGTCCAATGTTCCGGTAAATACTTGAAGGAAATGGGAAAATAGAAATTTCGGTTTTTATATGTGGTTCTTTTGACCAACTTAATTTTAAGTCTGAATTGGGTCGAAATTTTGGTCAAATTTTTTTGTTATACATCATAAATTAATAATAATAAAATATTAAAAAACGTTCATTTAAATTTTAAATTTTAAAATAAAATTACCATATTTTAAGATTATGGGCATTTGATCACATGATTCTAAAAAGCTATTTTGTACAACACGTTTTGTTGGCTACTCCAACGTTTTGTTGCCTAGCTAGTTCAATGTCACTCATGGTGGAATTGGATAAAATATTAATCAGAAAAAATTTTAGAAGTCTTTAAAAATAAAGTAATTTTGAATTTAGGATTAATAACCTTCTCAGTCTTTTGGTTTTGACCGAATTTCAAAATTAGTTCTGAAGTTTTCTCCTACGTCATCACAGTTAGGGGCATGCAAAACCTTGAACTTTCGCTGAAATTTCAATTATGGCTTCGCTACAAGTTTTAGCTACAGGAGCCAACCTTTAGATAGCAGTACCAGATCAATCACCAATGGTGGTAACTTAGTGGTGTGCGGGTTATGCCTAAGGCTTAGGGTTTGCTCTAAACGAAGGTTCGAATCACAGTAGCCTATTATGCTCTAGTAGTCCCCGCGCTATATACAATTACCAAGTTTAAGTGGGGGTAGTTTTGGCCTAGCTTCATAATAGTCCATCCCTTAAGGCTTCTCTTTTTTTCCCAAAAAAAAAAAAAAAAAGCATTACCACGATCCAGTTTCATAGGTGCTGTTTGCATCCTATTATCTTTGTCTAATAAAATAACTATAAAAATCTCTTTTCTCTTTAAATTATTTATTTTCATTATAAAAAATTTATTCAAATCAGAGAATGAAATTTTAAGATAAAAACTTCTTTGACAAAATTTATAAACTCATAGACTAATCAATTTGAAAACAGAAAAGACCATTTGTTAAAAGAAGTCAAAACCTTAGGAAGAAATAGTACTTAATAACCCTTTTTTTTTAATAAAAAATATCTCGTCTTATTCAAAAGTAATCAGAGTAAAACCAAAACTTAAGGAGGATCTATCCCAGCATACAATCAAGATAAATCAGGAAAATGCTCAATAGTACCGAGATTGCTTCTTGAGAGAAACTCAATAGCGGCCTAACGAGCTAATTGGTGCACTCAATAATAACCCTTCTTGTTTTCCTCTATATTTATTTTTGTTAACTTTGATATTAATGATAACTTATAGGGTACGTTTGCATTGATCTTCATTGATTACCCCTTTACAAAAAAATTTATTTCTAAACTTTGACTAAACAGACAACTCACATCAGCAATTCTTTGTATTAGAAACTGCAATTAACTGGTAAAATAATCTATTTTGATTTGACCAATTAAAATAATCCCAAGAAGAAGAAGAAGAAGAAAAGAAGACCACTTAAAATAACAAGATCATTAAATAAAATCAATTTGTCACACAGCTTTTAATTAGTTGTGCTATCTTCTAGGCATATCTGACATTATGGCAACCGAAATTGTAGGCATTTAAAACTATGCACTGTACATGAAATTTTCTATTGAAGTCGGCAAAAGTCGGCATGCAAAAGTCCTCTGTTATGCATGCTGTCCATTGAGGGGTCGGCAAAAGTTGGCTTTTTTTCACTTGAAAATATATTTTCATCTTTAATGAAAAAATTATCTAATTATTAACCTTAATTTTTATTAAAAAATACAATTTTTCATTTATAAACTATAACTATTTTACACTTTACACCCTAAATTATTATGTTCACTCACAAACTACCTATATCTTTGATACATTATAACTTCCGTCTATTTTTTCTGTCAAATTAAATGAAAATTGACTTTTCTTTAATACAAAATGTTGATTATGTAATTAAAAAATTCAAATAACACTTTACATTTAAGAGTATAATCGTCGTTTCATTTTAAAAAAAAATCAATTTTTATCTAATGTGATGCAAAAAATAGATGAAAGGTGCGATGTGCTAAGGATTGATACTTTGTGGATGCAATGTCTCAAATGTAATAATTTAAGATGCAAACGATTATGCAATTAAAAAAAGTCAAATAACACTTTACATTTAAGAGTATAATCGTCATTTCATTTTTAAAAAAATTCAATTTTTATCTAATGTGATGCAAAAAATAGACAAAATGTGCGATGTGCTAAGGATTGATACTTTGTAGATGCAATATCTCAAATGTAATAATTTAAGATGCAAAGTACAAAATTTATAATAGGCGAAAAGTGTATTTTCTCTATAAAAAAATAACTTAAAAGCAAAACAAATTTTACAAAAATTAATAAAAATTTATATCACAAAAATATTGTTTTCAAAAATACTTTTTTACTTTCATTGAAAGATAATAAATTTCAAAAACTTTCTCCTTTCAAACATATTTTCTATGGACCCACCACAATTATAGACAAAAAAAAAATATATCTTATAAAAATTTCATGATAATTAAAAAAAAAAAAAAAAGACATAACATATTAACATAGACCTTAGATGCAAAATTGCAAAGATAGATTTTTTCTAAACAGATGCAAAGATAAATTGGAATTGGCCTCATGAACTTTTCCTGTTTAGTGTACACATGAGGGAGATGTGGAAAACTATATAAATGGTAGGGCCCACGAGACGAAAACTCAGCCGCTTTCACAAATTCGAGTGTGTTGAAGATTGGAGCTAGGCATCTTCCATCGCTGCGCTGCTGCGGTAGTCGGCAGCTAATTCAGAAGCGGATAAGATAAAGACAAACTTGTTACAAAATCCGACGGACTGCAGATTTCTTCTTGATTGTAGGGATCCTATTGGAGAATCGTTGAAAACAGCTGCCAATTAAGGTTGCGTTCGAAGCGTAAAATTTTATATTTTTTAAAATTTTAATAAAATAAAAGAATTATGATATAATTATTTTTTATTATATTATTATTTTTTATTATAATAAATATTAAAAATTATTATTTTTTTTTTGAATCTTAAAATCTTTAAAAAATTTTAATCATCAAACACATCCTAAATCTCTCTAGCCGACGTCTCGTCTGACTTTATCGCGTTGACAACGATGATGTGGTACTAAAGCTTCGAAGACTTTATAGTTAAAAATAACGATTTTTTTCCTCCTTCCTCGGTCAACATGGAAAATGATACCTGCACCTGCAATGTCATTGTATTGCGGTACGGCAATTTTGTTCTGGCAACGCAATTGAACAACTTTTAATCACATCATTCACATGTGCGCCAATTGAAAATCGTAACTCAATTTCACAGTTAACGTGTTTCGCACTTTACACTTAAACGATGAGTTATTCACAATCCACGTGTTGTTATTCACAATCCACGTGTTTTGCACTTTAAACCTTAGATTTTAAAATTTGAGAGATTATACACATAAGCTACCTATCTCTAATACATGTTTCATTTATTTTTTGTCAAATTGAATAACAATTGAGTTTTCTTTTTTTTAAAATACGAAATGTTGTTTATTCTTTTAAAAAGTTAAATAGCCGGTTGCATTTAAAGGTAATAAACTTTCATTTTGTTTTTCTTTTTAAAAAAAAAATCAATTTCTGCTAATTTGAAAAAATAAACGAAGGGTGCAATAAGTTAGGAATTGATAGTTTATGGATGCAATATCTCAAACTTGATAGTATGGTAATTTAGGGTGTAAAATATAAAACATATAATAGTTTTTGAGTGAACATATTTTTTTTCCTTTATTTCTATAAAGAAAAAAGATCTTGCATCTAGTTTGATTATAACATGTACATGTGGCACAATCTTGACTGTTTGGTCTTTTTTGAAGGGTACATTGATTAATTTTGATAGTTCAATGTGATGAACTTTTTAGTTTAGACCCTTAAAGTGACATTGACCCTATAGTTTAGGAGCACAAAATGACTTTTCTTCTCACTTTAATTTCTTATTTTCAATAGCTATAATATTTCTTGTTAGGGAATATTTTTAGTTGGGTATACTTCATATGTAATTTAGTTTTAATTCCTGAGATGTTAAGGTAAATGAAGCTTCTTTGAAGAATTGAAGACAACAATACAAAGACACATCTGAACATGTTTTTCTGTGTGGCAAGTCTGATTAAAATAAGATCGAGATCAGTTAACATAAGCAGAAAACGCTGATTTTTTCAAGAGAAAAGTCAAGTCAGCTGGAAGTCAGATACAAGTTAGACAGAATCGCGACTTGAAACACTGCTGTAACAAATTTTAGTTAAACCGTTTCTAACTAATTAAATGACGCAAGAAGACCAAGAAGGCCTCGAAACTTCCACTTTTAACCGTGAAACACCCTCAGCATATAACCCCATGATTTTATTATCATTCTGAACTTAGAAAAATCTAGAAATCAAGCCAAGCCTTCAACGAAAAACCCTCTCTAGAGACTTTCTGCCATTTTTCTAAGATTTTGTTTGTGTGAACTAAGAATAAAGTCTTGAAGATTTATCCCATCTCGTTAGGATTCTTAGTTCCATCTTTGATTACCATTGTTATTTCCCAAATGAAATTTGAGATCTTTGGAAGTTGCTGAAAATCTTGAAGGTCCAAGAGCCATGTTCATACAGTCGCTGTTGTTGTGAGTTCACAATGGAGGACGACAAGGTATAGATAGCAAAGTAAAGATTGTTAGCTTTTTGCACGAATGAGAGGTTTTCAATCCCTGCTATGAAGTAGATCCAAATATTGTATTTCAGGTAAGAAAACAAGAGTGTTAGACTAGGAATTTGGGTATTCTTGAGTCTATGGATCACCTTGTATTTCAAATTTGAAAAACTAGTGAAATCTTTCCCTGGCCTACGGGCCCATAGAGTTTTTGTCTCTTGGAATTTGTTTCCAAGAGATTTTCTCTTCGTTACCAAAAGATTGGTGTCTCTTTGTGGTGATTGACTTTGTATATATTGTTCTTGATTAAGCGTTGATAATCGTTGAACAGCAAGCTGAGAATGTTCAGGTGTTTTTGGCAATAAAGAATCTTAGATATAGATTTTGAATTACATGATTTTACATTCTGCTTGATAAATTATGTTGTTGTCATTTTTTTTGTTGAAATTTCTGATCTAATTTTGTGTAGCTTGTGCAGAAATTTTTGTTAAGTTTAAATAGTTATAAGAAAGGTTGTTGAACCTATTCAACCCCCTCCCCCCTCTCTTAAGTTCGGTTTGTGTTGCGTTGAGTCTTAAATAGTTTCGTTCATTTCTGCTCAAGGAAATATAGCAATCTTCTTGCAATAATTTTTCTGTATTTTTTCAAAAGAAAAATACATTTTGTACTTTCCAATACTGCATCTTTTAGAATTCGTACTACAAACTTGTGAAACGTGATACTTACACTTCTACTACCTACCAATAAATTAATAGACTTTACAACTCATGTTACAATTGGACTGTTAAGATTGATTAAGAAAACAATTCCCATAGACAATTTAATGATAAAATAATTATAATTTAAATTGCAAAAGAAGTATATTTAAAAAGGTGTGAAGTGTAATTTTCTCTTTGTTGACGTTCTAGACTCTCTACTTTTGTGTTTTTTAAGAAAGGTATGAAGAAATTGGTGTCCTTAATCTTTGTTATCTTTCTTTGGTAACGTTAACCGACAATTTACTAATTTAGCTTTATCCGTTCTGCGAAGGTGGAGACTCTAGAGAACGAGACAGATAGGGACAGTTTAATTAAAGATCGAACTATCTTTAGAAAAGTAATTAAGTGTGCTGCGCCGTAAGGCAAATTATATGGTGCCGACTTCTTTTGACAAGTTCTCTTCTATTGGATTTTGACAATCGTACCTATGAACATGCTTTCCACGTTTGAATATTCTCTATTGGCAATACCTCACGTTTCTCCTGAAACATGTTTCTAAAAGATATGTTCGGTGCAACTTTTTTTTCCGTCTACCAACAGTAAGCCCAATATCTGAGATGAAATTTGGGATAGATGATCAGACTCCAACAATGACCATCTCAAACCCAACTCTATATTAGTTTTTCGTTAGGAGGTTAATTTTTGAAGGATCGATATATCTGAAAAATAGACCATAGAAATCAACTTGTTCAAAATATTACCCATGAACTAATTTATTAAAAATCAATACCAGAAGGTGATGAATAAGTTGATTTACGAAGGCTATTTGGAATAAATGTGCTCCTGTCCTCTTGCGAATTTTCCCTGCATGATATAAATAAAAACCCCTGTCACCCAGGAGTAAATATTCTGATGATTAAGTAAGCTCTTTTGTATTGTTTTTCTCTGAATTGGTAATTGTTGTGTTATGAATTGCATACCTTTCTTCTTTTTTGTCCTTCCTTCTTATAGTGAATTTTCTGTCTTTCCATTATTGCTCCTTTCTTGTGCTTCCTCTTCCAACTACTCTATATCGTGGTTTTTTGGGTAGTAGACGGTTTTCCTTCCATCGTGTGTGTTCGATCGTGAAACTTTATTTTCGTGGGTCGCATCTTTTGTTGAGGAATTTTTGTAGGACTATCTTTAGGGATTTCTTCAAATTGGCCATTTGGGCCCAGTTATGTAAGTCCAGATACTTATGAGCCGGTTATCTTTATATTTGTTATCATAGAAGGATTATAGTAGTAATTAAGCTTAATTTTTTAAAGTGGAGGGACAGTAGAAAATTTGTTTATGAAGAGAAAATATTGAAATATGGGTTAAATACACTTTGCCCCCCTTATCTTTGGGGTCATTTACACTTTGCACCCCGATGTATTATTTTTGACACATTGAACCCCTTAACTTACACATTTTTTCACTTTGGACCCCGCACCCAAATTGCCCGTTAATTTAGACGGATTCCGTCAAAATTTTTACACATTGCCCCCTTTATTTTTTGGTGTATGTACACTTTGCACTCCGATGTTTGGGCGTATGTATACATTGCACTCCATGTTTTGACAAAATCCGTTTAAATTAACGGGTAATTTGGGTGCGGGGTCCAAAGTGAAAAAATGTGTAAGTTAAGGGGTCCAATGTGTCAAAAATAATACATCGGGGTGCAAAGTGTAAATGACTCCAAAGATAAGGGGGCAAAGTGTATTTAACCCTTGAAATATCAATTGGTAAATGTAAAAATTGTCATGCGGTATTTTGTACCTTAAAAATAGAATCCTATAGAAAAATCGAGGAGTTTGGTAGGTTTAAACTTGTTAATTTAAGGAACCAATAAGAAAAAGAAGTCATCGAATTTCAACTTTCTTGCATTCAAAAGCCCAAATTCCCAGCCCGAGATACTAACCCAAGTACGGTCCAGATGGACATTTACATCACCAAGCCCAATTGTCAACTTCAGAAATCCTCAACAAAAGAGGATCTCAATCTATATGTTCAATCAATAACTATTTATAATTTATTATAAAATTTTAAAATAAATATATTGTGGACCCTCCAACTTTTAAGGGTCTTGATATTTTATACTACAAACTATTATTTTTGTTACATTGCAATAAGGATAGGCAAAAATTCTGGCCAAAATTGGAATTATGGTACCATAATTTTGGCACATACTGGAACCGGAACCAAAAATTCTGGTGGAATTAGAGGAATATTAGGTTCCTTTTTTTTTTTTTACTTTATATTTTGGATGAATGTTTATTTTATTTTAAATAGGGTTTAAAATATTGTAATTTTAAATGAGGGTTCAAAACCTTTTTGATGTTCAGAATTTTAGAATGGTGTAATTTTCATTTAGATTTTAGATGAATGCTTATTTTATATTTTGGATAAATTTTTTTTTTTTTTAAGATTTTGACCCCCAAAATTTATTTATATGTAATTGTGTCCTCTATGTAATTGTAATTTTAAATGAGGGTTCAAAACCTTTTGATGTTCATAATTTTAGAATGGTGTAATTTTCATTTAGATTTAGATGAATGCTTATTTTATATTTTGGATGAATATTTATTTTTTTTTAGATTTTGACCCCCAAAATTTATTTATATGTAATTGTGTCCTCTGAGATTCAATCTTGGCTTTGTCCCTATAGCTACTAGTGCACTACAACAAATTTTAATTTTTGGGACGGAATTTTTTTCCCAAAAAACCCAAATTTCGTTCATCGCACCAAGTGTCGCAATAAGTCCATTACAAAAGGTTTTTTGGAATGGAAAATTTATTTCGTCCCAAAAAGTACCATTTTGGGACAGATATATTTCAACCGTTTAAACGCTATATCCAATCGTTCGAATGCTACATCCAACAGCAACTTTTGAACGTTTGAATGTTACGATGGCAAACCGTTTGAACGCGTTCGAACGCTACATCCAACAACAACCATTCAAACGCGTTCGAATACTACATCCAACGGTAACCGTTCAAATGCTACATCCAACAGTAACCGTTCGAACGCTGCATCAAATGTTCTAACGTTGGATTAATCGTTCTAACACTAAAATACGAGAAACTGTCTTCATCGTCTCCTTCTCCTCCTCTTCCTCTTTCTTCTTCTTCTTCTTCTTCTTTTCCTTCTTCTTCTTCTTCTTCTTCTTCTTCTATTCTTCTTCTCCTCCTCCTCGTCTTCTTCTTCTTCTTCTTCTCTTTCACTCTCATGGTTTCCATCTTGTTATTTTGATTTCTTGTAAGGCATAAAATAGTATTTAAAAGCGTTCTAATGGAAAAAAGTTGATAATTTTGGCGCTTAATTTTTCAATTTCATTCAAACGGTCTTTGAAAACGTTCTAACAGAACAACAAAAAAAAAAAGGAGAAAATTTGACGCTTATTTTTTCATTTTCATTTTCATTCAAACCCAGTTCGAACGATATTTAACGACGTTCTAACGTAAATATCGTTCTAACGGTTATCAGAGTATCGTTCGAACGTTTTTTAGAAATGATACAACGTCGTTTCATGCTTTTATTGTTCGAATGGTATTTATATGTTCAAACGTTTTTGGAATAATTTAAATAATATGTACAAGGTATATATATATTATATATATATATAATATGTATAAAGTACTATATATTAATAAAATATATAAAGTATTGTTACATATATATAAAATATACAAGGTACTGTTATAAAATATGTACAAGGTACTATTATATAATATGTATAAGGTATATATATTAATATGTATAAGGTATTATTAAATAATATGTAAAGGTACTATTAAACAATATGTATAAACTATTATATATTAAATAATATATGCAAGGTACTATATATTACGTATATAATATATATAAGATACTATTATACAATATGTATGAGTTACTATTCAACAATATGTATAAAGTACCGTTACACAATACGTACAAGCGAGCGCGGTTCCAATTTATCGCAGGAGTAATCCGCCAATGTCACTGTACGGATCTCTTTTAATGTGTAGGCGTCTAGGTGACCACCCAAAGGGTGTAAGAAACAGGGATAAAGCAAAGTGGGTCAATTGTAAAAATTCTTGATTAGAAAAAAAGTGAAGTGGGTTAATTTTTTCTATATAAAATAGATTGAAATCAACTGATTCTCCATCTATCAAGGAAAAAAAATCCAGGCACTTGCGTGCACTCCACCACATAACTGCCCCTATCCTTCGGTATGTGAAGTGCTGGCATCACGCCATTCTGCCCGTTGGTTCCAGCCGATTGTTCTCTCTCTCTCTCTCTCTCTGTGCTATTTCTCCACCATGGAGTTGGGAAGTATAGTACAGCTCCTTGAGAACAAGGCCATGTTAGTCACTGGTGCCACTGGCTTTCTGGGAAAGAGTATGCACTCATTTTTTTTTTTATTGAAAAAAAAAAAAAAAAAAGAGTGGCCGCGCGCATGCACGTGTCTAACGATGATTTTCGCAGTAACATTTGCTTTTATGAGTGCAGTCTTCGTGGAGAAAGTACTGAGGGTTAAACCGAACGTGAAGAAGCTCTATCATTCTCCTAAGAGCTGCGGATGCTAACTCAGCCACCCACCGTTTGCATAATGAGGTAGATATATTATCTCGAGTGATTCACTCTAAAAAATTTACATCTATTGTGATATTTTGTATTATGAGTGTATACAGATTACAAGTTAAAGGTCTTTATTTATAAAGAAGATATAAAACATGATAGGAGAATATTCCTATATTTAAATTTGAATATCTACATTTAAACTTTGATATCTGAGATTTGATAACGATGTCACGTTTAAACTCGATATCGTAATATTATATCAAATCTTGTAGATTTTATTATTCAAATCTCGTATATTTGATTATGATATTATTTCTAACATCATTCTCGGTTGTTTCTTGTGTTTCCTCTTGTAAGAGTGGCGGGAAATATGGTGCACTTTCAAGCATCATAATTCTCCTTCTCAACTCTCAAGAAGCACTTCTTAGGGGAAAAAAAAAAAGGATACAAGTACGACGAGCTGGATCGAAGTGTTTCCAGTGACGCAAGTACATTAGAAACAAGCAAAAAAAAAAACTTAAATGCAGCCCATGCCCCTGTGGTATGCACGAATTACAGATATGCATGTGGTAAACAAAGGAGGTAAAACTTGAATTTACAATATACCTCTTCGTCACAAAAATCTAACGATAAGTGTTGACGCAGTGTTATATGATTGATGCTGATTTGAACGGAGGGGTATATTGTAAATTCAAGTTTTACCTCAGGGATATAAAAATGACTTTGTTTACCGCAAAGGCATATCTGCAATTTATGCATACTACAGGGGCATGGAGTGTATTTAATCCAAAAAAAAATGCTTGTTATGGTCACCATAGGAATCTAAATCTCAGGGAAGCAGACGACAGTTTTGCTTCATTCTTTCTGTTTGTGGCTGCACTAATTTTTTTGGCTGCTTCTTCTTGTAGATCCTAGGGAATTCGGAACTTTTCAGAGTGCTCAAGGAAAAATGGGGTCCAAATTTTAGTTCCTCTATCTCTCAAAAAGTAACCGTGCTGCCTGGAGACCTCTGCCTGGAGGACATGGGCCTGAAGGATTCCATGTTGAGGGAGGAGATGAGGAACCAAGTTGATTTCGTCATCAATTTAGCTGCAGCTACCAATTTTGATGAAAGGTAACCCGTTAAAAGTATAAGACTCCATTTTGTTTTGCGGTTGAATAACATCAAGGAGCATAAACATAAACCCTAAAAAAGTATATACAAAGGAAATTAACTCGTACGTCTCATTAATATTGTCATGCAGATATGATGTTGCATTAGATCTCAACACATTCGAAGCTAAGCATGTTTTAAGCTTTGCAAAACAATGAGTTAAGCTGAAGGCGTTTGTCCATGTATCCACTGGTTAGTAAAATATGAGAAACTGCACATGAATTTTTGTGTTTCTGTACTGTCAAATTCGAAGCGATATATTCTTCCTTAAAAGTCAATTTTGGGTCTGATGTTAGAAGTTTCTTTTGTCAGCCTACGTATCTGGAGAAAAAGGAGGACTAATACTAGAAAACCCATATCGCATGGAGAAACCCTTAATGGGACCCTCGGATTAGACGTCGACGCCGAGAAAAACTGATAGAGGAGAAATTGACCGAGTTTCGAGCTCAGGGAGCTACAGAAGAAGAAATTACATTGGGCATGAAGGACTTGGGCCTTGAAAGGTTTGTCATCTAACTTTCTAATTATGATCTTCCTCAAGCTGGTCAAACCTCATGATCATTATAGACCTCATGAGTAAATACTTTTCTTAGTTGACCGCAAAAAAACAAAACAAAGTTCATAGTTGTACTTTCACCTCGTGGAATTCTGAGGTAAGAAAGCGACCAGCCGACCACATAGTTATCATGTAACGGACCTAACCAGGGACAGATTTGGGAAAATTGCTTCATTATTAGGAGGCAAAAGTGGAACAATTTCTGTCTTTGCCCTTAATGATAGCTATATATATTCAGTTTTTTTTTACACGTAATTGGATTGTTATGTTTTATATTAAAAACAAAAAAAGGGCTGAAAAGAGATGCACTTGGATATATAACCTTATCCCTTGGATTCATTCTTTCCAATGTTTCTATTACATTTTTTATAGGAAGCATGTACGCCTGTTTATTTTCAATGCCTTGTTCACGTTTGGCACACATCCCCTGATTTTCTATCTGTCCCCTTGAACCTTCCCCTACTAATGTTGCAGTTAATAGATTAGGATCCTCAGCAATTTCCTAACCGAATTGTATGGTACAATTTAGACAGAGATAAATACAATAGGTAGACTTTATATTATTTAATATTGTTCATATAAAGTTTCGGTAGTATGAATCCTACAATAAAATCTACCTATTGTGTTTATCTCTCTCTGAATTACACTATTGGACAAGAAATTGCATAAGTCTTGGACATGGGTCTGGGCTAAAGGCTTCAGTCACTGATTGAAGGTCTCTCCAAATCATTATCAGGGCAAAGAGGTACGGATGGCCAACACGTACGTTTTTACAAAAGCAATGGGAGAGATGCTTATTGGGCACCTGAAAGAAAACATGTCTGTTGCAATCATTCGTCCTACGATTGTAACCAGCACCTTCAAAGAACCTTTCCCCGGTTGGGTTGAAGGTTTCAGGTAACTTCCTTTTATTATATATATCCTTTGTGTTGGGAGAAACCCAATGTCCTGAACAAGTTGTCTTTAGTTTATGTTAGTAATACTTTTTCTTGGTTGGCTACCGAGAAAACGAGAGAAATTAACCTAAAAATTGTGGAACTATTTGTTCTTCTGTGTTGTTACAGGACTATTGACAGTCTATTAGGAGCTTATGGTAAAGGAAAACTAACATGCTTTCCCTGTGATCTAAAGGGCATTCTTGACTTGGTGAGTTATTAACTTATTTATCAGTGACTTACAATTAAGTTATGGGAAAGTACACTTTGCACCCTCCTTTATCTTTCAATTTCGTGATTTGAATCTCTAATGTTTTGATTTTCTGCGATTTATATTCTTTTGTTAAATTGACGGAAAATTAAAAAAGAAAAAGACATTATTACTCGCGATTAGCCAACAAAGAATAAAATATCTTTTTGAGGGCCAAAACATCTTTTTTCTTATTTCTTTTAGTTTTAAGGGTCACATTTAACTAGAAACGTGATGGGACTCAATGTCACGAAATTAGAATAGGATGCAAAATGTCAGTACCCCATACTTGGTGGTGCAAAGTGTATTTACCCTTAAGTTAGTTATCAATTTCAAACTCAAAGATGAGGAGTTTGGAAGAAAATGGCATGCAGACAAATCCCAATTAAAATTTGAAGGGAAGAGAAGTAAGAAGAGAGTGAGAAATAAGAAAAAGAAAACTGAAGTCTAAGGTATAATAATGCAGATACCGGCTGACATGGTGGTGAATGCTATAATCGTGTCCATGGCGGCTCATGCAAATCAACCTTCTGATGCGATTTACCAAGTGGGCTCTTCAGCCAGAAATCCAACGACAAACCGGATTCTTCAAGAGGCGAGCTTCCGTTACTTCTCTCAGAAACCGTGGATAGACAGGGATGGTCATCCTGTCAAGGTTCGCAAGGCTCTAGTTTTAGGCGACATGAAAAGCTTCCGCAGATACATGGCCATTCGTTATTTGCTTCTGCTCAAGGTTTGTTCTGAACCAAAGCTCAATATTGCCCATAAAAAAAAGTCATTACAAATAAATTTTCACAGCTATATAGCTGGTTCATCAAAGGAAAAGCTATTTTATTTTTCCAGCAAAAAAAAAACAGAGCACTTTTTTATCGAATGCCCCCTTCAATTCCCTCATCTTATGTTCTTCTTTATACGGATCCGTAGGGATTAAAATTGGCGAATGTTGCACTCTGTCAGTATTTTCGGGGAAGGTATCTGAATCTGAGAAGAAAGATCAACATTGTGATGCGATTGGTGGATCTGTACAAACCTTACCTGTTCTTCAAGGGCGTGTACGTATTATGCATTTTGCAAAACCCATTAGATATTAACAATTTTTCACTGACCTAAGCCTCACATGTTCTTGGCTACAGCTTCGACGACATGAACACAGAGAAGCTGCGGATGGCAGTGAGGGAGGGTGGCACAGAGGCAGATGTGTTTTACTTCGACCCCAAGTGCCTTGACTGGGAAGACTACTTTCTGAATACCCATCTTCCTGGTATCGTAAAATACGTCCTCAAGTGATGTACCCGACAAAAGGGATTCATATAGTGTCAAGTGCAAGCGGGTTTGCAGAGAGTTTGTCACTCAGATTTCAATTCAATTCGTGTGCTAAAGTCTATTGCTTCAGATAATGTTTTTAAGTAGTTTCCTCAAAAGTGTATGGGATTATCTTATATGCTAGCTAGCTAGTGTTTTGCCTTAAAAGAATGTGATGGAATGGATATGTATGTGACCAAAATGATAAGGTCTTTAGGAGGCAAAAGGAAAGTGACATTTGATTCAATTTGTTATTGTAATGGAAAACAAGTGTATTTAAATGTTAAGAAGAATCGTGTGAGCCTAAAAGTAACCATTATGTATCTGGTAGCTACTCTAGACTTTCTCTTATCTCATTGGCCTCGGACTTTAGAAAGGCGACTGCATCCCACAACATTAATCACTACTCATATATTAATACAAGTAATGTAAACTTTACTGTAGGACCCAAATGCTATATTTATCTCTCTCTAAATTTAACCGTCCAATTCGGAAAGCAAATTAAAGATCTTTATCCCCCAATTTAACCACCACGATTCGCATTCTTTGGCATGGGATTGATTATTAGGAACCCTACGCATCAAAAGAAGGATTGTGTATCAATATGAATATCGCCTAACAGTAATCCCAATGGGTTCCAAAGGGGGAAATCCCGGATTCAACCTAATATGATCTTAGATTTGCAATTTGCTCAAAAGAAAGAAAGCAGTTAACACTGAAATATAGTATTTTTTTGCAAGTGGAATAACTGAAACAAATATTTTTCAAAAACACTAAACCCAAGAGAACCCAACTTTTAGGAAAAACATTATTTGTTGATTTTTTTTTTCTTTTATCAAACATTACAACATTGGCAGCAGAACAAGGGCAGGCAAAAATCCTCGACTATAAATGTGGTTGGTTTGAAGACAACTGCAAGTATTTAAAAACATCAACTTACAACAGGTCACCGCTGCTGTTTCATTACTCTATCGGCCTTGATCAAGGACATCTCGAAGCAGTTGATAAGTCCATCACAGGAAACAAGTTACGGCTTTTCATTAATTAGAGTTAGGTTGTATGATGTGGTGAGGAAAATGCGGACCTCTCGTTTCTTTTGCCCGTGCAGGACGCATCTTTATTATCAGAAAACTGAAAGGACACCAGGCTGCTCTGTATGCCGTTGCCAGTGTCAACACTCTCTGTCCCTGACTTGGAAGGATCCATTGAAGCAAGGTTATAGGCCTAATGTCCATTTTCAGAAGTTCCCACAGTGGTCGGAATGTCGAGAAAAGCATCACTCGGATTGCGCCTAGTGATGCAGAGCCAAGGTGTCAAAGACTCCTCACACTCACTGCTGCTCTTGCCAGCAACAGGCACATGCCACGAACCTTTTTCTGATTCCTGAAACAGAAATTGTTATTTCAACAGACCATACATGAAATAACGAAAATAACAAAGATTAGATCGAATCAGCCAACCCCTTGTATGAAATTTGTGAGGAACAGATGGAACAACAAGAAACCCCAGAACACTCAATTCACAACACAACTGATAAGAGTCGTCCAATCGACCAGAGAGCTGACGTTTTAGACGTATTTTGAATGAATGTGCATATAGCAGGAAAGAGAAGTACAAAAAAGATTCAAGCATGAATGGGTTCTGGTAAAATGTTAGGATCAAATATTACCAACCAGAATAAAGGAAGAAAAAAAGCTTAGAAATATGAAGAGACAAACACACAACAAGAACTAGGTCTAAAATTAAGGTAGAAATGTAACCACGTCACATTTTATCTCATTTCACTGCTTTAATTGCGAGAACATACCCATATAGTTAACATCTTTGCTTAGTAATAAAATTTTATCTATGGACCATTATAAGTCCAATATTTTAGTGCATTAATTTCAAGAAGTTATTTACAACCTCCAACTTAATTTTGCCTTCATGTGCTCCATGGTTACAAGAACTACTAGGTAAGAAAACAGATGTCAAGGGATAAGAAGATTGAAAGCAATGACCTTGAGCTCTAACAACCACGTCAAAGTGAATTGTTTACAAAAATAATAATAAGATTAAACATGTGCAAGAATCTGAAACCCCTAGAAATCACAGAAAATATCTGAGCGTAGTTTTTAAAGAGAAGTTAATTAGATTTAGATGATATTCCCTAGCCTATTCAGGAACTGCAATACCATGAAATAGCATTAATATGTCCCAATGTGATAGAAATTGTTAAACTTGTCCGGCTCAATGGGTTAAACTTACAGCTACAAGAGAAATAAACAAGAAACCTAGGAAAAAAAGAGCTTGCATATAGTTCATGAAAAGTTTATACTTAGTTGATGTTCGTTTTCTAAAAAATTGTAAGATTTTTAGAATTTGATAGAATGTGAATATTTATGTAAATTGGAATTTTATAGGTTTTTGTGTAAAGGTTGATGAAAAGTTTTAAATATGTTCAATTTTTGTTATAATTTTTTTTGAAAAGGTATTAGAATTTGTGTGAAAAGTTGTTGGAGATTGTGTAAAATGAGTGTTTTGTGCATGACTCTGTGTTTGTGTGCATCCAAGCTTTTTTGCAGTTAGTCATTCCACGGACATTGTTTTTTACCGAGTTTAATTTCACTGTTACTGATGACTGATGCACTTTGACTGATGGTGAGATTGCCAGATTGTTGCTTAATTTTTCTGTTTGAGGAATAATTTATTTGATGAATCTGTTTGAGGAATAAAATTGCTTTATGGTCAATACTCATTGGTGTACAAAATGGACTCTGACTCATCGAAAGGATAGCAAAAACATGAAGGCAAAATTAATTTGTTGGCAGCGACTTGTTTGAGGCACTAGAAACTCTTTAATCACTTGGGAAATTTTGGAAAACGTAATAGCGCATAAGCATGAAGTAAGTTTGATCTTATGCCTATGCTTTGAAAAGTTACTCAGAGGTCTTTGTGGTGTTCAGACCTAACTATCTGCACAATGTGTGTAAAGAATAGCTCAAAATTTATTATTACTAAGGGCATGTTTGTTTGTAAACGTATTCTAGAATACAAATGTATTCAACAAAATTTGCAAAGGCTGAAAGCAGCTACTGTATTCATTACAAAGAGTAGAGAACAACTCTTTGAAAACAATTATCAGACAAGTTATTTAGAAAAAAATATATATATATCAAACAAGTTCAGTATATTAGTAGATGAGACTTGAAATAATCAGATTACAAAATGTTACCTGAATAACAGATGAATAAGGGGGTGGCATCAGCAGTTTCAAATTCCCTTTCACAAAAGTATACCGAACCTGGAGAATACGATGCAAGAAAGATGTATTCATACAACCTGGATAACAGGCATCTCTTAAACACCTAAAGTAACTTGGCATGCCCAATAGAAAGGCTTACAATCCTAATGCCTTGTGAGCATATCAGCAATATGACTTGTAAAATAGCATAAACATCAATGGAATGTAGTTGCAACATTGGAATACATCATGTAAGGGTTTTTTACATGGAAATTAGCATACTCTGAGAATTCTGTACAATCAAGAACTACAGAACCCTGGTATCACTGAATGTATTATCAATATCTTTTAATTGAAACAATGGGGTCTTAAGCAACTACTTAAAGGGATCTGAGCATCTCTTCTGACCTTGTGGCACTAAGGTCTTTCTTTTCATAAAGTATTGAAACAACATCTAAATAAGAGAGAAAATTTTTGATGAGACTGTGTCACCTTAATGTCTAAGCTTTCAAAATGCATATTTTGAAGACGAATAAGAAGGCCCGGAAGCAATGTCGATAATTGTACAACTAAGCAAATTTTCACAACTCCATATAAGTTTCATCCGCATAGAAAGAGTATTACCTTCGTTTTATTCAAACCCTGCCACCCCCTCTCTCTCTCCGCGCAAAAAAGGAAAACAACAAAAGTCATTCACATTGAGGAACGGTCTAGTAGGCAGGAACACGAAAACAACTACATTAATCTATATGATGATGAGAATCAGGAGGAAACCTCTGTCTGAGGCAGTGCCTTATGTATGCTCAAACTCCTCTTGTTGTTCGATGCGTGGATTTATTATTACCACATGTATAACATAAACAGATTTTCTGAGTGCATAGGAGAGCATGGTATCCATCATACTAGTGCACCAGACAGAGGTTTGCAGATATCTTTCAAACTAAAACTTACACACTAAGCTTTTTTATCTCCTAAACACCACAGTTTTGGGAACTCATTAACTCCCTATGTGAAATGTTATGTGGTTCAATAATATAAAACAAAGAGCATCCTTTGATCCATGCAGAGGCACCTTTGCAAGAGAAATTAGGAAATGAAACAACTAAAAAGTAAGGGTAGCGCAGCATAAGTACGAACAAAATTGATTCTCCATAGGAATTGTTGTCGTACAGCACATACCTGATGTCTTTCTTTCCACTTGAGAAAAAAGCTACTCCCAAGGAGTTCAAAAATATGATCTCGCATTTCATCATTCGTCACAAGTAAACACTTGAGCTTTACTGCAGCATATAGCCAATACCTGATTTATAAAAAGCGTTCATAAGTCAATCTTGAAGAAGATAGAAATCATAATGCAAGGGAAATTCTGACTAACTATTGGAAAAGAAGGAGTGCCTACTTCATAGATTCCAAATCAAAATGACATCATATTTAATCAGAGGAGTTTTGATATAGACAAGTTATCAGATAGTTAATCATGACAGTTTAAGCCAAAACAACAGCATAAAGTACGGCACAGACATAGAGACTAGTTACTGGTTTAAGGGTACATACCAATCATCATTGGAACCAGTTGGTGTCATATAAAGAACACCTTTATCCATCCACTCCTCTACCAGCTTTCTGTGGGAAGGATTTTCAAGAAGTGCCCGAAGGCGTTTGTTATGCAAGACAACCAGCGGCCATTTGTTTCTGCCTCTATTATCCAATTCTTTCACGACAGCCTCAAGCTGCTCTATTGAAATTTTCAGAACATAAACATGGATGAAAGATAAAATTAATGGTTTGTTAGCAAGAGAAAACAAAGGGGAAGGAGGAGAAGAAGACATCCCAACTTAAGATTTACAACCTGAGAAATGCTGAATCCACCATCTGCAAAATTTTGCTGATAGAGCCCAATATTTGCTCCATCCACTATAAATTGAAGATCAGCTTGTTTTTCCAGCCAATCCTTCAACAAAAGATATTAAAGTAAGTTTAGAAGGAGTATAGCAGCCAGTAACAAGAGTACAGAATAATAAAGTACATTCACAAGGCAGTGTTTGAGAGGAGAAATCAAAATGAAATCAGTACTATGCTTTAAAAGAGCACTAGTCCACTAATTTCACATACTCAACAAGCATTCTTGTAGTTTATTCAAAAAATGGGAAACAGAAATCATATTGATGAAATGAAAACTCAAATTCAACTAATTTGAATAATGTCAAGCACCAAACCCTGAAACTCTGCTTTTCAGTTCTTCTGATTTCCTTATACACAACCAATATTCCACCACAAAAATACCTAACATAACCTAACCTCAACGTTTTACTGCGTTATCTAAAATTATTACCAAAGCATAATATAATTAAGACAAACACGCAAAAAAACGCTGACCTGAAACTCACTGAAGTTCCCCTTGACCTCCCTTTCCAAAGCCAAGGAAGCAACTGACTCCGCAAACCTCTCTGTCTCCGCATCATCTATATCCACACACGCCAATTGCTCCCCGCAACCTCTACACTGTCCGGTCGGATCCACATTCACACTCTTCACAACCCAATCCCCCTTCCCAATCCACCCCAAACCATGCCACCCTCCTCCACTCCTCGAAACTGCATCTTCCACTCTCCCCACCTCCCAATTCACCTCTCCCACCTCCCGAGCTTTCTCACTATGAAACCAATCCTCAATAACCTTTGCCGTCGATTCAGTAACGCTCCTCACCGAATTCCTTAACTTATGCAAATACACATAAACCCTCTCTCCCCTCCCCGTCTTTGCGCTCACCCTCAATAATGCAGCGAGCTCCGGTTCCTCCAAACTCACGCCCATCGACGCCATATGGTCCTCCACCTCATACGCCTTCACCGCCTCCGAATTCTCACAGAAACACAACAATGCCGGCTCGTACGTGCGCAACCTTGGCACAACTCCATATTTCCCCATGCTCTTAACTAATTCGAATGCATAATCTCCATCGCCTTTCGCCGCGGTGAGGCGTGCCACGGCCGTGATCGAGGCCTCATTGGGGTTGATGTTGATCGCCAGCATCTGATCAAAGATGCGAAAGCCATGCTCCAAAGCCAGGGCTTTTAGCAACGGTTCCGTGACAGAGTTGGAGCAGAGGTACAGGAGGGCATTGAAGTGGTACTGGTTCAGGCGGGTACCTTGTGAAATCGCGGTATCGTATAGCGAGATTGCGCCCCGCAGGTCTTTGTTCTTGGAGCATAGAGTCAGTTCCGAGTGGAATTCAGCCTCTGGCGTTTGGTTCTTCTTCCTCTTCTTCTTGTTCCTTTCGGAGGGGTGCAGGTGGTTGGTGTTATCCATGGATAGCAAACTAGGAGTCTGAGCAAAAACCCCAGATTCAAAAACCCTAACAATGTTTGGGTACCGTTTTCGGTTCCGGTTTCTGGGTTCGAAACCCGTTCCCATACCGACCCGTTAGCCTAGTAAGCACTTCAGACCATAACGTTTGCCAATGGGCTTCCTCCTGCAATTTATCTGCCCCATCTCAACTCTCTTTCTCTCTCTCTCTCTATTCCCAAGTCGTCTGGGCTAACAGCATGAAGCCGAGAAAGATCCTTCACCTCTACAAGTATAACTAATGTTTACCAAGAAAAATATATTTATTTCCTTTGGGCATAACAAATGTATCAACCAAATAGCATTACACGTTTCTTATATAAAGAGGTAAAAATACATAAGGTTAATAAATTTTAGTTATAAATACTCTTTGCACCTTCCAATTATAAAGGTCTTTACATTTTACACCCAAAATCATTATTTTTGTTGCATTTTACTTAGTAATTATTGATTTCAACACTTTACATCCTCTATTGGGTAGATATAGGTGGTGTTCTTTTTCTTAAAATTTCGGGATATAGAAATTTTCAGCAAAACAAACGCACTCTAAAATTTTCAACTTTTACACATACACACTCTAACTTTCACAAACTCCAATAAATCTCAATAAAATAAAGATTTTCAAAATTTTGGGGAATAATTTCGAGAACATTTTTCAAAATTTTAGCAAACGAATGCCCCATAATATGACAAAAATATGAGTTTGTGGGTATAAAATGTTTAAAATTGATAGTTTGTGCCTGCAATGTAAGGGTGGATATCGAAAACAGATTTGGTTCCGATTCCGGTACCAACCAAAACTAAGTATTTGGTTCTTGATGAAATCCGAACGAAACTAGAATTTTCAGAATAAAAAACTGAAAATTCCGATTTCATTAAGTTAATTTTTTTTTTAATCTTAATAAGCCCAAAATGCTTTAAACTTTGCCAAAAATATTTTGTTATACATCATAAATTAACAATAAATAAAATATAATAATAATAATAAATAGTTAAAAAATATTTTTTTAACTTAAGGAAAAAAAAAAAAGAAATTTTTGGGAGCTAGGGGGGGGGAGTGGCGCGCTGAAAATCCAATGACGATTTTTAAAAAGTATTCACAACTTAAGTTGTGTTGTGAATTGAGTGTTCTGGTGTTTCATGTTGTTCCATCTGTTCCTCTCAAATTTCATACAAGGGGTTGGCTGTCTCGATCTAATATTTGTTATTTTTGTTGAAAACTTTATCTTGATCTATTTCATGTATGGTCTGTGGAAATAACAATTTATGTTTGAGGAATCAGAAAAAGGGTCGTGGCACGTGCCTGTTGGCAGTGAGTGTGAGGAGTCTTAGACACCTTGGCTCTGCATCACTAGGCGCAATCCGTGTGACGCTTTTTTTGACATTCCGACCACTGTGGGAACTTCTGCAAATGGACATAGGCCTATAACCTTGCTTCAATCGATCCTTCCAAGTCGTGGGGGACACAGAGTGTTGAAACTGGCAATGGCATACAGAGCAGCCTGGTGTCCTTTCAGTTTTCTGATAATAAAGATGCGTCCTGCACAGGCAAAAGAAACGAGAGGTCCCATTTTCCTCACCACATCATACAACCTAACTCAAATTAATGAAAAGCCGTAACTTATTTCCTGTGATGGACTTATCAACTGCTTCGAGATGTCCTTGATCAAGGGCGAAGGAGTAATGAATCAGCAGCAGTGACCTGTTGTAAGTTGATGTTTTTAAATACTTGCAGTTGTCTTCAAACCAACCACATTTATAGTCGAGGATTTTTGCCTGCCCTTGTTCTGCTGCCAATGTTGTAATGTTTGATAAAAAGAAAAAAAAATCAACAAATAATGTTTTTCCTAAAAGTTGGGTTCTCTTGGGTATAGTGTTTTTGAAAAATATTTTTTCAATTTTTGCCCCTCCAAAAATACTTTATTTCAATGTTACCTCTTTCTTTCTTCTGAGCAAATTGCAAATCTAAAATCATATTAAGTTGAATCAGAGATTTTATCGGGTGGTCAAATTTATAGAGTGATAGACACAACATATGAATTTCACATTAAAATTTACAAATTCAATAATTAATACTAGTATTTAATATTATTGGACTCGAATATTATGTTTATTTTCTTCCTAATTAAACAATTTAGGCATCAAATTAGAGAGAACCCAACGTACCATGATGGGGCAAGATGCAGTTGCCTTTTTGAAGTCCATGTAGTCCATTGAGATAAGAGAGTCTAGATAGCTAGCAATGGTTACTTTTAGGTTCACACGATTCTTCATAACATTTAAATACACTTGTTTCCAAAACAATAACAAATTGAATCAAATGTCACTTCCTTTTTGCGGTCTAAAGACCTTATCATTTTGGTCACATACATATCCATTCCATCACATTCTTTTAAGCCGAACACATCTAGCTAGCATAGAAAACAATCCCATACACTTTTGGGGAAACTACTTAAAAACATTATTGAAGCAATAGACTTTAGCACACGAATTGAATTGAAATCTGAGCGACAAACTCTCTGCAAACCCGCTTGCACTTGACACTATATGAATCCCTTTTGTCGGGTACATCACTTGAGGACGTATTTTACGATACCAGGAAGATGGGTATTCAGAAAGTAGTCTTCCCAGTCAAGGCACTTGGGGTCGAAGTAAAACACATCTGCCTCTGTGCCACCCTCCCTCACTGCCATCCGCAGCTTCTCTGTGTTCATGTCGTCGAAGCTGTAGCCAAGAACATGTGAGGCTTAGGTCAGTGAAAAATTGTTAATATCTAATGGGTTTTGCAAAATGCATAATACGTACACGCCCTTGGAGAACAGGTAAGGTTTGTACAGATCCACCAATCGCATCACAATGTTGAGCTTTCGTCTCAGATTCAGATACCTTCCCCGAAAATATTGACAGAGTGCAACATTCGCCAATTTTAATCCCTACGGATCCGTATAAAGAAGAACATAAGATGAGAGAATTGAAGGGAGCATTCGATAAAAAAGTGCTCTGTTTTTTTTTTGCTGGAAAAATAAAATAGCTTTTCCTTTGATGAACCAGCTATATAGCTGTGAAAATTTATTTGTAATGACTTTTTTTTATGGGCAATATTGCTCTCAGCTTTGGTTCAGAACAAACCTTGAGCAGAAGCAAATAACGAATGGCCATGTATCTGCGGAAGCTTTTCATGTCGCCTAAAACTAGAGCCTTGCGAACCTTGACAGGATGACCATCCCTGTCTATCCACGGTTTCTGAGAGAAGTAACGGAAGCTCGCCTCTTGAAGAATCCGGTTTGTCGTTGGATTTCTGGCTGAAGAGCCCACTTGGTAAATCGCATCAGAAGGTTGATTTGCATGAGCCGCCATGGACACGATTATAGCATTCACCACCATGTCAGCCGGTATCTGCATTATTATACCTTAGACTTCAGTTTTCTTTTTCTGATTTCTCACTCTCTTCTTACTTCTCTTCCCTTCAAATTAGTAATTGGGATTTGTCTGCATGCCATTTTCTTCCAAACTCCTCATCTTTGAGTTTGAAATTGATAACTTAAGGGTAAATACACTTTGCACCACCAAGTATGGGGTACTATTTTGCATCCTATTCTAATTTCGTGACATTGAGCCCATCATTTTCGTTTTGTTAAATGTGACCCTTAAAACTAAAAGAAATAAGAGAAAAAAGATGTTTTGGCCTCTCAAAAAGATTCTTTTTGAGGGCAAAAATATCTTTTTTTTTTTATTTTCCGTTAATTTTAACTTTCAATTTACAAAAGAATATAAATCGCAAAATAAACATTAGAGATTTAATCACGAAATTGAAAGATAAGGAAGGTGCAAAGTGTATTTTCCCATAACTTAATTGTAAGTGACTGATGAAGAAGTTAGTCAACTCACCAAGTCGAGAATGCCCTTTAGATCACAAGAAAGCATGTTAGTTTTCCTTTACCATAAGCTCTAATAGACTGTCAATAGTCCTGTAACAACACAGAAGAACAAATAGTTCCACAATTTTTAGGTTAATTTCCTTCGTTTTCTCGGTAGCCAACCAAGAAAAAGTATTACTAACATAAACTAAAGACAACTTGTTCAGGACATTGGTTTCTCCCAACACAAAGGATATATGGAAGTTACCTGAAACACGAATTGAATTGAAATCTGAGCGACAAACTCTCTATATGATGATGAGAATCAGGAGGAAACCTCTGTCTGAGGCAGTGCCTTATGTATGCTCAAACTCCTCTTGTTGTTCGATGCGTGGATTTATTATTACCACATGTATAACATAAACAGATTTTCTGAGTGCATAGGAGAGCATGGTATCCATCATACTAGTGCACCAGACAGAGGTTTGCAGATATCTTTCAAACTAAAACTTACACACTAAGCTTTTTTATCTCCTAAACACCACAGTTTTGGGAACTCATTAACTCCCTATGTGAAATGTTATGAAATCAAAGAGCATCCTTTGATCCATGCAGAGGCACCTTTGCAAGAGAAATCAGGAAACGAAACAAATAAAAAGTAAGGATAGCGCAGCATAAGTATGAACAAAATTGATTCTCCATAGGAATTGTTGTCGTACAGCACATACCTGATGTCTTTCTTTCCACTTGAGAAAAAAGCTACTCCCAAGGAGTTCAAAAATATGATCTCGCATTTCATCATTCGTCACAAGTAAACACTTGAGCTTTACTGCAGCATATAGCCAATACCTGATTTATAAAAAGCGTTCATAAGTCAATCTTGAAGAAGATAGAAATCATAATGCAAGGGAAATTCTGACAACTATTGGAAAAGAGGAGTCCTACTTCATAGATTCCAAATCAAAATGACATCATATTTAATCAGAGGAGTTTTGATAAAGACAAGTTATCAGATAGATAATCATGACAGTTTAAGCCAAAACAACAGCATAAAGTACGGCACAGACATAGAGACTAGTTACTGGTTTAAGGGTACATACCAATCATCATTGGAACCAGTTGGTGTCATATAAAGAACACCTTTATCCATCCACTCCTCTACCAGCTTTCTGTGGGAAGGATTTTCAAGAAGTGCCCGAAGGCGTTTGTTATGCAAGACAACCAGCGGCCATTTGTTTCTGCCTCTATTATCCAATTCTTTCACGACAGCCTCAAGCTGCTCTATTGAAATTTTCAGAACATAAACATGGATGAAAGATAAAATTAATGGTTTGTTAGCAAGAGAAAAAAAGGGGAAGGAGGAGAAGACATCCCAACTTAAGATTTACAACCTGAGAAATGCTGAATCCACCATCTGCAAAATTTTGCTGATAGAGCCCAATATTTGCTCCATCCACTATAAATTGAAGATCAGCTTGTTTTTCCAGCCAATCCTTCAACAAAAGATATTAAAGTAAGTTTAGAAGGAGTATAGCAGCCAGTAACAAGAGTACAGAATAATAAAGTACATTCACAAGGCAGTGTTTGAGAGGAGAAATCAAAATGAAATCAGTACTATGCTTTAAAAGAGCACTAGTCCACTAATTTCACATACTCAACAAGCATTCTTGTAGTTTATTCAAAAAATGGGAAACAGAAATCATATTGATGAAATGAAAACTCAAATTCAACTAATTTGAATAATGTCAAGCACCAAACCCTGAAACTCTGCTTTTCAGTTCTTCTGATTTCCTTATACACAACCAATATTCCACCACAAAAATACCTAACATAACCTAACCTCAACGTTTTACTGCGTTATCTAAAATTATTACCAAAGCATAATATAATTAAGACAAACACGCAAAAAAACGCTGACCTGAAACTCACTGAAGTTCCCCTTGACCTCCCTTTCCAAAGCCAAGGAAGCAACTGACTCCGCAAACCTCTCTGTCTCCGCATCATCTATATCCACACACGCCAATTGCTCCCCGCAACCTCTACACTGTCCGGTCGGATCCACATTCACACTCTTCACAACCCAATCCCCCTTCCCAATCCACCCCAAACCATGCCACCCTCCTCCACTCCTCGAAACTGCATCTTCCACTCTCCCCACCTCCCAATTCACCTCTCCCACCTCCCGAGCTTTCTCACTATGAAACCAATCCTCAATAACCTTTGCCGTCGATTCAGTAACGCTCCTCACCGAATTCCTTAACTTATGCAAATACACATAAACCCTCTCTCCCCTCCCCGTCTTTGCGCTCACCCTAATAATGCAGCGAGCTCCGGTTCCTCCAAACTCACGCCCATCGACGCCATATGGTCCTCCACCTCATACGCCTTCACCGCCTCCGAATTCTCACAGAAACACAACAATGCCGGCTCGTACGTGCGCAACCTTGGCACAACTCCATATTTCCCCATGCTCTTAACTAATTCGAATGCATAATCTCCATCGCCTTTCGCCGCGGTGAGGCGTGCCACGGCCGTGATCGAGGCCTCATTGGGGTTGATGTTGATCGCCAGCATCTGATCAAAGATGCGAAAGCCATGCTCCAAAGCCAGGGCTTTTAGCAACGGTTCCGTGACAGAGTTGGAGCAGAGGTACAGGAGGGCATTGAAGTGGTACTGGTTCAGGCGGGTACCTTGTGAAATCGCGGTATCGTATAGCGAGATTGCGCCCCGCAGGTCTTTGTTCTTGGAGCATAGAGTCAGTTCCGAGTGGAATTCAGCCTCTGGCGTTTGGTTCTTCTTCCTCTTCTTCTTGTTCCTTTCGGAGGGGTGCAGGTGGTTGGTGTTATCCATGGATAGCAAACTAGGAGTCTGAGCAAAAACCCCAGATTCAAAAACCCTAACAATGTTTGGGTACCGTTTTCGGTTCCGGTTTCTGGGTTCGAAACCCGTTCCCATACCGACCCGTTAGCCTAGTAAGCACTTCAGACCATAACGTTTGCCAATGGGCTTCCTCCTGCAATTTATCTGCCCCATCTCAACTCTCTTTCTCTCTCTCTCTCTATTCCCAAGTCGTCTGGGCTAACAGCATGAAGCCGAGAAAGATCCTTCACCTCTACAAGTATAACTAATGTTTACCAAGAAAAATATATTTATTTCCTTTGGGCATAACAAATGTATCAACCAAATAGCATTACACGTTTCTTATATAAAGAGGTAAAAATACATAAGGTTAATAAATTTTAGTTATAAATACTCTTTGCACCTTCCAATTATAAAGGTCTTTACATTTTACACCCAAAATCATTATTTTTGTTGCATTTTACTTAGTAATTATTGATTTCAACACTTTACATCCTCTATTGGGTAGATATAGGTGGTGTTCTTTTTCTTAAAATTTCGGGATATAGAAATTTTCAGCAAAACAAACGCACTCTAAAATTTTCAACTTTTACACTACACACTCTAACTTTCACAAACTCCAATAAATCTCAATAAAATAAAGATTTTCAAAATTTTGGGGAATAATTTCGAGAACATTTTTCAAAATTTTAGCAAACGAATGCCCCATAATATGACAAAAATATGAGTTTGTGGGTATAAAATGTTTAAAATTGATAGTTTGTGCCTGCAATGTAAGGGTGGATATCGAAAACAGATTTGGTTCCGATTCCGGTACCAACCAAAACTAAGTATTTGGTTCTTGATGAAATCCGAACGAAACTAGAATTTTCAGAATAAAAAACTGAAAATTCCGATTTCATTAAGTTAATTTTTTTTTTAATCTTAATAAGCCCAAAATGCTTTAAACTTTGCCAAAAATATTTTGTTATACATCATAAATTAACAATAAATAAAATATAATAATAATAATAAATAGTTAAAAAATATTTTTTTAACTTAAGGAAAAAAAAAAAAAGAAATTTTGGGAGCTAGAGGGCCATGGTCCCTGCCCGCCCTCGAGTGGCTGCAAAAATCCAATGACGATTTTTAAAAAGTATTCACAACTTAAGTTGTGTTGTGAATTGAGTGTTCTGGTGTTTCATGTTGTTCCATCTGTTCCTCTCAAATTTCATACAAGGGGTTGGCTGTCTCGATCTAATATTTGTTATTTTTGTTGAAAACTTTATCTTGATCTATTTCATGTATGGTCTGTGGAAATAACAATTTATGTTTGAGGAATCAGAAAAAGGGTCGTGGCACGTGCCTGTTGGCAGTGAGTGTGAGGAGTCTTAGACACCTTGGCTCTGCATCACTAGGCGCAATCCGTGTGACGCTTTTTTTGACATTCCGACCACTGTGGGAACTTCTGCAAATGGACATAGGCCTATAACCTTGCTTCAATCGATCCTTCCAAGTCGTGGGGGACACAGAGTGTTGAAACTGGCAATGGCATACAGAGCAGCCTGGTGTCCTTTCAGTTTTCTGATAATAAAGATGCGTCCTGCACAGGCAAAAGAAACGAGAGGTCCCATTTTCCTCACCACATCATACAACCTAACTCAAATTAATGAAAAGCCGTAACTTATTTCCTGTGATGGACTTATCAACTGCTTCGAGATGTCCTTGATCAAGGGCGAAGGAGTAATGAATCAGCAGCAGTGACCTGTTGTAAGTTGATGTTTTTAAATACTTGCAGTTGTCTTCAAACCAACCACATTTGCGGTCGAGGATTTTTGCCTGCCACTTGTTCTGCTGCCAATGTTGTAATGTTTGATAAAAAGAAAAAAAAATCAACAAATAATGTTTTTCCTAAAAGTTGGGTTCTCTTGGGTATAGTGTTTTTGAAAAATATTTTTTCAATTTTTGCCCCTCCAAAAATACTTTATTTCAATGTTACCTCTTTCTTTCTTCTGAGCAAATTGCAAATCTAAAATCATATTAAGTTGAATCAGAGATTTTATCGGGTGGTCAAATTTATAGAGTGATAGACACAACATATGAATTTCACATTAAAATTTACAAATTCAATAATTAATACTAGTATTTAATATTATTGGACTCGAATATTATGTTTATTTTCTTCCTAATTAAACAATTTAGGCATCAAATTAGAGAGAACCCAACGTACCATGATGGGGCAAGATGCAGTTGCCTTTTTGAAGTCCATGTAGTCCATTGAGATAAGAGAGTCTAGATAGCTAGCAATGGTTACTTTTAGGTTCACACGATTCTTCATAACATTTAAATACACTTGTTTCCAAAACAATAACAAATTGAATCAAATGTCACTTCCTTTTTGCGGTCTAAAGACCTTATCATTTTGGTCACATACATATCCATTCCATCACATTCTTTTAAGCCGAACACATCTAGCTAGCATAGAAAACAATCCCATACACTTTTGGGGAAACTACTTAAAAACATTATTGAAGCAATAGACTTTAGCACACGAATTGAATTGAAATCTGAGCGACAAACTCTCTGCAAACCCGCTTGCACTTGACACTATATGAATCCCTTTTGTCGGGTACATCACTTGAGGACGTATTTTACGATACCAGGAAGATGGGTATTCAGAAAGTAGTCTTCCCAGTCAAGGCACTTGGGGTCGAAGTAAAACACATCTGCCTCTGTGCCACCCTCCCTCACTGCCATCCGCAGCTTCTCTGTGTTCATGTCGTCGAAGCTGTAGCCAAGAACATGTGAGGCTTAGGTCAGTGAAAAATTGTTAATATCTAATGGGTTTTGCAAAATGCATAATACGTACACGCCCTTGGAGAACAGGTAAGGTTTGTACAGATCCACCAATCGCATCACAATGTTGAGCTTTCGTCTCAGATTCAGATACCTTCCCCGAAAATATTGACAGAGTGCAACATTCGCCAATTTTAATCCCTACGGATCCGTATAAAGAAGAACATAAGATGAGAGAATTGAAGGGAGCATTCGATAAAAAAGTGCTCTGTTTTTTTTTTGCTGGAAAAATAAAATAGCTTTTCCTTTGATGAACCAGCTATATAGCTGTGAAAATTTATTTGTAATGACTTTTTTTTATGGGCAATATTGCTCTCATAAAGCTTTGGTTCAGAACAAACCTTGAGCAGAAGCAAATAACGAATGGCCATGTATCTGCGGAAGCTTTTCATGTCGCCTAAAACTAGAGCCTTGCGAACCTTGACAGGATGACCATCCCTGTCTATCCACGGTTTCTGAGAGAAGTAACGGAAGCTCGCCTCTACAAGAATCCTGTTTGTCGTTGGATTTCTGGCTGAAGAGCCCACTTGGTAAATCGCATGAGAAGGTTGATTTGCATGAGCCGCCATGGACACGATTATAGCATTCACCACCATGTCAGCCGGTATCTGCATTAGTATACCTTAGACTTCAGTTTTCTTTTTCTCATTTCTCACTCTCTTCTTACTTCTCTTCCCTTCAAATTTTTAATTGGGATTTGTCTGCATGCCATTTTCTTCCAAACTCCTCATCTTTGAGTTTGAAATTGATAACTAACTTAAGGGTAAATACACTTTGCGCCATCAAGTATGGGGTACTGACATTTTGCATCCTATTCTAATTTCGTGACATTGAGTCCCATCACGTTTCTAGTTAAATGTGACCCTTAAAACTAAAAGAAATAAGAAAAAAAGATGTTTTGGCCCTCAAAAAGATATTTTATTCTTTGTTGGCTAATCGCGAGTAATAATGTCTTTTTCTTTTTTAATTTTCCGTTTCTTTTGACTATCAATTTAACAAAAGAATATAAATCGCAGAAAATCAAAACATTAGAGATTCATAATCACGAAATTGAAAGATAAAGGAGGGTGCAAAGTGTACTTTCCCATAACTTAATTGTAAGTCACTGATAAATAAGTTAATAACTCACCAAGTCAAGAATGCCCTTTAGATCACAGGGAAAGCATGTTAGTTTTCCTTTACCATAAGCTCCTAATAGACTGTCAATAGTCCTGTAACAACACACACAAGAACAAATAGTTCACAATTTTTAGGTTAATTTCCTTCGTTTTCTCGGAAGCCAACCAAGAAAAAGGATTACTAACATAAACTAAAGACAACTTGTTCAGGACATTAGGTTTCTCCCAACACAAAGGATATATATAAATATAAGGAAGTTACCTGAAACCTTCAACCCAACCGGGGAAAGGTTCTTTGAAGGTGCTGGTTACAATCGTAGGACGAACGATTGCAACAGACATGTTTTCTTTCAGGTGCCCAATAAGCATCTCTCCCATTGCTTTTGTAAAAACGTACGTGTTTGGCCATCCGTACCTCTTTGCCCTGATAATGATTTGGAGAGACCTTCAATCAATGACTGAGAAATTGAATGTTCTGTGTATTAAACAACTATAACAAAACAAAAAAAAACACTTCATAGAAAAGCTTTTTTTTAGCTCTGTAATTTTACTTGTTTCTGCTTACAGAAACCTTTGGCCCAAAGACACGTGTCCAAGATTTATGCAATTTTCTGTTCAATATTATAATTCGAAAAGAAATAAACATAATAAGTGGACTTCATTATAAGATTCATTCTATTAAAATTTTATATAGACAACATTAAATAATATAAAATCTATCTATTATATCCATCTCCCTCTGTATGAAATATACCGTGTAATTCGGTAAGAGCATCCTAATATATTAACTGCAACATTAGCAGGGGAAGGTTCAAGGGGACCACATAGAAAATCTAGGGATGTGTGCCAAACGTGAACAGGGCATTGAAAACAAACAGGCGTACATTCTTGCTTCTGTCATAAAAGTAATAGAAACATTCAAAAGAATAAATCCAAGGGATAAGGTTAGATATCCAAGTGCATCTCTTTTCAGCCCCTTTTTTTTTCTAAAATATAATACATAACAATCCAATTACATGTAAAAAAAAACAGAATATATATAACTGTCATTAACGGCAAAGACAGAAATTGTTCCACTTTTGCCTCCTAATGAAGCAATTTTCCCAAATCTGTCCCTGGTTAGGTCCGTTACATGATAACTATGTGGTCGGCTGGTCGCTTTCTTAACTCAGAATTCCACGAGGTGTGTGTACAACTATGAACTTTGTTTTATTTAGTGTTGAGGTCTATAATGATCATGAGTTTGACCAGCTTGAGGAAGATCATGGTTAGAAAGTTCGATGACAAACCTTTCAAGGCCCAAGTCCTTCATGCCCAATGTAATTTCTTCTTCTGGAGCTCCCTGAGCTAGAAACTCGGTTAATTTCTCCTCTATCAGTTTTTTCTCGGCGTCGACGTCTAATCCGAGGGTCCCATTAAGGGTTTCTCCAATGCGATATGGGTTTTCTAGTATTAGTCCTCCTTTTTCTCCAGATACGTAGGCTGACAAAAGAAACGTCCAAATAGTTAGGCATAAACTTCTAACATTAAACCCAAAATTGACTTTGAAGGAAGAATATATCGCTTCGAATTTGACAGTACAAAACTCATGAGCAATTTCTCATATTTTACTAACCAGTGGATACATGGACAAACGCCTTCAGCTTAACACATTGTTTTGCAAAGCTTAAAACATGCTTAGCTCCCAATGTGTTGAGATCTAATGCAACATCATATCTGCATGACAATATTAATGAGACGTACACGTTAATTTCCTTTGTACATACTTTTTGAAGTTTTGTTTTTTTGGGTAAGTTTATGCTCCTTGAAGTTATTCAACCGCAAAACAAAATGAAGTTTAATACCTTTCATCAAAATTGGTAGTTGCAGCAAAATTGATGACGAAATCAACTTGGTTCCTCATCTCCTCCCTCAACATGGAATCCTTCAGGCCCATGTCCTCCAGGCAGAGGTCTCCAGGCAGCACGGTTACTTTTTGAGAGATAAAGGAACTAAAATTTGGACCCCATTTTTCCTTGAGCACTCTGAACAGTTCCTTCCCTAGGATCTACAAGAAGAAGCAGCCAAAAAAATTAGTATAGCCATAAACAGAAAGAAGTACTGAAGCAAAACTGTTGTCTGCTTCCCCTGAGATTTAGATTCATATGGTGACCATAACAAGCACTTCTTTTTTTTCTTTTTTTTTGCTTGTTCCTTCTGTACTTGCATCACTGGGAAACACTGCTGTATCCAGCTCGTCGTACTTGTATCTATTTTCTTGTAAGAAGTGTTTCTTGAGAGTCGAGAAGGATAATTATGGTGCTTGAAAGTGTACCATATTTCCCGCCACTACTCTTACAGGAGGAAACACAAGAAACGGCCCAGAATGATAGATATATACCACTGCTGCACTGAGTTGAAGCAATATCTCTACCTCATTATGCAAACGGTGGGTGGCTGACTTAGCATCCGCAGCTCTTAGGAGAAGATAGAGCTTCTTCACGTTCGGTTGAACCCTCAGTACTTTCTCCACGAAGACTGCATCCATAAAAGCAAATGTTACTCTAAAATCATCGACAGACACGGGAAAAATTCAGTTCAAAAGGGTGTGTTCAAAGTTAATCACGGTCAAGCAATGCGCCTTGAATTAACTTTGAACACACCCCTTTGAACTGAATTAATCTTTTCCCGTTAGAACTCGCAAACACGAACACACAGAAAAATGAGTGCATACTCTTTGCCAGAAAGCCAGTGGCACCAGTGACTAAAATGGCCTTGTTCTCAAGGAGCTGTACTATACTTCCCAACTCCATGGAGGATAAATAGCACAGACACAGAGAGAGAGAGAGAGAGAGAGCAATCGGCTGGAACCAACGGGCAGAATGGCGTGGGAAAAATCTGATGCCAGCACTTTATATACCGAAGGATAGGGGCAGTTATGTGGTGGAGTGCACGCAAGTGCCTGGATTTTTTTTTCTTGATAGATGGAGAATCAGTTGATTTCAATCTATTTTATATAGAAAAAATTAACCCACTCACTTTTTTATTAATCAAGAATTTTTACAATTGACCCACTTTGCTTTATCCCTGTCTTCTTACACCCTTTGGCTGGTCACCCACACATTAAATGAGATCCGTACAGTGACATTGGCGGATTAATGTTGCGATAAATTGGAGCCACGCTCGCTTCTACGTATTGTTTAATGGTACTTTATACGTATTGTTTAATAGTAACTCATACATATTATATAATAGTACTTTATACATATTATATATATAATATATAGCACCTTGTATATATTATTTAATATATAATACTTTTATACATATTGTTTAATAGTACTTTATACATATATGTAATAGTACCTTATACATTTGTTTAATAATACCTTGTACATATTATATAATAATACCTTGTAATATATATTATTTAATAATACCTTATACATATATATTATGTAACAGTACCTTGTATATTTTATATATATGTAACAATACCTTGTACATTTTATATATGTAATATATAGTACCTTATACATATTATATATATAATATATAGTACCTTGTACATATTATTTAAATTATTGCAAAAACGTTCGAACATATAAATACCATTCGAACAATAAAAGCATGAAACGACGTTGTATCATTTCTAAAAAACGTTCGAACGATATTCTGATAAACGTTAGAACGATATTTACGTTAGAACGTCGTTAAATATCGTTCGAACTGGGTTTGAATGAAAATGAAAAATTAAGCGTCAAATTTTCTCCTTTTTTTTTAGAACGCTTTTAAAGACCGTTCAAAGAGGGTTTGAATGAAAATGAAAAATTAAGCCCAAAATTATCAACTTTTTTCCATTAGAACGCTTTTAAACACTATTTTAACGCCTCACAAGAAATCAAAATAATAAGACGGAAACATGAGAGTGAAAGAGAGGAAGAAGAAGAAGAAGAAGAAGGAGAGGAGGAGAAGAAGAAGAAGAAGAAGAAGAAGGACGAGGAAAAGGAAGAAGAAGAAAAAGAAGAAGAAGAAAGAGGAAGAGGAGGAGAAGGAGAAGGAGACGATGAAGACAGTTTCTCGTATTTTAGTGTTAGAACGATTAATCCAACGTTAGAACATTTGATGCAGCGTTCGAACGGTTAATGTTGGATGTAGCATTTGAATGGTTACCGTTGGATGTAGTATCCGAACGCGTTTGAACGGTTGTTGTTGGATGTAGCGTTCGAACGCGTTCAAACGGTTTGCGTTAGATCGTAACATTCAAACGCATTCAAACAATTGCCGTTGGATGTAGCATTCGAACGATTGGATATAGCGTTCAAACGGTTGAAATATATCTGTCCCAAAATGGTACTTTTTGGGACGAATAAATTTTCCATCCCAAAAAACCTTTTGTAATGGACTTATTGGGACACTTGGTGCGACAATGAAATTGGGTTTTTTGGGACAAAAAATTTCATCCCAAAAATAAAATTTGTTGTAGTGTACTAGTAGTTATAGGGACAAAGCCAAGATTGAATCTTAGAGGACACAATTACATATAAATAAATTTTGGAAGTCAAAATCTAAAAAATAATAATAAATAGTTAAAAAATATTTTTTAACTGAAGGAAAAAAAATTCTTTAATGAATTTTTGGGAGCTAGAGGGCCGTGGTCCCTGCCCGCCCTCGAGTGGCTGCATTTTGGTTGAGGGGGGGGGGGGCCTTGCCCACCCTTTAGCCAGCTGAAAATCCAATGACGATTTTTAAAAAGTACTCACAACTTAAGGACTGAATAGGACATTAACTACTCCGTATTGTAATTATCAATTATCGATTTTAGCAACAATACAACTTCTGTCAAAATGTTTTCGTTTACTTAGATGGAAACTTATTTTTTAACTTTTGAAATCATAGGTTTACCCTCTGAAATATCCGTCAAAAGTACAAACATACCAAATTAAAATTGTAATTTTACTTGCTAATTAAAAAATCACTTTCAAAAGTTGACGGGTGAAAGATACTCGCCGAAACAGTAGGTTGAGCCGTTGAGGTATAAAGTGTGAACACGAAGGAAAAAAAAAAAAAGATGCGTCCTGCACAGCCAAAAGAAACGAGCTAGAGGTCCCCACTTTTCCTCACAACATCGTACACCTAACTCTAATTAATGAAAAGCCGTAACATGTTTTCATGCGATGGACTTATCAACTGCTTCGATGGTGCCAAACCCCCTTGAGGCTTTGCTTTTGGCTTTGGCTTCTCCACGTGGTCTTCTCTGTTTTAGGCCCCGCGGCTATTGTTAACTTCGTTGGTTTTTTTCTGTTTCTGTTGTTTCGGTTGGTATTTGTTTTGTTGTTTAGTTGTTGTGCTATTCTCTTTACAATATGCTCCGTTTCAACAAAACAAAACAAAAAAACTGCTTCGAGATGTCCTTGATCAAGGCCGATAGGTAATGAAGCAGCAGCAGTGACCTGTTGTAAGTTGATGTTTTTTAATACTTGCAGTTGTCTTCAAACCAGCCACATCTATAGTTGAGGATTTTTTCCTGCCCCTTCTTTTGCTGCCAATGTTGTAATGTTTGATAAAAGGAAAAAAAAAATCAACAAATACTGTTTTTCCTAAAAGTTGGGTTCTCTTGGGTATAGTGTTTTTGAAAAATATTTTTTCAGTTATTGCCCCTCCAGAAATACTTTATTTCAGTGTTACCTTTTTCTTTCTTTTGAGCAAATTGTAAATCTAACATCATATTAGATTGAATTTGGGATTTCTTCCTTTAGAACCCATTGGGATTACTATTAGGCAACATTCATATTAGTACACAATCCTAGTTTTGACGCATAGGCTTCTTAATAATCAAAATCTCACGCCAAAGAATGTGAATCTGGTTAAATTAGAGAATAAAAATCTTCTTTAATTTGCTGCTCAAATTAGATGATTTAATTCGAAGAGAGATCGACATAATATATCGGTCTCTCATTATTCAGTATTTAATATTGTGAGATCTAAATATTATATTTATCTATCTCCGAATTGGACTATTCAATTCGGATAGTAAATTGGAGAGAATCCTGATCCTAAATCATGACACAGGTGATAGGACAAAATGTAGTTACTTTTTTAAAGTTCAAGGAGGCCAATGATATAAAGAGAAGTCTAAAGTAGCTAGCAGATACATAATTGTTACTTTTAGGTTCACACGATTCTTCTTCACATTTAAATACACTTGTTTTTCATTACAACAACAAATTGAATCCAATGTCACTTTCCTTTTGCCTCTAAAGACCTTATCATTTTGGTCACATACATATCCATTCCATCATATTCTTTTAAGGCAAACACAACTAGCTAGCATATAAGATAATCCCATTCACATTTGAGGAAACTACTTAAAAACATTATCTGAAGCAATAGACTTTAGCACATGAATTGAATTGAAGTTTGAGTGACAAACTCTTTGCAAACCCGCTTGCACTTGACACTATATGAATCCCTTTTGTCGGGTACATCACTTGAGGACGTATTTTACGATACTAGCAAGATGGGTATTCAGAAAGTAGTCTTCCCAGTCGAGGCACTTGGGGTCGAAGTAAAACACATCTGCCTCTGCGCCACCCTCCCTCATTGCCATCCGCAACTTCTCTATGTTCATGTCGTCAAAGCTGTAGCCAATAACAGGTGGGGCTTAGGTCAGTGAAAAATTGTTAATATCTAATGGGTTTTGCAAAATGCATAATACTTACACGCCCTTGAAGAACAGGTAAGGTTTGTACAGATCCACCAATCGCATCACAATATTGATCTTTTGTCTCAGATTCAGATACCTTCCACGATAATACTGACAGAGCGCCACATTCGCCAATTCTAATAATCCCTATGGATCCGTATAAAGAACATAAGAAGAGGGGATTGAAGGGAGCATTCGATTAAAAGGTGCCCTGTTTTTTTTTTTTTTTTGGGAAACCATTCTATTTCTTCTATTGCATAAAGCTTTGGATGACCATCCTTGTCAAACTTTTTTAATCTTGGAGAATGTGAGAGTAAAAAATATATTTGAATTTAGATTTTTGTGAGATTAATTTTCATGGATTTTTGTAAAAAAATCTTTGGTTTTTGTGTAATTTTTGACAAAATTTGAGGATAATAATTAGATATTAAATTTTATTGAAAATTGAAATATTTTGTACATGAAAAAATCATATTTAGATTAAAAAATATTTTTAAAATTATTAACCAAACATGGCCTTTACTCTTATTTTTCTTAACAAAGATGGGAAGAAATTGGTCGTTATCTTTATTTTGTAACGTTAACCGACAATGCACTTCAGCTTTATCCGTTCTGCGACCAATGTTTTTTTGAAGGTGGAGAGACACGAGAGAACGAGACAGAGAGGGACAGTTCAATTAAAGAGAGCGACCTTTAGAAAAGTAATAAAGTATACTGCGTGCGCCGTAAGGCAATTTAGATAGTGCCGACTTCTTTTGACAAGTTCTCTGCTGTTGGATTTTGACAATCGTACCTATTCACGTGCTTTCCACTGTGAATCGTACCTATTTGGATAGAATTGTACCTACTAACAATATTACCTATTTTGATAAAATTACGGGAAAAATATTTTTTACCATTTTTTACAATATATTTTAAAATCAATTGTAAATTTAATAAAACGGGTCAATAGTTTGATGGTCAAATATTTTTAAGTCAATTAAAATATTTATATTTAAATAAAATGAATAGTATTATAGTAGATTTTATAACAGATAAGTTAAATAAATTGTACTATTTTTAATTTTTAAATTAGAATTTACAATCTTTAAATTCTTTTAAATGAAACATCATATCTTTAAAATTAATAAGATCAAACAATAGGTAGGAGTTTCACATCATTTTTTTTAATCTTCAAAAATTACAATTAAATGTGTCTGAATTGAAAGAAAAAATAAAAAATGAAATGAAAAAATATTAAAGGTCTGGACCACTTAAGTGGTCCAGACGCCGGACCGACAGGACGGACCGAACGGGGTCCGGTCCTCTATTTTAGTAGGACCGAAAATCCGATCCGAAAACCGAATCGAATTTTCGGTCCTGCAGCCCTATCTTCTGTGCATCTCCTAATTTTTTCGTTCTGCCAAAACCTTAGCTCACTAACTCAATGAGATAGAATTTGGGATAGGTTATTCCACCCTACAATGGGCATATCACTTCAAGCTTCGTATTAGTCTTTTGTTAGTAGTTAATCATTCTAATTTCCCTTTTAAAATTTTAAAATAAATATATTGTAAACCCTCTAATTTTAAAAGTCTTGACATTTTATACTTCAGAATTGAAACCAAAATTAGAAATTCCAGTGAAATTAGCAGAATATCCGGTTCCATATTTTTTATTATTTTAAAAACATATGGCTCAAAACCTTGTAATTTTATTTTAGATTTTGGCTGAATGTTTATTTTATGGGGTAAAATCATAATTAGCCCCATTATGAGTAAAAATTAAATTGTACCCTAATTTTAATTTGGCGATTTGAGACCCATAACTTTTGAAAATCATCAATTCTAGCCCCCCGTCTAAATTAGCATTAAATTTGATGGAAAATCATGCAAAATGACCAAAAGCCCCTCCAAGACTAAATTGTAAAAAATAAATAAAAATTTAGAAATAAATTAAAAATAAATATTTATTGAAATATGTTTCAATAGTTTTATTTAAAAATTATCACTTTTTTTTAAAATTTTCATTTTTTATTTTTAATTTTTTTGTAATTTTATGTTGGGGGCATTTGGTCATTTTGCATGATTTTCTGTTGGATTTAACGTCCAATTTAGACAGAATTGATGATTTTCAAAAGTTATGGGTCTCAAATCGCCGAATTGAAATTAGGGTATTTGATTTTTACTCATAAAGTATGACTTTAGGTTTAAAACATTATAATTTTAAATTAGCGTTCAAAACCTTTTTGATGTCCATATCCGAGATTTTAATTAGTTAGGGGAAAAACAATATTGTATACTTAAAATGGCGGCAAGAGTACATCCTTATTAAGATTAAGTACTAAAAAAAACTAGCAAATTAGCGTTCAAAAGTTTGATGTTAATTTCGCCATTTCCTCCATATGATTAGGTTTCTGTGATTCCATTAGGAATGACTTAAGATCCATTTCCACCCGATAAAATTCAAAGCATTTTGAGTTTATTAAGATTAAAAAAAAATCTAGCAAAAAGAACCAAATTGGAATGTCTGATTTCGAAAATTCTAATTCCGTTTCGGTTCCATCCGGAACCAAATATTTAGTTTCGGTGAGTACTGAAATCGGAATAAGATCCATTTCGATATCCATCCCAATATTGCAGCACAAACTATCAATTTTAGACACGAAATTCTCACTCCACTGTCAAACAACATATACTTATAACCAAAAAAAAAACACATACTTGTAGGGGTGAAGGATCTTTCTCGGCTTCTCGCTGTTAGCCCAGACAACTTGGGAATAGACAGAGAGAGAGAGAGTTGAGATGGGCAGATAAATTGCAGGAGAAGCCCCTTGGCAAACGTTATGGTCTGAAGTGCTTACTAGGCTAACGGGTCGGTATGGGAACGGGTTTCGAACCCAGAAACCGGAACCGAAAACTGTACCCAAACATTGTTAGGGTTTTTGAATCTGGGGTTTTTGCTCAGACTCCTAGTTTGCTATCCATGGATAACACCAACCACCTGCACCCCTCCGAAAGGAACAAGAAGAAGAGGAACAAGAACCAAACGCCAGAGGCTGAATTCCACTCGAACTGACTCTATGCTCCAAGAACAAAGACCTGCGGGGCACAATCTCGCTAAACGATACCTCGATTTCACAAGGTACCCGCCTGAACCAGTACCACTTCAATGCCCTCCTGTACCTCTGCTCCAACTCTGTCACGGAACCGTTGCTAAAAGCCCTGGCTTTGGAGCATGGCTTTCGCATATTCGATCGTATGCTGGCGATCAACATCAACCCCAATGAGGCCTCGATCACGGCCGAGACACGCCTCACCGCGGCGAAAGGCGATGGAGATTATGCATTCGAATTAGTTAAGAGCATGGGGAAATATGGAGTTATGCCAAGGTTGCACACTTACGAGCCGGCATTGTTGTGTTTCTGTGAGAATTCGGAGGCTGTGTAGAAGTATTGGAGGAACCGGAGCTCGCTGCATTATTAGGGTGAGCGCAAAGACGGGGAGGGGAAAGAGGTTTTATGTGTATTTGCATAAGTTAAGGAATTCGGTGAGGTGCGTTACCGAATCGACGGCAAAGGTTATTGAGGATTGGTTTCACAGTGAGAAAGCTCGGGAGGTGGGAGAGGTGAATTGGGAGGTGGGGAGAGTGGAAGATGCGGTTTCGAGGAATGGCGGAGGGTGGCATGGTTTGGGGTAGATTGGGAAGGGGGATTGGGTTGTGAAGAGAGTGGATGTAGATCCGACCGGACAGTGTAGAGGTTGCGGGGAGCAATTGGCATGTGTGGATATAGATGATGCGGAAACAGAGAGGTTTGCGGAGTCAGTTGCTTCCTTGGCTATGGAAAGGGAGGTCAAGGTGAACTTTAGTGAGTTTCAGGTCAGCGTTTTTTTGCGAGTTTTTCTTAATTATATTATGCTTTGGTAAGAAGTTTAGATAACGCATTAAAACGTTGAGGTTAGTTTATGGTAGGTAATTTTGGCGTGGAATATTGTTTGTGTGTAAGGAAATCAGAAGAATTAAAAAGCAGAGTTTCAGAGTTTGGTGCTTGACATTATTCAAGTTAGTTGAATTTGAGTTTTCATTTCATCAACATGATTTCTGTTCCGAACTTTTGGATAATCTACAAGAATGCTTGTTGAATCTGGGAAATTAGTGGACTAGTACTCTTTGAAAGTATGGTACTGATTTCATTTTGATTTCCTCCTCTCAAACACTGCCTTGTGAATGTACTTCATTATTCTGTACTCTAGTTACCGGCTGCTATACTCCTTCTGAACTTACTTTAATATCTTTTGTTGAAGGATTGGCTGGAAAAACAAGCTGATCTTCAATTTATAGTGGATGGAGCAAATATTGGGCTCTATCAGCAAAATTTTGCAGATGGTGGATTCAGCATTTCTCAGGTTGTAAATCTTGAGTTGGGATGTCTTCTCCTCCTTCCCCTTCTTTTTCTCCTGCTAACAAACCATTAATTTTATATTTCATCCTCGTTTATGTTCTGAAAATTTCAGTAGAGCAGCTTGAGGCTGTCGTGAAAGAATTGGATAATAGAGGCAGAAACAAATGGCCGCTGGTTGTCTTGCATAACAAATGCCTTCGGGCACTTCTTGAAAATCATTCCCACAGAAAGCTGGTAGAGGAGTGGATGGATAAAGGTGCTCTTTATATGACACCAACTGGTTCCAATGATGATTGGTATGTACCCTTAAACCAGTAACTAGTCTCTATGTCTGTGCTCTACTTTATGCTGTTGATTTGGCTTAAACTGTCATGATTATCTATCTGATAACTTGTCTTTATCAAAACTCCTCTGATTAAATACGATGTCATTTTGATTTGGAGTCTATGAAGTAGGAGCTCCTCGTTTTCCAATAGTTTGTCAGAATTTCCCTTGCATTATGATTTCTATCTTCTTCAAGATTGACTTATGAACGCTTTTTATGAATCAGGTATTGTCTATATGCTGCAGTAAAGCTCAAGTGTTTACTTGTGACAAACGATGAGATGCGAGATCATATTTTTGAACTCCTAGGAAGTAGCTTTTTCCTCAAGTGGAAAGAAACACATCAGGTATGACAAGATTTCCTATGGAGAATCAATTTTGTTCATACTTATGCTGCGCTATCCTTACTTTTTATTTGTTTCGTTTCCTGATTTCTCTTGCATAGGGTCCCTCTGCATACATCAAAGATTTCCTGATTTCACTTAGGGCGTTAATGAGTTCCCAAAACTGTAGTGTTTAGGAGATAAAAAAGCTTAGTGTGTAAGTTTTAATTTGAAAGATATCGGCAAACCTCTGTCTGTTGCACAAGTTGGTGGTTGTTAATAACTTCTTGAAATTAATGCACTAAAATAATAGACTTATAATAGTCCATAGATAAAATTTGATTACTAAGCAGAGATGTTAACTATATGGGTATGTTCTCGCGATTAAAGCAGTGAAATGAGATAACTCTGTGCCGTGGTTACATTTCTACCTTCATTTTAGGCCTAGTTCTTGTTGTGTGTCTGTCTCTTCATATTTTTAAGCTTTTTTCTTCCTTTATTCTGGTTGGTAATATTTGATCCTAAAATTTTACCAGAACCCATCCACGCTTGAATCTTTTTTGTACTTCTTTTTCCTGCTTTATGCACATTCATTCAATATACGTCTAAAACGTCAGCTTTCTGGTCGATTGGATGACTCTTATCATTTGTGTTGTGAATTGAGTGTTCTGGTGTTTCATGTTGTTCCATCTGTTCCTCGCAAATTTCATACAAGGGGTTGGCTGTCTCGATCTAATCTTTGTTATTTTCGTTATTTCATGTTATGGTCCGTCAAGGTAACAATTTATGTTTCAGGAATCAGAAAAAGGTTCGTGGCATGTGCCTGTTGCTGGCAAGAGCAGCAGTGAGTGTGAGGAGTCTTTGACACCATGGCTCTGCATCACTAGGCGCAATCTGTGTGCTGCTTTTCTCGACATTCCGACCACCGTGGGAACTTCTGAAAATGGACATTAGGCCTATAACCTTGGGGGACAGAGAGTGTTGAAACTGGCAATGGCATACAGAGCAGCCTGGTGTCCTTTCAGTTTTCTGATAATAAAGATGCGTCCTGCACATGCAAAACAAACGAGAGGTCCTCATTTTCCTCGCCACATCATACACCTAACTCTAATTAATGTAAAGCCTTAACTTGTTTCCTGTGATGGACTTATCAACTGCTTCGAGATATACTTGATCAAGGCCGATAGAGTAATGAAACAGCAGCAGTGACCTGTTGTAAGTTGATGTTTTTAAATACTTGTAGTTGTCTTCAAACCAACCACATTTATAGTCTACGATTTTTGCCTGCCCCTTGTTCTGCTGCCAATGTTGTAATGTTTGATAAAAGAAAAAAAAATCAACAAATAATGTTTTCCTAAAAGTTGGGTTCTCTTGGGTTTAGTGTTTTTGAAAAATATTTCAGTTGTTGCCCCGCCAAAAATACTTTATTTCAGTGTTACCGCATTCTTTCTTTTGAGCAAATTGCAAATCTAAATCCGGATTTCCCCCTTTGGAACCCATTGGAATTACTATTAGGCGACATTCATAATTGGTACACAATCCTTCTTCTTACGCCTAGGTTTTCTAATAATTAATCCCATGCCAAAGAATGCAAATCGGGGGGGTTAAATTAGGGGATAAAGATTTTTCTAATTTATCATCTGAATTGGATGGTCAAAATTAGAGAGAGATATACACCGCACATGTGAGTTCAATATTAGAGTTTACATCATTCGGTAATTAATACTAGTATTTAATGTTGTGAGAGTTATATATTGTGTTTATCTTTGTTCGAATTAGATTATTAAATTTAAGCAGCATATTGGAGAGGATCCGACTCAGTATGATGCGCAAAATGCAGTCGCCTTTTTGAAGTCCAAGGAGGCCAATGATATAAGAGAAAGTCTAGATAGGAGTAGATACAAAATGGTTCCTTTCAGGTTCACCCGATTCTTCTTAACATTTAAATACACTTTGTTTCCATTACAATAACAAATTTAATCAAATGTCACTTTCCTTTTGCCTCCTAAAGACCTTATCATTTTGGTAACGTACATATCCATTCCATTACATTTTTTTAAGACAAACACTACTAGCTAGCATATAAGATAATCCCATACACTTTTGAGGAAACTACATAAAAACATTATCTGAAGCAATAGACTTCAGCACACGGATTGACTTAAAATCTGAGTGCCAAACTCTCTGCAAACTCGCTTGCACTTGACACTGTGAATGTGAATCCCTCTTTGGGTAATCACTTGAGGACGTATTTTACGATACCAGGAAGATGGGTATTCAGAAAGTAGTCTTCCCAGTCGAGGCACTTGGGGTCGAAGTAAAACATATCAGCCTCTGCGCTACCGTCCCTCACTGCCATCCGCAGCTTCTCTGTGTTCATGTCGTCAAAGCTGTGGCCAAGAACAGGTGGGCTTATGTCAGTGAAAAAGTGTTATATATTAAGGAGAAATGGAGAATGTCTAATGGGTTTTATCAAATGCATAATACGTACACGCCCTTGAAGAACAAGTAAGGTTTGTACAGATCCACCAATCGCATCACAATATTGATCTTTCGTCTGAGAGTCAGATAGGTTCCCCGGAAATACTGACAGAGTGCCACATTCGCCAATTCTAATCCCTACGGATTCGTATAAAAGATAACATAAGAGGAGGAGATTGAAGGGGGGGCATTCGATTAAAAGGTACTCTGTTTTTTTTTTTGCTGGAAAAAGAAAATAGCTTTTCCTTTGATTAACCAGTCTATAGCTGTGAAAATTTATTTGTAATGACTTTTTTTGATGGGCAATATTGCTCTCATAAAGCTTTGGTTCAGAACAAACCTTGAGCAGAAGCAAATAACGAATGGCCATGTATCTGTGAAAGCTTTCCATGTCGCCTAAAACCAGAGCCTTGCGAACCTTGACAGGATGACCATCTTTGTCTATCCACGGTTTTTGCGAGAAGTAACGGAAGCCCGCCTCTTGAAGAATCCGGTTTGTCATTGGATTTCTGACTGAAGACCCCACATGGTAAATCGCATCAGAAGGTTGAGTTGCATGAGCCGCCATGGACACGATTATAGCATTCACCACCAAGTCAGCCGGTATCTGCATTATTATACCTTAGACTTCAGTTTTCTTTTTCTGATTTCTCACTCTCTTCTTACTTCTCTTCCCTTCAAATTAGTAATTGGGATTTGTCTGCGTGCCATTTTCTTCCAAACTCGAGATGTTTGACTTTCAAATTAGCAAATACACTTTACACTACCAAGTATGGGGTACCGATATTTTGCGCCCCATATTCTAATTTCGTGACATTGAGCACTATCGGGTTTTGATTTTCGGAGATTTGCACCCTCCCGTTGAATTTGATTCTTAAAACTAATGGAAATCAGAGAAAAAAGACATTTTTACCCTCAATTAGCCAACAAAGAATAAAAGATCTTTTTGAGGGCAAAAATATTTTTTTTTTCCTCTATTTTCCGTTAATTTTAACTTTCAATTTGACAGAAAGTTGTAAATCGCCAAAATTGAAACATTAGAGATTTAATGTCACGAAATTGAAAAATGAAGTAAGGTGCAAAGTTTATTTTCCCCTAACTTATTGTAAGTGACTAATGAAGAAGTTAGTCAACTCACCAAGTCGATAATGCCCTTGAGATCACCAAGAAAGCATATTAATTTTCCTTTACCATAAGCGACTGCTAAACTGTCAATAGTCCTGTAACAACACAGAAGAACAAATAGTTCCACATTTTCAGGTTAATTTCCTTCGTTTTCTCGGTAGCCAACCAAGAAAAAGTATTACTAACATAAACTAAACTACTAAAGACAACTTGTTCAGGACATTGGATTTCTCCCAACACAAAGGATACATGAAGTTACCTGACACCTTCAACCCAACCGGGGAAAGGTTCTTTGAAGGTGCTGGTTACAATCGTAGGACGAATGATTGCAACAGACATGTTTCCTTTCAGGTGCCCAATAAGCATCTCTCCCATTGCTTTCGTAAAAACGTACGTGTTTGGCCATCCGTACCTCTTTGCCCTGATAATGATTTGGAGAGACCTTTCAATCAGTGACTGATAAATTGAATGTCATGTGGATTAAACCACCAGAACCAAAAAAAAAAAAAAAAAAAATTCATAGAAAGCTTTTTTTTTTTTTTTTTTTTTGCAGCCATTTTATTTAATATATAAATATATATTTTAATCTATCAATTGCAACATCAACTGCAACATTAGCAGGGAAGAGGGGAAGGTTCTAGGGGACCATATAGAAAATCAGGGGATGCGTGCCAATCACCTCTACGTGAACAGGGCATTGAAAATAAACTGGCGTACAGCTTCTATCGTAAATGTAATGGAAACATTGGAAGAATGAATCCAAGGGATAAGGTTCTATATTCAAGTGCATCTCTTTTCGGCCCTTTTTTTAAAAAATATAATACATAACAATCCAATTACATGTAAAAAAACAGAATATATATAACTATCATTAAGGGCAAAGACTGAAATTGTCTTTAGAGAGAAAAAAAAAATACAAATCCTAGATTAATATATATATGTAGATATATATTTATTTCCTTCAATTTTTGGGGGAGCCTGGGGCCACTCCCTGCCTTCACCTTTGACTGATAGGAAAACAGATCAACAACAATCTTTATTTTTACAAGCCACCTAATTGTTCCCTGTAATGCCATACTTTATTATATTTCAATTAATTTATTATATTGTTTAGTTTATTTATGTCCCGTTGTAACCAGTCAAAGGCCTAAAGGGAGAACCAGCTTAGAAACCAAACACATAGTATCAGAAAATAAAACAGTAGAAAAACTAGTCAGTTAGGTCTACGTCTATTATTTAAACCTTGACCTACGTGACTACGTCCCCACTTGCTGCCTTAATGGCACTCTGCAACAAGATGTAGCAATCAACTTTTCACCGTCAGTTTCGGAGGAAGGGGCGGTGAGTTTGGTCGGAGAGTCAATGAATGCATTAAGAGTAAATGCGAAGGAGGCCAGGCCAGCCGCCCGAGTTTTCCAGGCTGCTGCTAGTTGCAGTAAAGGACAGGACGAGTGCACTAAATGCCTTTAAAAAAAAAAAAAAGGCCAAACTCGAAAATGGCACAGTCTGCAATGGCCATCCCCACCATTTCACTCCTACTTTGTACCCATTTTTTTACTGTTTTACTCCCTCCCTTCATTTGATAATCACATCATAACTAGTCTTGTTTAGAAGAATCATCTCGATCTGTATGGGTCACTTACCATGTGACAAGAACATGTGTGTAAAGAATGCTTCGTATTCTCATGAGGTACGTACCTCTCTATGTTAGGGACCCTACGTCCTGCTTCGATTGTTACAGCCCTAATAACAAAAGCAGTTCAAACTAACGCTATTTCTATCTTTTTTGAGCTTATCTTAAATTATACCACTAGTACTGTAACTAAAACGGACCCTGTTTACTTGGCTACGAATCATCTTAAATGCGATTTTTAATTGTTGGTGGAACAGAACGTGACTGTATGGGTGAAAGTACACTTACTTTGCATGTGACAAGATGAAGAAAGAAACGTGGAAAGAATGCTATTTGGGGAAGCTTGAGGAATCGATCACGATGTTCCCACGTAGGTACCCTGCTTCGATTGTTACAGCCCTAATAACAAAAGCAGTTCAAACTAACGCTATTTCTATCTTTTTTGAGCTTATCTTAAATTATACCACTAGTACTGTAAAGTAGGTGTAGCTAAAACGGACACTAAAGACATTAACCAAAGGGAACGGTTTACTTGCCTTTTAGCTACTCCCACCCCTCCCTGGCCTCTTATTTTATTGGAGTCGCGAACATGCAGCAACGGACCGTCGACTCTCGAACAGAAAATCTTTAAGGTCACTACAAGACGCTTAAGACAACCTATCGAACAGGTAATAGGTACGGACACAATTATTCCACTTGGGCGCTCCTAATGAAGCGATTTCCCAAATCTGTCCCTGGTTAGGTCTGTTACGTGATAACTATGTGGTCGGCTGGTCCCTTTCTTACCTCCGAATTCCACGCGGTGAAAGTACGTACAACTATGAACTTTGCTTTGTTTTTTTGCGGTCATCTAAGAAAGGTATTTACTCTTGAGGTCTATAATGATCATGAGGTTTGACCAGCTTGAGGAAGATCGATCATAGTTGGAATGTTAGATCACAAACCTTTCAAGGCCCAAGTCCTTCATGCCCAATGTAATTTCTTCTTCTGTAGCTCCCTGAGCTCGAAACTCGGTCAATTTCTCCTCTATCAGTCTTTTCTCAGCGTCGACGTCTAATCCGAGGGTCCCATTAAGGGTTTCTCCCATGCGATATGGGTTTTCAAGTAATAGTCCTCCTTTTTCTCCAGATACGTAGGCTGATCAAAAGAAACTTCTAAATAGTTAGGCAGAAACTTCTAACATTAGAACCAAAATTGACTTTGAAGGAAGAATATATCGCTTCGAATTTGATTGTACAGAAACACAAAAAATTGAGCAGTAGTTTCTCATATTTTACTAACCAGTGGATACATGGACAAACGCCTTCAGCTTAACACATTGTTTTGCAAAGCTTAAGACATGCTTAGCTCCCAATGTGTTGAGATCTAATGCAACATCATATCTGCATGACAATATTAATGAGACGTACACGTTAATTTCCTCTGTATATACTTTTTGAAGTTTTGTTTTTTTGTGTAAGTTTATGCTCCTTGAAGTTATTCAACCGCAAAACAAAATGGGAGTTTAATACTTAACGGGTTACCTTTCATCAAAATTGGTAGTTGCAGCTAAATTGATGACAAAATCAACTTGGTTCCTCATCTCCTCCCTCAACATGGAATCCTTCAGGCCCAAGTCCTCCTGGCAGAGGTCTCCAGGCAGCACGGTTACTTTTTGAGAGATAGAGGCACTAAAATTTGGACCCCATTTTTCCTTGAGCACTCTGAACAGTTCCTTCCCTAGGATCTACAAGAAGAAGCAGCCAAAAAAATTAGTATAGCCATAAACAGAAAGAAGTACTGAAGCAAAACTGTTGTCTGCTTCCCCTGAGATTTAGATTCATAAGGTGACCATAACAAGCACTTCTTTTTTTCTCTTTTTCATTTTGCATTGTTCCTTCTGCTTAGCTTGCTAATGCAACATGGGAGAACACCTGCTTTTTGAGTATCTCCTTGAGTTATTCAACCGCAAAACAAAATCGTCGGTAGTTGCTTTGATGATCAACTATCTCCTCCCTCTTCCTTCAGTAGAGAAGTTACTTTTTGAGAGATTAAAATTTGGACCTGAGCAGTTGGAGAAGGATTAATTATGGTGCTTGAAAGTGTACCATATTTCCCGCCACTACTCTTACAGGAGGTAAGAAGTGTTTCAGAGTCGAGAAGGATAATTATGGTGCTTGAAAGTGTACCATATTTCGCCACTACTCTTACAGGAGGAAACACAAGAAACGGCCCAGAATGATAGATATATACCACTGCTAGCTGCACTGAGTTGAAGCAATATATCTACCTCATTATGCAAACGGTGGGTGGCTGACTTAGCATCCGCAGCTCTTAGGAGAAGATAGAGCTTCTTCACGTTCGGTTGAACCCTCAGTACTTTCTCCACGAAGACTGCATCCATAAAAGGCAAGTGTTACTGCTAAAATCATCGTTAGACACGTGCGCGCGCACCACTCAGACACATACACACAGAAAAATGAGTGCATACTCTTTGCCAGAAAGCCAGTGGCACCAGTGACTAAAATGGCCTTGTTCTCAAGGAGCTGTACTATACTTCCCAACTCCATGGAGGAGAAATAGCACAGACACAGAGAGAGAGAGAGAGAGAGAGACAATCGGCTAGAACCAACGGGCAGAATGGCGTGGGAAAAATATGATGCCAGTACTTCTTATACCGAAGGATGGGGGCAGTTATGTGGTGGAGTGCACGCAAGTGCCTGGATTTTTTTCCTTGATAGATGGAGAATCAGTTGATTTCAATCTATTTTATATAGAAAAAATTAACCCACATCACTGTTTTCCAATCAAGAAGTTTTACAATTGACCCACTTTGCGTTATCCCTGTCTTCTTACACCCTTTGGGTGGTCACCTACACATCAAAAGCAGTCCGTACAGTGATATAGGTGGATTAATCTTGCGTTAAATTGGAACGGCGCTCGCTCTACCGCTGATTGACTGATTCCTTTCAGAACTAGTCCAACCACCAATTATATGGTAGTTGTTGTTATTATTAGCATGTTCTTACTTGTATTATTTTTAATTTACATACTTCATTCGTTTTTTCCATGTTTTTCGTTTGCTTTATTTTTTGGCACATGCAAGCCTAAAGACGCACGCAATTGGATAAGCAAGAGGTTTTAATTGGTTGCTTTGAACTCGCACTTCTTTGTCAAGATTGCAGTGTACTGTGTACATGCGTTGCTACTTGTTTTCTTCTTTGTATTTTTTTTCTTTTTCCTTATTTTGTTTGGACCATCTTGTGGTTCCCTGTTAATTGTGTATTACTGTGTATTTCCTCTTCATCAAAAACCAACGTTATCATGTTTGGCACGCAAAAATTTTAAGAATTAGGAGAAAGTTTACAGAGTTTGACTTGTATGGGAGTTTGTAAAAAGTTGGTAAAAAGGTTTAAGAACGTTTGAGCGTAGAATGATTTTTATTAGAATTTGTTAAGAAGTAAAGACATAAAATATTTGATGTAGTATTTTTTTTTTTGGGTAATGTCATATTATAGTACGCCTCTTAATTATAGCTAGATTAAAATAAGTCCTGCCCCCTTAAGTTTTGAAATGGCATTGCGTCCCTTATGTCTCTAACATGATCAATTCTCACTTTCTGTTTGAATTGTCATACGGAAAATATAGAAAATGATCAAAATACTCTCCCAAGACAATTTTAAAAAATAAATAAAAATTTAAGAAATAAATTAAAAATAAATAGATTACTGAAATTGAGTTTCAATATTTTTATTTAGAAAACATTAACTTTTTTATATATTATTAATTATTTTTAATGATTTTTAAAATATTTTTATTAATTTTGTCTTAGAAGGGTATTTTGGTCATTTGATTTAATAGTCAATTAATCAAACGAAAGGCAATGATTGATCATGTTTGAAACATAAGGGACACAAATCGTCATTTTGAAACTTAGGGGGCGAGATTTATTTTTACCTATAATTAGGGGGCATACGATGATATTACCTTTTTATTTATTTATCAAAAAGTATTAAAGTTGATGTGAAAATGTATTAGAATTTGTACGAAAATTTTGAGATTTCATTGTTTGGTTATAAATAATTATAATTTTAAAAAATTACCTTTAAAAAGTAAATATTTTGATTCTACCAAACATTACTAGAATTGTGCATATGCTTTTTTTTATATTAAACTTCGATTGCCTTATGAGATATACAAATTTTATTTTATGTAGAATCTTTTTGTCGCCTAAAAGTTTTAATTAATACTTCATTTTTCTTTTTTATATTTCCATTAAAAAGGTCCCCAAGTTAAATGTTCATCTTAGACCTCTATTGATATAATAATTGAGACGCGAACTTGTCTTTAGTTATTAAAATCAACAAATTATCCCTGTGGCGGAGAAGGAACCCAACCCTGTGCTGTCTTCTCCTTAGTAAATTCAGCCCATGCATGAAACTTCAGAAGCTAATCAGAGTTTACAAGTAAAATGCAACCTGCTATGCCTAAAGTAACACGACACAGGCACCCCAACTCTGCAAGTTACCAATAAAAGAGTCATATATTCGATTATTGAATCCCTCATGTTCTTCCTCCCATACCATCAGGTTTCACACTATATATATCTTAAGAGGATTAATGGAGATTTAACTCTGTACGTATGCCCTTCTAGAACATAATAAGAAAATTTACCAAATTACTCAATATATAAAGGGATGTGAAAGCCGGTCCATTTATAAGAACATTAAATTTACCCTGCAATCAAAGGCAATTAATTATTCTCTATCGACGAAGAAGAAGAAGACAAATTCACCGTTCAAGTTTTGCTGCTAGCACATCAAGTGTTATTAATTAGACGAGGTTATAATTAGTGCAACCTAGCTACCACAAGACCCACTCGCATTTAACCTTGCGCAATGCAATATTCTTGAGTTGTAGGCTTGTAGCTCACATGCTGGTGATCATTGTGAGCAGATCATGCCAGCTAGAAGGCATCGATTTGTTTAAATCTATATATGTTCATTGAGTTCAGCTAACCTAAAATATAAGACAGGGGGGAACGTTGAAACCCAACACGCAATTACCCATTCTTTACCAAGCCAGCGAAATGACCCTACAGTAAGTATCATTTTAAATCAATTATGACTTACTCGTCGGAGGTGGTAGTATTCGAAATCACGCCCGCCATTAAGCTGCATGTCGCACATGGGACCGGGCTATTAACGATTCTTCTTCATAATTAAGGACAGTCCTTATTCTCTAGGGCTCAGGAAACTCATTTTTACACTCACGGCACCATGTCCGATCCCCCCGCTATATATTAATGCAGAAAAAATTACTCATTGTAATATATATCATAATACAGATAGTAGGTAAAGCTGATACAACAAATGGGTCCTTCTATGTGCATAGAAGATACGAGAAGAAGTTGAAGAACTCCTTTTTTTTTTTTTTAATGCATTTTGAACTCACAATATGCATCAACCACCTGCTGATCTGTTTACCTATACGTTTCTACTAATATATTAAGAAGGTAATGATGACCACAGTGATGACAGAAGCATTTTATAAGCTGGTTGTTGGAGATCAGTAGATACGTGTACAGTTTCTGTAATCGTAGGATAAACGTTTTCCATCGGCGGATTCGCAGATGGTATTCCCAATGGCAAATTCTATGTGCATGTCTGTCTGTCTGTGTTAGTTCTTTTTGTATGATCAGGGTAACCCAATTCCATGTTCTGTCCTGTCATTTCAACCCAAGATTAATCGAAGTACTCAAACGGCAAGCAGCTGGTTGATCAAGATCAGCTATACCCTTCGCAGACAAAAGAAAGGAGATAGACATTGGAAAGCATAAAGTTTGCACAACCTGTGGGTAAAAACTTTGAACAAGACAGGAGCATGAGCTCGAAGAAGGCAAGCCATGTCGACAGGCCAAACAAATTCAAATGCCTTGGGTTGGCTCACCTTGACCTACTGTCTAGATATTAATCTTCTTCACCTGACAAACTTGCTGGTGTCAATTAGTTCAATTGACCAAATCTCTTAGAATCGAACAGGAGAAAATACTTTCATGAAAAGGACACAGATATCTACTCTTGCACCCTGTAGATCTAATTGGACTCCAATTTGCAAAGACTTCAGCAAAAATAAATAAATAAAATAAAATAAAAAGGGAAAAACAAGATTAGTTGGGTTTTTGGAAAGTTGGAGAACTAGTTCAGTTTGGGTTTTGATTTTCGTTGTGAAAGAAACATAAATAACATCAGAGCAAGCTGCGTGAGGTGCATTTCAGTACTATTCTATATGCCTATAGACGTACTGAATTCCAGAACTAGTTATCCAAACCCAAAAAAAATATGCTGTAAATAAAACAATGAGCATTAATTTCGTTGTAGACTATTTCTTATATACCAAACACTGCCTAAAACTCTGACCAAGCAATCTAGATAGATCCTTCAACTAATTAAAATAGATGGCCACGTACATCATTAGTACTAGAAGTTAATTATTTGCTCCAGCTACCTACTAACAGATATATAGTTGCATTTTATTTTATAGCCGCATTAATTTCTATACGTGTTTAGGGAGTTTAGGATAGGATTTTGTGTTGGGGTGCTTTGCCTATTTATCAGATCCTTTAAGATTTAAAAATAAAAAACTTAATATTTACCTCACGCATCCGTTAATTATAAACGAGCGGATGTATATATAATTGCAACAAATTTTCTTCGATACTCGAAAAAAAAATCATAAATATTTCAAAATACTTATGCATATATTCAGGAGCCTCTTATGATCATGTATGATAAACATCTAAAAATCAAGGCTGTCTATATATTAAAATTATATGATATATTTTTGGGAGTCCTAACACTTTGCACCCTAAATTATAACTTATGTCGTATTTTAAAGTTAAATTATTTATTTAATCATTAGGTTTTGCGCACATTTTAAAAATATGTCTTGGGTTTTTAAGTCTAATCATAGGTAGTCCTAGCTTTTTCGTTGAATATTAATTTAGTCTTGTCGCTAATCTCCATCCAATGAATTAATGGTTAGACACGTCAAGCCTAATAATAATTCGACACATGTCCATCTTGGTGACATAACATAACACGTCATGTTTGTGTGGACTCATAATATCACATCAATTAAAATTAAGGCCATGCATATCACCAAATACATAGCCATATTTTTTTTTTTGTTTAAAAAAGGCAAATAGCTATAAACAAAAAATTTTAAAAAAATTATTACACTTTAAACAGAAAATTAAAATAAAAGTTAAGTATAAATTTAAAGGAAATATAAAACAAAAAACTTTAAACTTAATAAAATAATTAAAATAACAAAAAAAAAAGTAAAGGAGAGGGGGAATTGGGAAACCCCTCCCGCAAAGCAACCACTAGTAGCTACAGGGACAAAGCTAAGATTGAATCTTAGAGGGCACAATTACATATGAATAAATTTTGGGGTAAAAATCTAACAAATAATAATATATAGTTAAAAAAAATTTTTTTTACTAAAGGAAAAAAATTTCTTTAACGATTTTTAGGGAGCTGGGGGGCCATGCATAGCCCCTGCCCACCCCTGTAGTTCCATCCCTGAGTGGCTGCACGTTGTTGGGGGACCTTGCCCCACCCACTCGATCGCCAGCTGAAAATTCAATGACTATTTTTTAAAAGTACTCAGAACCGAAGAATTAAATAGGTCATTAACTCTATATTGTAACTATATATCAACTATCGATTTTAGTAACGTCTCACCTTCCGTTAAATGAATTTCGTTTTTTAGACGGAAACTTATTTTTTAACTTTTCAAATAATAGTTTTACCTTATGAAATATCCCTCAAAAGTAAAAACATACCAAATTTTTTTTTTTTTTAATTTTACTTGCTAAAAAATCACTTTCTATTCCGACGACGAAAAATCACTTTCAAAAGTTGATGGGTGAAAGATACTCGCAGAAAAAATAGGTTGAGGTATAAAGTGTATGAACACGAAGAAAAAAAACAATATACTTAATTATTTGAATAATAGAAGTTGAGCTAATTGAAAGCATTGCTCCAAGTTATTGAGACGTTGATTACTCAAATTACCATAAGGAGGATGGAAGTCCGTTTGTTGACATGCAGCTGATGACTGTCAAAATGTCTTCTTCGAATTTGTGCGTCCAAAATCTCTTTTAATAATTGGGTAATCATATAAACTCGCTGTCAACTAAAAAAATAACACTATTGGCTGAGTCGAAGTCGAACTGTCGAACTGTCGACGATCACGATCGATCTCTAGAAAATGATCTCTTCTCATTTAATGTTGTAGAAAATTGCACGTTAAGTGGGTAAGTACTCCTTTCAAATGGGATATGATCATCAGTTAGAGAGGTTAATTAACTGTACACGAATGAATTGTTAATATAACCTTAAGTAGGTCCAAATCCATTGTCTTGGTCAGCTCCCAATTGAGCTAAAAGATTATGGAGTTTGAGCCATAAATCACAAAAACCTACTGTTGTATATATGGAATATCTTTAAAATCTCTAATGAGCTCAACTTTTACTAATTATATAAAGGTTTAATGAACTTTTTTTTTTTTTCTAATTTGGTCCCTCAGTTTTAATTCTTCCTCTACGAGTTCATGAAGTTAACTGCTTATCCCAAAATGATCCTTCCGTCCAATCCTATAGTGCTGCAACTGACGGAATATATGCTGCCTATGTGCTTAAAATAAAATACGTCACGACCAACTATATTTCAGTCGACATTTAGATTCGTTCAGCTCATGTCGCTTTATAGGGACATGTTTCCGTTAGTAGAATATTTCTACATACTTACGTTGTGTGTCGTCTGTGTTTGGATAGAATGACTTTCTTGGAACAAGTAGTTAGTCTTGGAAACTTTGAAGGGAATAATTAAAATTGAGGGACCAAATTACCTTCATTTACAAATATTTATCCTAGGATCAATATATATATATATGGTAAAGAATAAAGAAATTAGTAGGTGATAAGGTGATAATGTTAGATATTACATTTGTATTCTAAGCTCATCTGCATCCAAAACTGCAGAAAATTTAAGGGTTATAGATTTGTAGGCATTTTACTTGACCCCGTAAATTGGATTATTAGTTTTTATAATTTGAAGTTTAAGATCTAAGGACTGGGTGATCGCTCGTCCTAGAAAGGAAAGAGCAAAATTGAATGATCAGCTTCTCTTAAATTTCACTCGTTCGAAAAATTTCTAGAGAGAATTCAAAATTAGGAGTTCTCTAGATTTGTCTCAAAATAAAAAATTGGTCTAAGTCCTTGAATTTCTTAGTTTCAAAAAATAAGTCTATTTCCGTGATCAACAATTCGGCCGGACTTTGATGGAGTTTTGACACGGTCAACATGGGGGACATATATACCTTACCAAAAAAAAAAAACATGGGGGACATAGATGCTACATTTATTAAACTAAACAATTAAAAAGAGAACCTTAAAAATAAACCAATGACCAATGCCTAATATATATATATATATATATAATAATAATAATAATAATAATAATAAACAAAAAAAAAAGGAGAACATATTAAAATAAAAATAACAAAGTTTTAGAACATATTAAAATAAAAATTTTTAGAAAATATAATTTAAATAAAAAAAAATCTCTTCCTATCAATTTAAACTTTTAGGATAAGTGGTAAATTCACATGGTATCAGAGCCAACATCCTGAGTTCAAGACCTACTCAGAGATTAGCTTGCAGAACAATTTACTGCTGCCCTCTTCAAAGAAGGATTTATATTGGATCCACCTTGCAAGATGGTGGCGCCACCCTCGAGTCCCATGGCGCCACTGCCTCTACTGGCACTCAAAGTAATTTCCTTTGATGAGTTTTTTGTTTTGTGCTTACATTGTGTTTTGATTTTTTATTATTAATTTTTTTTTTTGATTTAAGTGATATAGGAACCAATTGCAAAACGGGTCATGAGATTTAATTCATGCAGAACTAAAATTTCGAAAATGGGTCTCATGGTATACCTAGTTTCATTGCTCAAACGGGTTCTGAGACCTAAGGCCAAACATTGTCATTAATCTGCTTTGGGATTTTTTTCATTAATTATAAATTTTTAAAAAAAGTGTTCAAATCAGTTCCGTATAAAGTCCATTCTTATTCTTTTCTGAATTGGATGGTGGAATTCGCAAAGAAAAAAGTACAGCATCTACGTAAGATCGCATGATCACTCAAATATTTTGTATTTTATTGCTCTTCAACTTGCATCATGAAATTCCAAGCAGAATTGGAGATGATCCCGTGTGAGCATAATATGGCAAGCTATCACCAAGCATACTACATATCATAAAAGAGAGTGGATACCAAGTCACTTCAGATAAAGAGACATATATCGACTTTAATATAATATGGTTACTTGGTTGAAGAAGGTAAAACAAAACGACTAATTGATCTCCCCCCCCCCCCCCCCACCTTCCCCAAATCTTCTTTCGCAAGTTAAAAGAGAAAACAAAGGTCAAAGTCGTTTCTCTTTTTCAATTTTTCAAGTGCACGCCCCCACATGGGCATGTGCATGTCAATGGGAGAGCCCAAAATTTCCCTAGTTAATTTGGCGTGAACTTGTGCCCTTTAATGGTTTTGAAAGAACATGCATGCATGCACGCCGTTGCCCAAACGTGCTCATGTCAAGCAGCCTTCATAAACCAATGAGATTTGATCTGTAAAATCATATATCTCATAGCATAACTGGCAACAATGACAATGCTTAGGGATAAGGACTTATTAGGGCCTTAGTACTCTTAGGAGGGAAACTAAAGTTCTCCTCCTCGAATTGCATTGTGTAATATGCATATGGATATAATATAGACACCTAATTAATATATGTACTTCAATTCTCATTGGCTTCACACTGGTTACAGATTCACAAAAACACTATTAATTAGACATATATCGCACGTCCATGTTTTGTCTTTCTTCCACCAAATTGTACGTATTTGAGTAAAAAATTGTAAAGAATCTTGATTCAAACAAAAAGGTATGTGTTTCTTTCTAGGCAAATGAATAAACGTGAACTATCCTATATAGAACATCCTGACTTGGTACTTGGAAAAAAACAAAAAAAGAACATCCTGACTTGGTCAGACGATCAATCTTGTATCGGGTTGAATTTACGACCTTGGTCCCTCCACAAAGCCGACAAATTATGATAGCCGACAGTCTTGTGTGCATGCACGTGTATATAGATCAACAAACATGCTGATAATATTCCTAAGATATACGTGGACAGCTTATCTTTAGATCACAAACATGTTGATAATATCAGTTCCCCATAAGTTTGAAGACATACTAGTTTATATGTAAAAGAAAAATATTGGTTCTCCCCCTAGCTAAATTATTGGCTATGCCGCTCGATCGGATGCATGCAAAGGATATTGGACAATAACCTAGAAATAAGGATATTTTGTTATTTTTATTTCGCTGGGTTTGATGCACGTTCTGTGACACACAGGACGGATTGAACATTAGGGTGGCAATTACACAAAAAATTATTTTGAGAGGTCAAAATAAAAATAAAAATAGAAGAAAATCATTAAAAAAAACTTTTTTTTGCTCAGAAGAAAAGAAAAGCTATCATTGGTTTTCGGGCCCTAGCTCCGTCCCTGCTGACACATCATGAACCGGAAACTCCGCCTCTACCAACTTCCAGTCAACTTGATCATGGATCAGGTTGTCAGAAAAACTAAACAAAATAGAGGAAGAGTTGTCTACAGCCCCCTAAGATTTTGATGGAGGGGACCCAAGGCTGCGGTGGACTAGCGAAGGGGCAAAGCATAGCTGCATAGGGGTGGAACAGCTCCGCAGATGTTGGGTAATTATAGCGAGGGAAACGGTGTTAGGTGGGGCACGGGTCGGTGACAAATATTATTTCCACACTTCACACCAAAGATGGGTCGGCAAAGAGTTTTGACAAATTCGAAGGGATCGAGATCAGTACCGGATGCAGAGGAGAAGTGAGTGCATGCATATACGTTTCATCTGCACCAATTAATCCACCCCACTGCCATACCTATTGGGAAACCCACCGGCTACCGCTCACCTAAACCATGAAGAAGCGCCTGCGAGGAAGTTGTGCTCTCCAATGCACACAAGAAGCTAAATCAAAGGAGCTTCCCTAAGATCTTTTCTTATTGTCAACTATTTCATTAAAATATCTTGTTGTCGCCAACCAGATCATAATAACATCACAGCAGCAAGTTTCGTTCCCTGCACGTTCATAAAATTCTAAAAGATTTTGCACTGGTCATGTCGGCCGAAATTGACTAAAAGAGCTTGCTCTTAGACATGGTATTTTCCCCCATCATTTTCCAATTCTTAACCTGGAAACAAAGATGATTAAGTAGTCATGATTAAAATAATAAAGGGCATTTACTTGTACGATTGAACTTTCCACTAATGTCCAAGATCTAGCTAGGGTCTTTGAGTCATACCTAGTCTATTTGTGATCTTAATATACCACTTTTTTGAGTCGAGAGAGAATTTTGTGTAAACATTAATTGTGTAAAGTCATGAAAAATAATTATATTAATTTAAATAAATAAAAAAAATATTTTAAAGCTTACAACATCATATAATGAGGTGAGGTGATGAGAAGATAAAATGACGTCGTCTTAACTTAATTCATTAAATAAAGTTATTAATTTTAAAATATTAATTTTATTTATTTAAATAAAAACGATTACTTCAAATAAATTTGCATAATTTATTTTTGCACCACACCAGCTGATAACTCTCCTCGACCCCTTACTTTTTTTCTCTGTTCTTGCTATCCCCACCCGATTTCTTGAAAAACGAACAAAAGTTGCTTCAGACTTATCCAATAAGAGAAATGTAAAGCGTCTGAATTTTCAAATAATGAGCTGTGACTTATCTATACGCGTCACTAACCCGGCCATCAACCATAACTTCATGCGCAGAGAACCGAAATACTGGGTACCGCAAATTTTGTCGTGGTCTTCCCCCTTTCCCCATACTTGCTAAGAAAGTATTTTTTGCCCCCCAAAAACGAACAAAAGTTAGACTTTAAATAAGAGAAATGTAAAGCGTCTGAATTTTCAAATAATGAGCTGTGACTTATCTATCCGTGTCACTAACCAGGCCATCAACCTTAACTTCATGCGCAGAGAACCGAGCTATTGGGTACCGCAAATTTTGTCTCTTATCACAAGTCATCACGTGATCGGTTAATCATGGCGAATTGGTATTGTAATTCGAAACAAGTACATACCATCTCTCAGAGAAAAAATAGAAACCTTAAAAGAGTACCGGAGATATATGTCTGACCAGATCTTCCAATGTCCTCAATTATTGCCGTTGATGGGGTCCTGGATAAAATTTAAGCTCAAATCTTGAACATTTGACCTTGGGAAAGGAGGAGGAAGGAGTTTAGAAGTTTAGAAGGCAAATCATATCTACTCGACCAGCCAATTTCTTTAAACTTGGTGGGTTTAGCTATAATATATAATGCGTCAAATTCGCATTCGTCAATGAGTTGAGAATTCGTCAATGCGTCTTTGATTCAAATATTGTCACTTCCACGCTTGGAAAAGAGGTTGGCCATAGAGACAATTTTTTAAAACTTAATAAGAGTCTTCTCGGCACCCAGTGGATAGACCAAGCGGATTGTGGATGACTAATCATTTCAAAGAAATATGCTGGCAGAGTTTTCGTTTCACGCTCATAAGCTAGCTTTCTGAAAAGAGTTTGGGACAGGCAGAGAAATGAAAAGATGCAGATAGCTGTAAGCATCAGAGAGAGAGAGAGAGACAAAATCGAAGTAATAAAGTGGGGAAATTACGTGATGCAAATTCATAATCCAGTCCCTTTAAAAACTGCATGATCATGCATGTCTGTCGTAACTATTTATTTTCGTGGTTAATTTAATTGTTTCGGATCTGTATTTCGATTGGGGGATCGGAAGTATTTAAGAGGTTTGTTTCAGGTCACATGGGGAGGTGGTCTCACCGTCTTGTCGCGTACGTACGGATCAAACTGCGAAAAGTGAAGCAGAACTGAGTTACTTTGAAGATGGCACAGAACCTGTACGTCAGCACTGGCCACTTTGACGAAATGGTCTAACTTGGCGGGCACTAGGCAGATTTTCTCAGAGCTAGAGAAGAAACTCTGGCCGATATCTCAGACCTCTGGATGCGGTCCCAACCAAGGCGCGAATCAAGTTGCCTAGCTAGCTCGAGCACTCAAATTTAAACTTAAGATCAATCGAGCATTTGATTTGTAAGTTCAAGCGGGTTCTTCAATTTTTCTAAACGAGGATGAGCTTTTAATTTTCACGAACTACATATACAATGATGATCCTGATCAGTATTCGGAAACAAGGTTTATTACTTCACAAAGAAAAAAAACAAACAAGACTTTTTCGAAGGTTTATTTTTTTTTGTAAGCAAGTGCTTCAATATTGAAGAAGGAAACACATAGACACAAGATTCACATATTTATTCGTGGCGTTAAGCCCACCCGTCGAACAAAACTAAATTAAATCGATCTATCGGAGCTCAGCATAGGAGGTGTCGCAGATTGTCTCTTGTTATTAAAAAAAAAAAACAAGAGCATATATAATGTACAAGCGTCGTACTTAACCATTGAGTTTGGAGAGAATCGTTTTGATTGAAAGAAACTCAGCTACATGGTAGATTATCTTGTGAAGTGACTGATCAGATCACCATCAAATTCATTGGTGGTGGTTCCTCGTTGCGAATTAGATTTGGCATTAAAAATTGTTAGTCTTAGAGTTAAGTATTGAAAAATTCTGAGTCAAAAGTAAGTCCAATTGAGTTGTAATATTGCTATGATTCCAATTTTGAGGTGAAGATGACGATCAAAGAGTTGCTATTGGCCTGGTGTTCCAACTAAGTGGTTACAAAGAGTTTGGCTTGCTTGCATGTAACTTACTTTTGGCTTGAGCTAGATGGTTGCAGGGAGTGGGACATGATTTTCGCTCGATCTTGGCTCAAACGAACTTGGTGTTTTTCACACAAATTAGTCTCACTAGCCTATAAAGCTAGACCCCTAGCTCGAGCAAAGCCTACACAGAAAAGCTAAGGATTTTCAAAAAACCCTATTTTTCAAAATTCTATTCCTCCTGAAACTTAAGGTAATTGTGAAACACAGTATTTAACTGGGACGAGCAACTGTGTACTTGGACGATCGATCGGTGCAACTTTGAAACACAATATTTAACTTGGACGAGCGATCGTCTACTTGGATGACGGATGGATGCACGTGTGAAAGACAATGTTTTACTAGAAGACGAATCAATCTATTAGATATCCGATTGTCCTAGTGAACAATGCATCGTCCACGTGGATGACTGATCGATTTATTCTTGCACAAAGAAAAAAACAAACAAGACTTGTTCAAGTTTTGGTTTCTTTTTCTTTTTTAGGTAATGTCATATTACAGCCCCTAATATAAGTCAAAATTAATGTTGCCTCCCTAAGTTTTGAAATGGCAATTAATACCCCTTATGTTTTGAACATGATCAATTCTCGCCTTCTATTTGATTTGGGCGTTAAATTAGACAAAAAAACATGCAAAATAATGAAAATACCCTCAAAGAAAAAATATAAAAATATAAAAAAAAAACATTTAATTTTTTTATATATCGTTTTTATTTTTTAATGAAATTTGTAACTATTTTTAATAATTTTGTCTTTGTGAACATATTCATTTTGATCATTTTTTGTGGTTGTAATGACATCATTTCATTTGATCATGTTTATGCATTGTTTGTTAAACATAAAGAGCACAAATCACCGTTTTAAAAATTAGAGAGCATATCATTAAGGGTTGTAATATGACATTACCCGTTTCTTTTTTTATAAGCAAATGACTTCATTGAAGAAGGAAACACAGCACAGAGACACATGATTTACATGTTTATTCAAGCTTGGTTTGTTAAATAATACAGCTTCAAAATTGAACTATATATTGGTCAAATTGGATCACTAAGATCCTCTCTAATTCCTTACACGAATTGTATGATATAATTTTGAAGCATTTAACATAGCAATCATTAAATACACAACATATAGCTTGCAAGTGACGGCACAAAGGGCAATTAGCTGTAGGTAGCCCTAATTCCTCGAAGAATTGGAGTAACGATAAATTTTTTGAAGATTTCTATTATTTCTTCATATACATTCCTCTACAAATTGCCTTCTAACTTAAAAATAAAATAAATTTTTGGGATCCCAATAATATTGCAAATATGAAGATGTAGTCATGAACTTTAACCTTTCCGCTTCAACAACATTTCTGGCCTCAAGATAATTTTTTCTACGTTCGTCTGTGGTCAGTTCACACTATCCCAAACTTCAAGCAGTACTACAAGACCTACCTATTCCAACTATCTTTATCCGAAATATATATATATATATATATATATATATATATACTTATGCATATATATTAAGGAATATAATAGAGAATAGAAGGAAATGAAAAGTCTGGATCAAAACAGAAAGTTTTCTGCTCGATCCCTCTGAAACCTATAAAGAGTTTCTGATAGAGCCGATGGCTACTGTATATTGCAGAGAGCCTAAACTCAAGTGGCATTAATTATAGGTACGTCTCATTTATAATGATATTGATGGCGGTTGCCACCTCATTAAGACTTTCAACTACTTATCTTCCATCGTATCCTGAATGCAAAAGGCTGCATACCCCCGTATAGTGCAAGACACTACGAAGATATAACCTGGCTCTCATGTCTCTTTGGTAGGTTTGTCCTGTGCCGAATAATATCCTCCATTAACATTTTTTTTTTCCTTTTAAGTGAAATTCTGCTTCTTCTTCATTTTTGTAAGTTGATAAGTTTGTATCATCCACAATCAAAATCTTCATAGATGTCCCCCATACATCACTGTGAAAAACGAAACACCTCCAGGCCAACAGGAACTCCGAACCAGCTGCATAAGCAGCTAGCCAGCTGGCCTGCCAATTACTACAAAATATCCATAATCTAGGCTACATGTTACATAGAGAAACAGTTTGTTTGTCACTCTAATTTGTTCGAATGCATTGATCTGTCGCACCCAACTGCTGCGTCTGAAGTTTGCCGTTGCGTTAAGCCCACCAGTGCAATTAAATTAAGTCAGGATTATCCGAGTTTAATTAGTATATAAAAATGTCGCGGATTGTGTCTCGTAGTACATACCTCCTAGTACTAACCTTTGAATTTGGAGAGAACCGTTTGATTGAAAGAAACCCAGCTTGCTGGTAGAATATTATGTTGTGAAGTGGTTGATTATATGGCCATCAAATTCATTGGTCGTGGTTACTCGTTGGGAATTAGATTTGGCATTAAAATTTTCGTGTACGTGCGTACAACGTCCAAACTGTGCACGCCATATGTAGCCGACATGCCTCCACCATGATCACTTATGTCCTGCACCATGCATGGCTTCACACGTATAACTTCTTGCAATCTAAACGCAGTCCCTCATGAGAGTTGGGACCGAAGCTTCGGAGCCTTCAAATAAAACTACATTATAGCTATCTTAGTTCCGAAATTGTTGGAGAAAGTCTTATTTTGTATCCCGTTATCTATTTTACTTTCAATAAAATAGAAAAAAAAATTATAACAATTCGCCCTCTTCTTATTATATATATTTCAAGTGCGAAAATTAAATAGGCCAGCCACATTTCGTTTAATTAATACCATAATATTGATACGTGCCACATGTCATCATTAATATTTTATTTTAGATTAATTACAGTTTACACCCACGTGATTTGAGAGTCTTGATACTTTGCATCCTGTTATTTTAATTTTGAGATATTTCACCGTTGTAGTTTGAGGGTCTTCACACTTGGTACTATGTTCTTTTAATTTTGAGACATTTCACCCTCGAGGTTTGGGGGTTTTGACACTTGCACCTCCAGTCAATTTATATATTATTTCGAATTAAAAAGTCAATTACGTGCAAAACGCGTGACTGATTTTTTGGGTGCAAAATGTCTTAAAAATAAAAGAATGGGATGCAAAGTGTTAAACACACAAACTATGTGGGTACAAAATGTAATTAACCCTTTTATTTTCCTTATTTTTATTTATTGATGATATGTGTCACATGTTAGAGGCGGAACCATGTGTGGACCATGGGGGACAGCGCCCCCCATGGCCTGAAAATTCCTTCAATTTTTTTTTTAATATGTTTTAAGAGCCCAGCCTTCCCCCAACAACCCAGGCCTGCCCCCCATTAATAGATTATGTATTCTGATTCATAAATTATGATGAATTCATAAATTTAAATTATTAAATTCATCAACATGAATTTGTGAATTTATGTTCTATGATTCAAATTGTGAAATTGTTAAATTCAAATTGATGAATTTAAATTGTGATGAATTCTTGTTTTATGTTCTCGAATAAGAAAAAAAATAAACTAAAGCTTTTCAGGTCTCATGTCAATCAAAGATGAATAATGAACTGACAGTAATGGGTATGGGTGAGAAATAAAGTTTAAGGATGGTAGTGGGATAGAGATTGCTCTCATTATACATATGTCCTGAAATTGAAAAATAAGGGTTTTATCCTGTTTGATATTGGTAACTGCAACCTGGATAATTGGATTGATTTTTTTCATTTGAAGTTGTAAAAATTTTTTCCCTCCCTATGTGGAATGCAGATTATGTGTGATAGCTGGGAACATATATCCTATTGATGTGATTACACACGTTCCAATCTTATGTGAAAAGGTTGAGATTCCCTACATATATCAGCCCTCAAAAGAGGTAAGTTTGCAACATTTAGATGATCTTACAAGCTTCCTTAAGATAATTAGAGTAATGTGATGAATTTATGAATTCACCACATATTAAATCAACATGAATTTAAATTGTTAAATGTTTGTGAATCTGTGATGAATTTATTTTAATTTTTGATGAATAATGTAATGAATTTTATATTGTGGTTATGAATTTGATTGGGATTATTGTGAATCTTTGATTAAGATTTGATTGTACATTATATTGAAATTGTGATTAGGACTAGGTTGTGAAGCTGTGATTAGGTTATGAAATTAGATTGATGAATTTTGTTTTGTTTAGAAAATGGATAAGTTTTTTTATAAAGAAGCCAGAAAGTGTATGGTCGTCTAGTACTCAAAAAGTGGCTGTTACTTCTGAAACGAATACTATTGAGAACAAAGCTATTTTATAATATTTTCGGAATATACAGCCCCATAGGATCCAATTGCCACCTCTCAGTATCAGCAAATAGTACAGTACGTGTATTTCAATATTTTTAGTATTTTTAATCCTTAATTTTTGATATTTTAACTCTAAATATATTTTTTTGCATTACGTAGTAATTTTTTTTTTCATTTTTCCTTAGGAGTTTAACCCTCTTCGATTGGATTCGTAGTTCCACCACTGGCACATGTCATACTTAGCTACCTACTCTTAGAGGATTATTTTTTGAAAGTAATGTAACGAGCAAGCGTACAACTCGGATTAATATCCATTTAGTACAACGATCATGACTTATACATGAAGTCTCTAGGACGTAGACTTCCTAAGAAATTTTACGAGCAAGGGCGGAGCAAGGAACTGCAACCCCCCCCCCCCCCCCAAAAAAAAAAAAGTCTAACCCCACCTCTCCCTCCACCCACTCTCCAAAAAATAAATCAATCATTAATAAAAAAAAAAATAATCTCCGCCCCCTAAAATCTAGGCTTTTTGAAGACCCACACCAAAAAAAAAATAAAAAAATAAAAAATAAATAAAAGAAGAAGAAGAAGAAGACTAATGATTAAGCAATGCCCTAGTAGAAGTGTTCGCGCGATTGTCCAAAAAGGACCTTTTGTCGATAAAATGGCGATCCATCACCCATGCGGACTAAGTTTCTAAAATTAATAAATGATTGCTTGGGTTTAGAACACATATATTATTCATTTCGTCACATTTTCATCTAGATTTTTAACGTAATTGATAATATCGCAAATCACGTATCAATAGGTGGTCATGTCCACGTAGTGGCGTATCTAGGATATAAAATGAGTGGGGTCGAATTTCTAAGGCAAAATTACCAAAAAAAAAAAATCCACACAATGTAAAAAGTGTCTTAAAATTACAATATCAAAATTAAGAACTAAAAACATTAAAAATAATGAAATACACTTACTGAACTATTTGCTAATACTGAGAGATGGTAATTGGATCCTACGGGCCTTCATCTTCTGAAAACGTTGTAAAATAACTTCGTTCTCAATAGTTTCAAAAATTTCCCTTCGATGTATACCACCAAATTATCATTCATCCATTCATCTCCTATCTTATTACGCAAGTCAGTCTTTAATTAACTTCATTGCAGAAAAACTCTCTCAACGGTTGCAGTCGCAACTGGTAAGACCAATGCTAACTCAATAAGCGATAAACCAATGGATATAGAATATTCTTGTCTCAACCATCTTCATAGCAAGACCTCCAATATCTTGAAGCTCAGAAAAATCATCATGACTTCTCACATCATAAATGTAGTTCGAAGTTGATCTCTAAGTATAACACGATCAATTACTGAGAAATCTTCTGGATAAAGCTCAGCAAGACGATAACTTAGCATGATCAAACGCTGAATGAGTTCTTGGATCAAGACATGCTATGCAAAGAAGTAACTCCGTACTTGCTTCTGTAAAACGATTATCCATCTCCTGAGAAATCAAATCAATAACTTGGCAAAACACTTCCACACGAAAACGATGCAAATAAGTAATTTTTTGCCCTCCACGCCTCGACCACGAGTTGGAATAATGTCTTCCATATTGGGCACAATGATGATTAGTTTCATAAAAAGGTCTTGACTTCTTCCAAAAATTCATCACATTCTTCTCCCTCAAATCCTGCAACCGATGCTTCACAATTCCAACCAAATTCATAGCATTAACAATGTCTTGATCCTTTCGTTGTAAGGCCTATGACAATTCATAGTAATTCCTATTATATTCCTCAACAAATGCATAATGAATACAAACTCAAAGGTTTCCATCTTATCCATTAAACTCATAGCCATGGATCTTTGATCTGAAAGAGTACCATCCTCTTTTATGCCTTCAAGCACTTCCAACACTGCTGACCACATACTGAAGAGACGGAGTATTGTTATGTGGTGTGAACCCCAACGAGTATCACCTGGTCGTGCAAAACTAGTTTCTTGATTTTTGCCCCTTCGGACTAATTCTCCTGATCCAATGCTCCACTATCTGACTCCTAAAAAATCGTCAAGAGACTCCATAGTTACAATCATAGAAACATAGTTAAAAAAATCACAAACTTGTAAATTATTCTTTGCAATAGCCACAATAACCAATTGAAGTTGGTGAGCAAAACAATGAATATAGTAGCAGAAGGATTCTCCCTCAAAATGAGAGACTTCAACCCATTGAACTCGCCTCGCATGTTTGATGCCCCATCATACCCTTGACCTCTCAATTGGATATTGATAACCCATGCCTTGCAAACAATTTGTCTATAGCATTTTTCAAATTTGAGAGCAAGTATCGGTAACATGTTCCACACCAATAAACCTTTCTATCACCTGTCCACGTTTGTTCACATATCTCAAAACCACTGCCATTTGCTCCTTCACTGAATTATCTCGAGACTCATCAACCATAAGAGAAAAAAAATTGTCCCCAATATCTTTAATGATGGCAAGTGTGGTCTCGCTGCACAAGCATTCACCAATTCTTTCTGAGTTTTGGAGAAGTCATTTGGTTGTTTCCAGGAGCATTTGGCCAATTGTCTTAACAACCTTTTTCTTACGTAAGCTGTACCATTCCAAAAGCTCAAGAAAATTGCCCTTCCTCATGAACTCTCAGACTCATCATGACCACGAAAAGCTAATCCTTGCACCAAAAGATGACGAATGCAATCTAAAACCGCTGTCAAACGAATGCGATAAGCATTCTCTTCATCGAGCCCATGTGAGGATAACATGTGCGACACACTTTGTCGCTGATTCATGAGTGCTTCACATTTTTTCTAGCTTCATTGTGAGCACTATCATGTCACCAATATGCTCACGAAAAACCTCCACTGCCTTTTTCCAATTGCAAATCCTTAGATGTAAACACATCTCCCCCAGATTTGCTCCTTTAGGTTGCCTAAATAGATAACACCACAAGCAATAAGCTGCATCCTCTTGATACGCTATATTCCAACCATGGATAATCTTTGTACCATACCTCCCTAAAACCCCTCAAATCCTTTATAAATTTCTTCTTGGGAAAAACATGGCCACGAGGTTGAAAAGGACCTTTGAGTCAAGTACTCTCTACGAACTTGATCCTAATCCTAGCATCATACTTAATAGATTTACGCAACCTGGGTCAGAAATAATATCATCCTCACTCAACAATACGAGGTCTTTTCGAACTAGAATCCTCATTAGAAGTAGCAGCCACGTTAGGAGTAATAGACGACTCCTATGCTTCTGGTTTTTTTTTTTTTTTTATCAAAAACCGCTCCATTATCTAAAAAGAACAAAACAAAACAAAACAATTTAAAATGCCCATCAACGTATGAGGAAGACAATTCTTAACACCCATCAAAAGGTCAGCATCCAAACAAACAAACATTTTATACGTGTTCACAAAATTTCTGCATTTTTATCCTCTTGTTGCTATAAAATTTAGGGAAGACAAAAGTAAATGAAACCACGTGGATATTACAGTCCAAATAGCTACTTAGGAGTTAAATATATTGAAAGTAACATTTAAAATTCTTTCATATAAAGACGATAAAGACACTATATACACAAAAGGTAATAAAATATAACATTCTAAATAATCCAACATTGAAACAGCCATAAGCAATTAAGCATCAAGTCAGAAGCATTAACATTGAATGATTGAAACAACCATTCAGCCAAGACAAACCTTAAAAATAAAAATAAAAAACCAACACAACAGCACCATAGTCCATAACTATAAGCACATAATTTGATAATCATAAATGATAAATCATGAGAAATTTGGACAAAATTAAACTAAATCATGAGAAATTAATCATGCAGTAGCAGAAAAAATAAAATAAAAGTAAACAACTAATCATGAGAAATAAGAAATTAATCATGAAATGATTGAAATTTGAAACCCTAAATGATAAATTGAAAAATTAAATTAAACTAAATAGTCTAAATTGCACATACCTGGAGTGGAGAGGCAGTCAGGCAGTCGGCAGAGTGAGAGAGTTCCGGTGGCTGGTGGACCATTGGTGCTGGCCGGTAGGCGGCACCTGAGAGCAGAGGCGAGATGTGAGATTATTGGGAATAAAAAAAAACAAGAGAATGAGAGAGATGGTGGGCAGGTGGGCTTACGTGGGTTGGGCGGCATCAGCTATTTGCCAAGGATGGCGGGCGGGGCAATGGCAGCGACAGCAGTGAGGCAGTGAGTAGTGAGTGAGAAAGAGGCATGAGGGCTGCTGGGCTGAGCTGAGGGAGAGCCGGAGAGATCGTAGAGAGAGAGAGGCGTGCGAATTTTTTTTTTTAAATCAGAGGGTGACCCTTTGATTTAAAAAATAAAAAATTAAAGAAGCAAGTCACACGGGACTAGGCTAGTGGGTGCGCCCCCGCTGGCCCCGTCCTGCCCCCACTGGCCCTGGAAGCAGGCCTAGGCTAGTGTGGGTAGGCCTGCTTCTTAATAACCAAAAAAAAAATTGCAAAGAATTTTTGGAGCCAAGGGGGCGGCCATCCCCACCCACACTGCCTAGCTCCGCCTCTGTGTCCACGTGTCTTGAAAATAAATAAAAATTATAATATATCTTTAAGATTTAAGATTTTTTTATTTTTTATTTAATTTATGATTTTTGTTAATGTCATTTATTTTTAATTATAATTTTCATATATTTTTAAGACATAGCATGTCATATGACCATATATTAATACATGGCGTGCCATGTCATCATTTCAGTTAAAAATTTAGACGAAACTGTGACGGAATGAGTAATATTGTAAGTGTGGTCTAAACCAAGGATGATTTTGTTAAATCTAAAAGCCCGATAGTTTTTTAAAATTCAGACAGTAACCTTTGAATTTCTCATGTCTTTCTTTTGACCATATGTATAGATGATCAAGACTATGGTTGTAAATAAACTGAGCTGTTCATGAACAATTCGAACTCGGCTCGTATAAGCTTGACTCAAGCTCGATTCATTTAATAAACTAGCCGAGTTCAAACACCATTTCTAGCTCAAATATTAAACGAGTCAAACTTGGCTCGGCTTAATTTAAGCTCGCGAACACAACTCATATAAGATCGACTCGGCTCATTTGAGCTCATTTAAAAACTCGGTACACTTGTATGTATTATAAGTTTCTTATTTATTAGTTGATTTATATTTAATAGTCACATATTAGTAAATATGCATTTGATTATATTGATATATAATGGATGAGTATTATCCATAAGGATTTGTTATGCCCTCTATATATTAAATATATGTTGTTGGTCATTTTTGCCAATTAACATAGGTTATATATGAATCTAAATATTTTCTAAAATAAAGTTTGCACAAATGTCAAGTGTTTATGATATGTCATGTATAATGTACTATGACACCATATGTCGAGGCTTGATTTGAGTTTTGTTTGTGATATCTGTGTTTTCTAAGTTCATATTTTCTTGGTTGGGTCGAGTTTGAGCTCGGCTCGAATAAGCTCGAACTCGAATTGTGTATATATTTTTAATCAAGCTCGAGCTCGTTCGAACATGAAAAATTTTAAACGAGCCGAGTTTGAACACCCCTGCAAAAGCTCAATTCAAGCTCGGCTCAAGCTTGAACTCGCATATATGTCTAACGAGCTGATTTTAACAGTCAATACTCGATTCGACTCTACTCGAATACAGCCCTAATTAAGACCATTAACACGAGTTTGGAAAATTTCTAAATCTTTTCAAACATTGTTGTTGAGCACTCTGGTAAACAATCCAACTGGTGTTGTCAAGTACGCAGCAGAAAAACTTTGGGATAAATACACTTTGTAGTCTCTAACTTTGCAGTCTTGACACTTTACATCTCTATCTATTTTTTTTTTTCATATTGCACTCACCAACTATTGATTTCAAACATTTTACATCTTTCGTTAAGATTTTCTGTCAATTTGGAAAAAAAAATTTATTTTTTTATATAAAAAAATTCCGATTTTACCATCATAAAATGGTCATTGCCAAAAAAAAAAGTTTGGGGACAAAATTGTTATTTCACATTTCAAAAAATCATTTTCTGCATGAAATTTTAAGAGAGAATGCGAAATATTTGAAATTAATAATTAGTAAGTGCAATATGAGAAAAATAATAGATTGGGATGCGAAGTGTCAAAACCCCATAGTTGAAAGCCGATGCAAAGTTTTTTAGCCCAAAAAATTTTTTAACCACAAAGCCTATTTTTGGACCGACAGGTGTGGTCATATTAATCAGGCTATGGTGTTGCTATGGTGTTGGGTGGGATCTAATTATGACCAAACATCTTTATGTTCTTCTTACGGGGTGCTTGTTGCAGAACTGAATAGAAGATGTCAGTCCAAAATACATTAATTTAATGGTTGAAAGTAACAACGTTTAGTTTTGGACCAAGTCTTGAACTTAATGGATATTTGGGCTGTAAACTGACTCGTTGTTGAGAATTTGTTGTTGCATTTCTAATTCGATTCAGTGCGTTTCAGTTAGGTTCGTTCGGCACAAATTGGGTGTAATAAATTTCTCTCTTGTTATAAATAAAAATTATATTAGTTCAGAGTTAAAAAAAAATAGAAAAATACATAGAGAATAATTAATACTAAGAAAAATAGACAGAGGAGACATAGTAAGAAAGAGGAGCAATGTTCATTGAGTTATTCGAGGATACGAGAGAAGGGTTCAAGATTTTCTGCAATTCTCTGTTTGAATTGTATAGTGTAAAATTTCAAGCTGCATAAATCTTATAATGGAGTATACATATTGTGTCTATCTCTCTTCAAATTGTATCATATAATTCAGATAGAAAATTATAAAGAATCTTGATCCAAGAGAAATAGTGAGAAGTAGTTTTTTTTTTTTTTTTAACTACTTTACACATTCTATCAAAGAGTATAGGATATCCAAAGTGGCATAATGTAAAGTGGCATGTACAAATGGGCCCAGGCTACTAAACCTTAGGTCTCTAAGCCCGTTACAAAGAACAAAAAGGACCCGAGGTCCACAGACACAGAAGGCCTAAAGGTCCAAGCACAAAATAAGGGCCCAGAGGCCCAAACACCAACTAGGATCTGTCCAAGAAGGCTGAGTTTTTGGCAGAGGAGAGGCTACACGGGTTGGTAACTCCATCCACCTCCCCTAGAAACCAAACCAGTAAGTGCCACAAAAGAAGAGCACACGGTGGCTCTTGGTGAAGGGTGTAGGATAACGACAGGTTTTGGAGTTTTTTTTTTTCTTTTTTTTTTTTCAGACTAGCGATGTTATTGTTGACTTCCCATGTTTGGGAAATTTTTAGAAATTTTTGAATGTGGTGTGAAAATGTAAAAAGATTGGAGTTTTACTAGGGTTTTTGTGAAAATGTAGCAAAAGTTGGATCTTGAAATTTTTTGGAATTTTATTGAGAATATGAAAAAATGAGGAGAAAAATTATGTGATTTTTTATGTTTATTTTGTAGTGCGGATTTCGTGGAAAGAGAGATTGTGAATGGAGATGATTTTAAAGTTATTTTTTTATTTTTTTATTTTTGAAATTAAAAAATAAGAATAACATCGTCAAAATACAAGTCAGGGATAAAAAGGTCAACTTCAAAATGTTCATGAAGATTTTGTGCTAGAAATTGTCATTCTTTATGTTTGGTTCATGAAAATTTTGGAATACATAAAATTTTGCAAAATTTCATTTTGACAAACATTAAGGAACCCCGAAATTGAAATTTTCCGAATATTGCGGCATGCAAAAGGTCAAAGACCCTTATGTGAACGGAAAAAATTTTGATCTTAAAGCTTCAGCTCTAACAAGTCCTAATAGGGGTTGTGATGATCCAATACATTAACAAATTCTATCAATGACCTAGATTACATTAAATAATATATCACTTATACATCAAATAATATATTAATAAATTATTGATAAAATTCGTTAATATTTTGCCAACATCACAACCTTTGTTAAGACTGAAACTTTAGAACAGAAACCTTCTTCATAATTCACCTTTGGCTTGAGTATCATATGCTCAAAAAACAAAAAACCAATTCAAGCTTGATTAAGTAGAGAAAACCAAATAGTGATTAATTGGCAAAATTATCTCGTACATTAACTGATCATTCGATCTGTGTTGCCAGCGCCAATTACAAAAACAAAGTTAGAACCTATCCTATCAAAGAACACAAGAAAGCTTCAGAAAGGTAATTCACAGTTGCAGTGAGTTTTGTACAAGAAACAAGATCCACAAAGCGGACAACACACAAAAATGATGGCGAAGCACCCAACTCAGAAAGTTCCTAAGTTAGATATCCTGCTTCAAACCCAGGTGCAGCTTCTGAGAGGAGATTGAGGGAAATTTGACCAGTTAACTCCGGCAAGAGCTTTTATGCTGCAAATAGCCTTCCTCAAGCAAGAAGCTCAAATGGGCAAATTTTGCAATGGCCCCCATGTCAGATATTTAGCTCCAAAGCTTGCACGCTGCAGAAGTCACTGGCGGATCTGATTAACTTGACCAGTCGCTGGTGGATCCGAATTATCTTGACCAATTGTCAGTGGAGCACAATTTGCTTGATCATTTGTCTGCTTGGTCAAGCCCTTTTGATCTGTAGCTGCAGGGCTCGAGTCCATATGGTCTATTACTGCAGGGGCGGAGTCCATTTGATCTGTCCCTGGTAGGGCAGAGTCCTTCGCTGGTAGTTCAGAGTCCCTTTGGTCAGATACCGTCACAGAAGATGTTGGTAAGGTAGGATTTTTTTTATCTAGATTAGCTTCAGCACTCTCATTTTTTCGGTCTTGATTCGCCTCAGAGCTCTCATATTCCGAAAGGAGATCCATGAACTCATTAAGCAACCGCTGAACTTTTCTGTTTGATGCCATTGCTGGAAGAATATCTTCTCTCAGAAGTTTGTGTTTTCTCATTCCCTGCAGGCACCAAAAATACTCAACTCACAAGCTCCTAAAAGAACTTACAAAAATCAGTAAGCAATTCCATTACTTCCTTGTACCATAAACCAATTGGGTTTCAGCCAGCAACAGAGGCCCCTGACAAACTCTAAAATATGAAAACCTCAAGCAACCTAGGTACTGTAGCAGGAAGCTGCAATGGTCATTTTTTACAAAGCCATGATGAAAAGTATAGTTTCTTATAATGCTATACTTTACCAAACAAGAGGATAAAAACCACACCATATCCTTCGAGGAAGAGCTTCTCTTTCAATGGAAGACAAGGTAAAGGCAATGCTTCGAAAACATTTTAATGAAGAATAGGAAAACAACCTATGTCAGATATTTACAAGAAGAAGAGGAGTGGGAGGTAAAACTGACTCTTCACTTCAAAAATCTCTATAGCATTAAGAATATAGTTGACCAATCTCACAAGCTTTAAATTGCTATCCAGGGCACTTCCCTTACATCATTTGCTACATTCTACGGATGGATTCCATCTTCAAATCCAATGAATCACTTAATATAATTGAAATCTCTGAAGGCAAGAAATAGGGTCGAAGACTAAAACTTTTATCATTCCTTCAATAGAAGAGAAGATCCCACCCTTTAAAAGAGGAAGAATCACCGATAATTGCTCTAAAGCCTCTAATTTCTATGTATCATGCATCACTTGGGGCCATCTATCAAAAACATCACACTAAGACAGAAACTGGATCACAGTGATAGCGTCTTCTGTTCAAGCAGATAAAAACAAACTCAGATGCAATGCTTTGTTAATGCAGAAAGGTTTCATCAGTGCAATGCTCTGTTAATGCATAGAAAGATTCCACAAGTACATATAAGTCCAACAAATACGAAAAATTCAAAGCTAAATAGCAACACAACGTCAGATAGTTGACCAGCAAATCTTACAAAGTTGACCAATAAGAAACTAAATCATAGTTGACCAATCATTAGATTATAAAAATGGGTCCATCCCCCCACCCCTCCTAGACAGAAAGAAAGAAGCCAACCAATGGCCAAAAGCAATTACAATATAGCATATATTTGCTAGAGAATTAAAAATAGCAAATATAATTGCCAAATAGAAGAAAATAAACAGCATAAGAGAGCATCTTAGATGTATCAAATACAAATATTTCCTAAAAAGTGAAACCAGAAACGTCTCTAACATCCAAGGTATTAAAGCATCAAGAACAGTAATACAGTCTTACAAGCACACAAGGATCCCATGCCAAGTTCTTTGAATCTGAAGATGTGTCTTCAGCCATCCCAGTTGGAGGTCCAAGAAAACTCTCACAGACTTCTCTCAAACGAGACTCATCTGCCTCTCTGTAAGCAACAAGGATGTTTGTTATCTACACGGTTATACCACAAGATGCTTAATTATGTTTTCTAGTTAAGATATATATCCTGCATCAAAGGTCACAGTTTAGTTTTCACCCTCTAGAATAGGACCACATGCTATGCTGTTTCCTCCTCATGAAAGCATGAGGTGCATTACAACTGCAATTTTTTTTACACCAAAGAATGCTCGAGACAAAAATTTAAAGGAGTCTAACGTAAATTATAGTGCACTGGAGAAGTATTAAGCTTCTACTAGGTTTACAACCACGCATGAATTATTTTCTGAAACGATCATTAATAAGAGCTTTGGTTGACTAAGAACAATACAAAGACTGAGGAGAATACATAGGAGATTTATTATGTACAAGGCACTTCAGACGCATGGCCTATGACTTCATTGAGCTATCTTACCACATACAACATCATCTTTACCACTCAAGCAGAGAGATTTTGCAGAAACAGGAACAAAAGACAAAAGATGAAGGCACCAGAATTTAGCAGCAAGTCCAACAGAAAGGCCTGTAAAGTGCATCTCCATGAATTCCTCAGTTGAAGGTTACACACAGACCATGGACGATCCATACATAAAACAATAGGTAATGAGGAGCAATGATCAATAATAAGTTTTGGTTAAAAAAATAACAAGTTACAGCTTGATGATCAAATTATCTCACACTCCACCATAAAATGTCCAGAGAACATTTAAATAATAAAAATGATAACAACCATCATTTCCAAATCCCAATTCATGCGTTCAGTTTGTACATCTCAAAAGTAAAGTGTACGGAAAAGAAGAAGAAGAAGGGTAAAGCTCTCAGCCAGACAGACCTAGTACAGAGTACCCCATATATTTCAGGGCTAATCAGTAAGGATGAATATAACTAAAAGGCGGAAACATCTTGACAGAGAGGAAGGAGGTATACCTTGCAAGAAAGCGTACGTATGACAGAAGGCATTGGCGATATTCATGAGGAGACTTCAAAGCCAAAGAGGAAGCCAACTGCACTTCCAAATGAGCACGTGTCTGCACTCCATCATCTGTCACTCTGTACCAACAAGTACCACTGGTCAATTGTAGGAACAGGACATTACCATATACTGGTGACTGATAAGTTGAATTCCAAAAACATAGCACTGAAGAGATCCCTAAATATAAGCTATCTCCCTCGAGTACTACAAAATTCAGGAACCAATCTGGAAATTCTCATTAGTAAAACAAGAGAATTTTCAAGAAAAAGTTTGGCATGCTTAAAAGCCATGCACGTTCCCAAAAAATTGCAAAAGGAAAAAAACCACCAAGCTGGTAATCATGCTGGACTTAATTAGAAATATGATTTTAGTAATTATTCAAAACACAATGTGCACTTCTATTACTTGCGGCAATAATTTCTCATAAAATCCAAGGACTAAGGTAATGTTTGGTTTTTAAAAAAAAATCAGACTTTTTACAACCAAACATTAAAATCTCAAAATTTTTACACAAACTCCAACACCTTTTCACACCAACTTCAATATTTTTTTCATTAAAAAAAAATTATATTAAGTCATCTCTCTCCTTGCATTTTAACAAACTCTAATATTTTTTCATCCAACCTTCTCTCCTTACTTTTAACAAACTCCAATAAAAATAATGTGGAAATGACATAGTTTGCCCCATAATTATAGGGCAAAATGAATATTGCCCCGCAACTATCAAAAGAGTGATTTACGTCCTTTATCTTTTAAAAATCTTCAATATACGTCCCCCCCCCCCCGGGCCGCCCAAATCAAACGTTAAGTCAGACAGAAAAAACATGCAAAATGATCAAAATGCCCTCCACGACAAATTTCTAAAAAAATAAACAAAAATTCAAGAAATAAATTAAGAATCAATAGATTACTGAAATAGAGTTTCAATAGTTTTATTTAAAAAACATTACTTTTTTTAAATATCATTTTTATTTTTTAATGATTTTTTAATATTTTTAGTTATTTTGTCTTGGAGGGACAGTTCAGTCATCTTGCATTTTTCCTATCTGACTCGATATTTGATTTGGACAAAGGGCGTACATTGAAAACTTTCAAAAGTTAAAGGACATAAATCGTTGTTGTGATAATTGAGGGGTCAAGGTTGATATTGCACTATAATTAGGGGGCAAACTATGACTTTTCCCCAAAAATCATTTTACAATCAAACATTCTTAAAATTTTTCGCCAACTTTTTACAAACCCCCGTAAAAAATCAAAACTCTTAAATTTTCCTACAAACTCAAAATTCTTAAAATTTTTGCGTCTCAAACATCACCTAAGCTTCTTGATAAATAGAGAAGAACATTTACCCTAGATTTAGACTTTAAGTCTAACTAAATATTCAATTAAGGCCCTTTTAGTTATGTATGGCAGTATGTAAAACACACATCATGAATTTGTCAAAATACAAACCTGCTCCAACCAGGTTTCCTCGCCATATACTTCCTAACATCAACCTGCAACGCAGCAAGCTCGCCACTCTGAACTGAACCCATATTCCATGAGCTTGCAAAGTTTGAAGCAGGGAAGCAGTCATCTGCAACCCTTAGCCAAGACATGAGACTGATATCAAAGAGGAAGGCATGGCGAGTGGCCAGAACCACCAGAGGCGAACCAGATCTTGATAGCTTTGCAGATATAACTTTGATTGTGCCTAGAGAGAGTGATTAAAAGAAAAAGACAACCATCAGGGAATGGTTTTACTATACTAACTGAAAATCCCAAATTGCACATGGACAAATACATGGCTCCTAACTCTTATAACCAATACAACACTCGTTATAAAAACAAGTTGAGAATTATGATACCTGCATCTTTTGCAGATGAGTTTGGATTCAAGGCAACGAGAGATGCTAACGAGTCATGAAGGAGACAATTTCGGTTATATAGATCCCAAACATACAAAGATCCTTTCCTTGTGACTAGCAACAACTTCCAGCATTCATCACAATCTATAAACGTTGCTGCTGATCCTATCATCATCGTTGGCATAGCTCGTCTCCCACACTTTGTGTAAACCTTCACAAGGGAAAAAGACAAAAGCATATGGTATAGCATACAAATTTCATAAAATTTACAAATACCAGCAATTTAAAAGAATACTTATCAACTAATTTCCCTCTAAGGACTCGATTGGAATCAAAATCCAAGCATCAGCCCAGGGTAAGATGTTCTTCAGTATCAAATTCCTTAGCAGAAAATTGAAGATAACTATATTGCTGCAAAGATATATCTTCGCAATGCAACTTTTATCTAGAAGACATTAGCAAACTAATTTCTAGGGTTGAGGTAACAATCAATCAACCTTTGGGCCTAATATTATGGTGCAAGGTTTTGGGGCAAAGAATGTGGATTGCAACCGTGAAGAGCAATAATTCAATTATATCATGCCGTGCATTCAACTATTAAATGTAAGAACATTAAAAATAAGAAATGAATACGTTCAAATCTGATCCTTACCTGTATGCATCCATCTTCACATCCAACTGCCCAGAAGTTTGCATTTCCAGCTAAAACAGTGACTTTCCCTGATATCCTATCAGACCAAAGGGTTTGAGAACCCTTAGTGCACACTATTTCTGTTTCTTTCATCATAAATGTATTTCCAACCCCAACAATGTCATTTGCAGCAAGTTCTCTAGGCTGAGCTTCCAAGCAAATTGGGAAGGCATCTTCTCCTTCCTTCTTATCAAACACCCTGATAAAAAGAGAAGTACCAGATGCAGGCAAAGAAGTACAAGCCTTAACGTTCCCCGACTGTTCCACATTGATGCTTCCATCTCTGCCAGTGGAGACTGGAACTTTCTCAATAATTAGACTATCAGAAACTGTAGCCCTAGCAGTGACACCAGAACGTTCTTTTAAATCAGAGCTTTTGACAACTGTTCCCCTGACAGAACTTTCTCTAAAGCCAACCTCAGTAGGAACCAACCCACTGTCATCCTTTCCTTGGTCAGATGACAAAACAGGAAAGTCGAGTGCCTGAGACTGAGCCCCACCAGTAATACTTTCATGCTGAACAGGCAGTCCAACTGCTTCTGGAATAATCCTCTTTCTGCCATCAGGACGCCTATACTCTCTTTGTTTAACAGGACTAGAAATCCGAGCAGATGTTGACACTTTATTCAACCCATCAGAAGCAGTTCCACCACTCTTCTTCGCAGCATCAGCTTGAGGCTCACTCTTTGTTGCCATTCCCACATCATAGGAAGATTTCATGAGTGTCTGCTTTTGCTGAATTTCGGAGACAACCTTTTTTCCAGGAGTTTGCTTAACTGAAGCTGCTTCAAACAATAACTGAGCAGGGCTTTCCACTAAGTTTGCCTGTCGACCTCTCACATCACCATAACGATTCTTTTTTAACTCATCCAGTTCAGCATCACTTAGTCTGTAGCCAAGTTCTTTCACCTCAAAATGGAAAGTAGCCACTGACCCATCCAAGGAACAGGCGAGAAGTGAATATCCATCCGGACTCCTGTTCCCAGAAAAAGAATGAAAAATTAAAAAGAGGACGAACAAAGATTTAAGAAGAACTGCTGGAGAGTCAAAATTCAAAAAGAACCTGCAAGCCTATGACAAAATAGCTATGTTATGTGGCTACAGACATACCAAGATAAATCCACAACACTTTGAGTAAAGAAATGCTTGGCCACAAAGAGAGGACGGGGACTTGCGGTTGTCCATACAGTTATAGTGCGGTCCTGACTGCCAATCGCAATAACATTATAAGGCTGTGGTTCTTTGCCTCCTGCCTTAGAAGTCCCATTACTCCACCCAACAGGGGCAGATTTCACTTCCTGAGCACTGGTGAAATTCCTTCTGAACATTGAATGATTAAACTTCACCACAATAACTGGGGCATTATGTCCTAAGAAGTCAAATGTGGCAGACCATTCCCCTCTCTCTAGAACAGGCGCAGAATGCCTTGGCTTCTGGAAACCATGAGTGGTAGTGATAAAATGGCCACAAGGAGACCATCCAAGCCGCCTGAAAAAGGTAGATCCAAGCTGCAAAGACCATATTCAGATTAGGAAATTTGAATTGAAACTGAACCAGAATAGAATTCATGAATAATGAACAAACATACTGATTTAGCCCAGTGGCCATCTGTCCTGTGAGCAAGGCTCCAATCACTTGTTCGCCAAATAATGACAGTCTTATCATCTGATTGACTAGCTATGAATGAGCCAATGGGATCCCAAGTAACTCCTTTGACCAGGCTAGAGTGACCCCTAAGAACAGCCGTGCAAATACCATTGCTCATATTCCAGATATGGATGGTGTTATCTAAACTCCCGCTTGCCAAGGCCAAATCATCCGGAGACCAATTAAGATCCACCTACTTTAAGCATGGAAAAATAACTCCCAGGTTAAATGGTAGCCAAGGAGACCACAGTCATGTAACTTACATTGGTGGCATTAACTTGCACATAAAACTGAAATCTCTTCTTTTATGAACTTCCATTTTCACCATGCAAAAGCAAGCCCATAATTTGAATTGTAATTAGTTGTTCCGTGATTATTTAAAATAGCAATCTATGTGCATTTTGAAAGCTGTGAAAAAATACTCCATCAGTCCCTAATTGTTTGTTACCTGTTGAAAAATTCCAAATCTTTTGAGAATACCATTTACCATATTGTCTTTTCCATAAAAAGTTTCCATTTCCAGAATCGCCCTCCTTAATTTAGATTCCCAAAGTGTAATAATGGAAAAAGAATATCGGATGGCCAGAGTGTTACAAAAATTCACATGCAGAAAAAAAAAATCACCCAAAAATGAAAGGTTTTATTTATGTAGGCTGGTATAGTGTGCCTTTAGTAAAAGCAATTTAATTACCACATCAGCAGTGTGTCCTCTCAAAGTCATTGAGACCTTCCAGTTCTCAACATCTGGGGGCTCTCCACTGCCGAACTCCGTAGTTCCTGAACCAGGCTTCCTCTCATGAACTAAAATCACCTGATCATCAGACCCTGATGCAACATACCTACCATGTTTGGCCCACCTAACACAGTTGACAGAACCAAAGTGGTCGCGGAGAGTGGCTAGAAGCCTATTTGTAGATTCATCATTTCCCAAGTCTCTGCTAACAGACTTCATGTTCCATATTCGGACCTGCATGCAATTTAAGGGATGAAAGGAAGCAACCTGTCAATATACCTGATGGAGAAAGCATATAAAGATAGCAACACTTGTCCATCAATGAGGCAATCACAATAGTAACCAGATCCAGTTATGATTCCAAGTTCTCCAAGACACATCACGGAGGCCAGCCCTAACATGGATCAAAGAAGAGCGGGGAACCTCTCACTAGTTTTGGTGAGAAATTAAAGGCTACTGCCTTATTTCATCCTATTGGTCATGTATTCAATTTTTGGGTGTCCCAAAATATTGTCCACTTTAACATGGTGTTTGGGAATAAAATTTTATTAAAATTTTAGGGTAAAATTTTAGTAGTTGGTGAAAAAGTGAGAGAGAAATTTTTGTAATGATAATAAAATTTGAAGGGGTAAAATTTTATGAAAACAAACACTATGTAATTGAACAGACACAAGCTAATAATTTTCCTGACTTCCTCTTTACTTCATTTGAAAACCTATTACCGCTTTTAGATTTGCTTCATTCGAGATTAAATTAAGGAGAATAATAAGGAAAACCTGCAAATTTTGATTTGAAAAGAACATAGAATGATGTTCCATCAAAATCAAACGTGAACATCAAAACCTTCTAAGTTGACATAGCAAAGAAGATTGGAAATTGCTTAGAGAGAGAAAGAGACCACGAAAAGGGGGGGGGAGAAAGTGGCTGAGGCAATTATCAACAATGTAGTTTTTCCAATAGGTTTAGAAGGTATTTCTATCTCTTTAAGGAACAGTCGTCAATAGAAGTGGCTTGGAAACTTCTGACACATCTTTAAAATAGTTGAAAATCGGCCTCCTCTGTGCCAAACCTGTTGGAGGACACAAGCCCATGCCTTCTACTTTTTTCCTAATATTTCAATTTCCTTTTATAATGTATTCATAGGTAGGTGACCTGATCCTATCTAGTTTTAACCTGATTTGGGACATCATCCACCCAATTATGAGTCTGCTGAAACATCAAAGAGGAATTATTATTCTAAGTTTCGAAAGGCCCATTGCATAAAAAATTATGGGAAGTTACATAAAAAAAACGACTAGTAAGCTTTTTGCCCTTTTTAATTAGCTCTCCCTAGGTTTACCATTTTATCAATCACCTCCCTGCACTTTGCATTGTTTTCATTCAGCCTCATCCATCCCTTAACATTTAACTTTGCTAACAGAAATTTTGAAATTCCAATTGCATCCATAGATGGAAAAAAACACACTCAAAAGGAAAAGGACAGAAAAAGAAAAAGGGAACAAGTAGAAGAGGAAGAGGAAGAACACCAATAGCAACGCCTTACGCAGCCATATGTAGAATCCCTATGATGGTGGCAACTGCAACACCAAATCACGTTAACACATTCTCAGGAGATGGCGACTCCAGGCTGTACTTATCTGGATTGATTGAGATATAAGCCACATAGTGTTAGGGTCTTACAGCTGTAATAACATTCTCTATCTCGGTGTTGATTTCCCATGCTTAAGAGTGTCTACTAGAGATTGTGGAAGTATGAGAAAGTAATCTCACAGTCAACTCTATGACATCAATTCTTTTCCCCTCCCCACAGTCATTCTAACCATATTATCCTTTCTTTCTCTCTTTCTTCCTTCCTCTTCTTCTTTCTTGTTTTGGTTAGTCCTTTTTTGTTTATGACATTTCTCTTTTGGTCATAATTGGAGTCTCCAGAAACACCCCAAGAATATCTGGGGCCCCTAACTACTACTATAAACCTTCATCCATTTTAGATATAATAAGGGTAAGAACCTACTATTTAGGTAAATAGTTCTTGCATTGACTGACCGGAGAGGTTATTTTGGAGGAATACTATGCGGTCCTGAAAGAGTCCAGGTGAAAGATTAAGTAATCGGGTGTCCAATGCTGCTTCTTTGAGATAGTATAGGTCACTAAAAGGGTTTACCTGTATAAGGAGCATGCACCTCTTATACCAGACCTTTCAGGATTACACACACAGTAGTATAACTCCTGCTTAATAAATCAATATCGGGAGCTGACTTGAAAATTTGTCTGTTACTTAGATTGGTTCAGATGAATGGAGCTCACCGGAAATTGGCAACGAACAAGTACTCATTGATAAAATTGATAACTCAGGGGCTAATTGCAAACAGAAAAATAATTATTATCTTTTTTCCTACCCAAAATTTCTCAACAAACAAATGAGCACCTCCAGCTAGGCCAATAACTGCACTGGACTCGGTCGAAGCATGGTTTTTTGGACTAATAACAACTAATCAAAAACTCAAAGCCCATGTCTTTTCTCTTCCAAATTTTATAAGGAATCAAAGCAGCCCGAACTTTTAAGAAATTATTTCAGAAACGAAAGATAAAAGAAACAATGAGAAGCATTCTATATTTAACCAAAAGCGACCAATTTGTGCTTACTCTAGATAGTTCTATTTTCCCGGTTCCCCATCATGAACTCAGAAAACTCGAAATTCATAGTATTCCACTTCTCTTGAGCTATTACAGCAAGCAAACAGAGCACCAAGGATCAGATAAAAAGCCTACCTTGTGGTCACCCCCACCAGTAGCAAATCTTAGCCCGCCAGGTTGAACATCAATCGAAAAAATTTGCATTCCCTCATGCCTAACCCAACTCGGTTTCTCAGCAATCATCCTGCTCGGGATTCTAAAACCCAATACCTACTTCTGCACTATAGTTCTTCCAAATTCGCAACAAAAAGCCCTTGATTGAGCAATTCGAAGCGAACACGAGAAGCTTTTAATAACAAAAAACCAAGAGAACTCACCAAAAGGGTAGGGCAACTGATAATTCTGGAACGAAGAAAAAGGACCCCAAATGCCTAGAAGAACCAAATCGCCCAAAAACAAGCGTTTTCACCTCGTTTCTGGAGACCTTACACGGGTACGCAACTTCAGGGTTTTGGAGCGAACAAAACCCCTAAATTGAAGAAACAGAATAACCTTTAAAGTGTGACAAAAGGCAAAAGCCTAGGGGCTACGGTTGGTCCTAAAGAACAAAAACCCAACAAACTAGAAAGTTACAGTGGTTCTGGGAGCTCAAGAAACAACTTCCTTTTAGAGAACACTGAAGCTGTGTGAGTGAGACAGAGACGGGGAGAGAGAGAGAGAGTAGAATGAAAGAGACAGGGAGATTCCTGCTGTAACTTCTATCCGTTTGTTCTGGCTTTCTGGGATTTGGTCGCCTACAATTACAGCCCATGGCAGTCACTCGTGTCACTTAAAAAGGAAAGGACAGAGCGGTATATAGTCCTTTAAAAGGAAAGGGTAGAGCGGTGTATATTTTTATCAAAATAAAATTCTACTTTTCATTTTCACTACTTTCGCTTGCCTTCTTAAAATTTTACCTTTTAAAAATTTATTATTATTATAAAAATTTCTTTATCATTATTTTTTTAAATTATTTTAATTTTTATTAACTTTTTCATTGTTCATTAACTTTTTCATTCTTTCTTCTCACCTTTTTACTAACAACTAAAATTTTATTCTTAAACACCATGTTAAATCTATAAAATTTTACTTTGAAAAATGGTACCGTCTGTGTAGGTCAAAAATATTGGTTGTTTTTCGTTGTAGTTTTGAAAATATTTTTTAATAATTAGAATTTTTTTCAGATTTTGTTATGCATTTACGAGGGTGGTGGGTAATTAGAAAGGATGTTTTGAAAGAGAAAATTTTTAAAATTTATTCTCTTAAAATATGTGAAAGTAAAAAAAATATTTTTGTGAAGAAAATTTTAGTAAGAGAAGTTTTTTTGGATTTTTTTGTAAAAGTTGTTTTATTTTGTGTTATTTTTCACATAATAGGAAATTTTATTAAAAATTGAAAATACTTTTAGGATGAAAAAATTATGTTTAGATTAAAAAACGGTTTTAAAATAAATAAATAAAAACTCTTTCAAAATCATTTAATAAATATAGCCTTTATTTTCTTATGAATTTTTTTTTCTTAATGTATTATAAATTGAAAGGAATATTCAAAAGATATCATACTAAAACCTCCGATTGGAAAACAAAACAAAAGCCCATTGATTAAAGGTAATGCTGGGAGGAGGAGATGTCGAGCACGAGGATTGACGCGATCAAGATACTCCAAAATTTGTTGTTATATCATACAATATGAAAAGAATAAAGCAAAACAAGAGTTTAATATTGTAGAGTCTACCGTATTTGTAATTTAATAGGGGCATTATTTAAATAGTTTAAGACTCAAATATTATGTACTCTCTTTAAGAATTACATAATATAATTCAGATAAACAATTATAAGTAGATGTGTTTGCAAACCCTAATTAGTGTAAATATTTAGGGAATGTTGTGAAAATTAAGAGATTAGAGTTTTATTAGGTTTTGTGAAAATGAAAAAATATAATTTTACTTTAGTCACCCTCTGATTGGACAAAACATGATTTTGATTAAAGGTAATGCCGATTGTCAAGATACTCCAAAATCATAGTTTTAATATTGTAGAGTCTACCGTATTTGTAATTTAATAGGGGCATTATTTAAATAGTTTAAGACTCAAATATTATGTACTCTCTTTAAGAAGTAAACAATTATAAGTCAAAGTGTAAATCAGGATTTAGTAAAAAAGTTTATTTGAATGAAATTTTTTATGTTTTATTATAGTGTAAAAAAAGGATTTGATAAAAAAAAAAAGGATTTTTAAGTTTTTTATTATTATTTTTGGTAACCCTTTTGATCGAAAATCTAAAAAGTTAAAATTTTATGACAAAATTCATGTTTCCATGTAAGAATTCTAGTTAATTCACAGATCTAAACTTTGCAAAAGTGTCAAAGAATCCTTATCAGATCGACGCATCTCAAATAAAATAGGTTTAGACCATAGTTGTAAAGGTACGACTGAATTCCATGTCGATCCCTGACACGTGGAAAACACATATCAGCCACCCAACTTAGGCATCTATAGGGAGCTAAGGATACAAACGGTAGTTTGCGTTTTGATATTAAATATTAATCAATTGAATTTAGAATATTAGAATAAATCCATATCGAATGAAAGAATATGAGAATTTTATAGGTAAATAGAGAGTTAGGGAAAAAAACAGAATTTAATGAGAAATCTAACACACACACACACACATTGAGTATTAAAAGAGACAATGGCATTGCTTTATAAGTGATTCAGTTATTGAGTTTTAAGGGTATGATTTAAACGAAAGAATAAGTGAGTAGCTACTAATGATTTAATGGCCAATATTTTGTTAGCCGAACCTATCAGGAACAGCCCTATTAAATGAACGAATGGTGTCAAGAGGGAAGCACCTCCTGCTATGGTTTGACCATTGAACAAAAAGTAGTGTGTGGATATGCAAAAAAAATAGAGAATTAGAGGCGGCACCGAAGAGGGATTCTCCAATGCCAAAGTAATAGAGCTGATAGATCTCTCACGAGAGCTTAATGCATACGTGTTATGAAGCCTGTAAAATAATGGTGAAATTGCACCCACAGTTTCTACGGTATTTGAAAGTTATAATTGGGTCATTGAGATAACAAATTTGTCATTTAACTCCTTGAGATAATGATTTTAAGAAAAAAAAAAAAAATCCTTCTGTATTCCTCCGTCTCCCTTTGTTAACAATAAATGCTAACATATCAAATTAATGTCATATCAATTCAACCAAATAGCATAACATGCTCAATCTAAATGTGTTAGCCCACAAATACTACTTCAGTGCTGTCCCAATTAGCCATCATTGCCACATCAACTAAGGTTACAAAACATCCAAAAAAAAAAAACTTAATTTATTTTCCCTACCTATTCCCATGAACCACCTCCCACATTCTTTCCTTTCAAAATTCAAAACTCAGTAGAATCTCCACATATCAGCATTTAATGTTAACGATAGACAGAGAGGCCTATCTTTTTTTAAAAATTATTATAGGAGTTAAATGACAAATTTGTTAACTCAAAGACCTAATTGTAATTTTCAAATATCTCAGAGTTATAAGTGCAATTTCGCCAAATAATTAAGACGTATATATCTCTCTTAAATAGGTCCGGATGAAGAACAATTGGAGTAGAATTAAGATAAGAACGATTGGAGTAGGGCTACAAGTCGGGAGAGAGAGTATAACATGTTTATCATTAACCTTTTCTTAATGTACGATTACTTATCCGTTTTCGGGAATCAGATAAGCCTAGCGAATAATCATCATAATCGGTAGTGTATTTTCGTTGTCCTAGATGACCACGTGCTCTAACGGGCAAAAAACCTAATTGGGCCTTAGGAATGAATTATCAAGAGTCGATCTGATTTGCTAGGCGAGGTCATTCCCGTAATTATGACTCTAGGCGCCAGGTGGTTACAAACTAATTGGGCAGTCTCCAGCGACTCCTCTCCTGGTCCCACAGGAAGTGAGATGCGTTTTCTAGGGATAAGACGAAGCCAATGCATTGGCTATCTCGATCAGGAAAATGGAATTCAGTCCACTACGAATACTAAACCAGCATCCAGTGGGCCGAACTTGAAAGGCCTTTTCATTACTCTTGGGCCAGAACCCAATTCTTTTTGGGCTGGACATATTTACCCACATCTAAAACCGCATGGATGTATTTGTGTAGTTGACGAGCTAAATATAGCCAAGAAAAAAAAAAGAAAAGACGAGCTAAATCTAACAAATTCTATAGTTTAAACAGCAGAGTTTAGAGTCGCAATATAATATTTTTCTCAATATTTTTCACAAAAAAATATAGCTAAATGTGCGCTCGTGGAAATAGAAATCTTCTCAAAGCCTAATGGCTTTGTGAGGCCAACATCATTAAAAAAAAAAATTATGCTAAAAGGTTACCAGATAATTAAAAAAAGGGGTCTAACATCTATATCCCCTCATAGTTAAAGGATTCAAATTTACTCTTACTTTTTTTTTTCTTTTTTTACATTAGTCCCCAAAATTTTATTAATGTATTTTGGCCCTTAAAAACCAAATTTTGGCTAGAAATGTGACTTATTTTGTTGAATAGCTACAGAAATTTAGACACTCGTTCATATGCACTGAATTAGAATAGACCATTAACCAGACCTCAGTAATATTTTAACAAAAATAGTACTATTAACCAGACCTCAGTAATATTTTGGTACCGTTTGTTTCCCTAATATTTTGGGGCATGAAAATTTCCAGCAAAACAAACACACTCTAAAATTTTTAATTTTTACACATACACACTTCACCTTTCACAAACCCCAATAAATCTCAGTAAAGAAAAATTCTTAAAATTTCGAAAATATTTCCTAAAATTTTGACAAACAAATGCCCCTTTAAGATAAATAGTAGTTTTAACCCCTGTTCCCAGATGGGTTTAGAATGTGACTTGACTACATTAGAGTAGCATTATACAGCCTGTCAGTTTTGTTTCTCCACACAAATTGTGTTTTGTTACGTCTTTTTCTTAAGCTTTTCTACTGCGTCATGCGTGGACTCTACAACTCCCTACTCTCCTTCTCATTCCCTCTACATTAAGTGAAGCATGTGAAAGTGACATCAATAAATATAACGTGATAAAAATAATAATTTATAGTGCAATGCAAGCAAAAAAAAGTTAAAGATAATTTAACCTGTAAAAAAACATATGGTCAAGAAATCCTATATTATACTTCAAATACATGTCTTTCAACTGAATTTTAAAATGCAGAAAAGAAGGGACATTTAGCTAATTGCATATGATACCCAGTCATCCTCCTCCTACCGCCAGAAAAATTTACATGGCATTTGAAAACAATTTTTGTAAAATTTTTAAGATGGTTAAAATTTTAAATATGAGAATTGGTGAAAAAGTTTACTAGAGTAAAAAAAAATGAGATGAAAGAATTTTTATAATAATGATAAAAATTTTGATTCGTCAAACATAATGTTAGTCTCGAGAGCCTTTTCCAAAGCCTTGGAATGCAAACATCCTCGACAAGGCGGAACCATGTCTTCGATACGCATTTGCATCTCACAAGGTCCTTTCGAGGCAGCCTGCAGAGGATTTCTGCCAACACATCCTCACATAGTAAATTCTGATCAAGAGACTCCATGCCTTGCAGGTTCATCCTCGATCGACGACTGGATACAGCGAAAAAGACAAGTGTTTGTAAATGAAGGATCGATTATCTCTGAATCCCCTCGTACTCGGTAGACTAGCAAGGCTCTCACAGATTCACCCTAAAATTGCAGGACTCCTCGGAGTAGAGAGTCTTAGAACGATGGCTGTGGATATGGAGAGAGTTGGGAGAGAGGATTTAGGCGCAGAGGAGGAGGCGAGGAATCGAATTAAGTAGGGGATTTAAGATCAAAGAGTAGCACGGTAGAACCAACTGATTACAGGTGATTATCAATGGCTGAGATTAGAGAGAGAGAGCCAGCAACAAAAAAGAATTTATCTTTTTAGATAATTTTTTGAATTTCCAAAATTTTCGAACGGAATTTTAAAATTTTCAATTTTTAAAATCTTCGGCTACTAATTCGATCTACACTTTTTCCACAACGACAATAAACCCAATCTTAAAACTACATCAACTCATTCTATATATAAATTAATTTTCACAAAACCCAATCGAAGCTGTTAATTATAAAAATTTTTATCAACTAACACTTTCTACACGTTTTTACAAATTTCGATAAAATAACGTTTACATTTTTAATTAATTATTTACAAATCTTAATAAAAGTCAAATTAATTTTTTTTTAAATTCCTAAAAATTAAAATAAAAATTTTTTGAGATGCAAACTTCACTATAAGTGCCGAAATGCTCCATTTAGCCAAAAAAAAAAAAAAAAAAAGGTTCAAAATTATCCTAATGAGAGTAAAAGAAGTATCAGTAGAATACAAGGTAGTTGGCCGTTGACGAAGATAAACTCGCCTCAAAATCCATTAATGCTGTAAAGTATTGCACCTTCCTTTAATTTTCTAATTTTTGTCTTGTTTCCTTAGTATAAGGCTGGGATGTGAATCTGTGTAGACACAAATAAGGGTGAATTGAGTTCTATAAAGAATTTCGCACGATCATCATAAAATCTAATACAAATAGTGTTTCGAAAAACACTTTTCAACCAACAAAATAAGACGTTCGACCCTGAATTAAATAAGTCGACTCATACATTTAGTGGAAAAAAGAAATTTGAATTTGTCCAAATAAATTGACTCATATGTAGAGATGAGTCGATATATCAGTGGAATCTTGTTTAGACATTTCAAAGTTAACATTTTTAAACGACTTTTTTTTTTTTTACATTTAATAGACCCAAACGGTCAGAAAAAGTAAGTCTTACTATAAAAGGAGTTGAGGAGAGATTTAGGCGGTGTCCAAGGTGAAAATTTCGAAACTCTCAAAATTTCTACCGCTAAACACCCCCTTAATCAAGACTTGTACATTCTATTCAAAATCCTATCTTTGAAACTCTAGAGCCTCTCTCTCATAATTTAATAGATCCACACGGTTAGAAAAAGTACGTCTCACTATAAAAGGAGTAAAGGAGAGATTTAATCAAGACTTGTATATTCTAAAATCCTATCTTTGAAACTCTAGACCCTCTCTCTCATAATGATTGTATTCAAAGTTGGGTTAGTGTGAGATTTAAAGCTTTTCCTTTACACCATTATTGTACTCCATTGGTTAGATCATACTAGTATATCCTTGGTTGATAGGTACTTTTAAGTGAGGAGTCTTAAAAACACTTAGTCAGTTGTAAGTGTATATCTCGTAAAAATACTTAGGTTGTAAGTATTGAGCTCGAAAAAATACTTATTAAAACTTTCTAGCACCCACAAATTAGTATGTAAGTATCCTTGAGGTGGACGTAGTTTTTGTTTGAGATATGTTTTTTAGTTGTTTGTGAGAATGATGGGGTCCATAGAAGATTGGAAAAAGAATTTTTTTATAATTATTCTCTTAAAAATATGAGAGTAAAAAAATATGTTTGAAAAAAAAATTTTTGTGAGAGGAGTTGGTATTTGTTTTCGTAATTTTTTTTAAATTTTTCACGTAAGAAATTTTATTAAAGATTACAATATTTTTTTTGAGAAAAAAAGCATGTCCATGATTTTACGTTTTTGAAATAAAAATACTTTTAGACCATTAAACAAAAGTTTGAGAAGCTCTCTCCCTTCCTCTTTGTTATTTACCCCATAGCACTATAACAAATTTGCTCTTTATGACCAACTTAGTAGCGAAACCAATAATAAATATATTTTAGCGACAAAATTATTTGGTTTGTTGCTAAAGAGTTAAAAAAATTTGTTTTTACGAATATCAATTTCGTCTCTAAATTACTTCTTCAGCAACGAATTTATTAGAGACAAGATCAATTGCGTCGCTAAAAATACTATGTAGCAAAAAATATTAGTTTGTCACTAAAAAATTAAAACACATGTATTTTAGCTACGAATATCAACTTTGTTGCTAAAAGTACTCTTTTGCGACAATATTATTTTGTCGTTAAAGAGTAAAACACATATTTTTAGCGACAAATGTTAAGTTCATCACTAAAAATAGCTATTGAGCAAGGAAAATATTGATTCGTCTCTAAAAGTACTCTTCTGCAATAGGATATTGTTTAGTTGTTAAAGAGTAAAACACATATTTTTAGCAACCAATATTAAGTTTATCGCTAAAAATACCTCTTTATAGCAACGAAAATATTAGTTCGTTGCCAATGAGTTAAATTATGTCAATCTAATTGAATAATATCTAAATATATATGATTGGAATTCTGTCGTATAAATACCAATTAAGGTAATGTAACACGAAAGTGTATATATACACATTAGTTCATTAGGAATATATTACTTAGGACGAAGATACATTCACAACCAACCCAGGGCCCAAACTCTTCTCCACCGTCGAACCCAGCTCCTCAGACCTCAAACCCTCAGCTTTATCAGAATTCTCGGTTAAAAACTCTGAGACATCATTTTCAATGCAGATTATGTTCAACCCAGAAAGTTCCACGGGCAAGACGCTATCTTTTCTCTTTTCTATTGCTTTGGTGAAGCTTTAGAGTGCGCTGTACCCCGTCGAAAAAACCAGGGAAGCTCGAGAACGGGAAAGGGTAACCCCGACGACCCGGGTCGGAACACTAGCTCAAATTGCAGAGAAACAAAGGCGGGCCTCTAGAGCGCGAGTATCTGAGAAGGTTAGGGAATGGGCGGACGATAGCGAATTGATGCGGAGAATCAATTCAAATAAAAAAAGGGAAGAGTACTTAGAGGTGAGAGAGCTTTCGAAGAGTTTGGGAATTTATTTCTTAGGGCTGTTTTGGACGTGGAGGGACAGATGCAGTACAAATAGAATTAGGATCTAATCCCGCTTTTACGTTTCTTTTTTCTTACAAATGACCGTGAGTTATTTAATCTAACGCTGGGAAGCCATGTTGGATGTGGGACCTACTGTTTTATTTTGTTTTTAGTGTGATAGCAAGTTTTAACACGTATGCTGATTATTAGATCTGAGTGGTTGTCGTTAGTATGTAGGCAAATTCTGTTAGCATATCTGATGGTAAGATTAATGTAAAAAAAGTTACTAATCCAGGTGTCCCCATAGAAGAAAAATTATCTTAGAAACCAATTTAAGAATAGGTCAATCCTCTAGGGACTAGTAGGGTAATTTAGCTCTATATTTTATATAGAGCTAAGATGCTAATTTTTTTTTGGTGTTTCACTTTCTAAATCCCAAAGAACTCAATAACATGAAACATATTGAAGACATCAAAATCAAGGAATTATGCTCGTTGGTTGAAGAACATATTCTTGTGCTTGGGTTTTCAAGCTCTTGTCAAGTTTGTAACGATTTCACATAAGTTTTGGAGATTCACATTATAAAAATCAGGCTTGCAGGTATAGGCGCCTCCAAACTTGTATGAAGTTATCCTAAATGTTTATGAACAAATGTAGGATTATTACATAAATCTAAAATATCCTCATGATGTGAACTCTCATGACAGTAGTGGGTTACGCAGGGTCCCACATGAACCTTAGATTAGGGACAGATCAACATTTTTGGGGGCCTTAAGCAAGTCATAAAAATGAAGCCTTTAGTTAAAATAAAAAATAAAAAATTTAAATTTAAAATTAAAGTATAAATTTGATTCTTGCCTTTATAGATGTAAAATTACTTATTAAACTTTTATATTCAAGTCTAACCAAAAAAATCATTTTCCATAGATAAAATTCGACATAGTTGTTAGTAAATAATTTTTATAATGTTTAATTTTGAAAAACTTCTTAATGAAGATGCAGTTGTAACATATATGGTAAGTAATATTATAGATGCAATAAAAATATTTAGAAAAAAATCTTGTTTTTTTAATAGATGAAGTATTTTAATTGGAGGAAAAGTTATAATTCGCCTTATAATTATATGAAAAAATCAATCTTGATCTATCAACTATTAAACAACGATTTACACTATCTAAATCAGGCCTTAAATTAGATGAAAAATATATAAAATAACCAAATTATCCCTCCATTATAAATGTATATTTTTTTTTCTAAGCAAAGATGTATTCTACTCCCAATACAACCATCAAGGTGGAAACATTGAATTGTCACTAGCCATACAAACAATAGGAATACAAGACGAGGGAAAGAACCCCTCCAAATTCAAACTAGCTGCCTAATGAGCAATCTCATAAGCTAAAGTGTTAGCAGTACGTTTGACCCAATTGAAACTCCAAGTAGGATGAAGGGAGAGAAGATGCCGCACATCATCCACAAGGGTGCTGATTTGCCAATCAGGGCAGACAATAGTGCCGAACAGTTCTGTGGCCCTCGTACGCAGCTTCGAGTGCGCTCCATCTATTCTACTTTAATCAAGTAGGCCCCACATCCCAACGTGACCTCCTGCAACTACACATATTAATATTCGATTTTTTTTTTCCAATTTTGTGGAAAAAAACGTAGGAGAGGCTTCTTTGGTAATGCCGAAGAAACTTCCTCCCCTCCCCAGGCCCCCAAATTCCAATAATGGCACCACGATATTTCGTAATTAGGTCCTTTTCTCAAGTGTTATTTCTTCGACTAAACAGAAACATTAATACGTCCGGTGGCATCCATCATAGCACTGCCCATGTTAACCGTCTTGGCTGGTCCCGCCCATCTAATGGGTCTTAAATTTACTGGACCATCCGACAGAGACATGCGGATGTTTTCGTGTTCTGTGGTTGGAGGAATTAGTCAAGTTTGGAAGGCTGGAAAAAATTGAATGAAAAAGCAGACAAAAAGTTGACTGATCACGTGGTGAGGGTCCAGAACCCTTGGCCGACAACAATAAAGTTAATTGCATATGAGGTGGGGTTGGCTCTCCACTCACACTGCGCGTCGGTTCCTCATCGGTGTAGGTCCATCACTGCCAGTGCTTGGCAGCTTCCCGTGTGATCAAGACATTGTGATTATCTCTAGTGCTGGGGTCACTGATCCTTTCTTTTTAAAAAAAAAAAAAAAAAAATTAATTCTGTTTTTTAAAATTAATTTTTAATTTTTAATTTATTTTAATAACACGTGTTATATTAATATTCGACGAGTTAAATTTTTCATTAAATAAATTCAATGTTATTGAGTTGAGTAAATTTAATATCAAAATAACAAATTTAATAAATTTTTTAAAATTCAATGAATTTTTTAAAAAAGGTACTAAAATCTAGGATGTTATTCGTAAATTTTTCTAAGGAATTAGAGGAGAGCAAATCTCATACCAAATGGACAAGGCATCAACAGAAAATAGTGGCATCAGTCAAGTGGCCAGTCATCAACACCACGTAGTTCCAGCTCTACAAACTGTACACGTCACCTACAAAAGACAAGTCACCAGGTGCATCGCCAGTGTGAACGAATTAGTAAAATTTTAGAGGTAAACTATAATGGAAATAGAGAAAAACAGACTTGTCTGCAATTCTTCTGCACAAAATCATATCTTCATCCTATGGCTTTGGTGTATCGAGTCAGATCTAATTCGTTTCCAGATATTATGTTTTCAAACACAACGATGCTCCTGCATGGCAATCTCTATGCTCCAGGCCCCCCCTGCCTTGAGAAACTGTGGACTAGCAATCGCGTTCTCCTGTTCTATTCTTAGACCTAGATTTTGACGAACTATATATTTTATATAGAGCTAAAAGCTGTGAGGAGGCCCAGCAGTTGTTAAGGTGGTGTCTGGGGGTGAAAATTTTCGCCTCTTAAAATTTTTATCTTTATTAAAAAATTATAAAATAATCTATCTCTTTATTAATTTATTCTTTTTTTATTATAATATTTATTTAAATCTTCTTTCTCTTAATTTTTTCATCAAATCTCATAAAATATCTTTATTTTTTTCACAAATTTTAAAATATTTACTCCCGAACACCCCCTATATATTTTTTTTTTTGTTGGTGTTTCAACTTATGAATCCCAAAGAACTCAATAACATGAAACATGTTGAAGACTTAAAAATTAAGAAATTATGCGTGCTGGTTGAAGAACATATTTTTGTGCTTAAGCCTTCAAGCTCTTGTCAAGTTTGTAATGAACTCACATAAGACTTATAGATTCACATTTTTAAAAATCAATTTGTCAAGCGTAACTATCTCCAAACGTATATGAATTCATCTCAAATTATTTCAAACCAATGTGAGACTGTTATATAAAATCTAGAATATCCTCGTGGTGTGGAACTCTCACGGTAATAGTGGGTTACACAAGGTCCAACATGAACCTTAGGTTAGAGGCTTCTTTAATTTGGTAATGTCGAAGAAACTTCCTCCCCTCCCCAAGGCCCCCAAATTCCAATAATGGCTTGGCACCACGACATTTCGTAATTAAGTCATTTTCTAAAGTGTTTTTTCTTCGACTAAACAGAAGCATTAATACTTCTGGTGAGAATTAAATCCAACTCTCTTCTTCCTTGTTAAGTGAAGAGTTTGGTAGGCTGGAAAAAATGAATGAAAAAGCAGACAAAAAATTGACTGATCACGTGGTAACGGTCCAGCACCTTTGGCCAACAATAAAGTTAATTGCATATGACCTACGCGTCCCTTCCTCATCGGTGCACCTCTGTCCATTATTGCAACTTGGCAGCTTCCCGTATGCTTATCTCTAGTGCTGGGGGTCACCTTGTGCAGGCCAAAGACTTCCCCATTTCTCAGTGGGGTTCCCTCTCCACTCACGCTACGCGTACGTCCATTCCAGAGCGGTGTAGGTCCATCACTCTCCAGTGCTTGGCAACTTCCCGTGTGATCAATATAACTCAGTTGTCCAGTTTTGAAGCGAAAGATATCTTGCAATCTGATTTTGCTCAACTCCTTGCGATCACCGTAAACCTGATTCCTTCCACTGCCAAGTAAGAGAAAAAGATGGCTGAGGTTGCTAGCTTACTTCTCTCTCCCTTAATCGAAGGGTTTTTCGAAAAGGTGGCCTCTCGCGAGTTTGTTGACTTCTTTCGACGACGGAAACTGGACGAAGATCTCTTAAACGACATGAAGATAGCATTGTTGTCCGTGAACGGAGTGCTCGAAGATGCGGAGGAAAAGCAAGTCAAAAGTCCTAGGGTGAAAACATGGCTTGATGAGCTGAAAGATGCTGTTTATGAAGCGGAGGACATCTTGGACGAGATTGATACTGAAGCCTTGCGGTCCAAGTTGGATGCTGAATTCCAAACTACTGTCAGTAAGGTACGGAAATCCATCTCAACTTCTCTTAATCCTTTTGCCAAGAATAGAACCAAAGATAAAAAAGGTACTGAAGAGACTGGAATATTTAGTAAAACAAAAGGATGTCATTGGTCTAAAACAAGGCGTTGGAGAGAAATCATCAGAGAAACGGCCCACGAGTTCTTTGGTTGATGAATCTGGCATTTTTGGTAGGATTGAGGAGAAGGAGATAATTGAGTCGTTGCTCTCAGATGAAGTAAGTGGCAAGGGGTTGTGTGTGATTACTATAGTCGGCATGGGAGGTATTGGCAAGACCACCCTTGCTCAGCTTGTATATGATGATAACAGGATAAAAGAGCATTTCGACCTTAAGGCATGGGTTTGCGTTTCGAACGAGTTTGACGTCTTTGAGATAACAAAAACAATTCTGGAGAGAGTCGGTTCGTCAACTGATAGTGACAGGAACAATCTGGATTGGCTTCAGGTTACATTGAAAGAGAAAATAATGGGAAAAAAATTTCTAATTGTTTTAGATGATGTTTGGAGTGAGAATTATGCTGATTGGGAGGCTTTAAGCAATCCCTTTACATATGCGGCACAGGGGAGTAGGGTCATCATAACCACACGGGAGCGAATGTTGCAGTAGCCATGCGTAGTACTAAAACTCATTGGCTGAAGCAATTACCAGAAGAAGATTGCTGGTCATTATTTGCAAAACATGCATTTCGTGACGGTGACGTAGAGGCATATCCAAAATTACAACCAATGGGTAGAGAAATTGTTAAAAAGTGTCATGGTTTACCTTTAGCAGCTAAGGCAGTTGGGTCTCTCCTATGGTCTAAAGTAGATATTAATGAATGGAATAAGATCTTGAAGAGTGAATTATGGGATTTGCAAAATGACATGGTTATTCCGCGTTAAGGCTAAGTTATCAATATTTGCCATTCCATCTAAAAAAGGTGCTTTGCTTATTGTTCCATATTCCCACAAGATTATGAATTTGAAAAGGAGGAGTTAATTTTATTATGGATGGCAGAAGGTTTCTTGCAGCAATCTAAGGACAAAACATTGGAACAAGTTGGTGATGATTATTTTTGTACTCTGGTCGCAAGATCGTTGTTGCAACCCAAAGATGCCTATCAATTTAGTTTTGTAATGCACGATCTTGTGAATGACTTGGCAAGACTTGTATCCGGACAATTCGTCTTTAGGCTGGAAGGTGACAATTATTTTGAAATTCAGAACAAGACTCGCCACTTCTCAACTTTCAAGAAAAGCTTTGATGATGTTAAGAAGTTGAGACGCTTTACAAGCTAAGGGGATGCGCACATTCCTACCAATAAATGATTATGAGGGGCAAATCTTAGCTAAAGAGCTGATGCTTGATTTATTGCCATGTTAAGATGTCTACGAGTAGTCTCCTTGAGTTGTTTTGAAATGTGACCGAGTTGCCTGATTCAATCAGCAAAGTCAAACATCTACGTATTTGGACCTTTCCAACACTTCAATTAGAAAGCTTCCTGACTCTGTTTGTAAGTTGTGCAATTTACAGACATTGAAATTATCATGGTGTCAATATCTCACCGTATTGCCAATGAGAGATGCATAAACTCGTTAATTTGCGTCATCTTGTTTTTGAGTTACTCCCATCAAGGAGATGCCAACAGGAATGGGTAGACTAAGGTCTCTCCAGACTTTGACTAAATTCATCGTCAGCAACCGTGGTGGCTCAAGTGTTGGAGAGTTGGGGAAACTTGCAAATCTCAGGGGAAGCCTTTCTATCTTGGGGCTCCAAAATGTTGTATCTACTGCAGCAGATGCAGGCTTAAAGAATATGCAGTACCTTGAGGAGTTGAAGTTGGAATGGGACGCTGGAAGTGGTATTGCTGAAAGTCAAAGCATTGTTGTATTGGATAGTCTTCAGCCCCATTCAAACTTGAAATATCTCACTATCAACGGCTATAGCGGTAGAAATTTTCCAGATTGGGTGGGACAATCTTCATTCTCCAATATAACGTCTATTCATCTGTTCAAGTGTAAATATTGCTGCGAGTTGCCACCACTTGGGCAGCTACCCTCTCTGGAAAGTCTTATATTTCTGAGTTTAATGAAATTACTACCGTGGGCCTGGAGTTCTATAGAAGTGGTGGTTCTTCAATTCAGCCATTTGGAGCCTTGAAATCTCTCACTTTTGAGGATATGCCGGAGTGGGAGAATTGGATCTCATGTTTCGGTGCTGAAAGTGAAGGTCAATCCTTTTTTAATAATCTTCAAAGCATTACGATTGATAATTGTCCGAAGCTAACAGAAGCGTTGCCCATCCATCTTCCTTCTTTAAACGATCTTTCGATCAAGATTGTCCGCGGCTGGTGGCTTCACTCCCTAGGGCTCCTGGTCTAAGTACATTGGTGCTAAGAACACTAACGGCGTTCTGTTACAGGAATTGCCAGCTGGATTGGGAAGTCTACGAATAGATGGTTATGATGCGCTCGAGTCCCTACCGAGGAATAATCGACTCCAACGGCTGTCTTTTCTCTACATTGAATCAGCTTAATATCTCAAACTGTCGGAAGTTAGAGCTCCCAACGCACTTCAGCTGTTCATCCCTTCGATACTTGACGTTGAGTCACAGTTGTGATTCCTCCACGTGCCTTCCATTAAACTTCATCTCAAAGCTTAATCATCTCACAATCTGGGGATGTAGGAATCTGGAGTCTCTCGAGCAACATGAACATGATTTAGTGGCCACGTCGATATCCATCTCTGATTGCCCTAAGTTTGTATCCTTTCCCCACGGAGGATTGCGTGCCCCGAATCTTACAAGTTTTTACCTCTTTAATTGTCCGAGTCTGACGTCACTACCAGACAAGATCCACACACTGCTTCCCTCTCTGCAGAATTTGGGGATAAGAGATTGTCCAGAAATTGAGTCATTTCCTGAAGGGGGCTTGCCTTCCACTCTGATCCAAATTAGCATCGTCAATTGTGACAAACTCGTTTCCAGCAGGATGGGATGGGGTTTGCAAAAACTCCACTCTCTTGTAGAATTAAAATTGGAGGCAAATTAGAAGATGTGGAGTCCTTTCCAGAGGAGGGGTTGCTGCCCAACAGTCTGACCCGTCTTACCGTCTCTGATTTTCCAAATATGGAATCTTTGACAAGAAGGGCCTTCGCCACCTCACCTCTCTTAGATATTTGAACATCTCTTCATGCCCTGAGTTCAAGTTCCTGCCAGAAGAGGGGCTGCCCGCCTCCCTTGGATCTTTGAGCATCTCTTTGTGCCCTGAGTTCAAGTTCCTGCCAGAGAACGGGTTGCCAGCCACTCTTAGATCTTTAGAGATCAGAGGATGCCCTTCGTTAGAGAAACAGTTGGAAAGGAAAAAGGGAAAAGAATGGAGAAGGATTGCTCATGTCCCTTGCGTAAAGATTAATGGCAAAGTGATTTGAAGAGCTCAAAGTCCCTGCATAGATGGACTGCGGCAACAGTATTTCAGCTTTTACTGGTATGTATTTCAGTTTTCCTTTTTCATTTTTCTCTTCTCAACTAGCTATTACTTTATCAATATGATTTACCATTTCTTTTTAACGTTTTCTTAACACCATTATTTAATTAAACAGAATGGCTTGCCCACTCTTTCAATCTTGCTCTACTTCATCATTCGGAAACTACAATTCAAAGACTATTCAGTCTCTCCGATTCTCTGGAGTCAACAAAGTTGGGGATGCTCAATTTCTGTAGGTTTCTTTCGCTGATGTTTATTTCTGCAAGTCTCCATTTCACTATGCTATCCTGTATTCCTTATGGTTTCTTTTCTTTGTTCAGTTTTCACTCTATATATTGGATGTCAAACGCTTCGAATCGAATTGTCTCAATCCACTGTGGATTTCTCTCCTAAGCAGAGCCATCTCCCGACTTTATAACCGGACTCGGACTGGCATGGTTAGCTCTCTAGAGCTAGAACTTTTATCAGTATCAAAGGTCAACAACAAGTAAGTGAATGATTGGACTCTGATACTGAATTCTTTACAATACTTGTTTGTTGACTAGAAGATAATATATTTGATTCTTTCTTAAGGTGATTTTTAGGATAACATTTTTTGGGTTTGCTCTGCCCTTTCCTTTGGTTTCTCGAGCATAGCCAAAGGCTTCAGAATTCATTCTATCCTAACATAATTTGAATTATAAATCATAGTTCTTTTATAACCTCAAATCCAAGATATTTCTGACCAAGTGACGCAAGAATATTATCATCTGATGCACTTTTAAGCGGATTTTCTGTTTGTACTATGCTTATGCTGTTATTTCTTTGTTTAGTTAGACATTGTGTTACCTTTTGATGTATAGGCACTCAAACTTATTAACAACTAGCAGGAATCGTGTTCTGGTGGCAAACTTGGATCACAGGGAATTCCTTATGGTTTCTTTTATTTGTTCAGTTTTCACTCTCAATATTGGCTGTCATACGCTTCGAATCGAATTGTCTCAATCCTGTGTGGATTTCACTCCTAAAGAGTCATCTCCTTACTTTGTATTGGGAGCCGGACTGGCAGGTTAGCTCTCTAGAGTTTGTACTTTTTTTGTACCGAAGGACAACAAGTAAGTGAATGATTGGCTTTTGATATTAAATTATTTACAATATTTGTTTGTTGACTATAATATTATTTGATACATACTTAAAGGTGATTTTTAGGATAGCATTTTCCAGGTTTGCTCTGTCATTTCCTTTGGTTTCTCATTCTTTCCTTACATAATTTGAAGCATAAATCATAGTCCTTTTATAACCTCAAAGCCATGATCTTTGTGACCAAGTGACCCAAGAATATGATCATGTGATGCACTTTTATGCAGATTATCTGTTTGTATTATGCTTATGCTGTTATTTCTTTAAGTGTAGTAAGACATTGTTTTACCTTTTGATGAATAGGCACTCAAACTTATTGACAACCAGCAGGACTCGTGTTCTGGTGGCAAACCGGGATCACAAGGAATAGCTGCTGAAGTGTACAATTCAAATTTGTCATTCACCATCAATCTCTTTAAAGGTGCCACGGAGGAAAATCCTATCAATGGCAATGTAGGATTCTTGCGGGTGCTATGTAAAAATCCTTGATGATTGATGGTGAAAAAAAATGGCAGGCCACCAAGTATCTGGCTGGCGCTGCACAATTGAAAGCTTGTGCAGTTTCTGATACCTTCAGTTATCAGAATTTTGGACAATGAAACTTAAGCAGGGTTGTAGATAGTTATGTTATGTATCAATTAAACAGTGCAGGTATGTTTTCAATGGTGCTTCTTTCTTTACCCTTAGCATTACTTTTGTTTTTTAGTTCTGATTGCAAATGCACAGATGAAACTTGAAAACAAATAAGATACTTATCATTTTCAGATTTTTGCAGCTAATGCCATTGACATGGTCTAGGCAAACAGGAATGCTTTAGCACTGAGTGAAGCTTAGCAACCCACACCACGGAGACCACTACCACCCCAATTCGCAAAAGTCAATGTGGATGCAGCAGTAAGGGATGACTACTCAGCGGAAGCAGTTTTAAGGAGTTCCAATGGTGATGTGTTGCATGCAGCAGTAGAGAAAAATATCAAGCCTTAGATTATTAGTTTTTATGTATTTATTATCTAAAGAAGGAGTTTAGGAAGAAATATGAACTTTGGTGGTGGCAAGGGACATCATGTTATGCAATCAATTGATGATCATGAGATTCAATGTGTGGGTGTAGTTTTTTTGCCTTATGGTGTGAGAGGTATTCTGTGTCTTGACTAGACTTTGCTAATATTAGATTTTAGTTATGTTGTTTTTGTTTTTGGTTTGCAAGTTAGTTTTTGTAAATTTGAGTTCTTCTATTTGTGTTTTGTGAGTCTATATGGTTTTGATGTAACACAGTGTTCCTCCGCTATAAGTGAGGGTATTTAATAAAAATCGGAGGTATCGTCCTCTTTCTAAAAAAAAAAATGTATTTGGTAATTCTCTCATGGTTAATTGCTCTAAAAATGTGATTGTTTAGGGGCAATGACCGAGGAACCAAATGCGCAACCTGACGTTTGAATGCTGAGCATCATGGAGACGCCCCCACTGACACCCCAATATATCCAGTTTCACCTTTCCTTTCAAACTCCGATTTCAGACATTGAGGTCAATTTGTACCTGATGAGATCCTTGCGAGGCAGCCTGCAGAGGATTTCTGCCAAGACATAAGTTCTGATCAGGAGACTCCGTGCCCACATTCATCCTCGATTACTGGATGAATACACGTCTAGAAAAATAGAGGGGATTTAGAGTAAGAAGTCAATTTTAGAACAAAATGATGGCTATTTTTGTTCTATTTGTGCAACAATCGACGTATAAGTGTACAAGAATACAGCGAAAAACATGAGTGCTTGGGAATGAAAGATTGTTTTAATTCTGAATGCCCTTCATAGAGAGCACCGAGCGGAGTTTGCCAGGTGAAGAACTATGGGTGTGGAGATGGAGACAGTAGAGAGGCTTTGTGTTAGTTGAGGTTATATTGATTATTTTCATTTAAAATCTTTGTAAACTATTCTGTTTGGTTTGTTGGAAACTATGGAAAAAAAAACCCGCTGGACTGATGCATCTAAGCGCTTTTTTTTTTTTTTTTGTAGATTAGATTTTACAAAGGTTGATTTCACAATGGACGTGATCTGTGCCCGCAGTCGAGATGGACTGAGTTGGGAGGCTTTGGACGCAGAGGAGGCTAAGGAATCGAATTGTAAACTTTAAAGTAAGGGATTTAAGGTTAAAGGGCATCAACGGCTGAGATTAGAGAGAGCCATTACGTCTATTTCGCTTTTTCTTCTTCTTTTTCTTTTTGAATCTTTTTTCTGCTGTTGCTGAGTACACAAAATGTAGGATTAGCCCATTCCATGCACTACAAGATATTAGACTTTTCGTAACGAAATTATAGGTGACAATTTTGTCACGAAAACAAGGTATTCGTGACCAAATTTGGTTTTCGTCACTGAAGTTGTCACAAAATTCATCATTAGGGACGAAATTTAAATTAATTTGGTCATGAAAAGAAAACTTTGGTGACGAATCGCCACTGTTGTTGTCCAATAGACTGGTGGCCCTTGATGTAGTATTTTCCCTGTTTGGGTTGCAATAGTTACACCAAAACTATTGACCAAATTTAATGTATGTAGTTATACCTGCAAGTATACAAAAATTTGTAATACTCAACAGAGTCGAATCCACAGGGATTAAATTGTGTGATGAATAACTATGATTAAAAAATTAAATAAAATTGACTAAAAAAAAAAATAAAAATAAAATAAAGAAAAATTGTTTTGTTGATTTTAAGATTGCTTTTAAATAAAAAGAAAATACTAAGGTTTCAAGGATTCACTTAACAACTTATGATGCCTTTGGTTAGTTATACTCAATTGGATGAGAATGATGATTCTCTCCGACCGGACAATCTAACAATAAGCCCTCTAAAGAAATTCATATCATGGAATTTATGAATAATAAATGGTTAGATGATAAACCTCTAATTTCACATTCATTCAATGTATCCAAAAATCACAATGAATCAATAGGAATATATTCATGAGAAATTAATTTACCAATATAGAACCATTCGATTAAACAAAAATCATTTTATTACCTTGTCGATGATCAAAATAACATCACAAGCTATTAAAATTTACCTTTAACGTTAGTAAGAGAGTTCTAGTCTGACATCTTTACAATAAAAGCTATGAATTCCAAAAAAAAAAAACTTCTAACCCAAAGTCGTCAAAAGCTCTCCAATTTCAAGCGCATTTTTCACCCTCGAGACGTACGGATCTTGAAATCTTCATGAAATCCAAAGTTGTAGATAATGCAAAGAGATTTCAATGTGTATAGATCGCATTATTTGGATGACTAATGAATTAGTTATGAAGTTTCTAATAAATAAGTCCAGATACATGCATCTCTATCTGATTTAAAATTACTTCTTTAAATTCAAGTGTTGTTTCCCTCATTGTGTTATTGGGTGGATTCTGTTCATCTGGGTATGGTAAAACCTCATTGTGGTATTGTATGAAAGCAATTCTTGAATTTTTTTTTTTTTTTCTTTTTGAAGAATGAAATGATGAACGTATCAAAAGGCTCGTTCCTGCATCCTCAGTTGGGTAAACAGTTCTACTTGTGCTTTCTTTTTTCAACATAGTTCCACTTGTACTTTCACTCTAATTTAAGTTTCAAGTTTTTCTTATTTCTTTTTCGCTATTCATTTTGCCTCGTTGTTTTAAGACACACTACAACACTTATGGTTTCTAAAATGTATGAAGCAGAAGTAAAGGAAATGCCTAAACTCAGTTCTACTCTCAATACAATTAGGAAAGCTAAAAGCAATTTCATTTCCTTTTTTCAAGTGTTTGAGAATTGCACCTGATGAAGCCATTTTTAATGGCCTATCGCAAAGATCTACTGGGAAAGCCCGAGGGAGCTAGACTCAAAGTCTAGTGCTTGGGACTGGTTGAAAGTTCAAACTCTCATTCCTTCCTCCTGCAAGCAAAATAACACACTAGAACTCAGAGTCCTCCCCGTAGGGGGATTTCTCCGATGCCATTGTCAGTCATTATCGTCTAATCTCCTTTCTTTTTCTGATTTCTTGTTATCAGTGAGAGAGTTTCGGAGAGTGGGATGCGTACCTTTTTCTCCTCATCTTCTTCTTCTTATACTTCCTTTTCATCATCTAGGTCGGGCTTCCATTTGGGCTTTTGGCCTTATTGTTCCCCAGGTTAGTATCACCTCTTCGACATTTTCAGTCTCATCCTGCATTTATTGAGTTCGACATTGTCAGAATTGGTCTCCCCGGGATGATCCGAACCGACTCCCTTTTACCTTTCTTTTCTACCCTCCAGCTCTTCTGACAGTAACAAAGAATAATCATAATTTCTTACGTCAGTTTCTTTACCCGATAAAGCATGGTTGTCAGTTTCCTTTATAGAACTCTGATCCCTGTGGAGCACATATCATATCAAATGGGCTAATCCTTGTTCCACTATTTTTGGGCCTCAAGTTATGGGCTTTTGTTGTAGGAGAAATTTCTCCTCCATCAGCACCCATAATTTATCCATCCCTAACATATTGCACCATTAGTAAATTTTTTCTGTCAAATTAGACAGAAATTAATTATTTTTAAAAAATAAAATGACGATTATGCCCTTAAATGTAATTGTTGATCATACTTAAGCAATAACAAATATTCCTTCATAGGTATGAGTGATTCTCCTATACTCTATTATGGACAAAAAATGTTTTATTTGTTTTTACCCGTCTTGCATCAGTTTTGTATCACACACACGTTCTTGTTTGGTAGAATTCTAGTTGGTCAACATGAATAATTGAAGGGATAGATCTATGCCCCACTCTAGATTTAGCTCAAAAACGTTATAGAGACATCTCTGTTAGGAAAACATCAAAAATTAAATTGAACCTAATAACATTTTATTTGTTTAATTACACCCCATAAATTTTAAAAGATATCAATGCTCGCCATCCTTTCGATTGATTTGACCGTTAAACTGCATGAAAAATTACTAAAATGCCCTTCAAGAAAAAATAAAAATGATACACAAGTGGGAAAAATATACTTTTTGCACTCCAACTGTTGGGGTACATTATACACGAACTTTGCATATCATATTATCAATTTGGTGACATTTCGCCCCTCAACTACAGCTTACTTACAAATTACACCCTGTCGTCAAGATTTCAGTCATTTTGGAAGGAAAAGCGTGTACGTGACATGCACGTGACTTATGATGACATTTTACGCCCCTTTTACCCATTGGGGAAAAATACACTTTTCGCCCCAAACTATTGAGAAACTGACACATTGCAACCTATATTACCAATTTTTTTTTTTGAATTTTCTAATGCTATCAACATATTAATAAATTCAATCAATGACCCAGATAAAATTAGTTAATGCATTGATGGTGAGTTAAAAAAAGAAAAAAAAAAATTAAGCCATTAATATATTATTTAATTCAATCTGGGTTATTGATGGAATTCATTAATGTATTGGCAACATCAAAACCCTTGTTAGGACATGTTAGGAGCTTTAGACCAAAACCTTCTCCCCCGAACCCTATGAAACTACCTAATAGATCTAATAAACGGCTCTGATTCTGCTATTGCATTAATGAGTTATATCGACAATTAACCATTAAGAATTATCTATTTTTAAAAAAATGACATAGTCATTAATCCAATAATGTGAGAACCTCTTTGGACTCTTAGGATCCTAAAACCTGATTAACCCTAATAAACATTCCGCTACCCCATTAATGAGTGGTCCATATCGAATTAGTTTTAAGGATCCTGACCGTTCACATTAATCGCTTAGGACCTAAGCCCTAATTATGTTTGATACCAATCGAATGAGTATCTGGGAACCAGGTATTTTAGTCTAGATTATGATAGAAAAATCCCAAGACCGAACCTTAGTTTAGACAAATAACTTAAAATGGGATATACCCACCCCACACATTATTTTGCATTCATACAAACATTTTCAACTATAGGTCCAGTCATCAATACGTGACGTTTTATGCCCCTGCACTTTTCGGAGAAACTGACACATTGCAACCTATATTACCAATTTATTTTTGAATTTTCTAATGCTGTCAACATATTAATAAATTCAATCAATGACCCATATAAAATTAGTTAATGCATTGATGGTGAGTTAATCATTATATATTGAATAATCTCGTATTAGCAACAGTTAGGACTGCTTTAGAGTCCGTAATAGGGCTCTGATTAATTCGGAATTTCTATTCTAGAATAGAATCAGGCTGAATGTGAGAACACCTTAAGTTCCTAACTCTCAAACAATGGTGAGTTAGCCAATTAAGGATGGTTCATAGAAGTCATAATCGGTGAGTCAATTAGAACCTCGTAGGACCTTAAGCTTAGGATTCTAACCGATCTACTGTTTGATAATGAAGAATAGAAGTTAAAAGAAAGAAATATTATCCGTTTAGGGAGAAAATCGAATCCTTAAAACTAATCATATCATATCAGAGCAGACAAGTATATTTGGAGAAAAAACAAAGTGGGTTTACATATCTAAATTTTGGTCAAGAAAATAATATAAAATAATCTTTCTCTCGACATCAAATGTCTCTTTCCATTATGAAGTAACAAAATTAAAAGCAAGAAGATATTTTAGACAATTGTATATGACTTGAGGTTCGCTCTCCATGCACTCACACGACGCGTCCATTCTAATCTATGCAGGTCCATTACTGCCCAGTGCTTGGCAGCTTCCCGTGTGATCAATATAATGTAGTTGTACGTCCAGTTCAGAAGTGAATCTGATTTTGTTAAGATACTCATCATTTTCAAATTTTTGCAGATCATAAAGCCATTGACATGGTATAGGCAAACAGGAATGCTTTGGTGAATAAAGGAGTCAAAGGGGGGCACTAGAAGTAGCAAGGAAGGTCAGCAGAATTAGCGGGGTGCATTTGGACAAATTTTGGAAGAAGAAAGTTGTGGAAGCTCAACTCAGGCAATGAGACCACCACCACCCCAATTCGTTAAAGTAGATGTCAATACGGTAGTAAGGGATGACTACTTGGCGGAAGTAGTTTAAAGGAATTCCAATGGTGATGTGTTGCATGCAGCAGTAGAAAAAAATATCAAGTGTGAGATTATAAGTTTCTATGTATTGCTTATATTTGGTAATGTGGTGGCAGATTTATTAGTTAAAGAAGAGACTTTAGAAAGAAACGTGAACTCACTACAGAAATAAAGGCCTATAGCGGCGGCCGTAAACCGCCGCTATAGGTTCCAAAACCGCTGCTATATCCTATAGCAGCGGTTTTTTAGCGGCGGTCGTGACCGCCGCTATATCTCCGTCGGCACAGCCCTATAGCGGCGGTTGTGGAGACCGATGGTGTATACGTTGGCTATATAGCGGCGGTCACACAGCGGCGGTCAGACCGCCGCTATAGAGCCAACTTTTTGCCGCGGACGATCTGTAGCGGCGGCCAGGTGACCGCCGCTACTGTTTTTAGCGGCGGTCTGATATGGGTTATAGCGGCGGTTAGGTGACCGCCGCTATAACCCTTTACGTTGGTTTCACCTATAGCGGCGGTCAGTGACCGCGCTATAGGTTTTTTTTTTTTTTTTTTTTTTTTTTGGGTTATATTTTCCAAATACAAAATATATTTCATTATGGGGTCTTACAAGTTTTACATCAAACAAAAATAAGTTAATGGTATTTTCTCAATAGACTAAAAACTAACAAGTCATGACATTTAAGTACAAATAACTCTAAATTTAATCCTGTCCACCTTCAGCACCATCTGCTCCTCCACTTTCTGCGTCATCGGCATTGTCTGCTATTACAATAATTGTAAAATTAACAAACAGTAATGACATGAACAAAGATAAAAGAGCTTAGTAAATTTTAAAATTAAATTAATAACAGTATTCATTTATGTTTGTATCTTACCAACACTTGTTTTCCGACTTGCATGAGATGATCTATGAATTGCTGGTGAAACCTGATTGTTATTGGGAACATCTTGGTATTGACGTTGCTCCTACAACAGTTAAACAACCATTAATTAACTACGAAATATACATAAATAGAATCAATAGTAATATTTGAGGATAAGTAAATAAAACTTTTACCCAAGCTTGTGCCATCATTTGTATTGTAGATTTAGCGATGCTACTTCAGACTCCAACATCTGAACTCTATTTTCCATAAATACGGCTCTCTCGTTACTAGAGGATGTCGGCTGACTGGATCTTACGTTGGTGTTGGCAGGATGAGATGAAGGAGTTGGTCCTAATCCAACGCCGCGAATGCGACCATGTCGTTCTGGACCAATCACTTGTGCATATCGGTCAGATGGTGACCAACCGATGCTGCCATCCACTCTAAATTCGTCAGAAGTTTGTGAACTTCCTGAATCGTTCAGTCCAATCTCCTCCATTCGCCTCTGAGAGAGTACAACGTACAATTAAATTTTGAATTAATATTCGCACATTGAAATCAATCTCCAATTGTAATAATGACATACTATTTTCTCTGCTACGTCCGGATTTATTGGAGATCCGTCAGAACGCATATGGACAGTTTTATATAAATCCGCTCGATTGATTGGAACTTGTTTCTCTTTTTCCTGCATCACAAACACGAAATTCGTGATGAAATTGTAAATTACAAATAAGAATGACAATGATAAGTACTATACTATTAAACAAACTAATGAAAGTACTACATACCAATTCGTGAGCATAACGTGCGAAGCTCTTTGATCCTGCAGTGTGGACCGTCGTTTGGAGCGATCTATTTTGTTTTCCGGCATGACTTCGATGCTACATTAACATCAAGACAGTTAAAATTAATTGAAGTTATATTCATAAAAATTATAATACAAATAAATAAATGTCATACCCGTCCTGCATCAGAATACCAAAAATCGACTAATTTGCAAAATTGCTCCAAATTAACGTCTGTTGGAGCATTATTTTTCACATACTGAGGCGTAAAGGCCTCATCAAAAATTTCTGCTTTAAACTACACTTGTAGTTCCTCCATTTCTCTCCTAAATCTTTGAGGAACCAGCTCTTGACAATATCCCCCAATGGAGGCTCGGGGATTGTAAACCGTTTCTGCAAAATATACCCCAAGAGTTAGGTGCGTCAATTATTAAATTTATATAGTTGAATAACAATTGTTACAAATAACCAAAATTATACCGTCATGAGGCTCCAACAGTCCTCTTTTATTGACATTGGGACTTTACGCCAGTCCGCCGCATCTAGGGGGATTTGATTCGCAACACGGGCAACACAACCAGTGAATTTGTTAAATATTCCCCCTTCATTACCCAATGGCTGCCCATTGCCATTGAATTGTACTGGAATCAATTCGTCTTCCTTCAGATTCCAGACGTCCGTCATCCGCGTGCCGCCACGCACTTTCCGGACTTCAGTATGACCTGCACATTTAGCATGTGAAACTAAATTGAGTAACATATTAAACTTAGATTATCTCTATTGTGGTTATGAACATACCAATTATTTCGTTATCGTTCAAAGATTGATCATAGTCGAACGATGGCATCGTAGCCTGTTCTGAAGGATGCGCAGGTGGCTGTGACGGCGTTGCTTCTTGTGATGCCGTTGCTTCTTGCGATGGTGGCACAGGTGGCTGTGATGAAGAAGATATAGTCCTGAATCTCTTCCTCGTCATTGTACCTATACAATGTTTGACATGCATAAAAGTGATTTCAAATCAAAATTGAACAATACAAAACACATTTCCTTAAACAAAACAATCAATAAAACGAATATATCGTAAATCTGAGCATGTAAGAAAAAAATATTTCAATCACAAAAACAGAGACATATTTGACATACCATAGGAAATTCCTGAGGTATATCTAGTGTTGTTCCTTCCACCTCATTTCTAAACCACGTCAAATCATCGTGTACATTCTCGATGTTTTGCTCAACGTTGAAATTGTAAGGTTCATTTTCACAGTAGTCATCTATGTCGTCATCATTACCAGCATCAAACACATCTCTTGGTTTGGTCTTGACAACTACTTCCCAATTTGGATGTCTTTCATCAGATACGTAGTATACTTTAGATGCTTGTGGTGCCAAAATGAATGGATCATCGATCTCCAGTAACTAAACGCGAAAAATTAACAAGTTCGAATCCAAACTCATCAACTTTATATCCCCTACCAATAGCAAAAATCACATTTGAATAGTACAAAACATTACCAAAATAGTTTAACTCCCTATACGCCCAATATGTGGTGCCCCTTCAACAGTCACACATACTCCACTATTTTGAGTTGTTCCATTTCATTGTCTTTTGTATGAAACTACACCATTATGTACATACATGAGAATTGCTCTAAGACGTCCCTTTGAACTACTCCATCCAGAGAGGTCACCATATGCAGGAAAATCGTTAAATTGATCCACATCAAATGCCGCACGCATCTTAAACATATCTTTCGTAGCAATGTCATAAGTATCTAATCCAACATCCCACAACTCTTTTAACTCTAATATCAATGGTTCTAGATATACATCTATCTTGAAAGAAGGAGATTTCGGTCCAGGAATAAGTAATGACAACATTAAAGATGAACGTTTCATGCACATCCAAGGAGGCAAGTTATATGGTACTAATATCATGGCCATGTGCTATGACTAGTGCTCATGTTCCCAAAAGGATTAAACTCATCCGCTGTTAACCCAAGCCTAACATTACGAGGATCAGAAGCAAAATCAGCATACTGTGCATCAAATGCCTTCCAAGCTTGACCATCGGCCGGATGCCTTAACAACCCATCATTTACACGTCCATCGTGATGCCATTTCATATGAGAAGCAGTTTTTGAGGACATGAATAATCTCTGCAAGCGGTGCTTTAAAGGAAACCACCGCAAAACTTTCATCGGTTTTTTCTTGATCTCTTGGATGATCCACCTTCATTCTGTGAGAAAATATTTCCCTCCCCATTGCCCTTCCATTTTGATGCTCCACACTTTGAACAAACTTCTAATTTCTCATTCTCATTCCAAAACAACATACAACCGTTTGGACAAACAGGAATCTTTTCATATCCAAGTCCTAACCCTTTCATGTATTTTTTAGCTTCATAAGTGTCCTTCGGCAATTTAGCACCCGCAGGGAGCATATCACCCAGTGTTTGGAGTAACCACGTAAAAGAGGTATTACTCCAACCTCCCATGCACTTCAAATGGTATAACTGTACAACAGCAGTTAACTTACTAAATTTTATGCACCCTTCATACAAAGGTTCGTCTGCATCTTTAAGCATGTCATAAAACTTTGCAGTATTTTCAGTAGGAAGTGGATCTCTTGTTCTCGTACATTATGGGATTGTGTTTCCGGTACTAATGGAAATACCTCGTGTAATAGTTCATGCATCCCAGATGATGGTTCACACATTTCATTATCTGCAACAGAAATAGAAGGATGACTAGATGCTGCCCTATCTCGCAATTCACCATGCGCAAACCAATAATCGTAACCCGGAGACATCCCATATTGGACCAAATGATCATGTACCGTACTGATGTTATACCTCTTGTAATTGACGCACTTTACACAAGGGCAACAAATTCTCTCATCACTACCCATACTCTTAGATGCAAAACCCAGAAACTCATTGACTCCCAACACATATTCACTTGTCCCGCGTTTCTTTTTCATCCAACTCTTGTCCATGAGCGACAGTAATAACTATATGAAATGCAACAAAAAAGATTATGCATAAGATTTAAATGTTCATCACATTTTATCAAGATTTTTCAATAAAAAATAACATAAATTAATAAAACAACACACGTAACGAACATCATTATAACAATTACCCTCCAATCTCCAATAAAACATCCACAGAACCAACAACAAATAAAAGTTAGCTCTACCCTCCGCCTTCTAATTAACTCCACAGAACCAACAATAAATAAAAGTAGCCCTACCCTCCGCCTTCCAAAAAAACCCACAAACACCAACATCTCCAATAAACTCCACAGAACCAACAACAAATAAAAGTTAGCCATACCCTCCGCCTTCCAACAGAACCCCACAAACACCAACATCTC
>CM025849.1:30116472-30188970 GCA_003952965.2 Morella rubra | reverse complement strand
TTTATAACGGCGGTTTGTGACCGCGGTTATAAAGACCGCCGCTATAGGAGTATTTTCGGTTGCGTTTTAAGTAAACCACCGGGATATAGGATATAGCATCGGTTTTGGTGACCGCTTCTAAAATGACCGCCGCTGTAGACCTGTTTTTTGTAGTGAATTTTTGGCAGTGACAAAAGACAACATGTTAAGCAATTCGTTGATGATCATCAGATTCAATGTGTGAATATATATTTTTTTACCTTATAGTATGAGAGGTATTCTGCGTCACGTTGTGCATTTGATAATTCTAGCATGGTTTTGCCTATAACCGTAAGTATCACCTTCTGTAATTTCTTTTTTCTGGTAGGAGTATCCAAAAGCCTCCAACCATTGAATTTGAATTGAAACTATAAATGTGATGGTTTGCGGGCATACCCCTAGTATATCCAATTTCTCCTTTCTTTTCAAACTCCGGGAGTTTGCACATAATATGAAATAAAATTTTAATTAAATTAATTTGAATGGCTAGAAGTTTATTATTAGAAATAAATTTATTAAAAATAATAATTAAGAGTATAAATTCTAATGAGGCTGTAGCTTATAACTACAAGCTTGTGCATTGTATCAACATGATTGTAAGATTAACATAGTGTTTGGCAAACTAAAATTTTAATCATCATTACAATTCTCTTTCTCTCTCTCTCTCTAATCCTGTTTACAAACTTTTTTTACTTTTTTCACTCATTTTTTTTACTTTTTCACCAAATTTTTCATTCTCTTTTTCATTTTTTTACCAACTCCTAAAATTTTGCTAAAATTTTATTTCCAAACGCCATGTTAGAATGGGCTAAAATTTTGTACAGTGGATTTAATTTTTTTTGAATTGCCGAAACATATGAGATGTGAAATATATATATATATACACACGACACAAATACACAAACCTATTATTAATTTTTTTTATTTTTAAGGATCAATTGTATTCAGCCCAAGATTATTTAAATTCATTCATTGGTTCTTTAAACTCTCTTGGGTAATTAATTTATTGAATCATTTTCGATTTGTTCAATTCATCTTTCTTGGTTTTTTTTTTTCCTGGGCCATCTATTTGATATTTGTTACTTTAGGACATTCTACCAACACATCCTCACATTATAAAGAGACTCCGTGACCTGCAGGTTCATCCTCGATCGACGACTGGATATAGCAAAAAAGACAAGTGCTTGGGAGTGAAGGATGGATTATCTCTGAATCCCCTCGTAGTCGGTAGACTAACAAGGCACAGTGCACTCACAGATTCACCATAAAATTGCAGGACTCCTCGGAGTAGAGAGTCTTGGAACAATGGGGTGTAAAGATGGAGAGAGATTTGGGAGGGAGGCTTTGGACGCAGAGGAGGTGAGAAATCGAAGTAAGTAGGGAATTTAAAGTCAAACACTAGCACGGTAGAACCAGACTGATTGCAGGTGATGATCAATGGCTGAGATGAGAGAGAGAGAGCCAGCAACAAAAAGAAATTTAATTGTCTTTTTAGATATTTTTTGAATTTTCAAAATTTATATACTTTTTCAATTTTTTCATATATAAACTGCAAAACATTCTTTTATTAATCAGTGGACGTTAAATCACATTGATTGGTCAGGAATGTGAGCCCCACAATGCCCATGAGCATGTTTGTCGCAACAAAATGACTCGGGCACTTGAGTTAAATAAGTCTTACCCGTACATTTCAGCGGAAGAAAGAAATTTGATTAATCTGTCTAAATGAGTCAACTCATATGTAGAGATCAGTCCATTCATATTGGTGACTCTAGTTAGGCATTTCAAAGTTAACATTTTCAAAAGACGCGTTTTTATATTTAATGGACCTAACGGTTAGAAAAGTAGTCTCACTATAAGAAGGCAAGGAGAGATTTAACCAAGACTTGTACATTTTATTCAAAATACCATCTTTGAAACTCAACAGACCACCCCCCATAAATTAAAAAAAAAAAAAAAGGCCCTAAAGCCTCTCTCTTTGATAATTGGATTCACTTTTGGGTTAGTGTGAGCTTTAAAGCTTTATCCACTACACCATTATTGTACTCCATTGGTTAGATCATACTAGTATATCCTTGATTAATAGGTACTTGCGAGCTAGGAGTTTTAAAAACACTTAGGTCATAAATATTGAATCCGAAAAAATACTTGTCAAAGTTCTCTTCCACAAAATATAATATAAGGATCCTTCGAAGTGATAGTAGTTTTTGTTTGGATATGTTTTTTTAATTGTTTGTGAGAATAATGGTTCAATATAAAAGATTTAGAAGATAAACTTTTTTAAAAATTTATTCTCTTAAAAAATATGAGAGTAAAAAAAAAATGTTTGAATAAAAATTTTTTTGTGAGAAAAGTTTGTATTTATTCTAGTAATTTTTGTTTTATTTTTCACCTGTGGTTAATAATTAGATAGAAAATTTTATGGAATATTAAAATATTTTTTTTGTAAGAAAAAATCATGTGGATTATTTACGTTTTTTAAAATAAAAATACTTTTTAGACCATTAAACAAAAGAAACAAAAGTTTGAGAAGCTCTCTCCCCCGCCTCTTTGTTATTTCCCCAGTAAGTACGACGCTGTGAGTTTGTGGGGGATCTCGGGAAGAACACTCCGCTGTTGAACAATTGGTAAGTAGTATTATAGATGCAATAAAAATATTTAGAAAACAATTTTTTTTTTTTTTTTAATAGATGAAGTATTTTAATTGGAGGAAAAGTTATAGTTCGCCTTTTAATTATAAGTCAAAATCAATTTTGATCTATCAACTATTAAACAACAATTTACACTATCTAAATCAGGCCTTAAGTTAGATGAAAACAATATATAAAATAACAAATTACCCCTCCACTATAAATGTTTTTTTTTTCTAAGCTAAAGATGTATTCTACTCCCAATACAACCATCAAGGTGGAAACATTAATTGTCACTAGCCATACAAACAAGACGAGGGAAAGAACCCCTCCAAATTCAAACTAGCTGCCTAATGAGCAATCTTATAAGGTAAAGTGTTAGCAGTACGTTTGACCCAACTGAAACTCCAAGTAGGATGAAGGCAGAGAAGATGCCGCACATCATCCACAAGGGTGCTGATTTGCCAAGTAAAATTAGTTTTGGTGTTCTGTGGTTGGAGGAATTAGTCAAGTTTGGTAGGGTGGGAAAAAAAATGAAAAAGCAGACAAAAAGTTGACTGATCACTGGTGAGGTCCATCACTGCCCAGTGCTTTGGCAGCTTCCCGTGTGATCAAGACATTGTCACCGGTGTAATGCAGACCAAAAACTTCCTCGTAGGATGCGGAAGGAACACGTTTCACAGCTATTCTTTAAGAGGAGAAATAGAGTTTATCTTTTAAAATTTTCATTCTATTAAAATATATTTTTAAAATTTTTTCTTTTTTAAATTATTATTTTTATTTAATAATATAAAAATTTATTTAAATTATTTTTCAATCAATCTTTATGCAACTTCACTACTTCACTATCAGCCATTTAAAAAAAATTGAAAAAAAATCGATGATCGATTATTATCTAAAATTTTATATTTAAAATTTTATTTTAAATATTAAAATTTATTAAAATTTATAAAAAATAAAAAATATATGTATATAAAAATATAAAATTTATTAAACTTTTAAAATAATTTGATTAAAAATTTTTCCAAAAAAATTTAACAACAAATGCCCTATGTCAAACCAAGTGGCGACAGCGCTCAGAAATATAAAAAGTTTTTTTTTTTTGAAATGAAATATAAAAGTTGATTAGGTTGCTGGATTCAGCTTATACAATTCATTCGATCAACCACTCACTGAATTATTGCACATAAAATAATAAAAGAAAAGTTACGTATGACCAAAGACTAATACTGTGTTTGCAGACCAAATACTTTTTTCTCGGTGGGTTCCACGCGTCCCCCGACAAAAAAATATAATATAATTTTGACAGTCTTTTTTTAAAAGAAAAAGATTACATATAATATAATATATATTACTTTATTTCACATATAATAATAAAAGAAAAATTAGTTCCGTAGGTATCATCACGTGCAGATCAAAAACTTTCCGTAAATGCGCCAATTTGACAGTCATTCATTAAAAGTAAAAATATATATAATATAGTGGGACTCATTAACCCTTAATAAAAATAAATAAAGGGAAGCGAAGAAGATAATGGGAATTTTGCGAAATTGAAGCTCCGTCCCCCGCCCCGACAAAAAAGTAAATTCAAAATTCGATGTTCAAACACGCATCGGGAGGTAAATAAAAAAAAAAAGAAAAAATAGTACTATATGGTATCACCATGTGCAGACCAAAGACTTCTCCGTTTCGCAGTCATTCTTTAAAACGGAAAAATAGAGAAACGAAGACTTTACATGTGACGCGGGATTCCCTTTCCATTCACACTGCCCAGTGCTTGGCTTCGTGTGATCAATATAACCCAGCTGTCCAGTTCAGAAGCGAAAGATAGCTTGCAATCTCATTTTGCTCCTCTTTGCTTTGCGATCACATAAACCTGATTCCTTCCACTGCTAAGTAAGAAAAAAAAAAGATGGCTGAGGTTGCTAGCTTACTTCTCTCTCCCTTCCTCCAAGGTTTTTTGAAAAGGTGGCCTCTCGCGAGTTCGTTGACTTCTTTCGACGACGGAAACTGGACGAAGGTCTCTTGAAGAAAATGAGGATAGCATTGTTGTCCGTGAACGGAGTGCTCGAAGATGCGGAGGAAAAGCAAGTCAAAAGTCCTACGGTGAAAACATGGCTTGATGAGCTGAAAGATGCTGTTTATGAGGCGGAGGACATCTTGGACGAGATTGATACTGAAGCCTTGCGGTCCAAGTTGGATGCTGAATTCCAAACTACTGCCAGTAAGGTACGGAAATCCATCTCAACTTCTCTTAATCCTTTTGCCAAGAAGATAGAACCAAAGATAAAAGAGGTACTGAGAGACTGGAATATTTAGTAAAACAAAAGGATGTCATTGGTCTAAAACAAGGCGTTGGAGAGAAGTCATCAGAAAAATGGCCCACGACTTCTTTAGTTGATGAATCTGGCATTTTTGGTAGGATTGAGGATAAGGAGGAGATAATTGAGTCGTTGCTCTCAGATGAAGTAAGTGGCAAGGGGTTGTGTGTGATTACTATTGTCGGCATGGGAGGTATTGGCAAGACCACCCTTGCTCAGCTTGTATATGATGATAACAGGGTAAAAGAGCATTTTGACCTTAAGGCATGGGTTTGCGTTTCGAACGAGTTTGATGTCTTTGAGATAACAAAAACAATTCTGGAGAGAGTCGGTTCGTCAACTGATAGTGACAGGAAGAATCTAGATTGCTTCAAGTTACATTGAAAGAGAAAATAATGGGGAAAAAATTTCTTATTGTTTTAGATGATGTTTGGAGTGAGAATTATGCTGATTGGGAGGCTTTAAGCAATCCGTTTACATATGGGGCACAAGGGAGTAGGGTCATTGTAACCACACGGGGAGAACATGTTGCAGTAGCCATGCGCAGTACTAAACTCATTGTCTAAAGCAGTTACCAGAAGAAGATTGCTGGTCATTATTTGCAAAACATGCATTTCGTGAAGGTGACTTGGAGGCATATCCAAAACTACAAGCAATAGGTAGAGAAATTGTTAAAAAGTGTCATGGTCTACCTTTAGCAGCTAAGGCAATTGGGTCTCTCCTATGGTCTAAAGTAGATATTAATGAATGGAATAAGATCTTGAAGAGTGAATTATGGGATTTGCAAAATGACATCGTTATTCCGGCTTTAAGGCTAAGTTATCAATACTTGCCATCCCATCTAAAAAGGTGCTTTGCTTATTGTTCCATATTCCCACAAGATTATGAATTTGAAAAGGAGGAGTTAATTTTATTATGGATGGCAGAAGGTTTCTTGCAGCAATCTAAGGACAAAACATTGGAACAAGTTGGTGATGATTATTTTTGCGATCTTGTAGCGAGATCGTTGTTGCAACCCAAAAGGTATCTTTATTTTGTAATGCACGATCTTGTGAATGACTTGGCAAGACTTGTATCTGGACAATTCGTCTTTAGGCTGGAAGGTGACAATTATTTTGAAATTCAGAACAAGGCTCGCCACTTCTCAACTTTCAAGAAAAGCTTTGATGATGTTAAGAAGTTGGAGACGCTTTACAAGGCTAAGGGGATGCGCACATTCCTCCCAATAAATGGTTATGAGAATCAGATCTTAGCTAAAGAGTTGATGCTTGATTTATTGCCAATGTTAAGATGCCTGCGAGTGCTCTCCTTGAGTCACTTTGAAAATGTGACCGAGTTGCCAGATTCAATAGCAAAGTTAAACATCTACGGTATTTGGACCTTTCTCACACTTCAATTAGAAAGCTTCCCGACTCTTATGTAAGTTGTGCAATTTACAGACATTGAAATTATCATGGTGTCAATATCTCACTGTATTGCCAAGAGAGATGCATAAACTCGTTAATTTGCGTCATCTTGTTTTTGAGTTACTCCCATAAGGAGATGCCAACAGGAATTGGGTAGACTAAGATCTCTCCAGACTTTGACGAAATTCATCGTCAGCAAACGTGGTGGCTCAAGTGTTGGAGAGTTGGGGAAACTTGCAAATCTCAGGGGAAGGCTTTCTATCTCGGGGCTCCAAAATGTTGTATCTGCTGCAGATGCTCTGGATGCAGGCTTAAAGAATATGCAGTACCTTGAGGAGTTGGAGTTGGAATGGGACGCTGGTAGTGGTATTGCTGAAAGTCAAAGCATTGTTGTATTGGATAGTCTCCAGCCCCATTCAAACTTGAAAACTCACTATCAACGGCTATGCGGTAGAAGTTTTCCAGATTGGGTGGGACAATCTTCACTCTCTAATATAACGTCTATTTCTCTGTTCAGTGTAAATATTGCTGCGCGTTGCCACCATTGGGCAGCTACCCTCTCTGGAAAGTCTTTATATTTCTGGTTTAATGAAATTACTACAGTGGGCCTGGAGTTCTATGGCAGTGGTTGTTCTTCGATTCAGCCATTTGGAGCCTTGAAATCTCTCAAGTTTAGGATATGCCGGAGTGGGAGAATTGGATCTCTTGTTTCGGTGCTGAAAGTGAAGGTAGCCTTTTTTACTAATCTTGAAACTCTTCAGATTGAAATTGTCCGAAGCTAACAGGAGCGTTGCCCATCCATCTTCCTTCTTTAAACAACTTTGGATCCAAGATTGTCCGCGGCTGGTGGCTTCACTCCCTAGGGCTCCTGGTCTAAGTAAATTGGGCTAAGAAATTGTAACGGCGTTCAGTTACAGGAATTGCCAGCTGGATTGAAAGTCTCAAATAGATGGTTATGATGCGCTAGAGTCCTACCAGAGGGAATAATTGACTCCAACGGCTGTCTTTTATCTACGTTGAACATCTTAATATCTCAAATGTCGGAAGTTAGAGCTCCCAATGCACTTCAGCTATTCATCCCTTCATTCCTTGGGTTGTTTAACAGTTGTGATTCCCTCAGCGCCTTCCATTAAACATCTCAATTACTGATATCAAATCTGGGATGTAGGAATTTGGAGTCTCTCGAACAACATGAACACGATTTAGTGGCCACGTGGATATCATCTAAGATTGCCCTAAGTTTGTATCCTTTCCCCATGGAGGATTGCGTGCCCCGAATCTTACAAGTTTTTCCATCTGTAATTGTCCGAGTCTGAGTCACTACCAGACAAGATCCACACACTGCTTCCCTCTCTGCAAATTTTGGGGATAAGAGATTGTCCAGAAATTGAGTCCTTTCCTGAAGGGGGCTTGCCTTCCACTCTGATCCAAATTAGCATCGTCAATTGTGACAAACTCGTTTCCAGCAGGATGGGATGGGGTTTGCAAAAACTCCACTCTCTTGTAGAATTAGAAATTGGAGGCAAATTAGAAGATGTGAAGTCCTTTCCAGAGGAGGGGTTGCTGCCCAATAGTCTGACCCGTCTTACCATCTTTGATTTTCCAAATATGGAATCTCTGGACAAGAAGGGCCTTCGCCACCTCACCTCTCTTAGATATTTGAATATCTTTCGCTGCCCTAAGTTCAAGTTCCTGCCAGAAGAGGGGCTGCCTGCCTCCCTTGGATCGAAATCATCTCCAATCAATGTCCTAGAGAAACAATTGAAAAAGAAAAAGGGAAAAGAATGGAGCAGATTGCTCACGTCCCCTGCATAAAGATTGGTGACGTAGTGATTTGAAGGAGCTCAAAGTCCCTGCATAGATGGACTGCGGCAACAGTATTTCAGCTTTTACTGTAGTATTTATTTCTTTCGTTTTTTTTTTCTCTTCTCAACTAGCTAGTAATTTCTCAATAGATTTACCATTTCTTCTTAACATTTGCTTAAAACCATTCTTTAATGAAACAGAATGGCTTGCCCACTCATTCAATCTTGCTCTGCTTCATCATCGAAAACTACAATTCAAAGACTATTCGGTCTCTCCATGCTTGGAGTGTACAAAGTGGGGATGCTCAATTCCTTAGGTTTGTTTCGCTGATATTTATTTCTGCAGGTCTCCATTTCACTATGGTATCCTGAATTCCTTGTGCTTTCTTTTCTTTGTTCAATTTTCACTCTAATATTGGATGTCATACGCTTCGAATCGAATTGTCTCAATCCTCTGTGATTTCTCTCCTAAGCAGTAGCCAATCTCCGGCTTATTTTGCCGGGAAGACTTTTGGTGAAGACACTTGCCCTCCAGCTTTCAAGAGTCCTACAGAAAGTATCCTCGCAAGGTGTGAAGGGTTGCCACTTGCAATTGTGACAATCAGCGGCGTATTGGCGACCAAGGAGAGGATAGAGGAATGGGATATGATTCAGCGTAGCCTTTCTGACGAACTCAAAGAAAACGTCAGGCTCAATAGCATGCAAAAAATACTGTCACTCAGTTATTATGATATGCCTTCCCATCTCAAGCCTTCTTTTCTGTATTTGAGCGTCTTTCCTGACTACCATCTCATTGACAAAATGAGACTAATTCGATTATGGATAGCGGAGGGATTTGTGAAAGCCAGAGAAGGAATGACATTGGAAGAAGTTGCAGACAGCTACCTCTACGAGCTCTTGAACAGAAGCCTGATCCACGTGGCCGGGACAACCAGTGAAGGGAGGATCAAAACTTGCAGCGTCCATGACCTGCTTCGTGAAATAATCATTCGGAAGTCGAGAGACCAAAACTTTGTGACAATAGCTCAAGGAAAAGACACGATGTGGTCAGAAAAAGTTCGTCGTCTATCAATACAGAAAACCACGCCGGATCTACACGATAGCCAGAGCATCTCTCGACTTCGTTCTTTGCTCATGTTTCGAAGGGTAGATTCACTTTCTCAGTCCTCTCAACCCAGTTTGTTTGTTCATTATTGTAAGCTTCTCAATGTGTTAGATTTGGAAGGTGCAGCTCCAGAGGTGTTTCCAGATGAAATCGTCAAGCTGTTGCATCTGAAATATCTAAGCTTGAGGGGCACAAAGATAAAAGCCATTCCAAGAACAATTGGGAATCTTCAGAACCTGGAGACATTTGATCTTAAACATACATGCATCAATGTTTTGCCGGTTGAGATCTCACAGCTTCAGAAACTTCGCCACCTCTTGGTGTATCGGTATGAGGTACAATCTTATGCACACTTTAATTCCAAGTATGGTTTCAAGACCTTGGCACAAATAGGAAATCTCAGGTCCTTACAGAAGCTCTGCTTCATAGAGGCAGATCAGGGTGGAGATGTCATTATGATAGAGCTTGGAAAGCTGAATCAACTGCGGAGGCTAGGCATTGTGAAGTTCAGAAGAGAAAATGGGGTTGCTCTTTGCTCTTCCATTGAAAAGCTAACAAACCTCCGTACTCTGTCTATAACTTCAACAGAAGAGAACGAGATCATCGATCTTGAATGCCTATCTTCCCCCCCTCCATCTCTTCAGCGGCTATACTTGTCAGGACGCTTGGAGAAGTTACCGCAATGGATATCTTCTCTCCATAGTTTGGCCAAGTTATCTTTGCAGTGGAGTCAACTACGAGATGATCCACTTGAATCGCTTCAAGATTTGCCCAATCTCGTACATCTGGAATTCCTGCAGGTTTATGAGGGAGAGACATTGCATTTCAAGGCTGAAGGATTTCAGAGGCTCCAGTTTTTAGGCCTTGATAAATTGGATGAACTGAAGAAGGTAAGAGTTTTTTGTACTATGCTTATGCTGTTATTTCTTTGTTTAGTTAGAAATTGTGTTACCTTTTGATGAATAGGCACTCAAACTTATTAACAACCAACAGGAATCGTGTTCTGGTGGCAAACTTGGATCACAAGGAATTCCTTATGTTTCTTTTATTTGTTCAATTTTCACTATCAATATTGGCTGTCATACACTTCGAATCGAATTGTCTCAATCCTGTGCGGATTTCACTCCTAAAGAGTCATCTCCTTACTTTGTATCGGGAGCCGGACTGGCAGGTTAGCTCTCTAGAGTTTGTACTTTTATTTGTACCGAAGGACAAGAAGTAAGTGAATGATTGGCTTTTGATATTAAATTATTTACAATATTTGTTTGTTGACTATAATATTATTTGATACGTACTTAAAGGTGATTTTTAGGATAGCATTTTCCAGGTTTGCTCTGTCATTTCCTTTAGTTTCTCATTCTTTCCGAACATAATTTGAAGCATAAATCATAGTCCTTTTATAATCTCAAAGCCATGATCTTTGTGACCAAGTGACCCAAGAATATGATCATGTGATGCACTTTTATGCAGATTATCTGTTTGTATTATGCTTATGCTGTTATTTCTTTAAGTGTAGTAAGACATTGTTTTACCTTTTGATGAATAGGCACTCAAATTTATTGACAACCGGCAGGACTCGTGTTCTGGTGGCAAACCGGGATCACAAGGAATAGCTGCTGAAGTGTACAATTCAAATTTGTCGTTCACCATCAATCTCTTTAAAGGTGCCACAGAGGAAAATCCTATCAATGGCAATGTAGGATTCTGGCGGGTGCTATGTAAAAATCCTTGATGATTGATGGTGAAAAAAAATGGCAGGCCACCAAGTGTCTGGCTGGCGCTGCATAATTGAAAGCTTGTGCAGTTTCTGATACCTTCAGTTATCAGAATTTTGGACAATGAAACTTAAGCAGGGTTGTAGATAGTTATGTTATGTATCAATTAAACGGTGCAGGTATGTTTTCAATGGTGCTTTTTTCTTTACCCTTAGCATTACTTTTGTTTTTTAGTTCTAATTGCAAATGCACAGATGAAACTTGAAAACAAATAAGATACTTATCATTTTCAGATTTTTGCAGCAAATGCCATTGACATGGTCTAGGAAAACAGAAATGCTTTGGTGAATAAAGGAGTGAAAGAAGGGCACTAGAAGTAGCAAGGAGGTCAGCAGAATTAGCAGGGTGCATGTGAACACTTGGAAGAAGAAAGCTGAGGAAGCTCAACCCACACCACAGAGACCACTACCACCCCAATTCGCAAAAGTCAATGTGGATGCAGCAGTAAGGGATGACTATTTAGCAGAAGCAGTTTTAAGGAGTTCCAATGGTGATGTGTTGCATGCAGCAGCAGAGAAAAACATCAAGCCTTAGATTATTAGTTTTTATGTATTTATTATCTAAAGAAGGAGCTTTAGGAAGAAATATGAACTTTGGCGGCAGCAAGGGACATCATGTTATGCAATCAATTGATGATCATGAGACTCAATGTGCGGGTGTAGTTTTTTTACCTTATGGTGTGAAAGGTATTCTGTGTCTTGACTAGACTTTGCTAATATTAGATTTTAGTTATGTTGTTTTTGTTTTTGGTTTGCAAGTTAGTTTTTGTAAATTTGAGTTCTTCTATTTGTGTTTTGTGAGTCCTATATGGTTTTTGATGTAACTACAGTGTTCCTCTGCTATAAGTGAGGGTATTTAATAAAAATCGAAGGCATCGTCCTCTTTCTTAAAAAAAAAATAAAAATGTATTTGGTAATTCTCTCATGGTTTTTGCCCTTTTCAAGCAAATTACAAATTGCTCTAAAAATGTGATTGTTTAGGGGCAATGACCGAGGAACCAAATGCGCAACCTGACGTTTAAATGCTGAGCATCATGGAGAAGCCCCCACTGACACCCCAATATATCCAGTTTCACCTTTCCTTTCAAACTCCGGGAGTTTTTAGATAACAAACATTACAGACATTGAGGTCACACATTTGTACCTGATGAGATCCTTGCGAGGCAGCCTGCAGAGAATTTCTGCCAAGACATAAGTTCTGATCAGGAGACTCCGTGCCCACATTCATCCTCGATTACTAGATGAATACACGTCTAGAAAAACAGAGGGGAATGCTGGCTTGCTTTACTTTTGTTCTATTTGTGCAACAATCGACGTATAAGTGTACAAGAATACAGCGAAAAACATGAGTGCTTGGGAATGAAAGATTGTTTTAATTCTGAATGCCCTTCATAGACTGTCAGACTCTTACAGATACATGATGCAAACCATAAGATCGCAGGAGGCGCAGGTAGTTTCAACTATAGAGCAGGTAAGAGAGAGTCTTAGATCAATATAGTATGAAATCACAATTGGCAAGCACCGAGCGGAGTTCTTTGCCAGGTGAAGAACTATGGGTGTGGAGATGGAGACAGTAGAAAGGCTTTGTGTTAGCTGAGGTTATATTGATTATTTTCATTTAAAATCTTTGTAAACTATTCTGTTTGGTTTGTTAGAAACTATGGAAAAAAAAAAGGGCAGGATTGAGCGCTTTTTTTTTTTTTTTTTAGATTAGATTTTACAAAGGTTGATTTCACAATGGACGTGATCTGTGCCCGCAGTTGAGATGGACTGAGTTGGGAGGCTTTGGACGCAGACGAGGCTAAGGAATCGAATTGTAAACTTTAAAGTAGGGGATTTAAGGTTAAAGGGCATCAACGGCTGAGATTAGAGAAAGCCATTTGCGTCTATTTCGGCTTTTTCTTCTTCTTTTTCTTTTTGAATCTTTTTTCTGCTGTTGCTGAGTACACAAAATGTAGGATTAGCCCATTCCATGCACTACAAGATATTACACTTTTTGTAACGAAGTTATAGGTGACAATTTTGTCACGAAAGAAGGTATTCGTGACCAAATTTGGTTTTCGTCACTGAAGTTGTCACAAAATTCATCATTAGGGACGACATTTAAATTAATTTGGTCATGAAAAGAAAACTTTGGTGACGAATTGCCTCTGTTGCTGTCCAATAGACTGGTGGCCCTTGATGCAGTATTTTCCCTGTTTGGGTTCCAATGGTTACACCAAAACTATTGACCAAATTTAATGTATGTAGTTATACCTGCAAGTATACAAAAATTTGTAATACTCAACAGAGTCAAATCTACAGGGACTAAATTGTGTGATGAATAACTATGATTGAAAAATTAAATAAAATTGAATAAAATAAAGAAAAATAAAATAAAATAAAGAAAAATTGTTTTGTTGATTTTAAGATTGCTTTTAAATAAAAAGAAAATACTAAGGTTTCACGGATTCACTTAACAACTTATTATGCCTTTGGTTAGTTATACTCAATTGGATGATTCTCTCCGACCGGACATTCTAACAGTAAGCCCTCTAAAGAAATTCATATCATGGAATTTATGAATAATAAATGGTTAGATGATAAACCTCTAATTTCACATCCATTCAATGTATCCAGAAATCACAGTGAATCAATGGGAACATATTCGTGAGAAATTAATTTACCAATATAGAACCATTCTATTAAACAAAAATCATTTTATTAAGCAATTCTTGAATTGTTTTTTTTTTCTTTTTGAAGAATGAATTGATGAACGTATCAAAAGGCTTGTTCCTGCATCCTCAGTTGGGTAAATAGTTCTACTTGTGCTTTCTTTTTTCAACATAGTTCTACTTGTGCTTTCACTCTAATTTAAGTTGCAAGTTTTTCTTATTTCTTTTTCTCTATTCATTTTGCCACGTTGTTTTAAGACACACTACAACACCTTATGGTTTCTAAAATGTATGATGCAGAAGTAAAGGAAATGCCTAAATTTAGTTCTACTCTCAATATAATTAGGAAAGCTAAAAGCAATTTCATTTCCTTTTTTCAAGTGTTTGAGAATTGTACCTGATGAAGCAATTTTTAATCGGCCTATCGCAAAGATCTACTGGGCTAAAAGCCCAAGGGAGCTAGACTCAAAGTCTAGTGCATGGGACTGGTTGAAAGGTCCAAACTCTCATTCCTTTCTCCTACAAGAAAATTAACACACTAGAACTCTGAGTCTTCCCCGTAGGAGGATTTCTCCGATGCCATTGTCAGTCGTTATCGTCTAATCTCCTTTCTTTTTCTGATTTCTTGTTATCAATGAGAGAGTTTCAAAGAGTGGGATTCGTACCTTTTTCTCTTCATCTTCTTCTTCTTATACTCCTTTTTCATCATCTGGGCTAGGGCTCCATTTGGGCTTTTGGCCTTATTGTTCCCCCGGTCAGTATCACCTCTTCGACATTTTTAGTCTCATCTTGCATTTATTATAGTTTGACATTGTCAGAATTGGTCTCTCCGGGATGATCCGAACCGACTCCCTTTTACCTTTCTTTTCTACCGTCCAACTCTTCTGACAGTAACAAAGAATAATCAAAATTTCTTATGTCAATTTCTTTACCCGATATAGCATGGTTGTCAGTTTCCTTTATAGAATTATGATCCCTGTGGAGCACATATCATATCAAATGGGCTAATCTTTGTTCCACTATTTTTGGGCCTTAAGTTATGGGCTTTTGTTATAGGAGAAATTTCTCCTCCATCAGCACCCATAATTTATCCATCCCTAACACATTACACCATTAGTAAATTTTTTCTGTCAAATTAGACAGAAATTTATTATTTGTAAAAATAAGGCTAAATTACTCCGTACGTCCTAGGGTTTGACCTTTTTCCCAGTTTGGTCCTCAGGGTTCGATTTTCCCTAAAAGTATCCCTGGGGTGAGGACCTATTACTAAATAGATCCTGCGTCAACTCTTGGACGGAAATGCACACGTGGCTAACTTTACACGTGGGCACTGACAGCTGGATTTTTTTTTAAAATCTCGCCCAATTGGAATGTGACACGTGTCAATACAATAAATAAAAATAAAAAATATTTTAAAAAATAAAAAATAAATCTAAAATCTAAATAAAAAAAACCCGGATTGGGGGAGACCCCCGATCCTTTCCTGGTGGAGGGGTCACGGTGGAGGCCCCTCCACTGGCCCATTTTGGCCGCCCAGCGGAGGGAAGAGGACTCCTTCCTCCACCCCGGGCGGAGCCGAGTTGCTGGGGGACCTCCCCCATCCCGCAACAACGTGGGTAGGTGGAGGGGGCCTCCACCGTGACCCCTCCACCGGGAAAGGATCGGGGGTCTCCCCCGATCCGGGTTTTTTTTTTTTAGATTTTAGATTTATTTTTTATTTTTTATTGTACACGTGTCACATTTTGTGCTGTCACACGTGTCCGTGTGCATTTCCGGAGTTGACGATCTATTTGAATGGGTCCTCACCCTTAGGGAAAAAATTCAGCTGCAGGCCCCGTGCCACGTGTGCATTTCCGTCCAAGAGTTATGCCAGGATCTATTTAAATGGATTTACCCCACATCATTAATAAAATCGAACCCTTAGCACCAAATTGGGAAAAGGTCAAACCCCAGGGACGTACTGAGTAATTTAGACTAAAAATAAAATGACGATTATGCCCTTAAATGTAATTGTTGATCATACTAAAGCAATAACAAATATTCCTTCATAGGTATGAGTGATACTCCTATACTCTATTATGGACAACAGATGTTTTATTTGTTTCTACCCGTCATGCATCAGTTTGGTATCACACACATGTTCTTTATTAGGCAGAATTCTAGTTGGTCAACATGAATAATTGAAGGGATAGATCTAGCCCCACTTCTAATTTAGCTCAAAAAAGTTATGGAGACATTTATGTTAGGAAAACATCAAAAATTAAATTGAACCTTATAACTTTTTATTTGTTTAATTACACCCTATAAATTTTAAAAGATATCAATGCTCGCCATCCTTTCAATTTGACCGTTAAACTACATGAAAAATGACCAAAATGCCCCTGAAGAAAAAATTAGAAAAATAAAAATGATATATAAATGGGAAAAATACAATTTTTGCACCCCAACTGTTGGGGTACATTATACCACAACTTTGCATCTCATATTATCAATTTGGTGACATTTCGCCCCTCAACTACAACTTACTTACAGATTACACCCTGACGTCAAGATTTCAGTCATTTTGGAAGGAAAAGTGTGTACCATGCACGTGACTTTTGATGACATTTTATGCCCCTTTTACCCATTGGGAAAAATACACTTTTCGCCCCCCAACTATTGAGAAACTGACACATTGCAACCTATATTACCAATTTATTTTTGAATTTTCTAATGCTGTCAACATATTAATAAATTCAATCAATGACCCATATAAAATTAGTTAATGCATTGATGGTGAGTTAAAAAAAAACAAAAACAATTGAGTCATTAATATATTGTTTAATTCAATCTGGGTTATTGATGGAATTCATTAATGTATTAGCAACATCAAAACCCTTGTTAGGACATGTTAGGACTGAAGCTTTAGACCAAAACCTTCTCCATTAATGCAGTGGCTGAATGTGAACTACCTATTAGAACCTTAAGCTTAGATCCTCACTGAACCCTATGAAACTAGTTGAGTTAGAATCGTAATAGTAAAATCATAATAGATTCTAATAAAAGGCTCTGATTTTGCTACTGCATTAATGAGTTATATCGACAATTAACCATTAAGAATTTTCCCTCTCTATTTTTTTTAAAAAAATAATTTAATCTAGACCGTCCATAGAAGTCATTGATCCAATGGCTGAATGTGAACCATTTATTAGAACCTCTTTGGACTTTAAGCTTAGGATCCTAACCGAACCTGATTAAACGAGTTAAGTTAGAATTTTAATAGCTCCTAATAAACGGCTCTCATTCCGCTACCCCATTAATGAGTTATATCAATGGTCCATATCGATTTAGTTAGCCAATTAAGGATTCACCCGTTCTATTTTTTTCTAATATTATTATTTAAATAATTTAATCTAGATCGTTCATAGAAGTCATTAATCGGTGAGTGAATGTGGACTATTTATTAGAACCTCGTAGGACCTTAAGCTTAGGATTCTAACCGATCTACTGTTTGATAATGAAGAATAGAAGTTAAAAGAAAGAAATATTATCCGGTTTAGGGAGAAAATCGAATCCTTCAAAACTAATCATATCATATGCAGAGCAGACAAGTATATTTGGAGAAAAAACAAAGCGGGTTTACATATCTAAATTTTGGTCAAGAAAATAATAATAAAATAATCTTTCTTTCGACATCAAATATCTCTTTCCATTATAAAGTAACAAAATTAAAAGCAAGAAGATATTTTAGAGAATTGTATATGACCCGAGGTTCGCTCTCCATGCACTCACACTATGCGTCCGTTCTTGATCTGTGCAGGTCCATTACTGCCCAGTGCTTGGCAGCTTCCCGTGTGATCAATATAACATAGTTGTACGTCCAGTTCATAAGTGAATCTGATTTTATTAAGATACTTATCATTTTCAGATTTTTGCAGATCATAAAGCCGTTGACATGGTATATGCGAACAAGAATGCTTTGGTGAATAAAGGAGTCAAAGAGGGGCACTAGAAGTAGCAAGGAAGGTCAGCAGAATTAGCAAGGTGCATGTGGACAAATTTTGGCAGAAGAAAGCTGCGGAAGCTCAACTCAGGCCATGGAGACCACCACCACCCCAATTCGTTAAAGTAGATGTCAATGCAGTAGTAAGGGATGACTACTCAGGGGAAGCAGTTTAAAGGAATTCCAATGGTGATGTGTTGCATGTAGCAGTAGAAAAAAATATCAAGCGTGAGATTATAAGTTTCTATGTATTGCTTATATTTGGTAATATGACGATAGATTTATTAGTTAAATAAGAGACTTTAGAAAGGAACGTGAACTTTGGTGATGACGAAGGATATCATGTTAAGCAGTTAGTTGATGATCATCAAATTCAATGTGTGAGTTTAGATTTTTTACCTTATTGTATGAGAGCTAAGTATTCTGCATCAGGTTGCACATTTGATAATTCTAGCATGGTTTTGCCTATAACATTCAGAATCATCTTTTGTAATTTCTGTTTTTCTGGTAGGAGTATCCAAAAGCCGCCAACCACTGAATTTGAAATGAAACTACAAATGTGATGGTTTGTGGGCATACCCCAATATATCCAGTTTCACCTTTCTTTTTAAACTCCGGGATTTCACACATAATATGAAATAAAATTTTAATTAAATTAATTTGGATGGCTAGAAGTTTATTATTAGAAATAAATTTATTTATTTATTAGAAAATAATAATTAAAGTTAAATTCTAATTAAGGGTTTGTAGGCTGTAGCTTATAAATACAAGCTTGTGTATTGTAACGACATTGTTGTAAGATTAAGAATACGCTAAAACTTTTTACAGTGGATTTAATTTTTTTGAATTGCCGAAAGAAATGAGATATGAAAATGTTATATATATATATATATATATATATATATATATATATATATATATACATACCTATCATTAATTTTTATTTATTTATGGATAATTGTATTCAGTCCAAGATTATTTAAATTCATCCATTGGTTCTCTAAACTATCTTGGGTAATTAATTTATTGAATCATTTGCGATTTGTTCAATTCATCTTTTTTGTTTTTCTGGGCCATCTATTTGATATTTGTTACTTTTGGACATTCGCTGAAATTTTGTTCTCGTGCCAAATTCACCCGTTAACAGCGGAAGAGGGCATGACTGTGTATCCCTCAATAGGAGGCTTACAAAGTCCCGGACAATGCAAACACGGAATCTCTCAAACTCTTCTATTACACATACCACACAAATCCTCTGTCTCAATACCATGCCATTGCCTTCGACCCCAAAGCTCCTTCAGCGAGTGGTTCCTGCATCGTATGCGATAGACACTATCTGTTTGACAAAAGTACCCAGAAAGACCTTTCAGAAATATAATTACTTGCTCTTTGATTACTCCCGCACTGAGCGTAACCGGGAAGCTCTCCATCTCTTTTTGGAGCTTCATCATTCAAGTCAACGTGTTGATGGGTCTACCTGTCACGCGTCGGTGTCTTGAAGGTCTGCGGATGCTTGTTTGATCAAAATGTACATGAAAACCGAGAAAGTAGGAGATGGAAGGAGAGTTTTTGATGAGATGGCCGATGAGGGAAATGTGGTTTTATGGACTTCGTTGCTCTCTGGTTATGCACGGAATAGGTTGAACGTTTGGGCCCTGGAATTGTTCTTTCCGATGCAAAAACCAGCTAGGGGCTACGGTTGGTCCATATCAGCTCGCCAGATAAATAGCTGAGTTACGCATTCGCGCTAGACGGCATAGTTTTTGTCCCCAATTTTAAAATCTGACAGTCAGCCCGACTTGTTTATTCCCAATCCCCCGAACAGCAAGAACCATGTCTTCGATACGCATTTGCATCTCGCGAGATCCTTGCGAGGCAGGCTGCAGAGGATTTCTACCAACACATCTACGCATAATAAATTATGATCTAGAGACTCCGTGACCTGCAGGTTCATCCTCGATCGACGGCTGGATACAGCGAAAAAGACAAGTGCTTGGGAATGAAGGATCGATTATCTCTGTATCCCATCGTAGTCGGTAGACTAGCAAGGCACTCACAGATTCACCATAAAAGCAGATCAACCTTGAAGTTGGCCCCGCACATGACCCCCTCGCTTTCCCTCTGCATTGTCTGCATTCCCCAGCTTTAATGTTGTATGCTCAAAGCTCATCAACCCACGCTTACTGTGGAACATTCACCCTGCAAATGCATCCACCCAATATCAAGTTAGACGAAAGATTCCAAGAACAACATGTTTGTCGCAACAAAATGACTCGAACCCTTGAGTTAAATAAGTCTTTTTTTTTTTTTAATGGTAAATCATGCCAGCGTTCCCATTAAAACAATTTGAGGATAGCAGAGTCAAGGGGGATCAGCCCCATATCCACCCAGGGATAACTACCAAACAGCTCAAGAGAATGGGGAACACTACCCTCAAACAAAGAGGAGGCGGCCCAACGAGCTAAATCGTGCGCTAAGGAATTTGCACTACAGGAAGAAAACAGGAACTCCCAAGATAAAAAAGAAGAAACAATAAGCTGAGAATTTGCAACAATAGAATCTAAACTCCAGGGGCAAAGGCTGGGATCTTGAGAGAAAGCATTGACAACCACCAGAGAGTCCCCTTCCAACTTCAAGTTCTGGACACCGCGAATAGCTGCTTGCTGAATGCCAAAAGCCGCTGCAAGAGCTTCCCCAATAAGAGGAGTTTGAGCAGGAAACAATTTGGAACAAGCAAACACAACAAGACCAGAAGAAGTACGACCAACACAAGCCACGGCACAAAAAGAATCCCGAATGGCCACAGCCACATTCACCTTGCAGAAAGAAGCCGGTAGAGGTATCCAAACACTAGATGCAACGGCCTTGGACAGGGGCTGCCAAGCAGCACAATGCTCCAACCTAAGTTTCTGCACCCTTCGCGCAAGCTGCAAAGGATCAGCAAAAGGCTTACCATGAGCCGCTAGATTTCTATTAAACCAGACCAAATCAATTGCCAGCGAAGCAAAGAGCTGAAAAGCATGGACCTCAGGTAAAGGAATATTCAGGAAGAGCTGAGGTTGTAAAATAATCTTCTCCCAAACCGCAAGAGGGGAATCCAAAAAGGGTTGACAATCAATGGGCCAAGGAGATTCCCACCAAATGACCCGGCTGAACTGGCAAGCAAAGAGGAGGTGATGAAGGGATTCAATAGCTTCACAGCAGAGAGGGCAAAGAGAGCCTTCCGAGCCAGGCGCCCCAATAACACCAGAGACTCTGGATCTAGTGGGAAGAATGTTCCAAGCCACTTTCCAAAGCAATATTTTCAGACGAGCATGAATACAAAGTTTCCAAAGTTTATTCCAATCCGACAGTTGCATCGCAATAACAGAAACAAAAGTTGAAGAGCTAAGAGAGCGATACATGGATCTGACAGAGAAAGAACCCGAGCTCTCCAGGGTCCAAATCCAGACATCGGGACGAGGAGCTTGAGCGACACATATTTGAGCAATGGCACTGCAAGTCGGGAGATCAAAGAGAGAATGGAGAGCTGCCAAGTCCCATCTGCGAGGCGGATCAATAATCAAGGAAGAAACAGGGGTGCGAAGAGCTTGACTAACTCCCACATGACGGGGAGAAGGAAATTCGGGCAAGCTTGGAATCCAAGGATCGCCCTAAATATCACTATGATCACCACTACGGATCAGTTTGCAAGCTCCACGCTGGATCAAAGGTAAAACTTTAACTACGCCTTTCCAAAACCAAGAAACGGATCTGCCAGAATGAGCTGCTAAAAGATCTCGAGAACCAACATATTTGGCCTTACACACACTGATCCATAAACTGGAAGAGGAAGATGTAAGTTGCCAAGCCAGTTTTGACAACAAAGCCTGGTTCGACAAAGACAGAGTTCAAATTCCAAGACCCCCAATAGATTTGGGAGAACAAATTGAGGACCATGATTTCAGAGTAAGGTTGCGGGATTTGTCGGGGGAAAAACCCCACCAAAAGTTCTTGAAAGCCCTCTCCAAATTAATGCACCAGGAGTGAGGAAATAAAAGGGAGCTCATACCATATGCAGGCATAGCAGAAGCGACGAAGTGAAACTACGTTTAGACCCGAGAATATACCTAGAGGGGGGTGAATAGGTATTTAAAAACTAATAACACCCTTTTTAAGAAACTACAGAAAAACAATATCAACAGCACCAATACAATCTCAATATTAAAACCTATTCTAACAGTATGAATAAAGCACTTAACAGCAACCAAAGCTTAACAAATTAAGACTGATACAGCTTTGATAACCAAACCAATAGAGAACAATTACAGCAGCAATCTCTTCACAGAAAAATCAAGATAACCTTGTTAACAATCAACTATCAAGATGCAACAATGAAATATAGTCAGCAAGAATATAATCCACACAATAATGATTTTTCAGCTAGCTAATATCTGCACCTTCAATAAGACTATCACAAGAATAACCTACGCAAATTTCAGCAAGGCAAACTCAATGTAAAGAGATTTTCCAGCAATTATTCAAGACAAGATTAACTCTAAAAAACCAGCAATACAAAGACTAACTATTCAGCAATAATATCAACAACTCTAAGACTAGTTAACCAGCAAGTATTCGGTCACAAATCCAGCAATCAAAAGGCTTGCCAATTTCACGTTACCAATTCTTTTTAGATCTGCAAATGCTCAACAAGAAAACGGTTAGTAGCATAAAGAACAAGATAGAGAAGAATAGACTCAACACCAGAAATTTTTGGTAACGAAGTGAAAATCACTTGAGGTGGATTTCCCCAAGTGACAAAAACACTCCGGGTGTTTTAAACACCAATCAGTCCACTAATTGCTTGACAACTTTACACGATGGTGATCAATCATGAAATTCCTTTTCATTTCCCCGATCCCCAATCTTTCCGTAAAGTTTCCCAAGAACTCCTTTCTTAGGACGGTGCCCAGCACCCGAGTCTTCGATCAGCAACTCCGATCAGCAACTATGGACGTCAACGAACTCGTCGACCTTCTGAATCTTTTCTCAGAAACTGCTCAGCCACCAAGAACACCTTTCTTCAAGATTCAGAGAGCAGAGATTGAGAGATTCTCGATTCAGGAGAGAGAGAATATTCTAGAGTGTGTTCTGTTTTCTGCGTAAAACTCCAAAAGTTCGTACTGTTCTTCTTTTTGGGAAAGGCATATAGACTGTTTAAGTGAGGGTACTTTGGTCAGACAGGTCAGCTTTTTAGTTGGGCGAGTTTCTAGAGTTTTCTCGCTAAACTGCATCAGTTACGCCAGGCTAACCCTAGGCTAACCCAAACACCTCACAATCTTCCCACCAGCTCAGCACGGCTTCCCAGACCATTCTCTTGAGTTCAGTAACCTTCTAGCAGCTTCTAATGAGATCCACTGAGCTCCACCTCCTCCAACATTAATCAAGTCACTATATACAATCTATATAATGAAAATACATTTATAAAACAATTGTTTTGACTATGGAAAATATGCCAAATTTACAAGCAGGCAACCATGACACCCTGGCCAGCCTAATAACATCACCAAAACAGATTATTTAGTAGAAAAGTAAATCCACTTGATTAATGGATGAGTACCTGAAAAAAAAACTCAAAACAAGTGATCCAAGGAGCAATATCAGATATCAAGAGACCAAGGAAAAATGCAATATCAGATATCAAATATAGAATATACCAGAACCTTAAAAAAAACAGCAACCTAGACTAGCTAGCAGCAGGTGATTGCAATTTTAAACTAAAACCGTATGAATAAGAACATAGATATTCCAGACAAACCATTAAGCAAGTCTTAACAAAGCACATAAGAGTTCAAACTCCCCCTAACATCAATAACAGAGTTAGCAAAATATAACATAACATAGCATGAAGCACAACTAAAAAAAATAACAGCAGCAGCGTCAACTCCCCCTCAAGTTCATAACAGCAGCTCTCCAAACCAGCATCCACACTAATACCAATAATACCACTACTCCCCCTTTTTGTCATGAAATAGACAAAGGAGTCAATCCAAGTCACTCAAACCCTCATGATTGTCCTCATCAGAGGAGAAATATTCAGTGGCAGAGGGCTGAGGCTGTGACGAGGAAGGAACAGCAGATGACGGGGCAGCAGCATCGTCAGCCTCCTCCTGACCAAGATACTGACGAATCCATTGGATATCAGCTCTATTCTTAGAAGACTCAGCTTGAAGAACAATATTGGATGCAGTCAAGAGATCATTCTCAAGGATCAACCGATCCATAGCTTGAAGAAGCTTAGCTTGAGAGCCTTGCATCTGCAACACTTCAGTACGGGTAAGCTGAGAATCAGCTTTGAGGAGTGATATGTCAGTCACCATGGATGAGGATTGCTCAAGAAGAAGTTTCATACATTCCATCAGATATTTGTTATCAGTCACAGATGAAGGACCAGGAGTAGGCATAGGAGAAGGAGAGGCAGATTGAGCTTTCTTCTTGTGTGAGATGATTTGTGTCAAAGTACTCAGCCCTATCTTTGCAGAAGTATCCATTTTAGGAAAAGAAGAAGGATAAGGAACTTCTAACGTGATGATAAGTTTTTGAATAGCACATGCATAGGGCAAATACAGACCAGTCTTGCGAGAATGATAACATTTGATGATATGAGCACACATAACAGAACCTAAGTCTATAGAGTCATTGTGCATGAAAGCATAAAGAAACTTGGCTCTGTCAAGGGATAAAGCAGAAAGCTTTTGAGCAGGAAGTATATTAGTTCCTAAAATTCTGCTAACCAACATGACTTCAGCTGTGAATGCAACAGCTGAGAACCCTTTACCATTAAAAAGGAGAGGTCTTTTGGCTAGAAGGCTAGTCATTGTGTCCAAAGAAGGACAAGTTGTAGCCGAATAGGGGAAACATGGGTGTTCTACCCTAGGAAACAACAACACAGCAGACAAAAGATCAGGGGTGATATGGAAGTATTGACCGCGAATGAACACTGAAAAACTATGAGAATCATTGATATCATGGATATTAGAATAGAATTCTCTCACTAGTTGGGCAGATGGTAAAGTTAAATTAACTAGGAGAGAGTTCCATTTACGAGAAAGAAAAAGTTGAGGAACTAAAGTATGAGAAAATTCTTCTAGAGCAACTTCCCTTTCTACCAGTGGAGTCAAGGTAGAAAATTTTTCATTATAGAGATCCTCTGCTTCAGCATCCACAAACCGGTTAGTGTCAACTTCGCGAGATCGTTTCCCTTTCTTAGCCGATCTTTTATATGTCATCTGTGACACATAAAAGTATAGAAATAAGCTTTGAATTATAAGGAAAGAACAAATATATAAAGCTGTAAAATAATTAAATTAAATTAAATTCCATCAAAGAGCAAATAGTCCATGTGAAAAACTGGCAGATGGTCGAGTGTAACACAAATACGAGAACAGCAAGTTGTTTGAACCAAAAGGCAGCCGAGTCATAACATCAATATATTCGGCCAAAATAATGACAAAATAATCAGGACCCATTCATTTAAACACAATAAGATTTCAGTTTTTCCAAACAACAAATGCAAACCCCGAAAATAGGAATGTTCACCGAGGATACCCAAAGAGAACTCAAGTAGATCTGAACAGAACTTAGAGAAATCTTCTACTAAATAACATCCGGACCAAAACCCATATGACATTATAGAAGATTAAGCAAGAAATCATGAGAGATCTAAGAGATTTTCACCTAACCATGAGAGTGTCAAAGGAAACTCGAAAATAATAAGAAAAGATAACATTAATCACACAAAGGTTTAGATCCATACCTTCGAGAATGTAGAGAGAATATTGAGAGCCAAAACCCAGCAGAAATTTCTTGAGATGAGCAAGAGTTGCTCGAAATATTGAGAGAAGAGGAGTTTCGGCTATGGGTTTCACGGGCAGAAGTGTAGAGAGAGAGGGGTACTTGCCGTAAAAACCAAAAGCTAAAGGGGAAGGAATAAAAGCATACCCGAAAGTTACAAGCATTTATCTAAAAGGAACCATGTCCCTTACCCAATATGTACAACCGACCATTGGATAAAAGCATGTATATGTCATATAACTGGTTTTTTTAAAAAATGCATACCGAAAGTTTAAAACAGAGCTTAAACAATGAAAATATTACTAGAACATTAAAAAAAACTGAATACTAAGAGAGAAAAATTAGGAACAGTTACAATATAGAACAAATTCCAATAGATTTTCTTAAGAATTCAAACCTTACTCCATCTAAAGTTTGGTAAATAAATCTGCTAATTGGTTTTCAGTAGGAACATGTTCAAGTGTTACAATTTTGTTTTCTACAAGATCTCTAATATAATGATGACGTATGTCTATGTGTTTAGTTCTAGAATGTTGAACGGATTTTTGGATATATTAATGGCACTAGTGTTATCACAAAAAATAGTCATGGAATCTTGAATAACACTATAATCAGTAAGCATTTGTTTCATCCAAAGTAATTGAGTACAACAACTACCCATTGCAATATATTCAGCCTCTGCTGTAGACAAAGAAATGGAATTTTGTTTTTTACTCAACCAAGCTACAAGATTCATTCCCATGTAGAAGCAGCCACCAGATGTGCTCTTCCTATCATTTGAATCTCCAGCCCAATCAGCATCCGTATATCCAACTAGACTCACATTTGAGTCTTTTGAATACCAGATACCATAAGGAATAGTCCCATTTACATATCTTATAATTCTTTTTACAGCATTTAAATGAGATTCCTTGGATTAGCTTGATATCTAGCACACACACCAACACTAAATGATAAATCAGGTCGGCTGGCCGTAAGATATAACAAGCTACCTATCATGCTTCTATACATAGTTTGATCAACAGATTTTCCAGAAATATCAATATCTAATTTTAAACTAGTACCCATAGGAGTTCTAGTAAATTTAGAATTTTCAAGACCAAACTTTTTAACAAGGTCCTTAGCATATTTGGATTGAGAGATAAACAAGCCTTTTTCACATTGTTTGATTTGTAATCCAAGAAAATAATTCAGCTCACCAACCATGCTCATTTCAAATTCTTTTTGCATAGCATCAACAAATTCAAAGCAAACTCATCAGTAGGTGAACCAAAAACAATGTCATCCACATATATTTGAGCTATTACAATGCTATCATTTATTTTCTTAATAAAGAGTGTGCGATCAGCACCTCCTCTAGAGAAACCATTCTCTAGTAAATATGTAGATAATCTCTCATACCAAGCTCGTGGAGCTTGTTTAATCCATAGAGAGCCTTTTTCAATTTAAAAACATGATTAGGGAATTTAGGATCAATAAACCCTTTGGGCTGTTCTACAAATGCTTCTTCATTCAATATACCATTCAAAAATGCACTTTTAACATCCATTTGATATAATTTGAATCCCATATAACAAGAAAAAGCTAGTAAAATTCGGATAGATTCTAACCTTGCAACCGGAGCAAATGTCTCGTCAAAATCTACTCCTTCTACTTGTGTGTAGCCTTGGGCTACCAATCTAGCTTTATTCCGTATAACAACTCCATCCTCATTTGATTTATTCTTAAAAATCCACTTTGTACCAATCACATTAACATTAGTAGGTCTTGGAACCAAAGTCCAAACATCATTTCTTTTGAATTGATTAAGCTCATCATGCATTGCATTAATCCAAAAATCATCATTCAAAGCATCTCTACTTTCTTGGGTTCAATCATAGAAACATATGAAGACAAAGATAAATGACTTAAGACTCTTTCCTAAGTCTCATCCCTTCATTAACATTACATTACCTATAATATTGTCTTTAGGATGATTAGCTTTAACCCGAGTAGAAGGTTCTTTGCTAGATGTTGCTGTTGATTTTTCTTTATCAGGAGATTGTTGACTTTCAGAGATATCATTTTCAGATTCATGCTCATTTTCAGTTTCAGCAAAAATAGAATCTATAGTCTCAACATTAACAGAGTCATTTACATCATCATCTACAACAACATTTATAGATTCAATAACAGTTTGTGTACGTAAATTAAAAACTCTATAAGTACGACTAGTTGCTGAATATCCAAGAAATATTCCTTCATCACTTCTAGAGTCAAACTTTGCTAAGTTTTCTCTATCCCTAAGTATAAAACACTTGCTGCCAAATACTTTAAAATATTTAACAGTAGGTTTCTTTCCTTTCCAAATTTCATAGGGAGTCATTTTTGTGTTAGGTCTAAGATAAACTCTATTACAAATATGACAAGAGGTACTTACAGCTTCTCCCCAAAAATGTTGTGGGAGATTTTTACCTTGCATCATCACTCTAGCCATCTCTTGAAGCACGCGATTTTTCCTTTCCACAACTCCGTTTTGCTGTGGTGTAATGGGTGCTGAAAATTCCTGATGAATACCTTCCTCAACACAAAATTGTCAAATGATGAATTTCAAACTCCTTACCATGATTCACTTCTAATCTTACGATAGAGTTTGATTTTTCATTTTGAGTTTCTTACACAAATTTCTTACATATTCAAAAGTTTCAGATTTATCTCTAAGTAAATGAATCCATGTAAATCTAGAAAAATCATCAACAATAACAAGAATATACTTTTTTCCCAGCCAAGGTTTCAGTTCTAGATGGTCCCATTAAGTCCATGTGTAACAACTCTAGACATCTCTTAGTCAAGACACCAAAAGTCTTTTTGTGACTAGTTCTTATTTGTTTCCCAAGTTGGCATGGTCATACTTTATTTTTGACAACACCAAGTTTTGGTATACCATTAACCACATTAGGCAACTTAGATAGATATCTATAATTCAAATGGCCAAGTCTTTGATGCCACAAATGTGTCTCATCAAGTTTGGCATTATTACACTTTATATTGCTATCAATATTAATACCATAGCAATTATCATCAGTTCTAACACCTTTAATAATAGGATTACCATCTGAATTTAAAACATAGCATAAATCTTTCTTAAATTTTACCTCAAGATCTGAATCACAAATTTGACTTATGCTAAGGAGATTTACCTTCAACCCTTGAACAAAGAGAACATTTTCAAAGGGTGGACAGCCGGGTAGTTCTATAGTACCCTTACCGAACAATAGAGGCTTTACCACCATCTCCAAAAGTAACCTTACCGGCTCTATAGTTTTCAAGCTTGCTGAACAATGACTTGTCACCACTCATGTGTCTAGAACAGCCACTGTCAAGATACCAAACAAAGTTATTTTTAGCTTTGAAAGCAACATGTGCAATGAGACATGAAATAGAATTCTTTTTAACCCAAACTTTTTCGTAGAAGGTAACTCACTCATTTATTTTCTTACAAATAAACTCAACTTGTTTAGACAAAGTAGAGACATGTGAGATTAATTCATCAAAGGTTGAAATTTGAAAAGGTTTTGAAAAAATATTTTTACTAGCATGCAATTTAAAACATTTTGATCTAACATGGCCTCTTATTCCGCAATAATAGCAAGTAGGGACTGATCTGGAATTTACAAAAGAAGTTTGAGGATTGTTCTTACCATACGCAGGGGCATACTCACCATTGAACGATTTTGAACAACTGAAACTTCTTCTTTACTAGTAGCAGGAACAAAACAGTTTTGTTAGAAGTACATGCAGCAGAATCAGATCTTATAAAGCCTAAACCATGTTTGTTACTAGAAGTAGTACCAATACTTAACATCTTGTCAAGTTTTTTAGTACCACTAGAAAAATATTGGAGTTGAGAATTAGACTTTTCTAGTTCTCTTTCCAAGTTCTTCATTTTAAGATCTAAAGAAATGTTACTGTTTTTCAGATTGTCAATTAAAACAGATTGCTCACTATTCTTTGCCAATAATCATCTTTTTCAAGATCTAAACTTAAGCTTTTTAGAGAAAACAAGGTTTTCTTTTAACCTTAAGACTTTCTTCGAACAAACTATTATAGGCAATTTGAAGAGATTCATAAGTATCAATGTCATCATCTAATTCATCATCAGTTAAACTAACATCACTAATACAATTAATAGAAGAAGTAAAAGCAATGTAGTTTACATTACTATCAGATTTATCAGTACTAGATGACGAATCAGAATCAGAATCAGACAAAGTAGCATTCATAGCTTTACCTTTCGATTTTAAAAAGGTAGGACAATCAGCTTTAAAGTGACCATAGCCTTTACAGCCATGACACTGAAATTCTTGTGAGTTTTTCTTCTTAAAGACTTTAGGAGCAACTTTGTCACTTTTTCCAGAAGATTTCCAGTTAGACTTATCAGTTTGTTTAGACGAAGAAGAAGAATAAGTGGGTGGTTTCTTCCACTTACTTTTCCTTTTAAAGCTAAGAGCTTTCCTAAATTTCTTTACAAACAAGGCTATGTCATCATCGTCCATAGACTCATCTGAACATTCAGATTCATCTTCAGCCAAAGACTTTAAAGCTATAGACTTAGACTTTTTGGTTTGAGGCAGAGTTAATTCATAGGTCTGTAATGAACCTACAAGCTCCTCAATTTGATTTTTTCTAGGTCTTTGCTTTCCTCTATAGCCGTAACTTTACCTCTAAATTTTTCAGTTAGAGATCGTAAGACTTTTCTTACAACTCTCGATTCAGGAATTTTTTCTCCTAGGTTAAAGGTAGAGTTAACAATATCGTTGAGTTTAGCGTAAAACTCATCGAAGGTCTCATCTTCTTTCATTCTAAGTTCTTCAAATCTTGTCGCAAGCATTTGAAGTTTAGAATTTTTGACAATCTTAGTACCTTCGTGTGTGGTTTCTAAGATCTCCCAGGCGTCTTTAGCCATTTCACACATGGAGATTCTTTTAAACTCATCAGCAGAGATGCCCATGAAAATAGCATGCAAGGCACGACTATTATAGGTGCATTCATTCATTTCATCTCTGGTCCACAAACTAATATCTTTAGGTTCAGGAGGAATTATAACAGTTTCAGTGACTTTCGCTGCAGTCATAGGTGTCGACCAACCTATTACAACCGAGTGCCATACTCGTTCATCTAGGGACTTCAAGAAGGCCCTCATCCTTACTTTCCAATAGGCATAATTATTGCCATCGAAGTAAGGAGGAACTGACAGCGATTGACTCCTTTCCATCTAGGTAACTAAGGGTCAAGGATCGATAATAAGGCTCTGATACCACTTGAAACTACGTTTAGACCCGAGAATATACCTAGAGGGGGTGAATAGGTATTTAAAAACTAATAACACCCTTTTTAAGAAACTACAGAAAAACAATATCAACAGCACCAATACAATCTCAATATTAAAACCTATTCTAACAGTATGAATAAAGCACTTAACAGCAACCAAAGCTTAACAAATTAAGACTGATACAGCTTTGATAACCAAACCAATAGAGAACAATTACAGCAGCAATCTCTTCACAGAAAAATCAAGATAACCTTGTTAACAATCAACTATCAAGATGCAACAATGAAATATAGTCAGCAAGAATATAATCCACACAATAATGATTTTTCAGCTAGCTAATATCTGCACCTTCAATAAGACTATCACAAGAATAACCTACGCAAATTTCAGCAAGGCAAACTCAATGTAAAGAGATTTTCCAGCAATTATTCAAGACAAGATTAACTCTAAAAAACCAGCAATACAAAGACTAACTATTCAGCAATAATATCAACAACTCTAAGACTAGTTAACCAGCAAGTATTCGGTCACAAATCCAGCAATCAAAAGGCTTGCCAATTTCACGTTACCAATTCTTTTTAGATCTGCAAATGCACAACAAGAAAACGGTTAGTAGCATAAAGAACAAGATAGAGAAGAATAGACTCAACACCAGAAATTTTTGGTAACGAAGTGAAAATCACTTGAGGTGGATTTCCCCAAGTGACAAAAACACTCCGGGTGTTTTAAACACCAATCAGTCCACTAATTGCTTGACAACTTTACACGATGGTGATCAATCATGAAATTCCTTTTCATTTCCCCGATCCCCAATCTTTCCGTAAAGTTTCCCAAGAACTCCTTTCTTAGGACGGTGCCCAGCACCCGAGTCTTCGATCAGCAACTATGGACGTCAACGAACTCGTCGACCTTCTGAATCTTTTCTCAGAAACTGCTCAGCCACCAAGAACACCTTTCTTCAAGATTCAACTTCACTATCAACACCAACCGAAATGGGAATAGCAGACCCAACGTTCAGCAGCCTTGAATCTTCAGAATCTTCCACCAGAGGGAAGTTCAAGAACTCTCACACCAGATGCGATCAGATCAGGTTCAGCAGAGAGAGAGATGGGTTTTTCGTTGGAGAGAGGAATATTCTAGAGTGTGTTCTGTTTTCTGCGTAAAACTCAAAAGTGCGTACTGTTCTTCTTTTTGGGAAAGGCATATAGACTGTTTAAGTGAGGGTACTTTGGTCAGACAGGTCAGCTTTTTAGTTGGGCGAGTTTCTAGAGTTTTCTCGCTAAACTGCATCAGTTACGCCAGGCTAACCCTAGGCTAACCCAAACACCTCACAATCTTCCCACCAGCTCAGCACGGCTTCCCAGACCATTCTCTTGAGTTCAGTAACCTTCTAGCAGCTTCTAATGAGATCCACTGAGCTCCACCTCCTCCAACATTAATCAAGTCACTATATACAATCTATATAATGAAAATACATTTATAAAACAATTGTTTTGACTATGGAAAATATGCCAAATTTACAAGCACTTTCACGAAGGACAACCAAGTGGTCCGGCCAGCCGGAGATAACAACTTGGCTCTCCAACCACCAAGTTTAGCCAAAATACAGTCCTGAAGAGTAGACAAAGCAGAGGATTTGCATCTGGGAATGACCAAGGGCAAGCCCAGGTGTTTCGCCTTAGTGGGGAGGGGGGACAAATGAAGAGCAGCAGAAAGCTGAGCCTTAATCTGAGAGGGAGTGTTGCGGCTAAAATGGATGGACGATTTATCCCGATTCAACATTTGACCCGACCAAAGCATGTATATCTCCAAACACAAATTGATCACACCAACCTCCTGCGAAGTAGCTTTGGCAAAGAGGAAGAGGTCGTTCACAAACAAAAGATGAGAGATAGCTGGCACAGAAGGCTTCACCTTCAGACCCTTCAGATTACCATTCCTCTCTTCCCGTAGAAGAAGTCGTGAAAGCAACTCCGAGACCAGAACAAAGAGGAAAGGGGATAGAGGGTCCCCTTAACGTAAGCCACGAGACGGAAAAAAATAACCATAGGGGCTGCCATTCAATAATATGGAGAAACTAGTAGTGGAAATACATTGATGCACACATTGAATCCAATGAGAAGAAAAACCAAACTGCCGAAGAACAGCAAGTAAGAAGCTCCATTCCACCCTGTCGTAGGCTTTTTCCATGTCCCCTTTAATAGCCAACCATCCAATGCGACCCCGCTTATGAGCCATGCTGTGAAACAACTCAGAGGCAACAATATAATTATCATTTATCTGACCACCAGGGATGAAAGCAAACTAGAAAGGAGATATTAGTTGAGGAAGAAGAATCTTGAGTCTATCAGCCATGATCTTCGTAATCAGTTTGTAAATAATATTACATAAGCTGATCGGACGAAACTGAGAAGGGTAGCAAGGAACTGTAGATTTCGGTAAGATTACCAAGTTTGTCTGGTTAAGTTCGGGTTGCATAATACCCGAAATAAAAAAAGATTGCACTGAAGCAACGACATCAAGACCCACAATGCCCCAGCAAGAGAGAAAAAAGAGGACAGTCATCCCATCCGGGCCAGGAGACTTGCTGGATGGCATACTCTTCAAAGCGCCAAAAATATCAGTAGAAGAAGGAATCGCACATAACATCGTTATCTATAGAGGTAATAACAGGAGAAACCAAACCTTCAAGATCCTGAGGGAAAGTTGGGCTGCTGGAGGAATAAAGGGACTGAAAATAATTCAGCAAGAGATCTTCAACAGCTGACCGACCAGATAACCAAGAAGTAGCTGCAGATTTAAGGCGTTGCACAGAGTTTCGACTACGGTGGATAACAGTCGAAGCATGAAAAAACCGAGTGTTAAGTTCGCGAGAAGTGAGCCATTTAACTCGAGATTTCTAGCGCCAAAGAGCCTCCTCTCTTTTAAAAAGTTCATGCAAAGTTAGTTTTAAGTGGGCAGCAGCGTCCAACTGGGCCACAGAGGGAGAATCCACATCAAGAGCGATTATCTCAGCAGAGGTAGATTTAATCAGATCTTGAATTTTACCGAAGCAAACTTTGTTCCATAGTTTAAGAGCAGCTCTGGTCTCTTTGATTTTGTGGAATAAGATGAGGGCTGGAACACCTTGAGCTGGCTTATTCCAAGCAGCCTCAATAACAGCGTAACACGAGTGGTCCCTAAGCCAAAATTCCTCAAACCTAAAAGGTCTGGGCAGAGTAGCAGAAAGGCCCCAAAAATTTAGTATCAATGGAAGATGATCAAACGAAGACAAAGGATAGTGCTCAATAACTGCAAGAGGGAAAGCATTACGCCAAGCAATACTCGCAACACCCCTATCCAACCTCTCCTTAATATGGGTCCGACCCTGACGCCCATTGGACCAAGTAAAGTGAGGACCCGAGAACCCCAAATCAACCAGCCCATTAACTTCCACAAAATGAGCGAGACCCAAAGAAAAGGAGGCTCTAACAGAACGTCCGCCACGCTTATCAGCGGGAGAAATGAGATCATTGAAATCACCCAAGCAAACAAAAGGCATAACATTACTATTCAAAGGGAACTGAAAAGATCTCCAAAAAGGAACTTTATCCTGCCAACGCGTAGGCCCGTATACAAAGAAGCACAAAAGGCAGGAAGGTCAAAACCAGGATTAACTCGAACAGAAATAACAAAGCGGGAAATAGACAGAACATGAATACAAATGTTAGGCCGCCAACACAGCGCTAAACCTCCACGGAGGCCAACTGGCGGACAAGAGACAAAATGCAGAAAACCCAAAGAGCGCAGAGTACTTTCCAACCTAACATCCTCCATCTTCGTTTCCATGAGAAAAATGGCAGCTAGATCCATACTGTGGATCATGGAACGGATAGCTCGGATTGCAGGGCCCCGAACCAAACCCCTGCAATTCCAGGAGATCACTCTCATGATGACCCTGCGGGTACTATACGGCTAGCACCCGTGGCCTTGGAGTTGCGAGACAAATGAGAAGTGGAACGCTTCTTTTTCGGCAACTTAGAAACTCCCCGAGAGAGAAGTGGTGGGCAGTTGGGAATGTTGAGAGTTGGACAACAGGTGAGCAAGAACACAATCATCGTCTTCATCTTTCAGTGCCTGTTTTGTCTTTTTAGTGAGCAGGACGAGGTCCTCTGAGGCCTCCCAGGGAACGGTCCTTTTGATACTCTTAGTCGAAACCAGATGGTTAGTAAAATCTTGTTCCTTCAATGCTATCTGCGCCAACCAAAGAGCACGGGTGGAAGGAGAATGAGAAGAGTTTGAAGAAAGAGTGGGGCTAGCTGGAGAAGTTGGGCTCCCTAAGGCAACAACTTTCCCTAAGGCACAACTTGGAGGGAGCCGAGGGGAACGGATTGCCTCCGAAGGCAATTTCCTCCGAATGCACCAGATGGACGGCTGGGATTGCATTTTCCAGATCTAATGGTGTAAAACAGTCCACCTCATTTAATGAATTTTTTTGGCTTCCGGCTCAGCTTGGCGGCTCGTTCCCTCTCTTATCTCTTCGGCTCCTGGCTTTCCACGCCTGAGTCTCTCCCTCTCCAAATTTTTTCTCCCGCTCCTTCGCCATCTCTGCTGAACAGACCTCCTTCTTGCGCTCCTCTCCGCCTGAACCTCACCGAAATTCCTTCTCTCTACGTCGGAACCTCTCTGCCGCTCCTCTCCTCGCTTGAACGTCGCCGAAATTCCTCCTCTCCTCGTCGGATTCCAATTGCAAGGAGCATAGTCAGAGGTTCTAATGCGGTTCTGGTGAAGAACCTCTATTTGTCCATTGATCCCTACTTGCGTGCCTCAAATGAGGGCGCCGTCCAACAACGCTAGTAACTTGGGCACCTACATACCCGGTTCGGTTAGTGAATCAGACTCACTAATTTGGCTTTTTCCTCCGCAACAGCCTGCCCTCCAGACTCTTGATTTGTTTCTTTCAGATCTTCTTTTGGTTTAATTAATTAATTTATTTTTGTTTCTTTTATGTTTTTGCGAACCCACAATTAAAGTTTACGTATCAAAGGAAATTTGTCCTTATGCTGACGGTGGGCTTGGACACATTACTGTAGCTTGGAGCGGAGTTCGTTGGAACCTTCGTCATGGTGTTCTCGGCAGCAGCAACACCCATTGTGAACCAGAAGTACCATGGAGTGGAGACACTGATGGGGAATGCGGCTTCTGCAGGGCTAGCGGTGATGGCGATTGAATGGGTTGTCTTTCTTTGCTTGTGACATTATATGACGAAATTCCTATAGCTTTTGTGAAGAACTTATCTCACCGTTTTATTTTGCAGAGAAATAATGTTCTTCAATTCTAATTTTTAAGACAGTTTACGAGAAAACTCCATTATAAAGGTTTCACTCGAGTTAATGGATTAGCAAGATATTCAAATGCCTATACACGGTGGACTGGACTTGAGTATATCCATTAATCACAGACTAGAAACGTAGAACAGAAGCCACATAAAGAGGACAAGAGTGATAGATGCTGAGTTTTGGACAAGTGCGGCTCCAATTTGAACACATTTGGTGATCACTCTTGAGGTAAAATTATCATTTCCAACAGCCGAGATTACCTCTGGCTCTGGGCCTTGAACATAGCACCCCGACTCTGCCTCAACAACTGAATATATTCAAGTGAAGAGACTACTCGTGCCTGATTAAATGGCAAAAAGACCTTCATCTGAAAATCGCCGGAACCGGGGCTAGGGAACCATGTAAATGCATGCCACTGAGAGAGCCAGCATGAGATAAGACTTCAATCAAAAGAATATACGTGCTAAATTCCAGATACACCTTCAAAATTTCTGTGATGTACATGTACGGTTTTGGTCTCAGCATGCAAAAAACTGTGCCAGCAAATTGACAAAAGAAAACTAAAAGAAGCAGGGTTATACAATGGAGCTATATAAGGGGCATCACAAATTATTACAAACTCATGAAATGAATAAGTAATTGAAAAGACCAAGAGCACGTTCGGTATACAAAAATCTTCAGAATTTTTTTGAATTTTCAGAATATAAAATATTCTACAACTAAACATCATTCTTAATACTACGTAAAAATAACTAAAATACGCATACCAATAAAGTTAACATCACCTAAAAATTTTCAAAACACAAAAAGTTCTCAAAAAACTCCCTAACCGAATACCCTCCAAAACTATATACACTCAGTCAAAAAAATTGAACAATTTGGGGTCTGGTCAATGAAGGCTCTCAGGCTGCATCTACTTGTCTTGCTTGTGACCCATGTACTTCAAGGGTGTATCCCATTTCCCAGCAACATCCCACATATGAATCTCTTGGCTATTAAGGTTTACTATAAAGAACTTCCCATCGACTGAAATTGATAGTGACGTTATTGAATGCTTCTCTGATATCACCCTCTCAGAATTGGTTACTAAATTGAAAATCCGAACTTCTTTTTCTGAGAATATGCTGATCAGACTTTCCCCATCTGGTGTCACTGCCAGGTCCAAAATCTTGGGCATTCTCATCCCCCTCCATGCTTTTATCTCATTCCCATGACAATCCCACATGTAAATGCATTTCTCCGGATCAGAACTGCCACAGACAAGTCGCTTTGAGTCAGGAAACCAAGCGCATGAGCTGACAACGAAGCCATGATCCCGAAACGAGTGCTTACAAATACCTGTTTCTACGTCCCATAGCTTAAGGACTTCTCCATTTCCACATGTGAGCAACTTTGTGTCATCGACTCATCAGGGCTCCATGCTACAAAAGACACAGGATTTTGGTGGCTTCGAAGTGTATGCTGCAGCTTCAACCTACCGTCTTCCAGAACCTAGCACAAGAATTTTATCTATACAATCAGAGGTTAAATCACTTTAACTTTGTGCCCCTTCTTCATTTACCTTTAAATTAGCCAAATAGAAACCCATAATCGAAGTTCACAACTTTTCAGCAGACAAAAAGGATTAACTATATATAACAGCTCTTTTCACAAAGGTGTTAAAAAACAAGCATGGAGAAGCTTGAGCAAAGTCAAAACTTGACATGATCAAAGTAAACGACATACTCCAGAAACTTCATTGATTTAACTATGTACATCTTTTATTTTCTTCTTTAAATTAACATGAACCTCAACACACTGAGTTTAGCAGAATTCAGGGTCAACATAGTTGCCCAGATAAGGAGAATCAAAGAAGTTTGACTTACACTCTATCTTTATTCTGGGGAAAATAACTACATGACCTTAAATTAAAATTGTGCATTTGTCACGTGGTTTAGAAACCAAAAAAAAGTAGTAGTGTTCAGGTGTGGAGTGCTGTAAAAAGACTTGGGGTTTAAAATTGATGAATTTTGCTAATTACTAGATGACTGCAATTAGCATTGCATACAGCATCACTTGTGTACATCAACAGAGGAAGTTAATTTTTCAACTTTTGCCCCTGTTTTGGTACAGCCAAACTTTTAGACAAAAACCAACAAGGTATGTGAACCCAAAAGGCTTAAGCTTACCAAGAATTCCAGTATAGTACGAGAGTGGCACATCGGTATGTTGAATCTTAAACAGAGCATCAGTTTCAGTTAGTAGACTATATTCTTCCCACCTGGTTATTCCCCAAACCAAGTCACCTTCCTTGAAGTTTGGATGCCCAGACTCCAAAACTTTAGCCACTCCGTATACACTAAGGGGCTGCATAGTTTCAGAATCAAGGTCAAATTCTTGACAAAAAATCAATCGGCATAAAAGGAAAAAGAGAAAAACAAATTTAATATAGTGGGTCTGATTCACTGACCGAACCGGGTACGTAGGTGCCCAAGTTACTGGCGTTGTTGGACGGCAGCCTCATTTAAGGCACGCAAGTAGGGATCAATGGACAAATAGAGGTTCTTCACCAGAACCGCATTAGAACGTTTGACTATGCACTCCTTGCAATTGGAATCCGACGAGGAGAGGAGGAATTTCGGCGACGTTCAAGCGAGGAGAGGAACGGCGGAGAGGTTCCAAAGTGGAGAGAAAGAATTTCGGCGAGGTTCAGGCGTAGAGGAGCGCGAGAAGGAGATCTATCCGGCAGAGATGGTGAAGGAGAGAGAAAAAATTTGGAGAGGGAGAGACTCAGGCGTGGAAAAAGAAGGGGCTCAAGTCTCACGTGAAAGCCAGGAGCCGAAGAGATAAGAGAGGGAACGAGCCGCCAAGCTGAGCCGGAAGCCAAAAAAATTCATTAAATGAGGTGGACTGTTTTACACCATTAGATCTGGAAAATGCAATCCCAGCCGTCCATCCGGTTCATTCGGAGGAAATTGCCTTCGGAGGCAATCCGTTCACGGAGGGGAATGGGCTCAATGGGAGGGAGAGGTAAGGGCTCCGGCCTAATCACTGATAATTCTTGAATGTGCGTTGTGAGGGAAGCAGGTTGAGCTGAGATAGGATTCGGGCGATCAAATAGGCTAAAGGGTCTACTTGAGAGCGAAGACTCTAAATGGACATAGCCCAAAAAAGAGGAGCAGGCCTCAGTAGCCAAGGGTCCCACAGAAGGAGAGCAAGGCGCACCCACTACACTCGGAAGAGGAGAGCTAGGTGGAGAAAGCTTTCGTTGGAAGAAAAAGATCAGGTGGAGGTTTGTTCTCAGAAGCACTCTGCACAAAAGAGGAGCTCAACGAAGGAGGTTGCAAAGCATTGAATGCAAACGGCTGGCTCCTGCGGCCTTTGCGACCCCGGAAACCTCGATAACGACGAGGGCTGGGTGGGGCCGAAAGAAGACCAGGTTTGGCATGGGAGCGACCCACGTGACCAGTAACCAGACTATCCACGTGACCTGAAAGCTTGGTCGGGGAGGAACTCAGATCAATCGATGAAGAGACCAAATCCACTACCGGAGCAATGGCTGGACGGACCAAAGACTGACCCACATCAACTGACCCAGAAGAAGACCCTCATTGCACCACACCAAGAGAATGCATTGTGATACCAACAGTCTTGAAAACCATAGTAGTAGGCTAATTGAGAGTCTTGGCCGGGAACGGAACTAAAAGAGCAGAAGTCTTCATACCAGCACCCAACTTCGAACGAAAAGGATGTGGAGTAGCAGCTTGGCACCAGGAGGCTAAATGGTCAATACATCCACAGTTGAAACACACACCGGAAGGGCGTTCATATTTGAAAGTGAACCAGACATCTGGCTGGCCGTCAAAAGAGAAGGAAAAACCTAGAGAGAAGGGTTCCAGAACAGCCATATCCACCCTTACATGTAGGAAATCCATATCGGCATCATCATCATCCACCGAACTATCAACAGCCAAGACAGAGCCAAGTTTCCCACCTATAAGGCGAGCATTTGTAGAAGATAAACGCTCCAACGGGACGCCATGGATCTGAACCCAGAAGGGAGAGTGAGAAAAGGACAGGTCTGCCAAGGAGCCAGACGGGTTCCATTCCCGAAGAACAAGGAGGAAACCCTTAATGTTCCAAGGGAGTTGACAAAGAACCCGAGCCTTGTGATCCTCCTTAAAGAAAGTATTCAGAAACAGGTTGGGTCCAACGTCCTTAATACGGAGATTAGTAGAAAAACGCCAAGCTGCACCGATAGCCAAGTGCATTGCAGGTTTGAAGATGACTTTTCGAGCAACAAGACAACCCACAACCGAAGTCCGAGATCTTCTAGAAGCTTTATCGGGGTCCACTGAGAGGTCTTTGCTGATATCTTCCCAAGAGAGGTCTCGGGTTTTGGATATAATAAGGTCGAGATCTTGGTGAGGGGTAGACATAAAGAGGAATAAAAAAGAGATAAGGGAATAAGTGGAGGTGGAGTAATGGTAATATGGAAAGAAAAGAGATAATAATAAGGGAGAGAGACAAAGAGAGAGCAGAGAAAAGTAAGAGTAAATGACTACTGACAAAGCTGAGAGGAAGAAAAAAAAGGGTAAGACAGAGGAGGAGAAGGAGGGGGGGGGGGGGGGGGGTGGCAGAGGCATAAAGGTGGCGAAAGGAAGGAGGAGGAGGTGGAAGACGGAGTCCAGGACTCAGAAATCTCTCAGAGGTGAGAGCGGAAGTCTCCAAGTACGGAGAGGAAATTTCTACTAAGGATGCTTTGTTTTGGAATTTGAGTTAAATAAGTCTTACTCGTACATTTCAGCGGAAGAAAGAAATTTGAATGTCTAAAAATGAGTCAAGTCATATGTAGAGATGAGTCGAATCATATTGGTGAATCCAGTTTAGACATTTCAAAGTTGACATTTTTTAACGACACTTTTTTACATTTAATGGACCCAAAAGGTCAGAAAAGTAGTCTCACTATAAAGGAGTCAAGGAGAGATTTAACTAGGACGTGTTCATTCTATTCAAAATCCTATCCCCCCAAAACCAAAAAAAAAACTCTAGAGCCTCCCTCTCATAATAATTGTATTCACTTTTGGGTTAGTGTCAGCTTTAAAGCTTTATCCTTTACACTATTATTGTACTCTATTGGTTAGATCGTACTAGTATATCCTTGATTGATAGGTACTTCGAGTTATGAGTTTTAAAAACACTTAGGTTATAAATATTGAGTTTGAAAAAATATTTGTTAAAGCTCTTTAGCATCCGTAAGTTAGAATGTAAGGATCTTTAGAGGTAAAAGTAGATTTCATTTGAGATATATTTTTTTAGTTGTTTGTGAGAATGATGTGGTCTATAGAAGAGATGTTTGGAAAGAGAAATTTTTTTTATAATTTATTCTTTTTAAAAATATGAAAATAAAAAAAAAATATTTGAAAAAAATATTTTTGTGAGAAAAGTTGTATTTATTCTAGTAATTTTTTTAATTTTCGTTTTATTTTACACAGTGAGGTTAATAATTAGATTAAAAAAATTATGGAAGATTAAAATATTTTTTTGTAAGAAAAAACATGTGGATTATTTACGTTTTTTGAAATAAAAATACTTTTCAGTCCATTAAACAAAAGAAACAAAGTTTGAGAAGCTCTCTCCCTGCCTATTCGTTATTTCCCTAGCAAGTACGTACGCTGTGGGTTTGTGGGTGGATCTCGGGAAAAACACTCCACTGTTGAACGATTTTCGTTTATTTTTGATTACTAGCCGTGTAAAACAATCTGGAGTTTTTCTTGGAGGGAGAAGGAAACCACATTTTCCACTGTGCATCAGGTTCACTTTCCAAAAAGAGAGTCATTTTTTATTCTGAGACTTAGGATTATTTGTCTTACTCATAAAAAATAACCAACCTAAGTCCTTCTTATAGTACTCAATGAATAACCAAAAAATAACCAACCTAAGTCCTTCGTATAGCTCAATGAATAACCTAAGTCCTTCTTATAGTAGTGTAATTACAATTGGATTTACATATTAAGTGACAATGTCGTCTCTCCTTTAGCGGTAGTTGTTATTGTCTTGTGCGGTGATTTTTGTTTTCTTTCAATAGGCTTTTGGACTCATTTTCTATAGGTCTTCCTGTGTTTTAAGGACCCTCGAGTCTTCTTGCTTCGAGCTTCGTATCCTCTACAATTGAGGACCTTGTATCCTTCATAATAGACTTTGGCCCCCTACACTCGCTCCTGGCCCTTTGGGTTCTTCTTAATAGTATCAACCACTAATTTCAATATATAAAATTAGTCAATTCATAAAAAAAAAAAAAAAAAAAAAATAATTAGTGGTTGATACTGTTAAGAAATATCAAAATATTGTTAAAATATTCTCCTACTGAGGAGGCCTCAACATGATTTTATATTTTAAAATATTGTCACATTGCAACAAGCAACTGAGACACACATCCCGTTAAAAATTTTTCTTCAATTTTAATAAAAATTGATTTTTTTGACCTCTGAAACTATAGGTTATGAGAACATGCTGATCAAGAGATTTTTCTCTATGAGACTCAAGTCACATGATGACCTGGACCCACTAATACTGTTTTATGTTTGAAAATTTGTATTTGAATATTGTTGGTTTCAAATTCAACAACGTAGCTAGTTTTTAGGTCATGTTTCAATTTCAAATTCTTTATAAGTTCTCATCTTCTATAAGGAGATATTGAACGATAAACGATAGAGAAATATTATTGAATTTAATTTGAAGGGAGATGCGTCTCTCTTTTCTGGTGTGACTTCAGAACTGGTGATGATTAAGACTCTCTTTCACCCTTCATTTTATTTATTTCTTGATTTTCTTATGCTCTTGCATCATTTATTCTCATAAAAATGTCACGATAAAAAAAATTAGAGTGATAAAATTGTCATTTCAAGGTTCCAAAAAATCATTTTTCATTTAAATTTTTTTAGAAATTTTAGTAGATGATGCAAAATATATATAAATTAATAGTTTGTGGGTACAATGTGATAAAAAGTGTCAAAATTTTCATAATTAAATGATGGAAAGTGTATTTCTGTCTATAAAAATTGGTTGAGGGATTCATCTTATAAAGTTAATTTGATTAATCACTTAGCTCGGCTGAGCGTCATAGAATTCTTTTATTTTCTTTTCTTTTCTTTTCCCTTTTTTTTAAATATATTTTATTTGAAGTAATTTCATAAATTCATTCATTCAACTACTATAATGATTTCAAAAATCAACAATTATATCCTAATCCAGCTCGATGAAACGACACTCATTTCATCGGGATTAGATTTGGTGATATCAGGATTAACTGGGGAGAAGTGCGGGACACCTTGCAGAACGTCTGGAACGAGAAAGACCTCAGAGATAATAATGGGGACCTCATGTTTGTATGTTTGTAGGAAAGTCGAGAAAGGGATGTCAAAATATTATGGGGGTATCTCGGAATGTTTGTAGGATGTCGGGAAAGGGTATAGATATCTCAGGATGTTTATGGAAAGGTCGGGAAAACACTCAGAAACACACTAACTCACACACTCGGATAGATAAGCTCACCACCAAGTAGAACACAAAGGATACAGAAATCACCACCCAATGTAATCCAACACGGGATACAGAGCAAGAAACTCGCCACCTATCGGAATCCACCAAAGGATAAGAGTTGTTAGAAGAAATCCTTCTTCAAAGTAGCCTAAGGCTCAAGTTGTATAAACACTCAAAATCTGTTTTTTTCCACTACTAGATAGGGTTTAAATAGTAAAACTTGGAACAACCCTCCAAGCATGAGTAAATGAGAAATACATCTTCTTAGGGAACATAAAAGACTCTTAGGGAAATGAAAAGACATTTGAAAATCCAAAAGAACAAGCTAAAAATAGCAAACTCGTCCAAAATTCGCTAGACCTCGGAATTAGCTGCCAGCCTGACCTCCTTGGAGTAATTTAACATAACTTCTCTAGAAAACTCCAAATTGTACGCCGTTTGATGCATTGGAAACTAGACTCGTAGAGCTTTCCAACAAGCCATAATTCGAACAGAAACCCTTCGTAAATCATTCCAGAATTTAATTTCAATCTCGACCTTTTGTGCTGACCACACCTGTGTCATGCTCCCTTGGTTGGAAAAGACTCGACCTCGAGGCTAACTCTTCATCTTCTTCTTCATGATATGGGGACAGGTCAGAGACATTAAAGGTTGCTGAAACTCCATATTCCCTTGGAAGTTCAATTTTATACGCATTATCACCAATGTGTTGAAGCACCTTGAATGGACCATCGGCTCTAGGTCTAAGCTTAGCATGTCTTCCTCCCGGAAACGTTCTTTCCTTAGATGAATCCACACCAAATCACCTTCCTTGAAACTTGCTTGCTTTCGTGCTTGTTGGCTTGCTTCTTGTACTTCTCAGTTTGCTTGAGAATCCGTCTCGAACTTGTTCATGCAACTTCTTAATGTTCTTCACTCTCTCCTCGGCATCACCACTAAAATGATGAGTAGTAGGAAGTGGAGCCAAGTCCAAAGGACTAATAGGATTCTGACCATAGACAATCTCAAATGGACTACAACCCGTAGTTTGACTAGTGGACCGATTATAAGCAAACTCGGCTTGTGCAAGAATTAAATCCCATTGACGAATATTCTTACTAACAAAGCTCCGCAATAAATTTCCCAAGCTTCGATTGACAACTTCAGTTTGTCCATCGGTTTGAGGATGACAAGTTGAACTAAATTGCAGGTTAGTTCCAAGCTTCCTCCAAAGAGTACGCCAAAAATGACTCATGAACTTCGTATCTCAATCCGATGTGATAGTCTTTGGAATTCCATGCAGCTTAACAACTTCTCAAAAATAGAGATCCGCCACATGAGAAGCATCAAGAGTCTTGCTACAAGGAACAAAATGCGCCATCTTTGAATAGCGATCAACAACCACCATAACTGAATCTTTGTTCCTTTGAGTCTTTGGCAAACCCACAACAAAATCCATACTTACATCTTCCCAAGGTGAATTAGGAATTGAAGTGGAGTGTATAACCCGGTATTTTGGCCATGACTCTTGGCAATGTGACAAATTCTACAACGCTCCACATGTCTCATAACATCTCGCTCCATTTTTGGCCAATAGAAATTTTCTTTGATAAGAGAAAGAGTTTTATCTCTACCAAAGTGACCAGCAAGTCCACCACCATGAGCTTCAATGATAATGGCATTCCTCAAAGAGCATTGTGGAATACACAATTGATTGCCTTTGAAAAGATAACCATTTTGTAATAAAAATGAGTGATAAGGACCCTTAGAACATTCTTCCCATACCTTGGTAAAGTAGGGATCCTCCTTGTAAAGCTCTTTCACCACTTCAAAGCCCAAAACATTAACTTGCATAGTAGAAAGCAAGAAATGTCGACGACTCAAAGCATCAGCCACTTGATTTTGAACACCCGCCTTATGCTTGAGAACAAAGGAAAATGATTGTAAAAACTCACTCCATTTGGCATGTCGGGAATTGAGTTTTTGTTGGCTATTCAAGTACTTCAAGGCTTCATGATCTGAGAACAAGATGAACTCCTTAGGAAGGAGATAATGACTCCAATGATGCAAGGCTCGAACAATAGCATAAAATTCTTTGTCATAAGTCGAGTATTTCTTGCGAGACTCACTCAACTTTTCACTAAAGAAGGCAATAGGCTTTCCTTCTTGGCTAAGTACTGCACCAATGCCAACATTAGAAGCGTCACAATCAACTTCAAACAAAATGTCAAAATTTGGCAAGGAAAGGATTGGAGCTTCCATCATCTTTCTCTTGATAACTTCAAAACTCTTCTCCTTCACTAGTCCACTTGAAAATACCTCCCTTCAAGCACTCAGTGATGGGTGCAATGATAGAGCTGAATCCTTTGATGAATCTTGATAAAAAGATGCAAGACCATGAAAGCTTCGAATATCATGAATCGACCTTGGTATAGGCCAAGTCGTGATTGCTTCAATCTTGCTAGGATCCACCTTTATCCCTTCGCTAGAACCACATAGCCTAAAAAGATAAGGCTCTAGTAAAGAAATGACATTTCTTCAAATTGCAAACAACTTTTGCTCCCTAGAGTTGTGAACACTTGCCGAAGATGTTCCAAGTGTTGCTCCTTATGCTTGCTGTACACCAAGATATCATCAAAGTAGACAACAATAAAATGCCCAATAAAAGATTTAAAGACATGATTCATAAGGCGCATGAAGGTGCTAGGAGCATTAGAAAGCCCAAAAGGCATAACCATCCACTCATAAAGACCATCTCGAGTTTTGAAAGCAGTCTTCCATTCATCTTCCACCTCATTCGAATTTGATGATAACCACTTCAAGATCTATCTTCAAAAGATAGAAGCACCGTGAAGTTGGTCAAGAAGATCATCAAGGCGAGGAATAGGAAAGCGATATTTGATGGTAATCTTGTTCACTGCTCTACTATCAACACACATCCGCCATGTTCCATCCTTCTTTGGTACAAGAAGTGCGGGGACAGCACAAGGACTCATGCTTTCTTTCACCAAGCCTTTAGCCAAAAGCTCCCAACTTGCCTTTGCAATTCTTCATTCTCCTTAGGACTCATCCTATAGGCTGCTTTGTTTGGAATGATGGAACCCGGTATAAGATCAATGCAATGTTGAATGTCTCTCATAGGAGGGAGACCATATGGAATTTCTTCGGGAATGACATCAAGGAACTCTTCAAGAAGAGATTGCATAATAAGAGGTGGTTCATTCACTTCTTCATTTTCTTCCATCACCACAAGAGCACAAACTTCGTTAGAACACACCAATTCCTTCTCAACATCACATATAGAGTAAATTATTTCCCTCTCCTTTATAAGGTTTGGGAGATCTCTCCAAACGCAAAGGACCCAAAATGATCCTTACTCCATCTTTGACAAACTCATAAGTATTCTTGAAACTGTCATGAATAGATTTCCTATCATATTGCCATGGTCTACCGAGAAGTAAATGGCAAGCATCCATAGGCACAACATCACATAATACTTCATCTTTGTAATTCTTGCCAATAGAAAATTGAACAAGAGTGCGTTGGTTTACCTTCACCTCGTTTCCTTTTCGAAACCACGTAAGCTTGTAAGGTTGAGGATGAGGTTGTGTCTTAAGTTTCAGCTTCTTCACCATGTCTTCAGCCACCACATTCTCACAACTTCCACCATCAATGATAATATCACAAACTTTGCCATGGGAAGTGCATCTTGTTTGAAAGATGTTTGTCCGCAGCCATTCATCACAATCTTCATAGACTGAACTCAAACTTCTTCGAACAACAAGTGATTCTCCAATGTCGGCATAAGTGACATCTTCGTCTTCCTTGTTTTCTACATCTTCCTCCATTGGTTCTTCTTCATCGCCTTCGTCCATCCATTCTTCTTCAATAAGAGTCACCACTTTGCGGTTTGGACAATCAGAGGCAATATGACCAAATCCTTGGCATTTGAAGCACTTGCGAGAATTAGGATTTTGGCGAATTGAACTTGGTCCTCCTTCATTCTTCGGGAGTTGAGGAGTTGCTTTGTTTGCTGCAAACTTTGGTGCTGAAACTTTAGGGACTAAAGAGCTCCCTCGGTTGGAATGACCTCCTTTGCTCCAAATCGTGGTCTACTTCCATGAGCCTCCTTTTGTTGCTTTTCCACCTTTATTGCTAGCTTCACAACATCATTGTAAGTCCAATACGGTTGTAATTGGACAATATTGCCAATCTCCCCCTTAGCCCACCAAGATAGCGAGCGATAGTTTGCTCTTCCGCTCCGCCACATCACACTTCATTATGAGATGATCGAACTCAGCAGTATATTCTTCCACCGAAAGATCCTTTTGCTTGAAATTATGGAACTTAAGAAAAATATCTTGTCGGTAATTATCCGGCAAAAATTTTTGCTTAAGAACTTTTCTCATCTTTTCCCATGTAGCAATACGACTTCTTCCTTCTCGAGCACGCTGCTTCTTTAGATTCTCCCACCATAGAGAAGCATATTTCTTCAATCTCAATGCAACAAGCTTCACCTTTCTTTCTTCCGGCACCTCCTTATAATCAAAGATCCGCTCCACCAAATGTAACCAATCAAGAAACTCATCTGGCTGCATCCTTCCTTCGAACTCGGGGATATCAACTCTCACATCAAGTTGATCTCGTTGAACTTCATTGGTTTCTTTGATTACGGCGACGATGATGATGAACATGTTCCCCGATGATGCTTCACTTCGTTCACGATAGAAAGGATTCTCATTCTCATGATGAGAAGATTCACCATCCGAATCATGATGAGAACCAAAAGGCTCATAATGCTCAAGTTGCTGAAGTTGTTGTAATTGTCTTCGTAGATCTGCAATTCAACTTCATGGAGATCTCTTTCACAGCTGGAGGAGAGTCAACATTTGGCCCACGACGACGACGACCGCCATGACAACCAAAAGCTCTGATACCACTTGATACCGGGATTAACCGGGGAAAGCGCGGGACACCTCGGAACACCCTCGAAGATAGTAATGGGGACCTCGGGAATCGGGGGATGGTATCTCGGAATGTTTGTAGGACGTCGGGAAAGGATATAGATATCTCGGGATGTTTATGGAAAGGTCGGGAAAACACTCAGAAACACACTAACTCACACACTCGGATAGATAAGCTCACCACCCAAGTAGAACACAAAGGGATACAGAAATCACCACCCAATGTAATCCAACACGGGATACAGAGCAAGAACTCGCCACCTATCGGAATCCACCGAAGGATAAGAGTTGTTAGAAGAAATCCTTCTTCAAAGTAGCCTAAGGCTCAAGGTGTATAAACACTCAAAAATCTGTTCTTTTTCCATACAGAGAAGGGTTTAAATAGCAAAGCTTGGAACAACCCTCCAAGCATGAGTAAATGAAATTACATCTTCTATTAATTGAACATAAAAGACTCTTAGGGAAATGAAAAGACATTTGAAAATCCAAAAGAACAAGCTAAAAATAGCAAACTCGTCCAAAATTCGCTGACCTCGGAATTAGCTGCCAGCCTGACCTCCTTGAGTAATTTAACCATAACTTCGTCTAGAAAACTCCAAATTGTACGCCGTTTGATGCGTTGGAAACTAGACTCGTAGAGCTTTCCAACAAGCTATAATTCGAATAGAAACCCTTCGTAAATCATTCTAGACTTTAATTTTAATCTCGACCTTCTGTGCTAACCACACCTGTGTCATTTGGGCAACAATACTCCTTTCTACATGAGGCCTGTTAATCCTGGCAATCTCTTTCCTCTTGCAGTCCACCCCCTTGCCCCGGCAGTGACAAACTGTGGATTAGCTAGCAATCACGTTCTTCTATACTATTGTTAGAACCTTGATTTTGATTAATTGTATATTTTATGTAGAGCTAAAATATGTCCAGATCGAGTCCCAGTAGATGCTATTATTTTTTTTTTTCTTCTATTGATGTTACCCTTTCTGAATCCCAAAGAACTCAATATCATGAAGCATGTTAGAAGACTTCAAAATCAATAAATTATATTTGTTGGTTGAATAACATATCCTTGTACGGTTGGCTCTCCACCCACACTACGCGTCGCTTCCTCGTCGGTGGAGGTCCATCACACCGCCCAGTGCTTGGCAGCTTCCCGTGTGATCAAGACATTGTGCTTATCTCTAGTGTTGGTGCGTGTCACCGTGTGCAGACCAAAAACTTCCTCGTGGATACGGAAGGATCACGTTTCACAGCAATTCTTTGAGAGGAGAAATAGAGAAGACAAAGACTTTGAAATATTACACAATTCATGACTACCTGTCATTTAAAAAACAGATGAAAATCGATGATCGATTACAATTATATATAGAATTATTTGTTTTTTTTATTATTATCAAAAAGTGGTTAACAACCCTCAGAAATATAAAAGTTGATTAGGTGCTGGATTCAGCTTATACAATTCATTCGATCAACCACTCACTGAATTATTGCACATAAAATAATAAAAGAAAAATTAGGTATGACCAAAGACTAATATGTTTTATTTTATTTCACATGTTTTATTAAAAAGAAAAAAAATATATATAATATAATATGTTTTATTTTATTTCAAATAAAATATTAAAAGAAAAATTAGCTCCGTACTACTGGTATTAGGGGTGGGCTTTTCGGTTCGAATTTTTTAATCCGAACCCAAATGGAATGGATTCAGCTGAACCCAATAATCGGGTTCGGGGTGAGCCTTAAAATTTGGCCCAAAACTTTTTGAGGTCCAAAAACGTTCTGGGCTGTCCAATAGGAGGTCTGGAATTCGAATATTCACCAACAAAAACTATCCAATTTGCGGGTCAGGTAATATTTCAGGTATAGTGTTATACTCGAACCCGAATTTTCATTTTTTTATATTTTCAAACCAGAACCCGAATAAACCCACCCCGATCAAGTCGGTCCGGGTCGGTCATTCGGGTCGCAGGTTTTTTGCCCGCCCCTAACTGGTATCATCACGTGCAGACCAAAAACTTTCCGTAGGATGCGCCAATTTGACGGTCATTCATTAAAAGAAAGAAATATATATATATAAATAATATAGGGGGACCCATTAACCCTTAATAAAAAAAAAAAAATAATAAATAAAGGGAAGAGAGAAGATAATGGGAATCCATAATAGCGAATCTCACGGCGAATTGGGGGAATTTTGCGAATTGAGCTCCGTCCCCCGCCCCGACAAAAAAAAGTAAATTCAAATGTCGATGTTCAAACACGCATCGGGAGGTGAATAAAAAAAAGAAAAAATAGTACCATATGGTAACACCATGTGCAGACCAAAGACTTCCCCGTTTCGCAGTCATTCTTTAAAACGGAAAAATAGAGAAACGAAGACTTTACATGTGACGCGGGATTCCCTTTCCATTCACACTGCCCAGTGCTTGGCTTCGTGTGATCAATATAACCCAGCTGTCCAGTTCAGAAGCGAAAGATAGCTTGCAATCTCATTTTGCTCTACTCTTTGCGATCACCATAAACCTGATTCCTTCCACTGCCAAGTAAGAGAAAAAGATGGCTGAGGTTGCTAGCTTACTTCTCTCTCCCTTAATCGAAGGGTTTTTCGAAAAGGTGGCCTCTCGCGAGTTTGTTGACTTCTTTCGACGACGGAAACTGGACGAAGATCTCTTAAACGACATGAAGATAGCATTGTTGTCCGTGAACGGAGTGCTCGAAGATGCGGAGGAAAAGCAAGTCAAAAGTCCTACGGTGAAAACATGGCTTGATGAGCTGAAAGATGCTGTTTATGAAGCGGAGGACATCTTGGACGAGATTGATACTGAAGCCTTGCGGTCCAAGTTGGATGCTGAATTCCAAACTACTGTCAGTAAGGTACGGAAATCCATCTCAACTTCTCTTAATCCTTTTGCCATGAAGATAAAAGAGGTACTGGAGACTGGAATATTTAGTAAAACAAAAGGATGTCATTGGTCTAAAACAAGGCGTTGGAGAGAAGTCATCAGAAAAACGGCCCACGACTTCTTTGGTTGATGAATCTGGCATTTTTGGTAGGATTGAGGAGAAGAAGGAGATAATTGAGTCGTTGCTCTCAGATGAAGTAAGTGGCAAGGGGTTGTGTGTGATTACTATTGTCGGCATGGGAGGTATTGGCAAGACCACCCTTGCTCAGCTTGTATATGATGATAACAGGGTAAAAGAGCATTTCGACCTTAAGGCATGGGTTTGCGTTTCGAACGAGTTTGATGTCTTTGAGATAACAAAAACAATTCTGGAGAGAGTCGGTTCGTCAACTGATAGTGACAGGAAGAATCTAGATTGGCTTCAGGTTACATTGAAAGAGAAAATAATGGGGAAAAAATTTCTTATTGTTTTAGATGATGTTTGGAGTGAGAATTATGCTGATTGGGAGGCTTTAAGCAATCCCTTTACATATGGGGCACAAGGGAGTAGGGTCATTGTAACCACACGGGGAGAACATGTTGCAGTAGCCATGCGCAGTACTAAAACTCATTGTCTAAAGCAGTTACCAGAAGAAGATTGCTGGTCATTATTTGCAAAACATGCATTTCGTGAAGGTGACTTGAGGCATATCCAAAACTACAAGTGAATAGGTAGAGAAATTGTTAAAAAGTGTCATGGTTACCTTTAGCAGCTAAGGCAATTGGGTCTCTCCTATGGTCTAAAGTAGATATTAATGAATGGAATAAGATCTTGAAGAGTGAATTATGGGATTTGCAAAATGACATGGTTATTCCGGCTTTAAGGCTAAGTTATCAATACTTGCCATTCCATCTAAAAAGGTGCTTTGCTTATTGTTCCATATTCCCACAAGATTATGAATTTGAAAAGGAGGAGTTAATTTTATTATGGATGGCAGAAGGTTTCTTGCAGCAATCTAAGGACAAAACATTGGAACAAGTTGGTGATGATTATTTTTGTATCTGGTAGCAAGATCGTTGTTGCAACCCAAAGATTATCAATTTAGTTTTGTAATGCACGATCTTGTGAATGACTTGGCAAGACTTGTATCTGGACAATTCGTCTTTAGGCTGGAAGGTGACAATTATTTTGAAATTCAGAACAAGGCTCGCCACTTCTCAACTTTCAAGAAAAGCTTTGATGATGTTAAGAAGTTGGAGACGCTTTACAAGGCTAAGGGGATGCGCACATTCCTACCAATAAATGGTTATGAGACAATCTTAGCTAAAGAGTGATGCTTGATTTATTGCCAATGTTAAGATGCCTACGAGTGCTCTCCTTGAGTCACTTTGAAAATGTGACCGAGTTGCCTGATTCAATCAGCAAAGTCAAACATCTACGGTATTTGGACCTTTCTCACACTTCAATTAGAAAGCTTCCTGACTCTGTATGTAAGTTGTGCAATTTACAGACATTGAAATTATCATGGTGTCAATATCTCACCGTATTGCCAATGAGAGATGCATAAACTCGTTAATTTGCGTCATCTTGTTTTTGAGTTACTCCCATCAAGGAGATGCCAACAGGAATGGGTAGACTAAGGTCTCTCCAGACTTTGACTAAATTCATCGTCAGCAAACGTGGTGGCTCAAGTGTTGGAGAGTTGGGGAAACTTGCAAATCTCAGGGGAAGCTTTCTATCTCGGGGCTCCAAAATGTTGTATCTGCTGCAGCAGGATGCAGGCTTAAAGAATATGCAGTACCTTGAGGAGTTGGAGTTGGAATGGGACGCTGGTAGTGGTATTGCTGAAAGTCAAAGCATTGTTGTATTGGATAGTCTTCAGCCCCATTCAAACTTGAAAATCTCACTATCAACGGCTATAGCGGTAGAAATTTTCCAGATTGGGTGGGACAATCTTCACTCTCCAATATAACGTCTATTCATCTGTTCAAGTGTAAATATTGCTGCGAGTTGCCACCACTTGGGCAGCTACCCTCTCTGGAAAGTCTTTATATTTCTGAGTTTAATGAAATTACTACCGTGGGCCTGGAGTTCTATAGAAGTGGTGGTTCTTCGATTCAGCCATTTGGAGCCTTGAAATCTCTCGTTTGAGGATATGCCGGAGTGGGAGAATTGGATCTCATGTTTCGGTGCTGAAAGTGAAGGTGAATCCTTTTTTAATAATCTTGAAACTCTTAAGATTGACAATTGTCCGAAGCTAACAGGAGCGTTGCCCATCCATCTTCCTTCTTTAAACGAACTTTGATCAAAATTGTCCGCGGCTGGTGGCTTCACTCCCTAGGGCTCCTGGTCTAATTGGTGCTAAGAAACACTAACGGCGTTCTGTTACAGGAATTGCCAGCTGGATTGAAAGTCTACAAATAGATGGTTATGATGCGCTCGAGTCCCTACCAGAGGGAATAATCGACTCCAACGGCTGTCTTTTATCTACGTTGAATCAGCTTAATATCTCAAACTGTCGGAAGTTAGAGCTCCCAATGCACTTCAGCTGTTCATCCCTTCGATACTTGAGTTGAGTCACAGTTGTGATTCCTCCACGTGCCTTCCATTAAACTTCATCTCAAAGCTTAATCATCTCACAATCTGGGGATGTAGGAATCTGGAGTCTCTCGAGCAACATGAACACGATTTAGTGGCCACGTGGATACCATCTGATTGCCCTAAGTTTGTATCCTTTCCCCACGGAGGATTGCGTGCCCCGAATCTTACAAGTTTTTCCTCTTTAATTGTCCGAGTCTGACGTCACTACCAGACAAGATCCACACACTGCTTCCCTCTCTGCAGATTTTGGGGATAAGAGATTGTCCAGAAATTGAGTCCTTTCCTGAAGGGGGCTTGCCTTCCACTCTGATCCAAATTAGCATCGTCAATTGTGACAAACTCGTTTCCAGCAGGATGGGATGGGGTTTGCAAAAACTCCACTCTCTTGTAGAATTAGAAATTGGAGGCAAATTAGAAGATGTGGAGTCCTTTCCAGAGGAGGGGTTGCTGCCCAACAGTCTGACCCGTCTTACCGTCTCTGATTTTCCAAATATGGAATCTTTGGACAAGAAGGGCCTTCGCCACCTCACCTCTCTTAGATATTTGAACATCTCTTCATGCCCTGAGTTCAAGTTCCTGCCAGAAGAGGGGCTGCCCGCCTCCCTTGGATCTTTGAGCATCTCTTGTGCCCTGAGTTCAAGTTCCTGCCAGAGAACGGGTTGCCAGCCACTCTTAGATCTTTAGAGATCAAGGATGTCCTTCGTTAGAGAAACAGTTGGAAAGGAAAAAGGGAAAAGAATGGAGAAGGATTGCTCATGTCCCTTGCGTAAAGATTAATGGCAAAGTGATTTGAAGAGCTCAAAGTCCCCTGCATAGATGGACTGCGGCAACAGTATTTCACTTTTACTGGTATGTATTTCAGTTTTCCTTTTTCGTTTTTCTCTTCTCAACTAGCTATTACTTTATCAATATGATTTACCATTTCTTTTTAACGTTTTCTTAACACCATTATTTAATTAAACAGAATGGCTTGCCCACTCTTTCAATCTTGCTCTACTTCATCATTCGAAACTACAATTCAAAGACTATTCGGTCTCTCCGATTCTCTGGAGTCAACAAAGTTGGGGATGCTCAATTTCTGTAGGTTTCTTTCGCTGATATTTATTTCTGCAAGTCTCCATTTCACTATGCTATCCTGTATTCCTTATGGTTTCTTTTCTTTGTTCAGTTTTCACTCTATATATTGGATGTCAAACGCTTCGAATCGAATTGTCTCAATCCACTGTGGATTTCTCTCCTAAGCAGAGCCATCTCCCGACTTTATAACCGGACTCGGACTGGCATGGTTAGCTCTCTAGAGCTAGAACTTTTATCAGTATCAAAGGTCAACAACAAGTAAGTGAATGATTGGACTCTGATACTGAATTCTTTACAATACTTGTTTGTTGACTAGAAGATAATATATTTGATTCTTTCTTAAGGTGATTTTTAGGATAACATTTTTTGGGTTTGCTCTGCCCTTTCCTTTGGTTTCTCGAGCATAGCCAAAGGCTTCAGAATTCATTCTATCCTAACATAATTTGAATTATAAATCATAGTTCTTTTATAACCTCAAATCCAAGATATTTCTGACCAAGTGACGCAAGAATATTATCATCTGATGCACTTTTAAGCGGATTTTCTGTTTGTACTATGCTTATGCTGTTATTTCTTTGTTTAGTTAGACATTGTGTTACCTTTTGATGTATAGGCACTCAAACTTATTAACAACTAGCAGGAATCGTGTTCTGGTGGCAAACTTGGATCACAGGGAATTCCTTATGGTTTCTTTTATTTGTTCAGTTTTCACTCTCAATATTGGCTGTCATACGCTTCGAATCGAATTGTCTCAATCCTGTGTGGATTTCACTCCTAAAGAGTCATCTCCTTACTTTGTATCGGGAGCCGGACTGGCAGGTTAGCTCTCTAGAGTTTGTACTTTTTTTGTACCGAAGGACAACAAGTAAGTGAATGATTGGCTTTTGATATTAAATTATTTACAATATTTGTTTGTTGACTATAATATTATTTGATACATACTTAAAGGTGATTTTTAGGATAGCATTTTCCAGGTTTGCTCTGTCATTTCCTTTGGTTTCTCATTCTTTCCTTACATAATTTGAAGCATAAATCATAGTCCTTTTATAACCTCAAAGCCATGATCTTTGTGACCAAGTGACCCAAGAATATGATCATGTGATGCACTTTTATGCGAATTATCTGTTTGTATTATGCTTATGCTGTTATTTCTTTAAGTGTAGTAAGACATTGTTTTACCTTTTGATGAATAGGCACTCAAACTTATTGACAACCAGCAGGACTCGTGTTCTGGTGGCAAACCGGGATCACAGGAATAGCTGCTGAAGTGTACAATTCAAATTTGTCATTCACCATCAATCTCTTTAAAGGTGCCACGAGGAAAATCCTATCAATGGCAATGTAGGATTCTTGCGGGTGCTATGTAAAAATCCTTGATGATTGATGGTGAAAAAAAATGGCAGGCCACCAAGTATCTGGCTGGCGCTGCACAATTGAAAGCTTGTGCAGTTTATGATACCTTCAGTTATCAGAATTTTGGACAATGAAACTTAAGCAGGGTTGTAGATAGTTATGTTATGTATCAATTAAACAGTGCAGGTATGTTTTCAATGGTGCTTCTTTCTTTACCCTTAGCATTACTTTTGTTTTTTAGTTCTGAGTTGCAAATGCACAGATGAAACTTGAAAACAAATAAGATACTTATCATTTTCAGATTTTTGCAGCTAATGCCATTGACATGGTCTAGGCAAACAGGAATGCTTTGGTGAATAAAGGAGTGAAAGAAGGGCACTAGAAGCAGCAAGGAAGGTCAGCAGAATTAGCAGGGTGCATGTGAACACTTGGAAGAAGAAAGCTGAGGAAGCTCAACCCACACCACGGAGACCACTACCACCCCAATTCGCAAAAGTCAATGTGGATGCAGCAGTAAGGGATGACTACTCAGCGGAAGCAGTTTTAAGGAGTTCCAATGGTGATGTGTTGCATGCAGCAGTAGAGAAAAATATCATGCCTTAGATTATTAGTTTTTATGTATTTATTATCTAAAGGAGCTTTAGGAAGAAATATGAACTTTGGTGGTGGCAAGGGACATCATGTTATGCAATCAATTGATGATCATGAGATTCAATGTGTGGGTGTAGTTTTTTTGCCTTATGGTGTGAGAGGTATTCTGTGTCTTGACTAGACTTTGCTAATATTAGATTTTAGTTATGTTGTTTTTGTTTTTGGTTTGCAAGTTAGTTTTTGTAAATTTGAGTTCTTCTATTTGTGTTTTGTGAGTCGTATATGGTTTTGATGTAATCACAGTATTCCTCCGCTATAAGTGAGGGTATTTAATAAAAATCGGAGGTATCGTCCTCTTTCTTAAAAAAAAAAATGTATTTGATAATTCTCTCATGGTTTTTGCCCTTTTCAATGCAAATTACAGATTGCTCTAAAAATGTGATTGTTTAGGGGCAATGACCGAGGAACCAAATGCGAGGTAGCCTGCAGAGGATTTCTACCAAGACATAAGTTCTGATCAGGAGACTCCGTGCCCACATTCATCCTCGATTACTGGATGAATACACGTCTAGAAAAATAGAGGGGATTTCTTTGTGGCAGAGTAAGAAGTCGATTTTAGAACAAAATGATGGCTTCCTTTATTTTTGTTCTATTTGTGCAACAATCGACATATAAGTGTACACGAATACAACGAAAAACATGAGTGCTTGGGAATGAAAGATTGTTTTAATTCTGAATGCCCTTCATAAACAAGCACCGAGCGGAGTCTTTGCCAGTTGAAGAACTATGGGTGTGGAGATGGAGACAGTAGAGAGGCTTTGTGTTAGTTGAGGTTATATTGATTATTTTCATTTAAAATCTTTGTAAACTATTCTGTTTGGTTTGTTGGAAACTATGGAAAAAAAAACCCGCTGGACTGATGCATCTAAGCCTTTTTTTTTTTTTTTTGTAGATTAGATTTTACAAAGGTTGATTTCACAATGGACGTGATCTGTGCCTGCAGTCGAGATGGACTGAGTTGGGAGGCTTTGGATGCAGAGGAGACTAAGGAATCGAATTGTAAACTTTAAAGGGGGATTTAAGGTTAAAGGGCATCAACGGCTGAGATTAGAGAGAGCCATTACGTCTATTTCGGCTTTTTCTTCTTCTTTTTCTTTTTGAATCTTTTTTCTGCTGTTGCTGAGTACACAAAATGTAGGATTAGCCCATTCCATGCACTACAAGATATTAGACTTTTCGTAACGAAATTATAGGTGACAATTTTGTCACGAAAACAAGGTATTCGTGACCAAATTTGGTTTTCGTCACTGAAGTTGTCACAAAATTCATCATTAGGGACGAAATTTAAATTAATTTGGTCATGAAAAGAAAACTTTGGTGACGAATCGCCACTGTTGTTGTCCAATAGACTGGTGGCCCTTGATGTAATATTTTCCCTGTTTGGGTTGCAATTGTTACACCAAAACTATTGACCAAATTTAATGTATGTAGTTATACCTGCAAGTATACAAAAATTTGTAATACTCAACAGAGTCGAATCCACAGGGATTAAATTGTGTGATGAATAACTATGATTAAAAATTAAATAAAATTGACTAAAAAAAAAAAAATAAATAAAATAAAGAAAAATTGTTTTGTTGATTTTAAGATTGCTTTTAAATAAAAAGAAAATACTAAGTTTCAAGGATTCACTTAACAACTTATGATGCCTTTGGTTAGTTATACTCAATTGGATGAGAATGATGATTCTCTCCGACCGGACAATCTAACAATAAGCCCTCTAAAGAAATTCATATCATAGAATTTATGAATAATAAATGGTTAGATGATAAACCTCTAATTTCACATTCATTCAATGTATCCAAAAATCACAATGAATCAATAGGAATATATTCATGAGAAATTAATTTACCAATATAGAACCATTCGATTAAACAAAAATCATTTTATTACCTTGTTGATGATCAAAATAACATCACAAGCTATTAAAATTTACCTTTAACGTTAGTAAGAGAGTTCTAGTCTGACATCTTTACAATAAAAGCTATGAATTCCAAAAAAAAAAAACATCTAACTAGAAAAGCAACAAAAGTGAAAAGTGTCAAAGTCCCATTCTCCACCCCTTTTAAAGCTCTCCAATTTCAAGCGCATTTTTCACCCTCGAGACGTACGGATCTTGAAATCTTCGTGAAATCCAAAGTTGTAGATAATGCAAAGAGATTTCAATGTGTATAGATCGCATTATTTGGATGACTAATGAATTAGTTATGAAGTTTCTAATAAATAAGTCCAGATACATGCATCTCTATCTGATTTAAAATTACTTCTTTAAATTCAAGTGTTGTTTCCCTCATTGTGTTATTGGGTGGATTCTGTTCATCTGGGTATGGTAAAACCTCATTGTGGTATTGTATGAAAGCAATTCTTGAATTGTTTTTTTTTTTTTTCTTTTTGAAGAATGAAATGATGAACGTATCAAAAGGCTCGTTCCTGCATCCTCAGTTGGGTAAACAGTTCTACTTGTGCTTTCTTTTTTCAACATAGTTCTAACTCTAATTTAAGTTTCAAGTTTTTCTTATTTCTTTTTCGCTATTCATTTTGCCTCGTTGTTTTAAGACACACTACAACACCTTATGGTTTCTAAAATGTATGAAGCAGAAGTAAAGGAAATGCCTAAACTCAGTTCTACTCTCAATACAATTAGGAAAGCTAAAAGCAATTTCATTTCCTTTTTTCAAGTGTTTGAGAATTGCACCTGATGAAGCCATTTTTAATCGGCCTATTGCAAAGATCTACTGGGCCGAAAGCCGAGGGAGCTACACTCAAAGTCTAGTGCTTGGGACTGGTTGAAAAGTCAAACTCTCATTCCTTCCTCCTGCAAGCAAAATAACACACTAGAACTCATAGTCCTCCCCGTAGGGGGATTTCTCCGATGCCATTGTCAGTCATTATCGTCTAATCTCCTTTCTTTTTCTGATTTCTTGTTATCAGTGAGAGAGTTTCAGAGAGTGGGATGCGTACCTTTTTCTCCTCATCTTCTTCTTCTTCTTATACTCCCTTTTCATCATTTAGGCGGGGCTTCATTTGGGCTTTTGGCCTTATTGTTCCCCTGGTCAGTATCACTTCTTCGACATTTTCAGTCTCATCCTGCATTTATTGAAGTTCGACATTGTCAGAATTGGTCTCCCCGGATGATCCGAACCGACTCCCTTTTACCTTTCTTTTCTACCCTCCAGCTCTTCTGACAGTAACAAAGAATAATCATAATTTCTTACGTCAGTTTCTTTACCCGATAAAGCATGGTTGTCAGTTTCCTTTATGAACTCTGATCCCTGTGGAGCACATATCATATCAAATGGGCTAATCCTTGTTCCACTATTTTTGGGCCTCAAGTTATGGGCTTTTGTTGTAGGAGAAATTTCTCCTCCATCAGCACCCATAATTTATCCATCCCTAACACATTGCACCATTAGTAAATTTTTTCTGTCAAATTAGACAGAAATTAATTATTTTTTAAAAAATAAAATGACGATTATGCCCTTAAATGTAATTGTTGATCATACTTAAGCAATAACAAATATTCCTTCATAGGTATGAGTGATACTCCTATACTCTATTATGGACAAAAAATGTTTTATTTGTTTTACCCGTCTTGCATCAGTTTTGTATCACACACACGTTCTTGTTTGGTAGAATTCTAGTTGGTCAACATGAATAATTGAAGGGATAGATCTATGCCCCACTTCAGATTTAGCTCAAAAAAGTTATGGAGACATCTCTGTTAGGAAAACATCAAAAATTAAATTGAACCTATAACTTTTTATTTGTTTAATTACACCCCATAAATTTTAAAAGATATCAATGCTCGCCATCCTTTCGATTTGACCGTTAAACTACATGAAAAATTACTAAAATGCCCTTCAAGAAAAAATTAAAAAATAAAAATATATATAAATGGGAAAAATACACTTTTTGCACCCCAACTGTTGGGGTACATTATACACGAACTTTGCATATCATATTATCAATTTGGTGACATTTCGCCCCTCAACTACAGCTTACTTACAGATTACACCCTGTGTCAAGATTTCAGTCATTTTGAAAGGAAAAGCGTGTACGTGACATGCACGTGACTTATGATGACATTTTATGCCCCTTTTACCCATTGGAAAAAAAATACACTTTTCGCCCCCAACTATTGAGAAACTGACACATTGCGACCTATATTACCAATTTGTTTTTGAATTTTCTAATGCTGTCAACATATTAATAAATTCAATCAATGACCCATATAAAATTAGTTAATGCATTGATGGTGAGTTAAAAAAAGAAAAAAAATTGAGCCATTAATATATTGTTTAATTCAATCTGGGTTATTGATGGAATTCATTAATGTATTGGCAACATCAAAACCCTTGTTAGGACATGTTAGGACTCAAGCTTTAGACCAAAACCTTCTCCATTAATGCTGTGGCTGAATGTGAACTACTTATTAGAAACTTAAGCTTAGATCCTAACTGAACCCTATGAAACTAGTTGAGTTAGAATCCTAATAGTAAAATCCTAATAGGAGGGGGCATTAGAAGCAGCAAGGAAGGTCAGCATAATTAGCAGGGTGCATGTGGACACTTGGAAGAAGAAAGCTGAGGAAGCTCAACCCACAACATGGAGACCACCACCACCCCAATTCGTTAAAGTAAATGTGGATGCAACAGCAAGGGATGACTACTAGCTCGAAGCCGTTTTATGGAATTCCAATGGTGATGTGTTGCATGCAGCAATAGAAAAAAAATATATCAAGCCTTAGATTATAATGTTATGCAGTCAGTTGATGATCATTAGATTCAATGTGTGGATTTAGATTTTTTGCCTTATGGTATGAGAGGTCTTATGCGTATTGACAAGTTGGACTTTACTAATATTAGATTTTAGTTCTTTGTTTTTGTTTTTGGTTTGCAAGTTAGTATTAGTAAATTTGAGTTCTTTTATTTGTGTTTTGCAAGTCCTAGTCTTATTTGATTTTTGATGTAACCACCGTATTCCTCCCTTATAATAAAAATCGAAGATACCGTACTCTTTATTAAAGAAAAAAATAGAAAGTATTTGATAATTCTCGCATGGTTTTGAATATATGATATTCAAAGTATCACTACGTCAGGCTTCTGTAATTTCTGTTTTGTCTGGTTGGAGAGTACAAAAGCCTCCAACCACTGACTTTGAAATGAAACTACGAACGTGATGGTCTGGGGGCAATATTTGCACGAGGAACGAAATGTAAAATCCGACGGCTGTGGTCTTTGAATATCTACTATAGAGTGGTTCACACATAATATGAAATAAAATTTTAATTAAATTAATTTAGATGGCTAGAAGTTTATTTATTAGAAATAAAAATTTATTTATTGAGAAAAAAATAATTAAAGTTAAATTTTAATAGAGAGTTTGTAGCTTATAAATACACGCTTGTATTCTATCAAAGTGATTCTAAAATTAATAATAAGGTAAAAGGTCCCTCCATAAATTGTCAATAAGAGATTTATTTGTAGATTTTTCTACAACAAATCAATGAATGTGCTTCAACAATTATGGCTGGTGGAATGTTTGATCATATTTACTCTTTTTCGCTGCATAATTATTTTTAATAGATACGCTATGTCTCACGTGCATTTTTTTAAACAAAATATAATATAAAAAAAAAAAAAAAAAAAAAACTGCAAAAACAAGAAATTTAAGATGATGGACCAAACCAAACTACTATTGATAAAGCACACAAAGCAGTTGAACAACCAATCACTTTTTAAACTCAGTTTGTCCTACTTCTTGAAGTCATTTTGGATGAACGAAATTTTTTTTACAGTGGATTTAATTTTTTTGAATTGCCGAAACTGCAATCAGATATGAGATATGAAACCAATATATATATGTACCTATTATTAAATTTTTGGGTAATTTATTTATAAATAATTGTATTCATCCCAAGATTATTTAAATGGATTAAATATATTTTCCGAAATTTATTTTGTCGCCACAAAATTACAATTTGTTACTTTTCGACATTTGCTGAAATTTTGCTCTCGCGCCAAATTCAAGCGTTAACAGCGGAATAGAGCGTGACTGTGAATCCCTCTATAGGAGGCTTACAAAGTCCCGGACAATGCAAACACGGAATCTCTCAAACTCTTCTGTTACACGTACCACACAAATCCTCTGTCTCCATACCATGCCATTGCCTTCGACCCCAAAACTCCTTCAGCAAGTGGTTCCTGCATCGTATGCGATAGACACTATCTGTTCGACAAAAGTACCCAGAAAGACCTTTCGAAATATAATCACCTGCTCTTTGAGTACTCCCGCACTGAGGGAACCGGGAAGCTCTCCATCTCTTTTTGGAGCTTCATGTTTCGAGTCTACCTGTTGATGGGTCTACCCTGTCGCGTGTCAGTGTCTTGAAGGTCTACGGATGCTTGTTTGATCAAAATGTACATGAAAACCGAGAAAGTAGGAGATGGAAGGAGAGTTTTTGATGAGATGGCGGATGAGAGAAATGTGGTTTCATGGACTTCGTTGCTCTCTGGTTATGCACGGAATGGGTTGAACGTTTTTGTTCTTTTGATTATGCTTACGGTTGGTTATAATAAAAATTTGAGTTACACATTCGCGCTAGTAGTTTTTGTCCCCAATTTTAAAATCTGACCTTCAGCCCGACATTCCCAATAGAACAGCAAGAACCATGTATAAAACGAGAAAGCCTGCAAAGGATAGTTGGTCCCCCTAAAGGCAAATTCTGGCTTCGTACCAGAGCATATGGCTGAAAAATATGACCCGGCTAAGATGAAAGTTCTGCTTACAGTGGCTTTGCAATGTGTTGCAGAAGACGAGGATGAGAGACCCACCAGGAGCCACGTCGTAGAGATGCTTCTGTTGAATGAGGTTATTAACATGGCTAGAAGGTAGAGCCTCTCTCTCTCTGATCTCCTGCAGTCACCCAAATTGTGGTGTACTGAATTTGATTCAATAATAATTGGATTTTATACTTATTTTTTATACATATATGTACCCACTTGGTTAATTAGCTAGCCGAATTAAGCATGATAGTATGTGTTAACCATATTCTTCGTTTCTTTATCTAAGCAATTGTAATTTATATATAAATGATTGAGAAAAGAGAGAGAGCCAGCAACAAAAAGAAATTTAAAATCTTTTTAGATAATTTTTCTGGATCAAAGATCCAAGTCCAAACCGACCTCAAGGGACGGGTCATGAACAGTCCGAACATGATCTTTTATGAATTATAGAGCCACAAATGCCTTTGGCGTACTTATTGATTGCATGAGTAGCCCCACCTATGCCCAGTTCTCAAGCTATTATTTTCACCAGTCATAATGGACCCAGTTATTTCAACTGATTAATCTTCTTCTCTACACATAATCCTTTAGCATATCTCAATAGTTTTGGTCTTCTTGATCCCCAAACGAAGAAAAGAAGCAACCAGGGTTGAAATTAGATGAAGACGAGCATTGGACTACCGATAGAGTTATAAATTTAAAAAAAAAAAAAAAATCTCTGAGCATCTTTCTTTAATAACCAGATGTTCAGAGATTAATTTAGCACACCTCGACTAAACACGGGACATGTGTATTAGTCCCTCTATCCTATACAAACTGAATAATTATAGGGCCAGACCTTGTGAATGCTCTCAAAAGATTTGCATATTTGTACTACTACTGCTCCTAATAAATGTCTCCGTTGAATTAATTGATCATTCTTTCTTGGGCTCAGGATCCGCACAATCCGCTTACACAGCTGTACCGTTGGTTAGATAATACCAGTATATCCTTGGTTGATAGGCACTTTCAAGTTATGAGTTTAAAAAACACTTTAGTTATAAATATTGAGTTCCAAAAAAATACTTGTTAAAACTCTCTAGCACTTATAAATTAGAATGTAAGGATCTTTGTTAAAATTATCTAGCACCTGTAAATTAGAATGTAAGGATCTTTGGAGGTGGACGTAAGTTTTGCTTGAGATATATTTTTTTAATTGTTTGTGAGAATAATAGAGTTCATAGAAAAGATGTTTGGAAAGAGAAATTTTTTTATAATTTATTTTCTTAAAAAAATATGAGAGTAAAAAAAAATGTTTGGAAAAAATATTTTTTGGAGAAAAGTTTGTATTTATTCTAGTAATTTTTTAATTTTTGTTTATTTTTCACAGTGAGGTTAATAATTAGATAGAAAATTTATTGAAGATTAAAATATTTTTTTAAGAAAAAAGCATGTGGATTATTTACGTTTTTTGAAATAAAAATACTTTTCAGACCATTAAACAAAAGAAACTAAAGTTTGAGAAGCTCTCACCCGGTCTCTTTGTTATTGCCCCGGCAAGCACGTACGCTGTGGGTTTGTGGGTGGATCTCGGGAAGAATACTCCACTGTCGAACGATTTTCGTTGCATTTGATTACTAGCTGTGTAAAAGAATCTGGAGTTTTTCTTGGAGGGAGAGTTCACTTTCCAAAAAGAGAGCCATTTTTTTATTCTAGACATCGGATTATTTGCCTTACTCAAAAAAAAAAAAAAAACCAAACTAAGGCCTTCTTATATTACTCAATGAATAACCTAAGTCCTTATAGTATTGTAATTACAGGTGAACTTGCATGTTAAGTGACAATGTCGTCTCTCCTTCAGTGGCAATTACTGTTGTCTTGTTTAGTGGTCTTTTTCTTTCAATAGGCTTCCGAGCTCATTTTCCACGGGTCTTCCCGTGTTCCAAGAACTTTTGGGCCTTTTTGCTTCGGGCTTCGTGCCAACCACAACCGAGGACCTTGTATCCTTATTATAAGCTTTGGCCCCCTAAATTTGTTGCTGGCCCTTTGGGTTATTCTTTTTATAACTTCTAGCTGTAATTTTCTTTGTACTTTCAATATATAAAATTAGTCAATTTTTTTTTTTTTTAAAAGGTAATTATGGTTGATACTGCTAAGAAATATCAAAATATTGTTAAAATTTCTCCAACTAAGGAGGTCTCAACATGACTTATATTTCAAAATATTGTCACATTGCAGCAAACAACTAAGACACTTTATACATTCATAAAAAAATTTCTCAATTTTAGTGGCAATTGATTTTTTTGGCCTCTTAAAACTATTACTACAAAAAATAGGTATATAGCGGCGGTCTTTTAGCGACGGTCATTATAGACCGCCGCTATTACTCCATATCCCGGCGATTTACTTAAAACGCGACTAGAAAGACGCCTGCTATAGCGGCGGTCATTTAAACCGCCCTTATAAACCTAAATATAACAGCGGTTTAGAATTTTCTGAAATAGATTTCTTTTCCGAAATATAAAATGTTTTTCACAGGACATGTCTCAAGCTTATCTACATGACTAGTCGCTTGAAGGTCAGGCGCAATCTAGAGCTTCATCATTTGTAGCAAATGTGGGTGTACTACGAAGATTCAAACAACGCTAGCTACTTAGGTGGACAATATTCCCCAATCCCCGTTCGATCCCATGAATAAGAAGTTCACCTGTCATACATCACATACCAAAAGTCTAATTGATCGGCTCAAATGAATAGACCTGCAAACATTTTGTTCCTATGCTAACTAAATGGGAAGCCAAGCTGTCCTTCCCGGAGCACTTTCTTTCTTCGTCCATAAATGCAAGTTGAAGTATATATCTCGAGCTAGACTCTCATGAATATCCTAATTTTCTTCCTTCTTCTATGTCTGCTTCAATCTCCTCTATCTTCATCTAAAAGGTTTGACGTTCTCAGAGGCTCATCTCTAGCTGTTGAGAAACCAAACGACAACTTGGTTTCCTCCAATGGTGAACTCTCCGCGGGGTTTTTTTCCGTTGGGAGTAACGCTTTCTGATTTGCGGTATGGCTAACGAAATCATCGGTTCCAACCGTTGTTTGGATGGCAAACCGAGATGATCCTGTTGGAAGAGGTTCACAGATTTCAATTTTGAAAGATGGCAAGCTTAGCTTAACCAATTCTATGGGTACCACCGTCTGGACCGCTAAAACGGTAGCCTTGATGTCCTTGGAGGCCTCCCAATTGCAACTACAGCTTCTAGACACAGGCAACCTTATTCTTCATCATTCTGAGAACGATTTCATCAGGTGGCAGAGCTTTGATTCGCCTACCGATACTCTTCTTCCCCAACAAACACTCACCAGGATTTCAAGCCTTATATCAAAATCAAGCGAAGCTGACTATTCTTCTGGCTACTATAAGCTCTATTTCGACAATGATAATGTTCTCCGCCTGATTTACCAAAGCTCGGCTACTTCCAGTCTCTACTGGCCATATCCATGGCTTATTGACTACCCTGGACAAGACGGAAGGTCTAGGTCCAACACTAGTAGAACTGCAGGACTAAACGCATCAGGCTATTTCTGGTCATCTGACAATTTTCAGTTCCATGCCGCAGATTTTGGTGTGTTAAGTCAGAGGCGATTAACGCTCGATCCAGATGGCAACCTCCGATTATACAGCCTGCAAGAGATGGAAGAGGGTTGGGAACGGGTTGTAACACGGCAAGCGTTCTCTGAGCCATGCATGGTTCATGGCCTCTGTGGACCTAATAGTCTATGTAGTTATGATAACCCTAATAGTCTATGTAGTTATGATAATGCGTCTGGCAGGAGATGCTCTTGCTTGCAGGGATTCAAAATCAAAGATCCAACTGACTGGTCTCAGGGTTGTGAACCAGAATTCACTCTCTTGCAGTCTGAGTGATCAGTCCAGCTTTGTCCAACTTACTCATGTGGAGTTCTATGGTGGGGATATAGGTTACATTTCTAATCTTACCCTACAAAGCTGCCAAGAGAAATGTGTGGCGAGGTGTGATTGCAAAGGGTTCCAATTCAGACGTGACGACGCCCTTAATAGTGTTTATAATTGTTACCGCAAGTTTGAGTTAGTGGAAAACGTACACCAAACTTTGACGGAGACTTTTTTTTGAGATTACCTAGGGCTGGTCTTTTATATAACAGGACGCCCGATGCCAAACCAATGTTGGAATGTCCCCTCAAAGCACCGCAGCAATTGAGACAAACATATGAAAATCAGACGGTGAAACTCTTGCTTTCGTTTGCTACTGCACTGGGAGGTGTAGAGGTTGCCCGCATTTTCGTGGTATTCTTCCTCTTGCGTAGGACTAGTAAACGGTCCGACCCAGCCGCACAAGGATACCTCCTGACAACTAGATTCAAGCGATTCACCTTTTCTGAGCTGCGAAAGGCGGCCCAAGGATTCAATGAAGTGATTGGGCGAGGAGCAGGAGGAACAGTGTACAAAGGTGTGTTGCCAGATCAGAAGGTCGTAGCAATCAAACAACTAAACGAAGCCATCCAAGGAGAAGCCGAATTCTTAGCAGAGGTAAACACCATTGGAAAGCTCAACCACATGAATTTGATAGATATCTGGGGATACTGTGCGGAGGGAAAACACAGGCTTCTGGTGTACGACTACATGGAGCATGGATCGTTAGCGGAGAATCTTATGTCAAGTGACGCACTAGACTGGAAAAAGAGGTTCGATATTGCAGTAGGTACAGCGAAAGGCTTAGCTTATTTGCATGAAGAGTGCCTAGAATGGGTTCTACATTGCGATGTAAAGCCTCAGAACATACTCTTAGACTCCAATTATCGGCCAAAGGTAGCAGATTTTGGCCTGTCTAAACTACTAAATAGAAGGGAGCGCGATCACTCAAACTTCTCAAAAATGAGAGGGACTAGAGGTTACATGGCTCCTGAGTGGGTTTACAATCTTCCCATCACTTCAAAAGTGGATGTCTATAGTTATGGGATCGTTGTGTTGGAAATGGTTACTGGAATGAGCCCCGCACCTGCGCATGGCTCTAACAGTACTGCAGGAGGGGCAAGAGAGCACAGGAGGTTAGTCACGTTAATGAGGGAGAAGATCAACAACATCGGAAGCGTGGCAAGGAAGACATGGATGGATGAAATTATAGATACCGGGATGGCTGGGAATTATGACGTGGCTAAGATGGAAGTTCTGGTGAGAGTGGGTTTGCAATGTGTGGCAGAAAACAAGGATGACAGACCCACCATGAGCCAGGTCGTGGAGATGCTTCTCGTGGATGAGGTTAATTGATTAAGAATATTGTCGATCGGAATAATATTATTGGAACTCTTACAATAACCTTCTTAATTTCGGTCTTGTCTTTTTTTGGTTTTGGCACCTGATGTTCTAGCTAGACCGTAATAATGGGATTAATATTAGTGTTCATCTACCTTATAATGATCTTGAAATTATGTTTTTCGCCGACGTTATTGGTTAATTTCTACCTTGCAATCTACTGTTTGGCCATAATATACATCTCATAACACTTTGTGGTGATGGTGTACGTAGCAACAAAGCTCTTCGTGCTCAAATATTGGAGAAGATATATTAAAAATTTGGGACAAATATAAAGTTAGTCATCGCGGTTTGCTCGAAAATTAAATAATTCCCTAAATTTTAAAACTCATTAAATTAAAGTTGGTCCTTGTAAGCTAAACCATTTTATTTTCGTGTCATTCCACTCCATATATATATATAATCCACTAATCCAATGCGAATATACTCTACCATTGTAGAAATAGCCCAGCAACGTCGTGGATCAGCATATAAGACATACAAACATAAAACCAAGGAATCGCAGTCAAACTCTACTCAATTCCATTTCTTCTTTCTAGCTAACGATGTTGCCTCCGGCAAAAAGCCTCACCAATAAGATGATCCATAGCAGCTAATAGTTCCGCGTATACCATAAAGTGGAAACTATGAGTCTCTTATCAAGATTACTATGTAAGATCTATTTGATCGGACTATTACATCTGAGTTCAATTTCAGCCAACCAAGCTGTGGAGGAGCCCACCTAAGTCTTGCTCCTCTTCCCAAATCTGCCCAGGCAGAAGCGTGTTCCAATACCTTATTCTGATAGCCAAATTCATCGCACCAGTATCCACCGAGATTGCTTGATGGATCAGTTTGTTCCGAGTATGCCATAACACATCTATCACAATTGCCGCATTCAGCGCAAATAGCGGTAGCCAGTAGGTCCCTTCTGATAGTCCCGTTTGCCAATATTGAGGATATGATCTGCATTCAGGATGGTTCCTACTAAATCCGCTAGCGTATTCAAAGGGATCGAGAGACTCCATCTGAATGGCCCACATAGATTATTCATGCAAAAGCATAAAACAGTTGCTGAAATTGTTGGTTATCGAATTTGATTCAACGATAATACACGAGTTGGAAGGTTTATACATGTACGTACTTGTTTAGTCCCATAATTCCATGGAGGGTGTAAAATCGTAAATATTACTTCACAAGCCATGAAGAAAATTATGTTATTGTTAATCTACATAAATGTTATTGTTTAGGGATTCCACTGTGTGAAATCATTTCATGGAAGGAAGTATACTGTGGCTTTTATTCCCCACTTTCTTTTTGTTTTCCCACTGATTTTTTTTTATTTCTTATTTTTTTAGTAAGCGCACTTCCAGACAAAACACCAGAAGTGTCAGAATTAACTACAAAGTCAGGACCAGAATTTAAACAAATACAGCCAAAAAGACCAGAAACAGCATCCCATTTTGCCAACTTGGGAGCCATCCTATTCCGGCGCCGAGGAATCCAAACTAGAGAATGATCCGCATGGGAGAGGAAGAATTACCTGATATCAGCAACCCAATCATCCGCCGCCAACCAATACGAGCAGATTGGGCAAAAATATCTCGAACCAGAACAAGACAGTCACTCTCAAAAAGAACTCGGGGCAAGGAGAGGCGGGAGAAAGACGAACAGCAGCAACCAGCGCAGCAGATTCGCCAAGGAGGAGATCTTGGAGAGGGGTAAGCTCCGTGTACGCAATACAGAGGGAGCCCTCATGGTCGCAGATCACAATCGCCAAGACTGAATGAGAAGACCTCACGGCAACATCACGTTGCATTTGAAGAACCCCAAAGGGGGGGAGCCAAACTGAATCAGAAAGCAAAACGTCGGCGAACAGTAGCGCGTAGAACATTCGGATCAGGGACAACATTGTTATGCACCACGTCATTGCGCAAGTGCCAAATAGAGTCCAACAGCAAATCAGTACTCAGAATAGATCTCCCCCACTGATATTCACTGCAACGCGTGAAGACCGATAAGTAAATGTACGAAGTGTCTAACGTCCAATAATATCCAGTGCCTACTGGCCTGATCCATGGTTTGATGACCCTGGACAAGCAGGCTGCAGGAAGGTCCAGATACAAAGTTAATAGAGCTGCAGTGCTAAATGCACGGGGTATTTCTAGTCATCTGACCATTTTGAATTTTGAGCAGCAGATTTTGGTGTGCTAACTCATAGAAGATTGACGATTGATCAATGATGGCAACCTCCGGCTATAGAGATCGGGGATACCGTGCGGAGCGAAAACACAGGCTTTCTCTCTCTCTCCTCTTCTCTCTCCCTGAAGACTTCATGTACCGTTTGACCCAGAAAATCATTCAATAAAAGGTCGAAAGCAAGTTTATCATAGAGGTGTAATAATAATCACCCATTAGAAGAATCGAATACCAGTAACTCTCTCTTTCCTTTCCTTCTCCTATTGGAGAAGAACAGGTTGTATATTCAATTCTGCATCGAACATTACATCGAATCATCAACACGGCAGGACGTTTGACTTTGTAATCAAACATTTTACCAATAGCTTCAAAAGATTCCTAAGCACCATTCCATACCGTTAGCATTAGAGATAATTGGTAACTCCCCAGTATTGGAGTAGATAGAACGTAACGTGCAGCACCAAATGTCCCACAAGGTAAGGCCATTTTCAGCGTAAATATATACTATTGACTTATCTCTATCTAGACTCGACCCGATCGTCAAGTTTAAATAGATTTCAATTAAGGAGGTCGAGACTCCAGAGTCCATGTTTTCGTGGCCATGGCGCTGGAAGTTGATGCTGAATTCAATCTGTTGTGAGTCCTGGTCACATTTCAGTTCTCCAGTCATGGAGTGTGGAACCCACCCTCCTGCAGGAGGGATGCCTATTAGATCGTTTACATGAAGAGGGTCGTTTTCCAATGATACTACTGTGTTGTCGCCCAACCTAACAACCATTTTGAATCTTCTGGGGCATGCCTAGCAGCAATCTCTAGAACCAGAACATAGCCCTTCTCTACTTCATGTCACAAGATGAGTCGCATATTTCACTCTGCTATATCTTTTTGGCTCGTAGAACCTTTTTATACCCGTCAAAAAACAGAGAGAACTCCGAATCCAGCTGCAGCCTCGTAATGCTCACTAGAGGCCTTTTGCAGCTGATATTACTATGATTCGCCGCTGATTCTTTGGCAGTTTCGAGG
>CM025849.1:29924326-30109386 GCA_003952965.2 Morella rubra | reverse complement strand
GAAAAAATCACACCTATGGGCCTTCCATATTGGTATGTGGAATCTATTTTATTATGGGTTGGATGAAACTAAAATAGGGGATTACGTTTATTGAATTTTATAATTTGTCCTATGTATTTCTTTAGAAGATAAATGAGTATGTATGAGTAATGGGGTGTTGACTAAAATAGCAATGCCGACCCATTACAAAATACATGTCATTTAGACGATGGTTGCACTTAACCAAATAAACACGTCCACTAAAATAGTGAAGATTGTGTTTATTTGGTGGTCAAAAGAAAATCAAGAGTCACGAATATTTACATACACATAGTATGAGACATGAGATGGATTCGTGACAGATAGTTTCTATCTACTTTCACAAGATGTGCCCATGGTTACTAAAATAGGACCATGTGCATATGAGGTAAAAGCTCTTGATACCTACTAGTGACATAAAATATAAATGTTATATTCAGGTATTTTATTTGATTGATGTGTCATAGTGGGAGGTACCAATTAGTTATTTTAAAACCCACAACTAGTGTATTTATTTATATATGTGAATTAATTACTATATACCCTGTGATGATTATGGACTAACCAAGTTTTATATTGAAAAAGGAATCTTACTGAAGGTATGCTTATCATTAAAGTCAAATTTAATATATTGTCCATTAAATTGTTGGTATGTCTATTTAGGCATATATCTCACTTTTACAATAAGTTGCATGAGTTTAAAGAAACCCAGACATTAAGTGGAAGGGGAAATTGTGCAGACTATGAAGATAATTGCAAGTGTTGCAGCGACTTCCTTATAAAGTTATTTATTTAAGTTTACAAAAGGAATAAAACTTTGTTTTTGATTGATTCAAGTATTATTGATAGTCGTATTATTTTTGAAAAGTTGTGAATTCTTGAATAATATTGAGAAAGATACTGATACCAGTTATGCAACTCTAAAAAGAGAGGGATGTGAATCCCACTTGTATGTAGCATATGACACTTAGTCATGGTAATCTGGATATGATTCAATGATGACTGATGAGAAATCCTTTTAAAGTAAAAGGAATTAAGCTACAAGATTGTTAAAGTTGGTGCGTACTGATGTATGTGGTGATTTTAACCACATAAACCAGAGGATGGTTTTTCCTGTTTCATCATTTTGTGATATGGTCATTCCAGTTGCGGTTAACTGTGAAAATTATGAGTTTGAGCTTTTTGAAAAGTTCAAGAAAGTACAGTAAAGTGAAAAAGCTAACAATAAGTGAGGATCAAGATACTCAAATAATTATAAGTTTTGAACTTATCTTGGAAATGAAAGCATCATATCTCAAATAATTCCCTTTATTACATCATGGCACAATGATGTAAAAGAAATGTGAAACTGAACTTTATACGATATTGTTCAGTGGGAGATAAGCATAGAATTATTACCTGTATACTTTTGGGGATTTACCCAAAAAGGTTCTCTAGGTATTATTTGATAAGCCCAAGTGAAGCACGAGGAGCACATGCGAGTGGAGCACGAGGAGCGCATGCAAAAGAAGCGAGTGCGCATCCGAAAGGAGCAAGAGCGCTTACGAGCAGAAATATCAAAAGAGCTAGAGAAGAAAATGTCCTCTGTAATGGAGAAAAAATGAGCGACATGTCAAAGCGACTATTCAGCCAGTTTGGGGGTTCAAAAAGGTAGATGCATGTATATTGTAATAACTTTTTAATTATGTATTATTACGATATTATTTTCGATTTAATTATGGATCACTATTTGTTATTATTGATGTTTATTAATGTGAGTATTGTATTTTATTATAAAATGTACGTGTTATATAATATTTTCTATTATTATTGTTTTTTTTAAAAAACCGATTTTGTTACCACCGTTCGATCGGCATATTCAGTGATCGATCGGTTGTTGTTCAACCGATCGATCGTCCAATACAACTGTTCGATCGCAATATTAAAAAGACAAAATTACTGATCGATCAGTAAAATAAATGATCGATCATCTATGTGCAAGCGATCAGTCGGTACTATAAGCGACCGATCGGTGTAGAAATAGACGATCGATTCCAACTCAAACGATCGATCGTCAATATCACCGATCGATCATTATAATCAACGTTCCATCGCTGAATTAAATGACCGATCGATAAGGCATAACAATCGATCGATATACTTAAGTGATCGATCGCTTATAAAAAATGTCCAATCGTCGTTGCTGAAACGATCGATCGTCTATTTCTTACCGTGCGATCGTTTAAATGTGTCGATCAATCACCAATACGTAACGGATCAATCGACAATACGTACGTTCGATCATCTCAGATATGTATAGATCGATCAATCATTGCAAACAAATACCAATCGATCCACAAATCGTTTTCACCGACCGATCGTCACAATTACCGATCATCATTAATTTAGTGACGAAAATTTTCCGTCACTAAAAACTTTTTGTGACGAAATTCGAGTTTCGTCATTTTCGTGACGCTCATATGCTGACAAACCTTGTGACAAAAAAAATTTCGTCACTAATTCCTTTAGTGACGAAATGTTGTCTTATAGTGACAATACATTTTTGGTCACTAAAAGTCTTTTTTTTTTTTTTGTATTGGAGGGTTATTACCCTTTAGGCATAATTTCATCTCTCCATGTAGAGAGGGATAAGGCTAGATATTAATCAAGTAGTCAATTTTATGCGTAGATATAGATTTCACAAAGGGTCTAAATGTTGGACAGTGGTCAAGCATATTCTCAAGCACTTGAGAAGAACTAAGCGCTAATCTTGGTGTTAGAGTTGAGTATTTGCAGACTGTTCAGGGATGCATAAATTTAGGTATTATTGATAGTTGATCAATATTGAATTTATGTATGTGCATTGGGTAAAGTTAAATGAGTTGGAGAAGTTATACAGCTGATGACTCCACCACTAAAGGCTAAATATATAGAAAGGATGTACGTGGGTATGAGATACCTATATGAATGGTTTTTAGTGCAACTAGGAGATTGTAAGAATTATACCCCAAAAATAATTTATCTAAATAATTAATTATTTAGATGTCACGTGTTTGTATTTATTTATTAGGTATTATAATGTGACATAAGATGTTACATAGATATTGTTAAGAGCCATTGCAGAAAAATCATGCCAAAGCTAATATTTTAGACCAAGGTACATATTTATGTACAATAGGTCTACATTCGTTGTGTCTCTATTAAATAGAATGATGGACTTTGTCATTGAGGTGGTGACTTAAGCAAACGAGTGGGTGCAATGTAAGAGTACATGCACTGAACGGGATCAAATATGAATACCTTCTAGAAATGATCACTGATGTTGAGAAGGTATTCAACACAATTAGTTTATTGTATCCTTAGACCTGAGAGGTTTATGGATCTATTTGTTGTGTACTTGTGCTTTGACCGAGTCATTTGGTGATGATCTTTCTAGGTCAAATATTCCAGATAAGTTGGGTCTTGTACATAATAAATGAGTTTGTATAAATGCTCAATAAGGAATCCACCAGTCTCTTGTGAGGCAGTATATTCATATATCTGTATAGGTTGGACTAGAAAAGAAACTATTGGCCAATGGAATTTTGTGAAAATATTTTTTGAAAATTAATATATATATTATTTATTTAAAATTGTTTTGGAAACAATTTAAAAGTCCAACAAGTTACAGATTGTGAATTAAGAATTATATGAGTTAGGGACTTAATCGGTGATATGATTCTGGTCCTATTGCTCATGTGGAATATAGTATGGTGGAAGGATAAATAAACAAATAATTGTTAGCAAAAGGATTTCACAAATCAATCTCAAATTCTCGGGGTAATTGTAATATGTTAATGGACATGATTACAATTAGTAGAAGCCTAAATTTAGAATAAAAGAATATAAGGGAGTTAATAGAAAAATAATTTTTCATGTGATCCTACGACCGAATCTGAGATCCCTAACGATCCCACACATTATCATAGCTAGAGTTTTATTAAAATGATAGCTATGAGATATTCCATCGTAAATTTTTGGGTTGCCATTAAGACCTTAGAGAAACTCTGTGACAGCTGTGTGCATGGAAAGGAAGGAGGCAGAACATTTGGACTACTATAAGATATGAAATCAAAAGACTCAAGGTGTAAGTAACATCAACAAGGATAGCTAAGGTTTTATTTGAAAGAAAAGCTATAAGATAGTCTATGATACCGGGATTAATCGGGGAAAGCGTGGAACACCTCGAGATGGTTGGAATGAGAGAAATGGACACCTCGAAAATAGTAATGAGGACCTTGGAAAATGATAACCAAGGATAGATAGATACGTCGGAATAGTAATGAGGACCTCGGGATAATATATAGGTATCTCGGGATGTTTGTGGGAACGTCAGGAAACACTCTGGAACACACTAACTCACACACTCGGATAGATAAGCTCACCACCCAAGTAGAACACAAAGGGATACAGAAATCACCACCCAATGTAATCCAACACGGGATACAGAGCAAGAAACTCGCCACCTATCGGAATCCACCGAAGGATAAGAGTTTGTAGAAGAAATCCTTCTTCAAAGTAGCCTAAGGCTCAAGTTGTATAAACACTCAAAAAATCTTTGTTCTTTTTCCACTACTAGAGAAGGGTTTAAATAGCAAAGCTTGGAACAACCCTCAAGCATGAGTAAATGAAAAATACATCTTCCAAAATATTAATTGAGACATAAAAGACTCTTAGGGAAATGAAAAGACATTTGAAAATCCAAAAGAACAAGCTAAAAATAGCAAACTCGTCCAAAATTCGCTAGACCTCGAATTAGCTGCCAGCCTGACCTCCTTGAGTAATTCAACCATAACTTCTTCTAGAAAACTCCAAATTGTACGCCGTTTGATGCGTTGGAAACTAGACTCGTAGAGCTTTCCAACAAGCCATAGCTCGAACAGAAAACCTTCGTGAATCATTCCAGAATTTAATTTCAATCTCGACCTTTGTGCTAACCACACCTGTGTCATGCTCCCTTGGTTGGAAAAGACTCGACCTCGAGGCTAACTCTTCATCTTCTTCTTCATGATATGGGGACAGGTCAGAAACATTAAAGGTTGCTGAAACTCCATATTCCCCTGGAAGTTCAATTTTATACGCATTATCACCAATGTGTTGAAGCACATTGAATGGACCATCGGCTCTAGGTCTAAGCTTAGCATGTCTTCCTCCCGGAAAACGTTCTTTCCTTAGATGAATCCACACCAAATCACCTTCTTTGAAAATTGCTTGCTTTCGGTGCTTGTTGGCTTGCTTCTTGTACTTCTCAGTTTGCTTGAGAATCCGTCTCGAACTTGTTCATGCAACTTCTTAATGTTCTTCACTCTCTCCTCGGCATCACCACTGAATTGATGAGTAGTAGGAAGTGGAGCCAAGTCCAAAGGACTAATAGGATTCTGACCATAGACAATCTCAAATGGACTACAACCCGTAGTTTGACTAGTGGACCGATTATAAGCAAACTCGGCTTGTGCAAGAATTAAATCCCATTGACGAATATTCTTACTAACAAAGCTCCGCAATAAATTTCCCAAGCTTCGATTGACAACTTCAGTTTGTCCATCGGTTTGAGGATGACAAGTTGAACTAAATTGCAGGTTAGTTCCAAGCTTCCTCCAAGAGTACGCCAAAAATGACTCATGAACTTTGTATCTCGATCCGATGTGATAGTCTTTGGAATTCCATGCAGCTTAACAACTTCTCGAAAATAGAGATCCGCCACATGAGAAGCATCAAGAGTCTTGCTACAAGGAACAAAATGCGCCATCTTTGAATAGCGATCAACAACCACCATAACTGAATCTTTGTTCCTTTGAGTCTTTGGCAAACCCACAACAAAATCCATACTTACATCTTCCCAAGGTGAATTAGGAATTGGAAGTGGAGTGTATAACCCGGTATTTTGGCCATGACTCTTGGCAATGTGACAAATTCTACATCGCTCCACATGTCTCATAACATCTCGCTCCATTTTTGGCCAATAGAAATTTTCTTTGATAAGAGAAAGAGTTTTATCTCTAAAAGTGACCAGCAAGTCCACCACCATGAGCTTCAATGATAATGGCATTCCTCAAAGAGCATTGTGGAATACACAATGATTGCCTTTGAAAAGATAACCATTTTGTAATAAAAATGAGTGATAAGGACCCTTAGAACATTCTTCCCATACCTTGGTAAAGTAGGGATCCTCCTTGTAAAGCTCTTTCACCACTTCAAAGCCCAAAACATTAACTTGCATAGTAGAAAGCAAGGAATGTCGACGACTCAAAGCATCAGCCACTTGATTTTGAACACCCGCCTTATGCTTGAGAACAAAGGAAAATGATTGTAAAAACTCACTCCATTTGGCATGTCGGGAATTGAGTTTTTGTTGGCTATTCAAATACTTCAAGGCCTTGTGATCCGAGAACAAGATGAACTTCTTAGGACTCATCCTATAGGCTGCTTTGTTTGGATTGATGGAACCCGGTACAAGATCAATGCAATGTTGAATGTCTCTCATAGGAGGGAGACCAAAAGGAATTTCTTCGGGAATGACATCAAGGAACTCTTCAAGAGATTGCATAATAAGAGGTGGTTCATTCAATTCTTCATTTTCTTCCATCACCACAAGAGCACAAACTTCGTTAGAACACACCAATTCCTTCTCAACATCACATATAGAGAGTAAATTATTTCCCTCTCCTTTATAAGGTTTGGGAGATCTCTCCAAACACAAAGGACCCAAAATGATCCTTACTCCATCTTTGACAAACTCATAAGTATTCTTGAAACTGTCATGAATAGATTTCCTATCATATTGCCATGGTCTACCGAGAAGTAAATGGCAAGCATCCATAGGCACAACATCACATAATACTTCATCTTTGTAATTCTTGCCAATAGAAAATTGAACAAGAGTGCGTGGTTTACCTTCACCTCGTTTCCTTTTCGAAACCACGTAAGCTTGTAAGGTTGAGGATGAGGTTGTGTCTTAAGTTTCAGCTTCTTCACCATGTCTTCAGCCACCACATTCTCACAACTTCCACCATCAATGATAATATCACAAACTTTGCCATGGGAAGTGCATCTTGTTTGAAAGATGTTTGTCCGAGCCATTCATCACAATCTTCATAGACTGAACTCAAACTTCTTCGAACAACAAGTGATTCTCCAATGTCGGCATAAGTGACATCTTCGTCTTCCTTGTTTTCTACATCTTCCTCCATTGGTTCTTCTTCATCGCCTTCGTCCATCCATTCTTCTTCAATAAGAGTCACCACTTTGCGGTTTGGACAATCAGAGGCAATATGACCAAATCCTTGGCATTTGAAGCACTTGCGAGAATTAGGATTTTGGCGAATTGAACTTGGTCCTCCTTCATTCTTCGGAGTTGAGGAGTCGCTTTGTTTGCTGCAAACTTTGGTGTTGAAACTTTAGGGACTAAAGAGCTCCCTCGGTTGGAATGACCTTCCTTTGCTCCAAATCGTGGTCTACTTCCATGAGCCTCCTTTTGTTGCTTTTCCACCTTTATTGCTAGCTTCACAACATCATTGTAAGTCCAATACGGTTGTAATTGGACAATATTGCCAATCTCCAATCTTAGCCCACCAAGATAGCGAGCGATAGTTTGCTCTTCCGCTCCGCCACATCACACTTCATTATGAGATGATCGAACTCAATAGTATATTCTTCCACCGAAAGATCCTTTTGCTTGAAATTATGGAACTTAAGAAAAATATCTTGTCGGTAATTATCCGGCAAAAATTTTTGCTTAAGAACTTTTCTCATCTTTTCCCATGTAGCAATACGACTTCTTCCTTCTCGAGCACACTGCTTCTTTAGATTCTCCCACCATAGAGAAGCATATTTCTTCAATCTCAATGCAACAAGCTTCACCTTTCTTTCTTCCGGCACCTCCTTATAATCAAAGATCCGCTCCACCAATGTAACCAATCAAGAAACTCATCTGGCTGCATCCTTCCTTCGAACTCGGGGATATCAACTCTCACATCAAGTTGATCTCGTTGAACTTCAAGGTTTCTTCGATTACGGATGACGATGATGATGAACATGTTCTGCCGATGATGCTTCACTTCGTTCACGATAGAAAGGATTCTCATTCTCATGATGAGAAGATTCACCATCCGAATCATGATGAGAACCAAAAGGCTCATAATGCTCAAGACGTTGCTGAAGTTGTTGTAATTGTCTTCTTAGATCTGCAATTTCAACTTCATGGAGATCTCTTTCACAAGCTGGAGGAGAGTCAACATTTGGCCCACGACGACGACGACCCGCCATGACAACCAAAAGCTTTGATACCACTTGATACCGGGATTAACCGGGGAAAGCGCGGGACACCTCGGATCACCTCGGAACACCTATGGTTGGAATGAGAGAAATGGACACTCGGAGAGTAATGGGGACCTCGGGAAATGATAACCAAGGATAGATAGATACCTTAAATAGTAATGAGGACCTCGGGATAATATATGGTATCTCGGGATGTTTGTGGGAACGTCAGGAAACACTCAGGAATACACTAACTCACACACTCGGATAGATAAGCTCACCACCCAAGTAGAACACAAAGGGATACAGAAATCACCACCCAATGTAATCCAACACGGGATACAGAGCAAGAACTCGCCACCTATCGGAATCCACCGAAGGATAAGAGTTAGAAGAAATCCTTCTTCAAAGTAGCCTAAGGCTCAAGTTGTATAAACACTCAAAATCTGTATTTTTCCATTACAAGAGAAGGGTTTAAATAAAAGCTTGGAACAACCCTCCAAGCATGAGTAAATGAAAATTACATCTTCCAAAATATTAATTGAGACATAAAAGACTCTTAGGGAAATGAAAAGACATGTTGAAAATCCAAAAGAACAAGCTAAAAATAGCAAACTCGTCCAAAATTCGCTGGACCTCGGAATTAGCTGCCAGCCTGACCTCCTTGGAGTAATTTACCATAACTTCGTCTAGAAAACTCCAAATTGTACGCCGTTTGATGCGTTGAAATTAGACTCGTAGAGCTTTCCAACAAGCCATAAGCTTGAATAGAAAATCCTTCGTGAATCATTCCAGAATTTAATTTCAATCTCGACCTTTTGTGCTGACCTCACCTGTGTCAGTCTATTGTAAGTTTTTGGGTTGGCCATTAAGAACTTAGAGAAACCCTGTGACAGTTGTGATCATCCAAAAGAAGGAGACAAAACATTTGGGCTGCTATAAGATGTGAAATCAAAAGACTCAAGGGGTAAGATCAACAAGACCTGAAGATAATTGAAAATTGAAAAATCAATGGCAGAGAAGATCAAGATTATTTATCAAGATCAAGTAAGTTAATTTCTGCAGACAAACTTTAATATATTCTATTGTACAAAGGTTAGTTTCCAAGTTGTATTGATATTGCCCTTTCTGGGCTGAGTGTGCCTCAATGGCTTATCTGTTTTCACCCATCCATGTCTGGTGTTGCCTCCAATTGTTTCGGCTTTGCCAAATAAATTAGTCAACCGTCTGCCATTTAGACACTGCCTAGGGTTCTTTGAACATTTCACCTTGATACTTGACTTGGTAAAAGAAAGGGTGTAACTAAACTCTTAATTTATTTGCTGTGGTATCTAAGTCGTTTACCATCCCCCCAAAAAAAAACATTCTGACTAGTGTCCAGAGACCGACACTTCGAAGCTTTGAAATTTTCACTCCATGTTCTTGATCGATGTCATTGTGACATTTCATCGACACTTGACTAGACGTGACTTAAACTTAGGAGGAGATGGGATCGAGATCCCTGCCTATTGTTACTTTGTCTGGTTATGGAAATGGTTGTCTTAAAGACGATTGGTGCGTTAGTCAAGCAAAAGAACTGCTTGAAATCATCCAATGCAGCAGTTAGATATAATAACGGAGAGACACTCAAGGTAAAATGGCCAAACTGAGATAACTGCGATGCTTTCCACTCGATCGTTATTTGGTAGGCAAGCGTAGGCGTAAAGCAGCTCGAGGGATAAGGTCAGCCATCGCAATGTGCTTTAGCAAGGAAGAGACTCAGACACCCATACCAATATGGAAAACAGATCCATACAATCAAAAAGAAGCCCACAGCACGACCATATGGAACATAAAAAAATAAAATAAGCACCCAAGAGGTGAGTCACACAGGGACCTATCGCCTCGGTAACACTGCTGATAAGCTTTTTCCTTGCCTATCAGTATCTTTAAACAATAAAAATTTTTGGTCCAGTAGGGTACAATCCGGGCTTGTTATCATATACTGTACTGCAAGCCCGCCCAAAAAGCTTGAGGAATTTCACATCACATGTTCTCTTAACTGGTATGAGCTCGCGAGACAGATATTGTAAGAGAATCTTCGAGTTTAGACTCTAATTGAGCCATCTGCTGTAGAACTAGGTCTTTCTGCAAGAGTTACTTCTTTGCCACCCTCATCCATGTGAAAGACTTGAGCAAAACTCTTAGACATCTGCTTGATGAAATCACCAGGCAGCGTTACAGTATTTCTGTGTCCATGCTCTCCGGCCACTCCTACAGCCATCACGCTGGCTTGTTGCCTCGCCTTCCTTTCTTCCATGGCTTTTTGCCCCTCTTCGTAGAAATCAAAATCATCTAGAATGGACATATACGTTTCATGGTTCTTGAAAATGTTCAGCATCTCAATACCCTGCTCCAATTTCACCTGCAATATTTCATTTCAGGTGAATAAACAGTGGCTTTAAGTTACTAATATGGAAAGGAATAAAGAAAAAAGCTGATACACAAGAAAATTGTAAATCTACATTAAAGTACATCAAAAGAGTTGTGTGTACACCATTAAAACGGAACTCAACCCAAATAAAGAAGATAAGATTAGGGCCAAAAAAAAAAAGGATAAGATTAGGACTTGGGTTTCATCCGCAATCAAAGACAAAGATTAGGCTTCCTGAAGGAAAGACAATCAAGGCTAGATTGCAATGTCTCTTCCTCATCTTTTTTGGGAAAAGATCTAGGTTTCATGAGAATCATTGCAGTTTTAGCAATTCCACTGGCATTGCAGGTGAAACCCGATATTTCTTCCAGAGAGGATAGCCACTTCTGGTTCCAAAGACAACAGCTAACAGGATAGGATTGTTGCGGGGCGGAAGATAAAATTTGGTAACAGTAGAACATTTTTGTGTCTATGATTGATCAGTTGGTTATACATCTACTTAACGGATAGTGAACCCACAACCACACCCTTCACCTGCTATCATGTGCGTAGTGGGGACAGGCGAAGCGGTTGAGGTAGCATTGAGCTAGAGCTCATTGGCACATTTCAGAACCAGTCAAGGAAATAAAGAATAATGGCAATCATACCGTCCACCTGCTGCCAGTAGCAATAATATCAAAACGTACGATGGAACTAAAGAATGGGTTTCTAAATTAGCAAGTGTCATCCGAGTTCTGCAGAATTCCTACCTCCTGGGTGTCTCGACTTTTAGTTATAGCCTTGTTGTCATTATTTTCAAGCACAGTGTGCCGGAACTGACTATATGCGACATCTTTGATCATATGCCACTTGACAGAGCGAACGGATTCCCTCCGAAGGGGGGAATTCCAAAGCTTTCCAAAGGGAGGGTCCAGATTGAGAAATTGCAATCTAACGGTTACTATGCGTCTACCTCATTTAATGAGTTAAAAAGCTAATATGGCTTGACAGCTTGGCTTGGCGGCACCATTTTTCCAAAAAGATGTTTACGCGTGAGAGCCCAATTTCCTTACCATCGGAATATCGCCGAAATTCTACATAAATGGTAATTCTTCCACTGTGCTTTCTCTTCATATCCTGTAAACGATAATTCCATGGGTCCAGTAGAGGCAAATTTTGAACTGATGAGTGGCTTTTGTCCTGTGAGCTCTGGGCTCAAGTATGGCAACAACTACTCCAAGCCAAGGTTCTTACCTGTTTTCATTTTTTGTGTTTACAAGTTCGATAAACATCAACGCACAGACAAAAAAGAAATTGGAATTTCAGCTGGAAAACCAACAAAAGAGATTCTAGAAGCAAAATCGAAAACACATCCAAAGACTACTTGCTTGAAGGAAAAAGGAGTTGCAACAATTACTACGCACTTTGAAACTTGTAGCTGACATTGTTGCAATTGAAGTAGAACCTGGAATTTCTGGAACTCCAAAGCTCATGATTCAATTTCCCCTGCCACTCTGATCCTCCAAATTCAATAAATGACAGTGAGCAACAGAGCAAACACCAAAAAAAGAATCCAAAACAAACCTAAAAAAACAACTCCATAAATTAATCTCTTAAGATGTGAAAATCCTAACCGAGGCACGAAATGTCGAAGTTCCAACCATATCATCCTTGCTAACCTCCGCCGCACCTTCCGCTCTTGATCAACGAGGAACAGAAGCAAACCATTGTGTTTTGGGCTTCTGTGAGAAAAAAAATTTGGGAGTAGGGAATTCCAACAAGGAGAGGAGGAGAGAGAGCGAGGTCCATAGTAAAATTTCTTTTGGGAAGAAGCTGAAATAACGACGGCAAGGAAATTGGGCTCTCATGTGTAAAATACTTTTCAGGGAGATGGGATCTACCAAGCCAAGCTGCCAAGCCATATTAGCTATTTTACTTATTAAATGAGGCGGACGCATAGCAACCGTTCGATTGCAATTTCTCAATCTGGACCCTCCCTTTGGAAAACTTCGGAATTCCTTCCTTCGAAGGGAATTCGTTCCCTTTGACAGGTGTAGCACCCGTATTTTCTTCTTTTTAATAAAATATTATTTTAATTTAATTTCAAATTTTTAATTATTTGAAAAAGTTATCTTGTTTTAAAAGTGTTTAAAGTTTAAAATGTTGATTTGATTTGAAAATGTTATCTTTTTAAAAATGTTTGGAATTTGAAGAAGCGATGTTTTATCCTTATCTCTCTAGATTTTAAAGTTTTGAATTTGAATACTTCTAAAATATGTTTGAATTTTAAAATGGATAGCAATCCAATCTTATCATCTTTTCAAATTTAGAGTCCTTCTTTAAAGTTGCAATTAGTCTTTTATAAATACTTTGTTAGTCTCTGCGATGTGCATTGATTGGGAGAATGAGAAATGAATCGTCTTTTTGAAGGTTCTAGTCTAGTTTCTTGAGGTCTTGGAGGTTAATTGATAAAGGGTTCAAGTGTTATGAAAGGCGAGTTAAGTGGGGCCATTATGCTAGATTTTTCTAGAAGACCGAGGTGATATTTAAGAAATTGCATGTTTTAATGAAAACCCTCGGAGTTTTATATCCATTACTTTATGATAAAATTGTCAAAAATTATAGCAAGAAATGTGTAAACATAAGCCTTTTTTTAGGTCCAATGATATTACATGATGTTTTCAATGTTTGAATCAAAGCTTGTTGATATTTATTATTTATTTAAGATTTGTGCATTATGTTGTATGAAAAGAAGAGAAAGATGTGAAGTTCAAAGTGATGTTAATAGTATGATATGTTATGTGTTTTCAAACCCTAAGGCCTGGAGTTCAAAGTTACAGCAATTGGTACAATGATTGCACAAGGAGTCTACGAATTGCACAACCCTGTCACGGGGGTAAACGTGACCCACAATTATTGCGAAGGGATATTGTATAATATTATTATGAAAGATAAAAGTTGTTTTTACAGTTATAATTATATGGATTGAGATCTACAGTTTTCTATTGATTTTTACTTCTTAAATGTGGCTTCTGAAGTGTGCCATAGCATAATGATTTTGTTTATTGAGTTGTCGAACTCACCCATTCTCTGTTCTCACTTTTTAGATGATATTTAGGAGCATAACGAGAGTTGTGTTAGATGGCACCTGGGTGGGTAGGTGAGAGAAGGCTTAGAATTTCAGTTAGACAAAATGTTTTGTTTGTAATTTTTCAGTTTTTAAAGAGTTTTAAATGAAGTGTTTTTATTAAATTGTTTTTAAGTTTTAAACGTGAATTGGTTATCAAGATTGTTTATTTTGTGATAATTGATTTCTACTCTTAATTTTCTCCCTTTTTCACTAGTTTTATGCATAGTTTTATGCATAGAAGTAACCCTAACTGCCAGGTTCGGAGCGTTACAACAGGAAACTGCCCACTCCATTTATCTTGTTGCCAGTAATCTACACTCTTATCAAAATCGACAGATCCAACCATTTCAGCCACCCCACAGAACTGAGCACTGGCATTCACCTGCAAATAATGACAACATATTTTAACTGGTGCAATAATTTTTGAGAGGCGCGGCAAAAGAAAAAAATCAGGAACCAAAGCAAAGAAATAAAAAAATTATAATGTCGGAAACAACAGCAATCATACAGCGGGACAAACAAAATTTTCTTCAAGGGCCAGAACATAATATTGGCGTAAGCTATATTGAATCTTGCCAGAACAACATACACAAATCAAGAAAGTAAAAGTACTCTCCAAAAGAGGACAGTGAATACAACAAAAACTATAGTCAAGAAGTCTCCTCTGGCACCACCAGTAGCATACAGCTTGAAATTCCTATTACTCCCTTCACAACCTCAGCGTAGATGGTCAAATAAACCACATCTACAAAAAGAATAACATAGACAATGGGACCCATTGTAATATTCCAAAAGAAAAAAAAAGAAAAAAAAAAGTGAAATAGTGCGTAAGGGATAAGCTGTGGCTTATCCCTTCGGCATGAGCTTCACAAAAGCAGCAATTTCTTCAGTTTGGGTCCTTTTGGAAGGGTTGAAACCCTTGACTTCCAAATCTCAATCTTGCCTTCCCAAATCCAAATATTCGCACCCATCTTGCCTAAAATCTCGCCATATTCAAACCCTTGCTGTAATTGAAAGATGTATGTCCGCCATTCTTCAAAAATCGCTGCTCAGAGATGTGTTTTCTCTCTCTACCTCCCTTTTTCGAAGCTCTCTCTCTCTAGCTTTTGGAGACGCAATTCGTAGGGGCTAGGTAATTTTAGGACCTAGGTTTGACGCAATCTTTGGTTGGGACAAAATTTCTTTGGATTGATTTTGGATTATGTCATTTTGTAGATAACATTGAAGAACCAATCTTCAAAGGCTAGGCAATTCTTCTGTGTTTTGGTCGACACATTTGGTGAGTTTTTTCTCTTCTTCAAGTCTCTATCTATGATGAAATTTGGATTCGGGATTTCGAGATTTTCATATTATTTATTTTGGGTTGTTGTACGGTGATATAATAAGTGGGATTTGGGGAGTTTTCGTGTCTGATAGAGGTGCGTGTTGCTAAAATTTTACCATTTAGTTTATAATGGAGATATGTGTGGATTAAGGTGCAAAGATGGTGTATTAAGGGCTATTCAGATTTTATAATGTAGATTATGTGATGCTTTCTAGGGCTAAGAGCATTCCTAAGGAGATGCTTTAGCTAACGTAGTAGTTTAATTATTTTAGAGTTGTATAGAATGATTCGAACTCCATGTTGGTATTGATGAATGATATTTAAATTTATTTAGGTTCTGATTGATTATTCAACAATCTTTTGAGGAACTTTAAGCTCCGGGTTAAGCATTTGAGGTAATTTGTCTTTCAATGGGATTTTATGAAATTATTATGTTATTGAAAATAAGTGCACAATTGTTAACTATTTTTTTTACAAATCGAAACCGGTTTGGATGAGTTATTGTGAATTCTTTGAATTTGAAAATGTTGGATTTTAAACATGCACCATATTTTAAATAATTTTGATACGTTAGGGGAACTGAACGAATTTTGGTAAGAATGAGATTTCATGAACTCATTTGAAATGGTTGGCCAATTCTGTGAAATTTTTGTTGTCAAGCTATCCTCGTGCTTGTGACTGTTGAGGTCTTTGTGACTATTGGGGTCTTTGTGACCATTGAGGTCTTTGGGACCATTGATAATTTCACTATGTTGCTTGGCTTGGAATATTTTGTTATAAAAATTGTTTTCAGTTTGGTATTGCTCACTACATTTTCTTAATCTTGATTATGTTTATAAAACTGTCATTTTCCCTACCCGATTGATTTCTACTTACTAAGTTAGTTATAACTTACCACTTACTTCCTATCTTTCAGATTTAGCTGTCAGTGGCAGTGAGTAGTAGGAGATCTCGAGTGGTAGTTTTTGAGAAGGTAGCAAGTTGCAGGGGTATCAAATAAAGAGTCCTCTAGAGACTTTGGTAGTGATTGTGTTAATTTAGAGATGCTAGTAAATTTATTTCATTTGGAAAAACTGTTTATGTGGATCCATAGTTAATTATGAGATTTGAGAATTTTGGAGTGATGCTTTGATTAAAATTTTTGGTATCATAGTTCTTCTTATGAGGTTGGATTCTGAGTTTGGATTATTATATTTAAGAGTTGGAATAGATGTTTCTTTTGTGTTTTCTTGGTTTGGAAAATTGCTTGTAATCGGTTTCGGTAACAGTCGAGTAAATGTTTGTTTTCTGTATCTTCGGGAACATTACCAAGGGAAGTTCCACGTGCTTTAGATAACCAATTGACAATAAGATCAAGTATTGATTTGTGGTCAATCGTCTTTGACTTTGTGGAATTGAACAAACAGTCCAATACGCACCATGGAAGCTGATTCTCAAGTAGAAGCAAGTCGACTCCTATTTGCCGAGGCATCCATGACATGTTGAACACGGGATCTTCCTTATCTGGTACAGCTCCCATTTTCAAATACATGCGGAGGAATTCAATGATGAAACAACCATCAACCACCATCATCGCTATGAATTCCTCTTTGCTGAGATGAATTTCTTCTGCTTAACTTTCACGACAATGTTGCTCCATGCTTCCGATTTCTTGTACAAAGCATTCCAAAGTTGTTCTCTCAGTTGATGCTCGACTTAGGAGACCATGCAAATACCACAACTTAGTTTTCTCCATTGCTTCTAGCTTCTTATTTCCATGGTGATGAAATGGGCCAATCGAAACTACTTCTAGAACAAAAAACCTTTTCCATATGCTTCCGTAATTTATTTAGGACTCTAAATTTGGAGCATTGAGATGATGCTGGAGGTTTACGGAAAAGCTTTCTCTGAATCCCAAATGCAATTACTTTCACATCTCCAATCTAAATAGTGAAAGTTTGCTAGCGGAAAATTAATTACCAATTCTCTTTTTAGATCCGGAAATTCTTTGATAATCTTCAGGTTCTTATTGATCTCACAATCCCGAGATTTCACAATAGCAGCCCAAGCGTTCTGCCTCCTTCCTCTCCACGCTCACAACTATCTTAGAGTTTTCTCTGAGTTCTGACAGCCAACTCTTAGACTAACAATTAGTCAATTCAATTAGGGTAGACTATCTCATAGCTATCCTTATATATGAAAACCTTAGCTGTGATATGCGTGGGATCGTTAGGGATCTCAGATCTCGGCTGTAGGATCACTTGAAAAAATTTCTGCTTTCGATTTATATAATCGTTGGCATGACTTTTATACAATGTCACTTAATAACAACTGTGTAACATCTTATGTTACAACATATTACCCAATATAATAAATATAAACATTCATATAGATATCTCATACTCACATACATCCTTTCTATGTATTATGCCTTATAGTGATGGAGTTGTCAGTTCTAAACTGCTTACAGCTCCTCCAACTTTTGTACCTGTATAAATTCAATATTGAACAACTATTAATAATACCCGAATTTATGCATCTCTGAACAGTCTGCAAATACTCAACTCTAACCACCAAGATCAGCGCTTAGTTCTTCTCAAAAACTTGAGAATAAGGTTAACCATTGTCCAGCATTCAAGGCCTTTGTTAAATCAATATCTACTAATAAAACTGACTACTTGATTAATATTGGCCTTATCCCTCTCTACTTGGAGAGATGAAATTATGCCTAAAGGGTAAAACCTTTCCTTGGCATCCTACAAACTGCCATCCCTTGCCAGTGTTCATCAACATAGTCCCAAAGACTTTCGTTTCTTCATTACCAACAACTTAGTTCCAAGAATATGGAACACTTCCAAACGTCTTTGACTGATGACATCAGTTTGACGTCATTCCAATTGAGTAGTAGATTACTAACATAAAGAATAGAAACAATATTAAACTCCCACTAACTTCTTATCATTACAAGGCTCATCCATATTTTGTGAAAAATCAAACAATTTGATTATCTCATCAAACTAGATTTCTAGGCAATGCTTTTGAGTTTTGAACTCTTCAGATTCTTCAGTGGGTTTAATAATGTCACTTTTTCTATTGATCTTATCCGTCAATTTTATTGGCTCAACTGAATGTTTCAACAAGAACTGTCACGCTTTGCCTCTACTTAGGCCATATTCCTTTTAAAATTAAATATTCTTACTGACAATTACCAATTGTTTACTTTACAATTATCAAATAATAACTAGTGAACCTTTTTGGGTAAAACCCCAAAAGAATACAGGTAATAATTCTATACTTATCTCCCACTGAACAATATCATATAAAGTTCAGTTTCACATTTCTTTTACATCATTGTGCCATGATGTAATAAGGGAATTATTTGAGATATGATGCTTTCATTTCCAAGATAAGTTCAAAACTTATATAATTATTTGAGTATCTTGATCCTCACTTATTGTTAGCTTTTTCACTTTACTGTACTTTCTTGAACTTTTCAAAAAGCTCAAACTCATAATTTATCAGGTACAGTTAACCGCAACTGGAATGACCATCGCCAAAAATGATGAAACAGGAAAAATCATCCCCTGGTTATGTGGTTAAAATCACCACATACATCAGTACGCACCAACTTTAACAATCTTGTAGCTCTTAATTCCTTTTACTTTAAAAGGATTTCTCAGTCATCATTGAATCATATCCAGATTACCATGACTAAGTGTCATATGCTACATACAAGTGGGATTCACATCCCTCTCCTTTTTAGAGTTGCATAACTGGTATCAGTATCTTTCTCAATATTATTCAAAGAATTCACAACTTTTCAAAAATTGTACGACTATCAATAATAGTGCTTGAATCAATAAACACTTTTAATTTTTAAAAAATTGAACTTGAAATCACATTTCTTGAAAAAATATAGCACATACAAAGATAGTTTTCAAAAACAAAGTTTTTCCCTTTTGTAAACTTAAATAAATTACTTTATAAGGAAGTCGCTGCAACACTTGCAATTATCTTCATAGTCTGCACAATTTCCCCTTCCACTTAATGTCTGGGTTTCTTTAAACTCATGCAACTTATTGTAAAAGTGAGATATTATGCCTAAATAGACATACCAACAATTTAATGGACAAAATATTAAATTTGACTTTAATGATAAGCATACCTTCAGTAAGATTGCTTTTTCAATATAAAACTCAGCCTTAGTTCATAATCATCATTGGGTATAAGTATCACATAATAAATCTGCAAAAACATAGAAATTAATTCACATGTATATAAATAAATACACTAGTTGTGGGTTTTAAAATAACTAATTATACCTCCCACTATGACACATCAATCAAATAAAATACCTGAATATAACATTTATATTTTATGTCACTAGTAGGTATCAAGAGCTTTTACCTCATATGCACATGGTCCTATTTTAGTAACCATGGGCACATCTTGTGAAAGTAGATAGAAACTATCTGTCACGAATCCATCTCATGTCTCATACAATATGTATGTAAATATTCGTGATTCTTGATTTCCTTTTGACCACCAAATAAACATAATATTCACTATTTTAGCATGTAAAAATCTTTCGGAGACTTCATGGAAAAAACTCAAAGTACGTGAATGCACAACACATGGTCCTCACTAGCCATAGATAGAGACGTATGAACTCAGGTGCAGCCACCAAAAGGAGGAGGGAGGTAGTGACCAACAAGGCTCCACTCTTAGAAAAAAAGAAAAATGAGCCCCAGGTAGATTGCCCAAAACTCCAGTCTACAATATTCAATGCTTTGTGGGAAAAATACTCATAGAGATTCAGGATTATCCCGATCTCTAGTGGGCCCTAAGAATGAGATCCATCCTCGACAAAAAGAGATAACAAAAAGTTTTTGTGGCTTCCATGATGATCACGATCACGACCATGACACAAATGAATCCCTTCGTCTAAAGAGACAAATTGGAGCTCTAATCCAAAGAGGGTGCCTCTAGAGGAGGTTCACAATTGCTTGAGGAGAATGAGCCTCCCTGAAGCATAGATCGGAGTGCAATTTGGACACTCGACAAAGAATTTTTAGGGAGTGTTGAAAGTTAAACTTGAATTGCGCCTAAGATGTGCTCCAAACATAGTCTTGGCCCAATGGAGCATGAAGCTCTTCTAGAGAGTTCAACAAATCTCTACAGGAAAGGGGGAGAAATAATATTTTGTAGAAAGTTCTATAGTGCTCTAGAAAAAGGAAGAGCAAAGAAGTTCTCTAGAGAATTCTATAAATCTCTAGAGTAGGAGAAATCAATAACTTTCTAGAAAGTTCTAAGAAAATATCTTACAGATAAGTAGAAGTGTTTTCTCTAGAAAGTGCCATAGAAATATCTAGATATTTTAGATGAAATGTGTAGCTAAGATTGAATTTGTTAGCGTATATAAAGGGATGTAGCCCCACCACTTTGTACAAGTTAAGTAAAGTCAAAACAAGTCAAGAAAAGTTAAGTAAAGTCAAGACAAGTCAAGAAAAGTAAAGTCAAGACAAGTCAAGAAAAGTTAAGTAAAGTAAAGACAAGTCTAGAAATGTTAAGTAAAGTCAAGACAAGTCAATACATGCCAGGTTTTAGAATTGAATTGTGTTCTTCCATATCTCTACTTATTACCTCTTCTACATAAATTTTCTTTACCTTAAAGCCTTAACTCCCTTTGTGTTGTAAACTCCTCTTCCAACAAACTGGTATCAAAGCCTAGGTTGTAGTGAGAAGATGGCAAGTGGAATGATTCCCTTCCAAGTTCCTCAGCTCACTAAAGACAACTATGACAATTGGAGCCTTAGAATGAAGGCGTTGCTTGGTTCACCCGACGTCTAGGAGATCGTGGATAAAGGCTACAAGAAGCCACAAGATGAGGCCACCCTATCCCAAGCTCAAAGGGATAGTTTGAAAGGTGTGAGAAAGAAAGACAAGAAGGCCTTCACTCTCATCTATCAAGCTTTGGATGAGAGTATGTTTGAGAAGGTGGCAAGAGCATCAAGTAGCAAGGAAGCGTGGGAGATCTTGCAAAACTCTCACAAAGGAGTTGAAAAGGTAAAGAAAGTTTGACTCCAAACTCTTTGAGGTGAGTTTGAATCTTTACATATGAAAGAATCAGAATCAATTTCTAATTACTTTTCTCGAGTATTGGCTATTGTGGATCAACTAAGAAGGAATGGTGAAAATTTGAATGATACTCGAGTAGTTGAGAAGATATTACGGTCTTTAGATTCGAAATTTGATTACATTGTGGTAGCTATTGAAAAATCTAAAGATCTAGATACTATGACTGTTGATCAACTCATGGGTTCACTACGAGCCCATGAAGAAAGATTTAAGAAAAAGGTAAAAGAAGAGCATTTAGATCAAGCTCTTGAAACGAAACTCACCTTGAATGTGAAAGAAAGAAACTTTGGTAGTGAAAGAAGCCAAAGAGGAAGACGACATGGCTGAGGTCGCGGAAGAGGTGCATTCAAGAAGGAAGAAAATAGCCAAAGTTCGTATTCTCCAAAAGGTCGGGGAAAAGGAAACAATTCAAGGCAAAATGGAAGACAAAGGTACAAGAAATCTCAAGTTAAATGTTTTAATTGTCAAAAGCTTGGCCACTATGCTTCTGAGTACAGGAGTAATTTTAACAAAGTGGAGGATAGATCTAATTATGCTAATAGAGAAAATGAGGAGCAACCATCTCTATTGTTGGCATATAAAAGAGCAGAAAGTGGAGACAAGATACTGGAGCGAGCAATCATATGTGTGGAAAGCATGATATGTTTGTGGAACTGGATGAGTTAGTGAAAGGAAATATTACTTTTGGTGATGTATCCAAAGTTCTCGTGAAAGGAAAAGGTAAAATCTTGATCTGATCTAAAAATGGAAATCATGAATTTATTTTGTATGTCTATTATGTGCCCAATATGAAGAACAGTATTTTGAGTTTGGGACAACTCTTAGAGAAAGGTTATGATATTCATTTAAAAGATCATAATCTTTCAATAAGAGATCAAATGAATAATTTAATTGCCAAAGTGCCAATGACGAGCAACAGAATGTTTGCATTAAACATTCATAGTGATGTTGCTAAATGCCTAAAGGCATGTTTTAAAGATTTATCTTGGCTTTGGCACTTCAGAATTGGGCATCTTAATTTTGGTGGCTTGAAATTGTTGGGCAAGAAGAAAATGGTGAAAGGATTGCCCAAAATCAACCATGAGGATCAATTATGTGAAGGATATACTGATGTGTGTGGGCCAATCAGCCCAAACTCTTTTGGTAAGAACCATTATTTTGTTCTTTTTATTGATGACTTTAGTAGAAAGACTTGGGTTTATTTTCTGAAATAAAAACTAGAGGTGTTTGGGGCTTTATGAAATTTAAGGCCCTTGTTGAGAAAGAGAGTGGCTATAGCATAAAAGCCGTGAGATTTGATAGAGGTGGAGAATTTATGTCGAAAGAATTTGAAATGTATTGTGAAGAAAATGGGATCTATTGTCCATTGATGGTACCATACTCATCACCACAAAATGGTGTTACTGAAAGGAAGAACAGATCCATTCTTAATTTGGCCCGCAGCATGTTGAAAAGCAAAAATATGCCCAAGTAATTTTGGGCTGAAGCTATTGATTGTGCAATATATTTATCTAATCGGTGGCCTACTAGAAGTGTGTGGAACAAGACACCGCAAGAAGCATGGAGTGGGAGAAAGCCAAACATCTCCCATTTACGAGTGTTTGGGAGCATTGCATATGCTAATGTTCTAGATACAAAGAGATCTAAGCTGGATGATAGAAGTGAAAAGCATGTCTTCATCGGGTATGATCCTTGCTCCAAAGGTTACAAGTTGTATAGTCCTAGCAAGGGGAAGATCATCCTAAGCAAAGATGTCGAGTTTGATGAAGGAGCATGGAATTGGGGACTCCAGGCAAAAGACTATGATTTCTTCCCTTTATACGAAGAAGTAGAAGAGCTTGAAGAGCAACAAGAACCCACTAGTCCACCTTCATCTCCCGCATTATCTTCTCAAGAAGATTCATCGCCATCATCCTCGCTTGGAGAAAGCTCAAGAGAAACGATGCCAAAAGTGAGGAGATTGCAAGAAATCTATAAGGTAACAGAAAATCAAAATGACCTCACTCTTTTTTGTCTTTTTGCTTGTTGTGAATCAATAGGCTTCAAGGAAGCAGTTCAAAGTAAAAGATGGAGCAGTGCCATGAATGAAGAAATCAAGGACATTGAGAAGAATGATACGTCGGAGCTAACAACACTTTCTAAAGGGAAAAGAGCAATCGGAGTCAAATGGGTGTACAAAGCAAAGAAGAATGCCAAAGGAGAAGTTGAAAGATACAAAGCTCGATCGGTTGCCAAAGGCTACAAACAATGCCTTGGCATTGACTATGAAGAGGTATTTGCTCTTGTTGCTCGTTTAGAAACTAGAAGATTGATTATTTCTTTGGCTACTCAAAATAAATGGCGGATTTATCAAATAGATGTAAAATCTGCTTTTTTAAATGGCCACCTTGAAGAAGAAGTCTATGTGCAGCAGCCATTTGGCTACATAGTGAAAGGACATGAAGATAAAGTCCTGAGATTGAAGAAGACTTTATATGGCCTTAAACAAGCTTCAAAGGCATGGAATCATCGAATCGATGAATATTTCTTAAAAAATAAGTTCACAAAGTGCCCCCAAGAATATGCCTTTTATATGAAGGTGAATGAAGAAGGAGATGTATTATTGGTTTCCTTGTATGTAGATGATTTGATCTTTACAATTAATAGCTCGAGCATGATCAATGAATTTAAGAAGGCAATGGCTCGAGAATTTGAAATGATAGACATTGGGCTCATGGCATACTATCTTGGGATAGAAGTGAAGCAAGGAGAAGATGGCATCTTCATATATCAAGAAGGATATGCAAAAGAAGTTCTGAAGAAGTTTAATATGAGTGACTGCAACCTGTGTGTACTCCAATGGAATGCGGAGTCAAGCTGTCGAAGCATGAAGATGATGAAAAGGTGGATCCAACTCTTTTCAAGAGTCTTGCTGGAAGCTTACATTATTTGACATGCACATGACCGAATATTCTATTTGGAGTTGGACTTATCAGTTGTTATATGGAGGCACCAACCACGACTCACTTGAAGACTGCTAAAAGAATCCTCCGCTACATAAAAGGTATACTTGACTATGGCTTATTTTATTCACCCTCTAATGAGTTCAAACTTGTTGGATACAGTGACAGTGATTGGGGTGGAGACACGGATGATAGAAAGAGCATCACTGGATTTGTATTCTATTTGACTGGTACTACATTCACTTGGAGCTCAAAGAAGCAACTGATAGTGACACTCTTTACTTGAGAGGCAAAGTATGCTGCAGCCACATCATGTGTTTGTGATGTGCTATGGTTAAAGAACTTGTTGAAGACACTTGGAGTTCCGCAAAAGGAACCCATAGTGATCTATGTTGACAACGAGTCAGCACTTGCTCTATCAAATAATCCAGTATTTCACGATAGAAGCAAGCACATTGATACACAGTATCATTTCATTAGAGAATGCATTGGAAAGAAGGAGGTGCAATTGAAGTTGCTAAGTCTCAGGAGCAGATTGCTGACATCTTCACAAAGCCACTCAAGCATGACGTGTTCTACAATCTAAGAGCTCGCCTTGGAGTAGCAAAATCAAGTTCAAAAGGGGATGTTGAAAGTTAAACTTCATTTGGGCCTAAGATGTGCTCCAAACATAGTCTTGGCCCAATGGAGCATGAAACTCTTCTAGAGAGGTCAACAAATCTCTAGAGGAAAGGAGGAGAAATAATATTTTCTAGAAAGTTCTATAGTGCTCTAGAAAAAGGAAGAGCAAAGAAGTTCTCTAGAGAATTATATAAATCTCTAGAGTAGGAGAGATCAATAACTTTCTAGAAAGTTCTAAGAAAATATCTTAAAGATAAGTAGAAGTGTTTTCTCTAGAAAGTGTCATAGAAATATCTAGATATTTTAGATGAAATGTCAACACAAGTCAAGAAAATTTAAGTAAAGTCAAGACAAGCCAATACAAGCCAAGTTTGAAAAATTGAAGTGTGTTCTTCCATATCTCTCCTCATTACCTCTTCCACATAAATTTGTTTACCTTAAAGCCTTAACTCCCTTTGTGTTGTAAACTCCTCTTCCAACAGGAACAACAACTACTTCCACCGACGAAATCGTTACGGAGTCGAGGTGTGCAACCAAAAGCCTGGAAGAGAGGAAAGACGTTCGCCCCTAAGGCCAAATTGAGAAATAAGGATATCTTGTGGGGTTTCGCTTCTAGAGGATCCTCCAACTCGTCCAAAAAAGCATACGCCAAGGAAATCAACAATGTGGCCTCCATGTTGCCCCCGACCAAAAAAAAACCGATTGTCTTCATCTCTAAGGATGCTGTTAGGATACAATACCCCCACAATGACCCCGTCGTGACCATCTAGATAGCCAACTAAGACACTCTTCGAATTCTCATTAATACAAGAAGTTCGGCCGACATCCTCTATACAATGGCCTATGATCAGATGATGTTGGGGAGGGAAAAATATCTCTTGTGGATGCTGCTCTGATGGGGTTTACTGGGAACCTTCTATACCCTTTAGGGACCATAACCATGCACCACTTACTGGGGGGAATCCCTGCATCACGTGCCAACCACAGTGAAATTTTTCGTGTTGGAAGGCCTTTCTTCATAGAACGTCATACTCAAGCAGTTGACCTAGAATAAACTAGAAGTTGTAGTGTCTACACACCACCTGAAGGTAAAGTCCAAATTAGGACTAGTGTTTGGAAAGTTATGGGGGATCAAGAACAAGATAGGATGTGCTATTTGTTAGCCACCCGAGTCACTGGGGAAACAATGATGGTGGTATCTTGAGAAGAAAATCAAGCACAACCCATGGAGAGACTAGTAGAAATTCCCTTTTAGAAGGACTCCTCAGATTGGGTTGTGTAAATAGGCTCTGATTTATGAGAAAAAAAACTAAACGAGCTCTTATTGGTTTCCTCCAAGCAAACAATGAAGTATTTGCATGGTCCCACGAAGACATGCCAAAAATAGATCCTGAGGTCATCGTACACAGGCTGAACATACATCCTGACGTCAAGCCAGTCATATTGCAAAAGTGGAGTTCTGCACCTGAGCTTTGCAAAGCTATCGTGGAAGAAGTAGGCAAACTCTTAAAGTTGAAGTTCATCCAAGAAGTTTACTACCCGAAATGGCTAGCTAACGTCGTTATGGTAAAAAACGCCAAAAGTAAATTGAGGATGTCTGTGGACTATAAAGACCTGAATAAGGTGTGCCCAAAGGCTATTTTTCTCTATTGTGAATTGGTTCTTTGGTAGATTGTACGCTCAGGCACCAACTATTAAGCTTCATGGACGCTTTCTCCTGATATAATCAAATCAAGATGCAAATTTCTAATCAAGAGTGCACCTTGTTTGTCACTGATCGAGAGACGTACTGTTAACAAATAATGCCCTTCGGCCTAAAAAAATGCTAGAGCAACTTATCAAAGGCCAGTGAACATGATGTTCAACAAAGCAGATAGGCTAAAAAATGGAAGTCTATGTCGATGACCTACTGGTCAAAAGCAAAAAAGTCCATGTGCACGTAGCTGACTTGTTTGTGACCTTTGACGTACTCAAAAAATACAAGATGAAACAAAACCTTGCAAAATGTCCTTTTGGCTTAGCCTCGGGGAAGTCCCAGCCTTCTTGGTATCCTAGTGAGGGATTCAAGTGAACACGGAGAATATCCAAGCACTCCTAAGTATACAGCCCTTAAAAGAACATCAAAGAGCTTAACTGATTTACGGGATATTTCATAGCCCTCAAAAGATCTATATCCCGGGAAATAGGCAAATGCCTCTCCTTCTTTTGAACACTAAGAAAGCCTTTGAATGAGAGGAAGAATGTCAGAAAGCTCTTGAATAATTGAAACAATACCTTGCAACTCCGCCGCACTTAAGCACCCTAGACCTCAGGGAAACACTATAATTATACCTCACGATTTCGAAGGTAGCCATTAGCTCGGCACTTGTATGGATGGTTAACGAATTCAATGGCCGATGTATTATGTCAGCCGAGTGCTGTAGGGGGCAAAGATGCGATATCCACCTATAGATAAATTGGCGTTGGCGCTAATGATCTCTGCACAAAAGCTACAAACGTACTTCCTAGGGCATCCTGTTGTAGTGATGACCAACCAACCTTTGAGGCATACAATGAGAAAAGCAAATGCCTTTGGAAGGTTAGTAAAATGGTTGGTTGAGCTCAGGGAGTTTAACATCAAATGGCAGATGGTAGACTAATTGTAATAGCCCGAACCATGAAGACCTCTAGCCCTATCTTATAGTAATGGACGTCGTAGTTAAATTGAGGTTATGGTCAGTGAAAGGATATTAAAGCAACAAGTTCTCTAAGTACAAGACACTAACAAGACCTTTGATTCATACTGTTATAATACAAAAGAGTACCAGACTGCCGTCTATGTACATACTATAAAACACGGCAGCAATTAACTACATATTTACAAACTACTTATGTCTTGAAATTTAGAGTATCCTACTCCTCATCCTCATTATCGTTAAGGTTGACAAAGTCAAGAGACCCCATCCGTATCCACTTATGGACACTCTCTATAATGATATTTAGGTTGTCAGTAACTTATACCCTTACAACCAACTTCAGAATTAAGACCCTGTGAGACAAAGTATTAGTAAATTCGCCCAAGCACATCATATCCTTCTCCTATAATAATTTAACAAACAATGGTGAGTACAAATGACTCAGTAAAGCCAGTAGTTAGTGCAACAAGTAGCATTTAACATGAATAAGACATTGAAGAAACTAATTCATCAATTCCACAACATAATGGAAAATGAAATAACGAAAAAGACTCAAATTAAAAATTTCAACCATTGTCCTTCGGCATCACTCCGAGAGTGAATTCCTAGGCCAGAATGATATATATAGCATACGGCATGCGACATTACTCCGAGAGTAAATACATCCTTATTTAAGACCTTTCTGCATACGACCAAGATGTGACAACATGTGGTTCACATCCTCCTGTGCACATTACTGTCACGTCTTCAAGGCATGAAAAGTCATACCTTAACCATTAAACTTTCCTTGGAAATCATATTTTTCAAGATAAAGAACAATTGACATTTTCAAGAGAAAATGATAGGTATTATGAAGAAAAACAACACCTTGATTTTACCGTTAAAACTCGATTAACCTCAATGTAGAAATAATGAATATTTTCACACAACCAAAATGACATAGAGTTTTAAGAATCACAAAGAATCCTTCAAAGAATATTTTCAAGCTTTGAAAGACATAATTTGTGAAATATTTTACAAAGGAATGGATCAAAGTTTGAAAGACTCCTTAACAACGAATCCAACTTTAAAAACGATAATATTTTGAAACGCAAGCTCCTTCCTTATCAAGAACATGAAGAACGCGAAGAACAACAAGAGATGTCAGAATCATTTTGAAAACACAAGAGATTCACAACAATCTTTTTGAAGATTTTTGAATTGAAATCGAAGATAACCAAGCTAACTTTGCCTCAATGTAGCCAAACTTCACTAGATTCTTTCCTCCTCTTTCTCCCACTTCACTTCACTCTTGCTCTCAATATTTAACTCACAAAATACTAACTGAAAGGTGTCCTCTACAATGGCTGAATTTCACCTCTTTTTATAGGAAAACATGGCCGGTTGCATTTCGACATCTTCAGCCCATCTAGGCTAGCTTAGGCGAGTCACAGGGCTACATTCTCCTCCCCTCAACACCTAGCAACCTATAGCAGCTGCAAGGCAAGGCTATGGCCAAAATTCTCCTAGGTAGCCATGGCGAGTCACTGCAAACTCACCTGGTGCTCTACATTTCGTGCTCTCTAGGTTTAGCCTTGCTTCATCGTGCTTTCTAGCCTTGATTCCTCATGCTTTCTAGCCTTTATTCCTTGTGTTTAATACCCCTGCTAAGCCTCATCCTCTAAGGCTATAGAAATCACTTAGCTTAGTCACTAATTTCGTCAATTATCCAACGATGTTCATAAAATGTCCTATTAGCTTCCAGAAAATATAATGTCTCCAAAATTGAGTTGTAAACTCGTGGATAAACGCTCGACCTACTAGTTGACTAAAAGTCAAGTATTACGATTTTTGACAAAAACCCGTCCTACTTGCTGAAAACATGCATCTCAAAAGCATGCGTAAAAGATTGGTCATTAGTGAACTTCAAATCTCACTAAATCAAACCCTAATCAAGGTTTTGAAACTAATGCATTAAGTACTAATTCATCTCCAAATCACCACGAAATCAATATGCTTATTCAATAATGCACTACTAACCCAAAACTTATTTTTCATAGAAAAATGTATGCGATGTTAAACAAAAGCTCAGGGTGTGACATACTCCCCCACTTAAAAAAAAATTCTGTCCTCTGAATTTAAACAAAGCACAAAGAATGTACCAGGTAGTCAAGCAACTGTGGATACTTCTCACGTGTGTTAGACTCTAACACCCATGATGCTTCAGTCATATCATGACTTCGCCATAACACCTTTACTAATGGAATCTTCCTATTATGCACCTCTTATTCCTTTCTATGTAATATTGCCACAGGCTACTTCTGATAGGTTAAGTTTTTTTCTATTTGTAAGGGTGTATAGTTTATCAAATGAGAAGGCTCTGGAACATATTTCCTCAGCATCTGAAAAGTATCGTGTACTCCTTCTAATTCTGGTGGTAAGGCTAACTGATAAGCTGTTACCCCTACCTTTTGTAAAATTTTCAAATGGTCCAACATATCAGGACTCAACTTCCCTTTCTTTCCAAACCACTTAGGAGTTACCTTCAAGAATACTTTATCCCATATTCAAATTCTCAGGCATCTACAATTGTCAGCATAACTCTTTTGTCTGCTCTAAGGTACCATCAACCTTTCCTTGATCAGTTATACCTTTTCACAATGATACCATCTCTAATAGCCCAGACCGTGAAGACCTCTTGTGCTGTCAGATAGTAATGGATGCCACTGTTAAACTGAGGTTACTGTCAGTAGGAGGATCATTCAAGCAACAAGATTGTAAGTAATAAACATCATCAAGACCCTTTATTCAACCTTTATACACAAAAGAGACCAATTTCCTTCTATGTACATCTACAAAACACGGAAGAATAACTTCTACATAAGTACAATCCACAAAGGTCTTGATCTTAGTCTCTTCTACTCTTCCTCTTCATCATCACTATCAGGGGATCCGAAACCAATCCATCTATGGATGCTCTCAACGATGATGTTTAGGTTCTCAGTGATCCAGACCCAAACTATCAGCTTAGTATCAAGACGTCATGAGTCAAAGACGTAGTAAATTCTCTCGGGTATATTTTGCACTTCTGCTAAAAGAATTTAACAAACAACGGTGACTCCAAATGACTCAATAAAGGTAGCGGTTAGTAGGACATGTAGATAACATGAAAATGACATTGAAGAAAGTAGTTCATCAATTCAACAACATAACAAAAGATGAAAAAAAAAAAAAGACTCAAATTAAAAATGATCTTTTCAAATCTCAACCACCACCATTCGGCATTACTCCATATTTTTCGACATTACTCCCAGAGTAAAATACGGTGTCACTTCCATTGTGAATCACTGGACTATAGTGATATATACGACATACGACATGCAACATTACTCCCAGAGTAAATATGTCCTTTTTTAGTACGATGGAGAGGCCAAGATGCCATAACATATTGTCCACATCCTCCTGTGAACAATATTGTTATGTCTTCAAGGCATGATATGCCATACCTTAACCATTAAACTTCTCTTCGAAATCATATTGTTCAAGATATAAAACAATTGACATTTTGAAAAGGATAGGCATTGTGAAGCAAAACAACACCTCGATTTCATTGTTAAAACCTGATTAATCTCCATGTAGAAATAATGAAAGTTTTGACATAATTAAAATGACATAGAGTTCTGAAATCACAAGGAACCTTCGAAGAATATTTTCAATCATTTGAAAAACATAGTTCATGAAGAATTTTATAAAGAAATGGATCAAAATTTGAAAAACACTTTAACAATGAACCGAATTTTAAAAGTGATACTATTTTGAAAACACGAACTTGTTCTTCATCAAAACACGAAGAATATAAAGAACACGAAGAACGCGAAGAACATCAATAGATGAACGAATAATTTTGAAAACACAAGACATTCACAACAATCTTTTTGAAAACTTTTGAATTGAAAAAACAAAGATAACCAAGCTAAACTTTACCTCTAGCAAAACCAAAATCCTCTTTTAACCTTCTAAGCTTTGTTCCTTCCTTTTCTACTTGAATTTGCTCTTGTTCTTCTAGCCTTTCCTCTTCTTCACTACCCGATTTTCCTCTTCTCTATGAAACCTCTACGATTTCACTCAAATGGTAAGTTCTCTCAATGGCCAAACCCCTCTATTTCTAGGCTTCCAAGAGTTAGTTGCTAAATTTTGTCAATTATCCAACCGATTAAATTCTATCCACAAATTCTCTATCCACAAGTCATCAAATTTCATCTCTATCCATAAATTCATCTCTATCCATAACTCATCTCTATCCATAATTCATCTATCCATTCATCTATATCCATAATTCATCTTTTCCGTAACTCATCTGTAACGCCCCGAACCCCGACGGTTAGGGGGTTACTTCTATGAGTAAAACTAATGAAAATTAGCAAAAATTAGGGGGTAGAAATCAGTTATCACAAAATCAATATTCTTGATAACAAATTCATGTTTAAAACTTCAAAAAAATTGAATAAAAATACTTCATTTAAAACTCTTTAAAAAATGAAAAATTACAAACAAAACTTGGTTTAACTGAAACTCTAAGCCTTCTCTCAACTACCCACCCAGGCACCATCTAGCACGACTCTTGGCATGTCCTAAAATCATCTAGAAAGAGAGGATAGATAAGGGGGTGAGTTCAACAACTCAGTAAACAAAATCATTATGCTAGGGTGCACTTCAAGAGCCACATTTAAAAAGTAAAAATCAATAAAAAAAAACTATAAATCTCAAGCCAAATAACAGTATAACGATAATTGAAAAACAACTTTGATCTTTCTTAATAATACTATAGAAAATCCCTTTGGCAATAACTGTGGGTCGTTTACCCCCGTGACAGGGTTGTGCAGTTCATAGACTCCTTGCGCACTCTCTAGATCAATTATTGTAACTTTGAACTCTGAGCCTTAGGGTTTGAAAACATCACACATATTATACAATAATCATCCACAATATATCGTACACATATGAAATCATGAGATAAATCATCAAATAATATTATAGACTTAAAAAGGCTTGTGATTACACCAATGCACGCAAAAACATTCCATAACAATTTTACTGTAATATGATGCACATAGAACTCTAAGAGTTTTCATTAAAACATGCAATTCTCAAATATCACCTCGGTCTTTTAGGAAAATCTAGCATAATAACCCCGCTTACCTCGCCCTTTATAATCTTTGAACCCTTCATCAATTAACCTCCAAGACCTCAAGAACTAGACTAAAGCCTTTGAAAAGACATAAGATTGAGTTGCTATCCATTTTAAAATTCAAACATACTAGAAGTATTAAATCAAACTTTAAAATCTAAAGAGATAAAGATAAAACATCTTTTCTTCAAATTTCAAACACTTTTAAAAAGATAACCTTTTCAAATCAAATCAACATTTTAAACTTTAAAAACACTTTTAAAACATGGTAAATTTTTCAAATAATTCAAAATTCGAAGTTCAATAAAAATAACATTTTACTAATAAGAAGAAAATCCGGGGTGCTACATCATCTCTATCCATAATTTATAAATCATCCTACTAGCTTCTGAAAAATAAAAATGTCTCCAAAATTGAACTATAAACTAGTGGATAAACTCTCGACCTACTAGTTGATTAAAAATCATGTGTTACAATTTTTGACGAAATCCTGTCTTACTAGCTGAAAAAATTAAATTGGCTCAAAACGTACATTTCAACATCTTGAATAAAATATTGGTCACTTGTGATGTCCAAATCTTACTCAATCATACTCTAGACAAGGTTTTGAAACTAGTACATCAAGTACTAATTGATCTCCAAGTCACCGTGAAATAAATACACTTATTCACTAACGCACTAAACCAAAACTTGTTTTTCGTAGAAAAATGCATGTTATGTTAAACGAAAGCTCAGAGTATGACATACTCCCAGAATGGAACCACATGTTGTGGCATTTTGGCCATTGCTTCATCATATGCGGAAAGGTCCTGAATAAATACGTCTTTACTCTAGGAGTAATCTCGCTTGTCGTATATATCACTCTGGCCCAATGATTCACTCTAGTACTGATGCCAAAAAGAATGATGGTTGAAATTTTGAAAAGATCTTTTTTAATTTGAGTCTTTTACATTATTTCATCTTCTATTATGTTGTCAATTGATAAACTGGTTTGTTCAATATCTTATTCATGTTATCTGCTGCTTGTTGTACTAACCACTAGCTTTACCTAAGTCATTTGACTCACCGTTGTTTGTTAAATTATTCTAGCAGAAGAAAAGGATGTACTTGGGGGAATCTACAAGGACTCTATCTCACGGGTCTTAATTCTAAAGCTGGTTGGTAGGGTCTGGGTTACTAATGACTTGGACATCATTATAGAGAGTCTTCATAAGTGGATACAGATGGGGTCTCCTGACTTTGTCAACCTTAGGGATAATGAGGACGAGGAGTAGGATACTCTCAATTTCAAGACTTGAGTAATTTGTAAATATGTAGTTAATTGCTACCAAGTTTTTTATTGTGTACATAGATGGCAGACTGGTACTCTTTTGTATTATAATGGTATGAATAGAAGGTCTTGTTTTTGTTTTGTACTTAGAAAACTTCTTGCTTAATGATCTTTCCACTGACCGTAACCTTAGTTTAACTATGGTGTCCATTACTATAAGATAGCGGTAGAGGTCTTCACCATTCAGGCTATTACAAATGGTATCAGAGCTAGGGTTTAGGAAAGAAAGGATAGTTAGGAAAGCCTAAGAAAACTAAGAGTGCTAGGAAAAGTACATTCTCGTAAAATAGGAGTAGTATGATATTGTGTATATTGACTTATGATGATTTTTTTTATCTATAACCTACCCATGCATCTCAAAAGATAATGGCAACGAGAAGGAATAGAGATAGAAGAGTGGAGATGGTTCTTGAAGGTAGCTCAATTGATAAGTTTGGCATGCACCATCCCCCTAGCTATAAAGGAGGTACGAAACCCTTAATGGTTGAGAATTGGCTTTTGAACATAGAGGAGCTACTGCAGGTTTTAGAGTGTACTAATGATCAAATGATATGGTTTGCCATGTATCAGCTAAAAGGAAAAGCCAAAAGGTGGTGGCAAGCCAAGAAGAACTCTTGGGAATCGAGTGGACTTTGGACGAATTTAAGAAGGAATTTTTGGATAGTTATTTTTTGAAATGATCAGAGAAGCCAAAGCCTAGGAATTTACTACTTAATTCAATGAACAAGGTCAATAGCTAAGTATGCTACTAAGTTCATTGTCTTATTTAGATATGCTACATATTTAATTCCAGATGAGGAAAAGAAAGCCTGTAAATTTGAGAGAAGATTACAGCCTCTTATAAAGGATAGAGCCTGTTGCCATAAATTTGAGAATTTTCGGCAACTAGTGTATAGGGCCTCGATTGTAGAACCTACTTTACAGGAGAGTGCTATTCTTTATGAGCATAGTAAGAAACAATCTTTCTAAGGAAATAATTCTCAAGGACAGCCAGCAGTAAAGAAAGGAGGCAATTTTTGAATAAAGGCAATGAATAGGGTAATAAAAGGAATGGTCCTAATGCTTTAAGGATAACTTCTCTTTCTTGAGAAAAGTTAGGTCACTACGCTTGAGTTGTCGAGTGAGGCAAGGACTCCCTCAAAATGTTCATAGAAATCACATTATCAACCCTGGTAATCAATAGAGAGGAAACCATGGTCATCAACAAAGGGGAACTGGACCAGCTAGAATGTTTGCTTTAACCACAGAGGAAGCAAAAAAGGATGAGGATGTGGTGATAGGTGCTTTTTCCTTTTCTCATGCATTAGTAACTGTGTTGTTTGATACTGGCACTACGCATTCCTTTATTTCTCATAGTTGCGTTAAGAGACCTGGGTTATTGGTGAAACCTTTACGTGTTAGACTTGATGTGGTTACTCTATTGGGGATTAGTAGTATGTGTACAAGGAAGATCAAGAATTTTCCAATGGAAATAAATGGACAAAGATTTTCTATAGATTTGACAATCCTGGATATGGGAAACTTTGATGCAATCTTTGGCATGGATTGGCTATCTATTTATAATATGACAATAGATTGTCATGAAAAGGAAGTAATGTCTTGTCCTATGCCAATATTAGTCTCTAAGCTCTCTTTATAGCAATAGATGTGCTATACATGGGGAGATTATGGCACAATCTATCCTAAGGTTTCAAGACTGTGGAAATTCTTTGTAAATTTTTAAATAGTAGCTACTCAAAATACAGCGGAAGACTTATAAATAAATAGCGAAAGACTTGTAAGATTTTCAAGAAGCATTTAGGTGAAAATGGAAGTCAAGTTAAAACCTTTAAAACATCAATGTATTTAGGAAGAAATTTATGAGGTGAAAATCCAACAAACACTAGATATATCTTAGGTAGAAGATTTAATCAAACAAACACTGGATATAGATAGTCAACCTATTCATTGGGATTAGAGGTGGGGGAGGATCCTTAGATCCATACAAAACATGGCTATTGTTACCAAAAGTTATAAACTCTAGTAGTTCACTTGAGCCTACCAATCTCCTAACCCAATATTGTCCAAAAAAACATAAATATTTACAAACCAAAGTAAAACTTAAACAAACATTAAACAAAATAAGCTAATCTTCATCATCGGTAAGTGTGAGGTCAATCAGATGCAAGCTAGGCTGATGAGTTCAATTGATTCCAAGATGTAAGGGGGATTGGAGCAGGACTCAGGGGTGGGTCCTTGGGAACTAGATAAGGAAGGGGCTCCACCGACACTTCCAAGTTTTCCTTCACCCATACACGAATTTGAATTACTAAAAAGTGGGTGGGGAGCTCGTGGGAGAGATAAGACTCGAAAAGAACCATTTTTCTATTTATCAAGTATATACAAAATAAACAACAAAGTGGAGTGAGTCTTAATGACTCAGTAAGGGGGATAGGGGGCATGTGATTATCATGAGCATGTTTTTAAGAAGTAAAGAAATGCGGTACTTACCATTTTCATAAACCAATAATTCATAAAAAAATTCCATTACCAGGTATGCGATGCAGACGCATGAGATACATGAATCCTTTCCTTTCATCCTTTTGGTGTCCACTATTTCATTCCCAAGTGACAGGGTAATGCGTCCCACTCCTCTTCCACTGGGATATTCCTATGCTGTTCGTTGCACCAGGACATTGAGCAAAGGCTCCCATATTGACTTTTGCCTTGAGGGCCACCTACTACCTTGTAGTGGTGGTTGCACTCCCCCAATGATTGGTACGGTCACCCATATCTTCATTTTTCCTTTTTCCTCATTTTCATAACCATGCAATGATGCATATGCTTCATCTAATGCATGTGTATGTATGGCAAGCTATTCTCATGCTTGATTTACTAATCTTGTTCATTAATCACATCTTAGTTACTAATCACATTACTTACTATACATGCATCAAAATAATTTTCAAATTTCAAGCTTAAATGCATGAGACCTAATTAAGATGTGCTTAATAATCTAAAGCTTTTTAATTCAGCAAACTAATGAGATGCAAAAGTATATAAATCTTTAATTAGGCAAGTCCAACAACTTGTGGACCTAAATGAACTAAGGCCTATTTGACTTCTTTCGGTCCAATAAGGACTCCTACTTGGGCCAACCATGCAAGGCCATCCTAGACTAAGTTTCAGAGGATCCGGAAGAAGATCCGGAAGAGGATCTAGAAGAGGATCAAATGGAGGAGGACCTTTCACCTAGGATGATAGGGAATGAGTGCAAAGAAAAGAGTTCGTCAAGGAGAAAAGATTCCTGGGAGTACATTAGAAAAGAGTTGGGTAGAGGACGAAGTATCCTCTATGATTCTTTTGAGAGCTCATCTCAGGAAGTGGACTTTGTCCTAGTCACCATGAGCCTTCGGGTAATGTAGTCCATGACCCCAGTAATGCAAGTCGGAGTTACGTATCCATGTCCCACTCTTGGACGGGTAGTAACTCCCCAGACCACGTCTACTATGATGATGTTAGTAGTGGGGCCAGTTCGAATGCTCGCCCGCACCATATGGTCCTAGACCTCCACCACCACCGGGACAAAATTTCTGGTAAGCAAGATCGAATTCTGAGGACGGAATTTTTGTAAGGAGGGGAGGATGTGAGACCCCGACCTTATTTCTATCATTGTAAAGAATTATGACTCCCTAAGTGTGTATTGCTCTAATTATTATTATTACTCTAATTTTTGAGAGAGGCATGTATGGGGAGATTAATCTAAAGTTATGTCTAGGTGGAATTTTCCCTAGCGTTTTTATGAGTTTTAAGCTAGGATTTAAATGTTATATTATTTGCAATTGTTAAAATTTGAGTAATTGAATTAATTAGGCTAATTATTTTAATTAATGGAATATGTCCCTAAGTTACAATATTTGGAAGAATTTAATTAGGGCTTTAACCTTGAAAATGTGTGAGACTTAGAATTTTAAAATGGGAAGGCATGATTGGGGTAATTTATACGGTAGCTGGAAATAAAAGGAAAAAAAAAAAAGAAAAAAAGTGAAAGAGGAGGGAAATCACGTGAAGGAGGGAAAGAAAGGGGGGGGCAGCCTTGTCTTTCCCCCCCCCCCCCCCAAAGCAATTCACGTCTAACACCCCCCCTCTCTTGCCGCATTTTCACTTTTTCCTTGCCCTAAAAACCGCACCTTTCACTTGCCCTAAAACACCCAACCGAGAAGAAGAAAGGAGAAGAAGAAGAAGAAGAAGAAGAAGAAGGAGAGGAAGAAGAAGAAGGAGAAAGAGGAGAAAAACAAAGGTAAAATCCGGCCCTTTCTGCTGGCCGAAAAACACTACCCCATCTCTCCCATTTTCTTCTTGTTTTCTTTTGATGGTTGGTTGTTGTTTTGTGGTAGTTGTCTAGGTTGTTTTCTCCTTGTGTTCATGGGTGTTTAGTGTAGATCTTGCTAGTATTTAAGGGTAGTATAGATCTTACATGAAAACATGGGGAAATATGGCTAGATCTGAAATAAGGGTTCAAGAGAAATCGTTTATGTGCTCTAAGTGTTTGATAAAAGGCCTAAGAGAGGATTGAAATCTATTTTGAGCATGTATGGCCGAATTTATTGGTTTGATGTATTAGGTTTATGCATGTTAGTCTTGTTGAGAACCACCAAGCCCTAAGTGTTAGATATATGTTCAGATCTGAAAAATATGCAAGAGGATCAATAATGCACCCTAGGTGTTTGATAAAAAGCCCAAAAGATGGGTAAATGCAATAGTTTTAGCTTGATGAAGATGGAATCATGGTTTTTGTTGTAAACTTTGAATTGGAGTTGTAAAGAGGGAAGAATGTGAGAGAATGGTTGCTGTTATGGATGTTAAATTAGCCTTGGATGTTGGTTGTGACATGAAGAGATTAGGGTTTTGGTTGTTGGAGGTGGAAGGTTGAGAAGATCATTGTTGTTGCTGGAATTTAACCTCTGCAGATTTCAAGGCTCGAATTTGGAGTGTGTTCTGATGCACTTGTGCTTATCCCTTGATCTTAAGAGGATCCTAGATCGTAGGCCTAGGAAATAGGAAGATTTTAAGCCATACCTTGGATGATTCCGATAACTATCGAGTGAGATATGCGTTGTTCAAGGCCGGACGTCAAGCTGCCAGCAGCCTTGCACGTCCGGAATGTTAGCTCATTTCGAATACTTTTTGAGGGATCATTTTAAGTCCAAATTTTACGAGTTGGTCTTGAATTTTAAGTTTAAGGAAGAGGAACATTTTAAGATAAATTTCGTGTGATTTAGAGGTAAAATGAATGAGTTGTAGTATTTTGAAAATGGAGGGCCGAGCTGGAATCAGCACAGTGTTGTTGTAGGATTTTCGCCTAATAAGAAGTGTTTGTAAAAATGTATAGTAAATTGCTGTTGTGAATTTTACCCCCAATCTTGACCTATGAAAGCTGAATATTTCAAATAAATTTCATGTAATTTGGAGCCATGATTTTGAAGTTATGAATTTTTAAGTTGGAGACGTCGGGGCTGCCCGCTTGGACGTCCTCAGCAGCTTGTATTTTCGGGTGAAGGTTTTGAGTAGCAAATGAGCTTCAAATTACTTAAATTTTGATATGTTATGAAAATTTGTGTAAGGATCAGTTTAAATCCAATTCTTATGGCTTCGGCATCCTTAGAATAACATTTGCATTATAGGGTCACCATTGATAAGTCAAACAATATGGGTGGTGATTTTTGTATGATGAGTTGTGAATAATTGAGTGACTACTCTATACATTTAGTAAGCCTATGAATAACTTTAGTATGAATCAATTGTAGGCAAGGTGCTGCCATTCGCTCAAGTGGACGGAGGTAAGTGGAATTTGTAAGTAGAAACTTACGTTTTTCCGAAAACTGGAATGATACACAGCATGAAAAGTATTTATGAATAAGCATATCAAGCATGGCATGACACGAGCATTTGCATGATTTTCTTGAATGAAAAAGAAAGTTTTGTGCAAATGAAAGCATGAGGAGTATTATGATTTCTCATTATCAAGCATGGCATTATCAAGCATGACATGACATGAGCATTTGCATAAGTTTCTTTGTGCAAATGAAAAATGATAAGTATGTTATCACAAGTCAAGTTAAAGGACTAAATAAGATGGTCGGTACCGTACCAATAAGATAGGACATCCACTCCGAAGGACGAATGCGAGAAGGATGGATGATTCCTAAGGGGCACCCACTCCGAAGGACGAATGAGAGAAGGATGGGTAGTTCCCGAGGTATGTGCAATCACACCGAAGGATGCTTGCAAGAAGGTGTGAACCTCCAAGGGTTGAGTCTAGCCATCAGGCCTGGGGCCACAACAAGGGCTAGCTCAACCAAATGATGTGTTCCCAAGGGAAAAAGGGAATAGTTCCGAAAGGAACGCACAACCCTGACTTCAGGGGTAAATGGAGCGTGATAAGTAGCCAAATCAAGAAAGAAAGGTTTTCAAGAAAGAAATATTTTCAAGCAAGAAATGTTTTTTTTCAAGATCAAGTACATTGTCTCATGCATATGCAAGCATCAATGTGCATCATGATTTATGCAAGACATGCATTATTTATTGCATATAAACCCTTACTGAGTCTTTCGACTCAGTTTTAAATTGTACCATTCCAGACAACATTTCAGGCGGGGACATCTAAAGAGGGACCGACGAGAATGCCCTCTTCCCTTTTTGTTGTTTCATTAAAGGATTAGATATAATTTTTGGAAGAGCCGACATGAGCCTCCGTTGTGTGGTGGTCATGGGTTATTCGGCCTAGTAAAGTTTAAGGTTTTTAACCGATTGGTATTTTGAGACTGTGTTGTAATTACTTCAAGTTATTGATCGAGATGCAAGTATTAGAAATAGGTTCCCAAGTTTCGTATGCGCGTTAATTGCTAGCTATATTTTAAAAAAAAAAAAAAAATTATGATATTTTCTTGCAAGAATTCTCTGAATGAGAAATATTCCGCTGCAAGAATTTAGTAAGTACGCTGGAGTGTTCCTTGTTGGGAATGCTCGCGGGCTGTCATTAGCCTCGCTGAGCTAGCGTTCGAGGCGTGGCAAAGTCAGCCCAAATATTACATATTAAAGCCCAACTCGTATATGTATGAAATAACCCGATTTGGTAAACTTTCCAGTTTTACCCCTAACTTTGAAAGCTAATAACTTCCTAACTGTAACTCCAAATGACCTGCAATTTTAACCATAGGTTCCCTAACCTGTCTTGAGATAACCTTCCAAATTTGGGGCCAATAAGATCCCATGTTTCCCATACGTTCATTGCCTATACGTACTGTCCTCAAATTTAACCCAAAGGGACCCATTTGACATATCTCACAATTTTTTCCATTTTCTCATGTAAACCTCTACAAGATAACTTCTTCTAGGCTTTATAACATCCCTAAGACTACCTATAAATTACCAAGGCCACAAAAATCTCATGATATCAACCTCATGCACCCATGATCCATATTTAGGTAAAAATGACCTCTTTTTGCAAACAATTAACCAACCTACTTCACTATTCTAGCAACCTAATCTCCCTTATAACATGATAATGAACATGTTATAAGATCAAGATCTTAGCCTAACATGGATGATGGCATTTTTCTATTTCCAAACATGTGATCATGCCTAATAACCTTCAAAAATAAAAACTAACCCCTTACCTCTTAGAAATTGGTTAGTGGATGGATATTTGGATATCAAGAACCTACAAGAAGCATCACTATTATACACAAGATCAAGATGACGACTACGTTGACAAGAGGAGAGGATACTTCTGCCTTCTTCTCCAAAATCTCTTCCTTCTTGCTTCCTTCTCTTTCTTCTTCCACTAGCCTTCACTCTAACTCACTCTAGGACCAAAATTTCTCTCTAAAAGACCTCTCATGACTAGCTGTTGGTGTGAGACTAACCATCACAGCAAGGTCCTCTTTATACTACCTTAGACCATGGTTAAAGCTCTTGGGTTAAATCTTGGTCACTAGGGTTAATCTAGCCTAGGTATGATTATGTCTAACACTAGTTAGGAGGTCTATGCAAGAAATTGATGGGGATTGGGGGACAAGGGAGGCAGCCATTGAGATTTAGCCACGTCATTACATGATTTTGAATACCTAGTGATGAATCATGATTGAAAAATTTCCCATGGGCATGAATCAAGGGGCTGGCAGGTCTTGAGTCTCGATATGAGGTGGGCTGGGCTTTAGTATTGGGCTGGACCCAAATTGGGCTTGAGGGAGGCCCAATAGGATTTCATTTCAAGCTTTTATGCAATAAAACCTATTTTTTAGGCCCTTTTCGGTTAATTAAATCAAATAATTCTAAAACTGATTCTAAGGTGCATGTTAGGGTGGGCAATATCCTACGAGCTTAGTAATTAGAAAAATAATATAATCATAGGCAAATTTTTTGAAAAAAATTAGCTTGAAAAAGGTTACATAAGCAAAAACAATGAAATAATGACATTTTCAAAATTTTAGATGCAAAAAGTCTCTATTTAGTAATGTCTAAAATAATAGAGGACCAAACTATATTGCTAGGTTGAAGAAGTTGAAAGAAAATAAAAGAGGAAATTTTTCTACACAGGTATGATTAATATCTGCACTGAAAGCTTGGACAAATGTAGTTAACGGAGCTCAGGCTTTTCTAGTATCATTTGTTAGAATTTAGGAGGAAGAAAAGAAATTAGAGTCCATACTAGTGGTTTATGAGTACCAGGATGTCTTTCCAAAAGAACTACCCAGATTACCACCTATAAGAGAAATTACATTTAAAATTTCACTGGTACCAGACATTGCACCCTTGTCAAAAGCTCCATATAGGATGACACCAGCTGAACTAAAGGAATTAAAGGAATAACTGCAAGATTTATTGGAGAATGGAAATATAAGACCTAGTGTTTCACCTTGGAGAGCTTCGGTGTTATCTGCTAAAAGAAAGGACGGCATGATAAGGATGTGCATACATTACTGGGAGCTGAAAAGAGAATCAGAAAGGAAGATATTCCATAGACGAATTTTCATACTAGATACGAACATCATGAATTTCTGGTAAAGCCTTTTGGATTAACCAATGCTCCTGCTGCATTTATGGATTTGACGCACATGGTACTTTCAACATTTTTTGGATCATTTTGTGGTGGTATTTATTGATGATATATTGATATACTCTAGAAGTAAGGAAGTGTGTGGGAATCTTTTAAGGTTAATATTACAAATGTTGGGAGATGAACACTTATATGCGATGTTCTCGAAATGTGACTTGTGGTTAAAGGAAGTAGCATTTCTAGGACATATCATTTCATGTGAAGGAATTTCAGTTGATCTAGGAAAAGTATAGGCAGTTTATACTTGGCCAAAACCTACTACAGTTCCTGATGTAAGAAGTTTTCTTGGATTTGCTAGTTATTATCGACAATTTGTAGCAGGATTTTCAAAATTGGCATCACCACTAACAGCATTGACAAAGAAGAATGCTAAGTTTTGTATGGATGGATGAATGTGAGCAAAGTTTTATGGAGTTAAAAGAACGACTAATTTTTGCACCCATTCTAGCCTTACCCAAAGAGTCAGAAGTATATATTATATATACAGATGCCTTGAGAATAGGTTTAGGAGGAGTGTTTATGCAAGAAGTAAAAGTTGTTGCTTATGCATCATGATAGCTTAAGGTACACGAGAAGAATTACCCCACTCATGACTTAGAATTGGTAGCTGTGTGTTTAAATTGAAACTTTGGAGGCACAATCTATATGGAGCAAAGTGTGAAATCTATACAGATCATAAAAGTTTAAAATACTTCTTTACTCATAATGAATTTAACATCCAGCAAAGAAGATGGTTGGAGCTAATCAAGGACTATGATTTTTCCATCAATTATCATCTTAGAAAGGCAAATGTTGTGGCAGATGCCTTGAGTAGGAAGTTTGTGGAAGGAAAGGAAAGGAGTCAGAAGTTGTCACCTGAATTGGAAAGAGATATGAAAGGAATGAAATTGAATACTTTTGGATGAAGAAGTGAAAAAATTAATGGTGTTGATAGTCCAATCTACATTATAGGATCAGATTAAAGCTAGGCAGCCTCAAGACCCAAAAGTTAATGAACTTGTTAGCAGAGGTACTACAACATAAGTAGTGATTAAGACTAATAGACTTGCATATGTTAGGGAAAGGATAGTGGTTCCAGAAAACAAGAACACTAAGGAAACACTGTAAGAAGCACATAGGTCAAAGTATGCTATCCATCTAGGTTCCACAAGGATGTATCATGATTTGAAGGAAAAGTTTTAGTGGTCTGGTATGAAAAGAGAAATAGCAGAGTTTGTTAGTAAATGTTTAGTATGCCAGCAAGTGAAAGCTGAATATTAGAAACCTGTAGGACTGTTACAACCTTTACAAATTCTTGTATGGAAATGGGATGAAATTGCTATGGATTTTGTAGTTTGGTTACCAACAACGTTAACTGGGCAAGATGCTATCTGGATCATCATAGGTCGCTTGACAAAGTCAGCTCACTTTATTCCTATTAAGGTTAGTTACACCTCTAAGAAATTGGTAGAGTTGTACATTAAGGAAATTGTACGACCTCATAAAATACCTAGTTCTATAGTATTTGAACGAGATACACATTTTACCTCGAGAATTTGGAATGGATTTAAGGCATTAGGTATGCAGCTCAAGTTTAATACTATGTTTCATCCTTAAATTGATGGACAATTAGAAAGGGCAATTCAAATCTTAGAAGATATGCTGAGAGCTTGCATTTTGGAACTCAAAGGACCTTGGATTCAATATTTGCCACTTGTGGAATTTGCATATAACAACATGTCTCAGACAAGAATCGAAATGGCACCATATGGATGGAAATGTCGAACATCGTTATTTTGATGAAGTAGGAGAAAAACAAATGATTGAATCTGACCTAATCTAAAGGACATGTGAAAAGGTAGAACTGAAGAAAGAAAGGTTGAAGGTAGCTCAGAGCAGACAAAAGAGTTATGCTGACAATTAGATGCCTGTGAGAATTTGAATATGGGATAAAGTATTCTTGAAGGTAACTCCTAAGTGGTTTGGAAAGAAAGGGAAGTTGAGTCCCCGATATGTTGGACCATTTGAGATTTTACAAAGGTAGGGGTAACAGCTTATCAGTTAGCCTTACCACCAGAATTAGAAGGAGTACACGATACTTTTCAGATGCTGAGGAAATATGTTTCCAGAGCCTTCTCATTTGATAAACTATACACCCTTACAAATAGAAAAAAACTATAAATAGTAGCCTGTGGCAATATTACATAGAAAGGAATAAGAGGTGCATAATAGGAAGATTCCATTAGTAAAGTGTTATGGCGAGTCATGATATGACTGAAGCATCATGGGTGTTAGAGTAACACACGTGAAAGTATCCACAGTTGCTTGACTACCTGGTACATTCTTTGTGCTTTGTTTAAATTCAGAGGACAGAATTTTTTTTTAAGTGGGGGAGTATGTCACACCCTGAGCTTTTGTTTAACATCGCATACATTTTCTATGAAAAACAAGTTTTGGGTTAGTAGTGCATTATTGAATAAGCATATTGATTTCGTGGTGATTTGGAGATGAATTAGTACTTATGCATTAGTTTCAAAACTTGATTAGGGTTTGATTTAGTGAGATTTGAAGTTCACTAATGACCAATCTTTTACGCATGCTTTTGAGATGCATGTTTTGAGCAAGTAAGGATAGGGTTTTTGTCAAAAACGTAATACTTGACTTTTAGTCAACTAGTAGGTCGAGCGTTTATCCACGAGTTTACAACTCAATTTTGGAGACATTATATTTTTGGAAGCTAATAGGACATTTTATGAACATCGTTGGATAATTGACGAAATTAGTGACTACTAAGCTAAGTGATTTCTATAGCCTTAGAGGATGAGGCTTAGCAGGGGTTAAACAAGGCAAGGAGGAGAAAGGCTAGAAAGCATGACAAAGCAAGGCTAAACCTAGAGAGCACGAAATGTAAGCACCAGGTGAGTCAGTGACTCGCCATGGCTACCTAGGAGAATTTTGGCCATAGCCTGCCTTGCAGCTGCTGTAGGTTGCTAGGTGTTGAGGGGAGGAGAATGTAGCCCTGTGACTCGCCTAAGCTAGCCTAGATGGGCTGAAGATGTCGAATGCAACCGGCCATGTTTTCCTATAAAAAGAGGTGAAATTCAGCCATTGTAGAGGACACCTTTCAGTTAGTATTTTGTGAGTTAAATATTGAGAGCAAGAGTGAAGTGAAGTGGGAGAAAGAGGAGGAAAGAATCTAGTGAAGTTTGGCTACATTGGAGGCAAAGTTTAGCTTGGTTATCTTGATTTCAATTCAAAAATTTCAAAAAATTGTTGTGAATCTCTTGTGTTTTCAAAATGATTCTTACATCTCTTGTGTTCTTCCGTTCTTCATGTTCTTGATAAGGAAGGAGCTTGCTTTCAAAATATATCGTTTTTAAAGTTGATTCGTTGTTAAGGAGTTTTTCAAACTTTGATCCATTCCTTTGTAAAATTTTCACAAATTATGTCTTTCAAAGCTTGAAAATATTCTTTGAAGGATTCTTTGTGATTCTTAAAACTCTATGTCATTTTGGTTGTGTGAAAATATTCATTATTTCTACATTGAGGTTAATCGAGTTTTAACGGTAAAATCAAGGTGTTGTTTTTCTTCATAATACCTATCATTTTCTCTTGAAAATGTCAATTGTTCTTTATCTTGAAAAATATGATTTCCAAGGAAAGTTTAATGGTTAAGGTATGACTATCATTGAAGTGACAATTGTGCACAGGAGGATGTGAACCACATGTTGTCACATCTTGGTCGTATGCAGAAAGGTCTTAAATAAGGATGTATTTACTCTCGGAGTAATGTCGTATGTTGTATATATCATTCTGGCCTAGGAATTCACTCTCGGAGTGATGCCGAAGGACAATGGTTGAAATTTTGAATTTGAGTCTTTTTCGTTATTTCATTTTCCATTATGTTGTGGAATTGATGAATTAGTTTCTTCAATGTCTTATTCATGTTAAATGCTACTTGTTGTACTAACTACTGGCTTTACTGAGTCATTTGTACTCACCATTGTTTGTTAAATTATTATAGGAGAAGGATATGATGTGCTTGGGCGAATTTACTAATACTTTGTCTCACAGGGTCTTAATTCTGAAGTTGGTTGTAAGGGTATAAGTTACTGACAACCTATCATTATAGAGAGTGTCCATAAGTGGATACGGTGGGGTCTCTTGACTTTGTCAACCTTAACGATAATGAGGATGAGGAGTAGGATACTCTAAATTTCAAGACATAGTAGTTTGTAAATATGTAGTTAATTGCTGCCGTGTTTTATAGTATGTACATAGACGGCAGTCTGGTACTCTTTTGTATTATAACAGTATGAATACAAGGTCTTGTTAGTGTCTTGTACTTAGAAAACTTGTTGCTTTAATATCCTTTCACTGACCATAACCTCAATTTGGTAGCGGCGTCCATTATTATATGATAGTGCTAGAGGTCTTCATGGTTTAGGCTATTACAGAATGTCATACCCCGAGCTTTCATTTCACATAACATGCATTTGTCTATGAAAAACAAGTTTTAGTTTAGTAATGCATTAGTGAATAAGTGTATTGATTTCGTGGTGATTTGGACATGAATTAGTACTTGATGTATTAGTTTCAAAACCTTGTTTAGGGTATAACTGAGTGAGATTGGGACTTCACAAGTGACCAACCTTTTATTCGGGATGTTGAGATGCATGCTTTGAGCCAATTTAGTTTTTTAAGCTAGTAGGACACGATTTCATCAAAAATTGTAACACGTAATTTTTAATCAACCAGTAGGCCGGGAGTTTATCAATGAGTTTACAGTTTAATTTTGGAGACATTTTATTCTTTGGAAGCTATTATCGCAATTTATGAATTATGGATAGAGACGGGTTATGGATAAAGATGAATTACGGATAGAGATGAATTATGTATTGATATGAATTTTGGAAAGAGATGAGTTATGGATAGAGATGAATTATGGATAGAGATAAAGTTATGGATAGAGATGAGCTATGGATGAAGATGAATTACAGATAGAGTTGAATTATGGAAAGAGATGATTATGGGTTGAGATGAATTATCGATAGAGATGAATTGTGGAAAGAGATAAAATTATGGAAAGAGATAAACTTGAGGATAGAGATGAAATTGTGGATAGAGATGACTTCTAGATACAAATGAAAGATTAATCAATTCGATAATTGACAATACTTATGAACTAAGTCAAGAAGGCCATAAATAGAGGGGTTTGGCCATTGAGAGAACTTATGATTTGAAGGAAATCATTGAGCTTTCACAAATAATAGAAAAACTGGGTAGTTTGAAATGCTATAAATAGAAGGATTCGGCCATTGAGAGAACTTACGATTTGAATGAAATCGTTGAACTTTCACAAATAACAAAAAAATTGTGTAGTTTGAAATGCTATAAATAGAGGGGTTCGGCCATTGAGAGAACTTACCATTTGAATGAAATCGTTGAGCTTTCACAAATAACAGAAAAACCAGGTAGTTTGGAAGGCTATAAATAGAGGGGTTCAGCCATTGAGAGAACTTACCATTTGAATGAAATTGATGAGCTTTCACAAATGACAAAAACTCAGGTAGTGAAAAAGAGGAAAGGTAGGAGGATTTCGGTTTTGCTAGAGATAAAGTTGGCTTGGTTATCTTTGATTTTGATTCAAAAGTTTTCAAAAAAAAATTCTTGTGATCTCTTTGATCTCTTCGTGTTCTATGTGTTCTTGATGAAGATGAAGCTTGTCTTTCAAAATAGTATCATTTTTAAATTTCTATTCAATGTTAAGGTGTTTTTTGTTGTACCCCGAGTTTTTGTTTAACATAACATGCATTTTTTTCTGAGAAATAAGTTTTGGTTTATTAATGCATTAGGGGTAATTAGAGAATTAAGTGTACTGATTTAGTGAGATTTAGAGTTCACAAGTGACCAATCTTTTATTCGAGATGTTGAGATGCACATTTTGAGCCAGTTTAATTTTGGAAGCTAGTAGGACGAGATTTCGTCAAAAATTGTAACACGTCATTTTTAATCAACTAGTAGGTCGGGAGTTTATCCACAACTTTACAGCTCAAGGTTGGAGACATTTTATTTTTTTGACTTAGAGATGAATTAGGGATAGAGATGAGTCGGATAGAGATAAATTAGGATAGAGATGGCAGTTGGATAAACGAAGCAACAAGTAAGATGAATAGGGTAGATGAATTCGAGAACTTATGATAAGGAAATCTGAGCTTTCTATGTGGATAAAAAACTGAAAGATGCAGTAAATAGACGCATTTTTTCATTGAAGAACTTAAATTTGCCTATGAAATCGTTGAACTTCTAAGAAACTCAAATGTGGTGTAATGATTGAAAAACCCAAATTCCTCTCACAAAAAAAGAGCACCCAATAACAATCTTTATCTTTCACAGAGTGAAAATAAAAAGCAAACTTTCCAAAACCAGCATTGCCTCTCACATTGATGTAACTAATTGTGTACTCCTTGATCTCCTACCGATTTTGATCAGGTTACATCCACTGCCTCTGAAGGATCTCATTGATCTCTTCGACTTACGGTGGCGAAGCTAGTCTTTTCAATAAAACGTTTTTAGAGTTATTTAAGTTGTGCATTTTTTTCTGACTTCCACAAGTGACTGAGATGTTGTTTAGCCAAATTTCACAAACAATTTTTAATCAAAGTAGGTAAGCTCAAAAGTCGATCCGGATAGATGACTTTACAACTTAGCTATGAACCGATTTGATTACAATTCTAAGATTTATTTCATATACAATAAAATTTCTATCTAATTAGTGGCCTAAATTTATTGAAAAACAACACAAAAACCCATAAAATTTCCTCTCACAAAAACCTTTTATCCAAACATAATTTTTTACACTCACATTTTCTGAGAGATTAAATTTAGAAAACTTTCTCTTTCCAACCATCATTTTTGTGGGTCCCAACATTCTCACAAGCCACTAAGAAACCATATCTAAAAAAAATTTCTTGATCATTACACGAAAAACGTTTTCGAAACTAAACCAACCACGGTCTCCTGTGTTTTCAAGCTGATTCTTACTTCAATTGATGTTCTTCGTGTTCTTAAGGAAGAACAAGCTCATTTTTTAAAAATAGTATCATTTTTAAAGTTCGATTCGTTATTAAGGTGTTTTTCAAGCTTTGATCCGCTTCTTTGTAAAAAATTTCACAAACTATTTTTTTCAAAGCTTGAAAATATCCTTTGAAGAATTCTTTGTGATTTTAAACTCTATGTCATTTTGATTATGTCAAAATTTTATTATTTCTACAAGGTTAATCAAACATGAAATTGTGTTTTTTTCTTCACAATACCTATCGCTTTCTTTTGAAATTGTCAAATTGTTTTCTATCTTGAAGAATATGATTTCCAAGGGAAGTTTGAAGTTAAAGTATGACATATCATGTAATGCGAGACATTGACATGAAACATGCATACTTAACTTGTATTTGAAGTCATTACAGCATTACACACAAAAGGATGTGAACCAAATGTTATGGCATCTTCGTTGCTCTATCGTACGCAGAAAGGCCCTAAATAAGAACGTATTTACTCCGAAAATAATGCCGCATGCTGTATGGTTTATATATCTCTCTGGCCCAATGATTCACTCTGGGAGTGGTGCCGTATTTTACTTTGGGAGTAATGTCTAATGGTGGTGGTTGAAATTTGAAATGATCATTTTTAATTCAAGTTTTTTGCTTTATTTCATCTTCCATTATGTTGTTGAATTGATGAACTGTTTCTTCAATGTCTTTTTCATGTTATTTGCTCCATGTCGTACTAACCACTTGCTTTATTGAGTCATTTGGACTCACCATTGTGTGTTAATTATTCTAGCAGATGTTCAGAATGTACCTAAGAGAATTACTAAGACTTTGACTCTCAGGTCTTGATACTAAGCTGGTAGTTGGGTCTGGGTCACTGAGAACCTAGACATCATCATTGAGAGTGTCCATAGATGGATTGGGGATCTCCTGATTATATTTTCTATATATGATGAAGAGGAAGAGATAAGAGAATAAGATCAAGACCTTTGTGGATCATACCTATGTAGTTGTTATTCTTCCGTTTTTTGTAGATGTACATAGAAGGCAAATTGGTACTCTTTTGTGGTATAAAGGCTTGAATTTGTTTATTACTTAGAATCTTGTTGCTTTAATGATCCTCCCACTGACTATACCTTAGTTTAATATTGGCGTCCATTACTATAAGACAACGCTAGAGGTCTTCATGGTTCGAGCTATTACAGATGGTATCATAGCTGAGGTTTAGGTAAGTAAAGATAATTAGCAAACTTAAGGAAAATGAGGGTGCTCGGCAATGCACAGTCTCATAAATAGAAGTAGTATGATATTGTGTTTATTGCCTTATAATTTTTAATCTATAACCTACCCTTGCAACTCAGAAAATAATGGCAGATAGAAGAATAGAGATATAATAGTTGAGATTATTCATGAAGGTTGCTCATTTGATAAGTTTGCCAAGCACCATCCCCTTTACTATGAAGGAGGTATGAAATCCTTAGTAGCTGAGAATTGGCTATTGAACATAGAAGAATTATTGCAGGTTTTAGAGTGTATTGATGATCAAATGATAGAATTTGCCACATATCAATTAAAAGGGGTAGCCAAAAGGTGGTGGCAATCCAAGAAGGAACTCTTAGAAATTGAGTGAACCTGGGAACAATTTAAGAGGGAATTTTTAGATCATTATTTTCTTGAAATAATTAGTGAAGCCAAGGCCCAGGACTTCATTACATTAATGGTCACGTCCCTTGTGCTTGTATTAGTCTATAAGCTCTCTTTGTAGTAACAGAGGTGCAAACATGGCGAGATTACGGCACGTTCTTATCCTATGGGTCTCAAGATTGTAGTAATATCCTTGGGATGTTTAAAGATTACTATTATAGAAAACCAGCGGAAGACTTATAAATAATATTCAGAAATAACCAGGAGAAAATGGAAGTCAAGTTAGAAGAAAAAGATATACTAACAAACAGACAAGTCATAACAAGAAAACAGTACTTAGGAAAAACAAACCAGGCTGCTGAGGTTAGGGATTAGGGAATATAGCTCCTAGGCTAACATAAGTAAGCCTATAAAGGAATCTTTAACCCTATTGTTTCAAAAATATATACCAACACCCCAAGCAAGCAAAACATTAAAACAACGTTATCATTCATGAGAAATCTTCATTTGAGGAAACAGAGGGGTCAATCCAGTTGATGTGGTTGTGGTTCGCTCCCACAAAGCCGTTTTTGGGGCGAAACTCTGGTGGCAGATCCCTCTAGACGAGTTAGGGCTGGGAGTCCATGATCACTTCTAAGCCGTTAGTAACCAGTGCTCGAATTTGGATGACCAGGACATGGGTGATTAGCTCATGGGTGACAAAGTAGTCGAATATTGGCATTATCTGTCTCAGAGAAATAAATGTAGACAAACAAAGAGTCTTGAGGACTCAGTAAAGGAAGAATGAGGGCATGTGATTGTTAGAATTATGTGCCCTCGATAACCAAATAATTAATCCAGTCCTAATATCTCATATGGAATATAGTTTGGTGGAAAGAATTAATTGTATGTAAAGGGGCATATTTGCAATAATCTCAAATTTCAGGGGTCAATTACAATATGTTAATGGACTTGATTGTAATTAGTAGAAGCCCTAATTTTATTAGAAGAAGAGTTCTTCAGTTTAATCCTACGGCTGAAATTTGAGATCTTTAAGGATCCTATGTCTTATGCTCTCTCTAGGGTTTCCAAGGCCTATAAATATAATTGTTATATTCAAGAGGTTGGCCATCAGAACCTATTAGAGAAATTCCTAAAAGAAGAGAGTGACATAAATCCCTTAGGAGGCAAGACATTTGTGTTGCTATTTTATTTTGTTGCTATTCTATTCTGAATAACTGGAGCTTTGGATTGGATCGTGAAGCGAAACTTGTGGATTCCCAAATTACTATATCAAGGTAAGTAATCGAATCTGCAATTGCAATTATAATCTTGATTGATGTTTTGTTGAAAACATTATTTATTTTAATTCCGCATAAACTATCAGTGGTATCAGAGCCAGGTTCATATGATTGCAATTGTTGGATTATATGGAACTTGCTAATAGTGTAGAATTTTATTATATGAAAATTTGATTTACTGTTCATGTTTTGTTCCATAAATTTTTTTTTATGATTGTTATGAACAGTAAACGTTTGGAATGATTTAAAAAAAAAAACATTGTTCACAAGACGAACAGTGCCCACCGAATATTGGCCGGCGCTAGACCATGCATTCCTACAAGGGGCCGGTAGTGCCCAGGGCATTGAGATGCCTTAGGTCAAACGCTTGGGCCATGGGTAGGGCAACAGTTGCCTTATCCGACCCAAGGCCCAGCAGCCCAGCCGAGTCCAACCCTTGGGCTGGGTTCTAACCCAGCCCATGGGTTGGCTGGGCTAGGAGCCCAGCCCAACTCGCAGGGTGGCTGGGCTCCAACGCTTAGGTCGGGCTGGGTTGTGAACCCAACCCACGCGCCAAGCTGGACCGGCCTGACCGGCCCAGAGTTGGACTGGTTTGGCCAGTCAACGGTCAACGATTGACCGATCGAAAAAAAAATTTTGGGATTTTTCTTCCAATTTTGGGTGCTAAATAGGATTAATTATTGTAATTTTCCTATGGTCTCTATTATCAATAAATAGAAGTTTTACTTGATTAAAATTGGTTGAAGCCAAAATGGATAAGACCGATTTTAATTTTGTAAAATTTTCTTATTTATCTCTTGGGAAGATAAGTGTCTACATCTCAGTGGGAGTGTCTACTAAAATAGTGACATAAACTCACAAGAATTTGGAACACACTTAGATAATGGAATGCACAAACCAAGTAAACGCAAGTACTAAAATAGTATAAGATGTGTTTATTTAGGTAGGCCAAAAGAAATCGAGAATCACAAATATTTTAAAATATTTTGCCTATGATGTAAATTTTGATCAATAGTAGCTATTCGCCTTTGCAAGATATGTTCATTGATTGCCATAATGAAATTGTTGTTGCATGTAAGGTAGAGGTTCTCGATACCCATTTTGGATGTCATGAATATAAATATTATATTTCTCATTGTTGTGATATATTTGATATATCTGTTTATTATTCGAATGGGTGGTACCATTAGTATTTCAAAAACCTGAATCTAATGGGAATATATATGTGAACTTTTTTTACAAATTCAAAAATGACTTTTAATTGTTTGGCTAGGATTCTGGATGATAATCGGTTTACTAGACCGAATTATGTTGATTGGAAGAGAAATCTTATGATTGTTCTCTCAGCCGATAAGATCGGTTATGTTCTCACCTCTGAGACACCTGAGCTTGCCCTGAACAATGCCACTGAGGAAGAAAAGAGAGTCTTTAACAAGTGGCATGATGATGATAATATGGTAAAGTGCTATATTATGGCCTCAATCTCAAATATTTTGCAGAAAGATTGTGAGGGCATAGCTACACCTGCAAGGCTATGTTGCATCTCCAAGAGATGTTTGGAGAGCAGAGCAGATCTGCTAGGTAGACTGCTATGAAGAATCTGATGTCTACCAAAATGGTGGAAGGGAGCCCAGTTTGGGAACATGTCTTGAAGATTATTCCTTTCATCGACGAATTGGACTTTTTGGGAGTTGAGATGGATGGTGACACAAATGTTGATGCCATACTTTCATCTCTGCCTGATTCTTTTAATCAGTTTGTCCTTAATTACAATATGAACAAGATGAGTGTGACATTGTCAGAGCTGCTCAATATGTTGCAGTCAGCTCAAGATCTCATCAAGAAGGACAAACCTACTGTGATGGTCATAGAGAAATCTAATGCCTGTATGAGACTGAAACCCAAGTTTAAGAACTTCAAGAAAAATAATAAGTGGTATCAGGCAGCTAAGAATGTTCAAGTGAACAAGGAAACGAAAGGAGGGGACAAGAACAAAGGCAAAGGAAATTGTTTCTGTTGCAGCAAGCCCAGTCACTGGAAGAGAAACTGTTGAATTTATTTAGCTTCTCTCAAAAAGGCAAACCTTCTGAAAGTATATCTGATATGCTTGTAATTGAATTGAATAGATGGTCCGTTTAATTCCCGATGTGTGGATTTTGGTTTTAAATCTCACATATGCAATATGTTGCAGGGTTCAAGGAGACCAAAAGGCTCCATGAAGGGGAGCTAATCCTTAGGATGGGGATGGGTGCAACTGTTGCAGTGACTGCCATCGAAGTTTTTGGTTTAGAATTATCTAATAATATAATTTTGATTCTAGAAGACTGTCTTTATGTTCCAGAAGTTCGTAGAAATTTGATTTATGTTTCAAAACTTGGTTTATCTGGATATTCATTTCTTTTCAATTCCAAACTTGTTATTAAGTTTCAAAATAAATTTGTTGCTTCTGGAATTATTTATGATGGTCTTTATCTTTTGAATGTTTGTAATTCTTTGAATAATATTAAGAATGATGATTCTAGTGTGTTATCCCTTAAGAGGAAAAGGGAAGTTAATCCAACTTACTTATGGCATCTAAGACTTGGTCATGCCAATATTGATAGGATCGATAGATTGGTAAGGGATGGGCCATTGCAATTTCTGAAAATTGAGCCCTATCCAATCTGTGAGCCCTGCTTACAAGAAAGATGACCAAAAGTCCTTTTACAGGAAAAGGAATTAGAGCCACAGAAGTATTAGGATTAATACATATTGATGTTTATGGTCCCTTCAACAACATGGCAAGAGGAGGTTTCTCTTATTTCATTACTTTCATTGATGATTGTTCCAGGTATGGTTATCTATACTTGATGAAGCATAAATCAGAATCCTTTGAAAAGTTGAAGGAATTCCACAATGAAGTTGAGAAAAAAATTGAAAAATCCATTAAAATGATTCGCTCCAATAAGGGAGGCAAATACCTCTTGGATGATTTTAAAGTCTATCTTAAAGATCATGGAATCATATCTCAACTCACACCACCAGGCACACCACAACACAATGGTGTTGCAGAGAGAAGGAATAGAACCCTATTGGATATGGTTCTTTCCATGATGAAGATATCTAAGTTGCCCATATCCTTTTGGGGACAAGCTTTGGAGACCATTGTTTACTTGTTAAACAGGATCCTACAAAATCAGTTCCTAATACCCCATATGAGTTATGGACTGGCAAAAAGCCAAGCCTAAATCATATTAAGATATTGGGTTGTCCAGCTCATGTTAAAAGGTTTAATGCGGATAAGCTGGGATCAAGGACTGAAAGGTGCCTATTTGTAGGCTATCCCAAAATGACTACTATTTTCTACTTCTATAATCCTAATGAAAACAAAGTGTTTGTTAGTAGGAATGCTACTTTTCTTGAAGAGGATTATAGTTTGAATGAAATTGAGACTAAAGTTGCTCTTGATGAGCAAAGAGATAGTAAAGTGACTGAACAGAATGAGAACAATGATGATCAAGTGATTATTCCCATTGATCAAACTGAACCTGTTGAGACACAGGAGCCTCGTCGTAGTAAAAGGATTATAAGACCTCCAGTAAAATTCAATTTGTTAAATGAGATTTATCAAATGGAATTTAAGGGACTGGAGATTGATCCTTGTGATTAAAAAGATGTTGTAAAAGACAAAGATGCTAAGCATTGGCATGTGGCCATGGAATCAGAGATGGACTCCATGTATTCCAACAAGGTATGGACCTTGGTAGACAAACCAGAAGGCATTAAGCCTATAGGTTGCAAATGGGTCTACAAAAGGAAACTTGGACCAACAGGAAAGGTAGAGACCTTTAAAGCTAGGCTAGGTACCGAAAGGGTATACTCAAAAGGCTGGTATTGATTATGAGGAAACCTTTTCACCAGTTGTTATGCTAAAGTCCATAAGGATTCTGTTGGCAATTGCAGCATACTATGATTATGAGATATGACAGATGGATGTGAAAACCGCATTCTTGAATGGGTACATCCATGAAGAAATTTATATGGACCAGCCAGATTGATAAAGAAATTTATAGTGATCGGCACCATCTCCCCATTTAAACTTTTCCATTGGTGCCATATCCTTTATCTCATTAATGCCATGCAAATGTCATGCAAATGCAATATGAAATTCGTAACCATAACATTGATACATATTTTTCACAAAAATATGTCCTTACCTTGAATAATGTAATCAAGCCATATGATCATCTCATTTTCATAAAAGACCTTACAAATATATCACATCCATAACTTATATTTATTTCAAAAACAAATATCATTTAAATAAACTGAAATACTTAGCCAATTCAGCAAGCAATTAAACATAAAGCTTTCCTTAACCAACAAAGAAGAAAAATTCTAGGTTTACTAATTCAAGTCCAATAGAGACTTGAGCTTGAGCTTGCTGGCAAACCCATTTTCAAACAAGGCCAGTAGCTACAGAAAGTTACATGGGCCTACTCAAAAGAAGGAAAAGAGGCTCAAAGCCTAAGGTAATTAAAACCAAAGCTTTTTGGGTCAAAAAAGGTCTAACATTGGGCTCCACTTACAAAGCCCAAAGCTTAGCCAAAACACAATAATTCCAGTTTATAAGAACAGCAGAAGTGTTAGATAAAAGTCCCAATTCGTATACGCTATAAACAGACCCGTTTTTGTGAAAAACTCAGTTTTTGATTATAGATAAAAAAAAAATTTCATAACTTATTCATCCTATCTCCAAATGACACGACTTTTTAACTGGAGGCTCCTAATGGTGTCTATTATACGATCTCAAAATTTTATATCAATCCATGGTCATTTACTATATAAGAAAAATCACTAAGTGTACTGTTATCAAAAATTAAGCTAAACAAGACTAGGTTTAACCTAATTAATCATATCTTCCTATTTCTATGTATACATTGCATGAAACCTATCCTATATGTTTCTAATACCTCTGAATCACCTAGAAACCGTACTATGTAAAATAATTACACAAAAATATAATAAAAGTCATCAAAGGGGCAAAATGACCTAATCTTCATTATAACTTCTAATCTCAAATCCTCTAGCATCTAACCAACGAACATCCTAATGGAAAGTTCCAGATCACTATATGACATGTTGCTCGCCTAAAACATTAAGATGCTAATAACATGCTAACATTCAAACTAACCCCTTACCTCTCTTGATTTCTTTTGGTCTTGATTATCTTGAAACCTACGTAGAGGGTGCTCTTAGGATCCAAAACCATCAAAATAACATCAAAGATTTCAAAGCTCAATAAAACCTCAACCTTTACCAAGAATTCTTCAAAATTTCTTCTCTTTCTCCTTCCTAGGAAATTCGGCTAGCACCCTTCCTCTTCTCCAGCTCTCTCTAACTCTCTCCCACTCTCTAAGAACAGCCGGATGAGCTCAGTGAAGAAACCTTCACAAGAGCTCCCTATTTATACCCATCTTGACCATAGTTAACACCTAGGGTTAGAACTAACCATGCTAGGGGTTAGAGAGACCAAATCATCGTGCCTACAATTAGCTTAGGACGTCTGGACAAGGCTTGAAGCAGCAATGGAGGAGAGGGGCGGCAACAACTCAACAATTGACAAATGGAAGGTGGTTTTGCATGCATTAAATGATTGGCAATGATTACAAAAGAATTCTATGGCTTTGACCGGTTTTGAAAGTCAAAGGAGGTGCTGACATGGGCTGAGATGAGGGCTGGGTCGAATGGCCTGATGGAAGGCCCAAAACAAATGGTTTCTAAGCCCAAAGACATCATATCATGCAATCCAAGCCCAAAAACACTATTTTAAGCAAAAATTCTAGAAAATAAGCTATAATATGCACGGTATACTTAGGGTAGGTCCTATTGATTAAGAAAACAAGGGAATAAATTATAGCAAGCAAAAAGATTGAAGAAAAATAAGGTTTCTAGAAGAAATTTGGGCTAAAACAAGCAATAGGGGTATTTTAGTATTTTACAGCAATTAAAAATAATACATAAAAAATATTCAAATACTGAAATGAGTAAAATAAGTAATTAAAATAAAGTGCTTGAAAAGACAAAAATGAGGATAATTAAGAATATTTATAGGGTCCGAGTGTTACATCCTACCCACCTTAAAAACAATTCCGTCCTCAGAATTGGTAGAGGCAAAATCAAGGAAATAATAATGGAGTAGAAATACGAGATATATTAAAATAAGTATTAGTTCAGAAAAAAAGCAAGGAAATTGCACAATCTTGACCTCTTATCTCTTATCCAAGTCTGACCCCTCTCCAGGATCGGTTTTCTCTTCTTTGCACCTTCCGGATCTCTTTCCAAATGGAGCCTCGGGTTTTGCCTTAATACCAATAGGCAACTCTCTGAAAGCGGAAACGCTGCTACATTTCAGTTTTTGGGTACATCCTCTTCCTAATAGTAATCTTTGTCGAACTCTTGAAATCCATTTGACCGCAACATAAAACTTACTTAGTAACTAATCCACTAAAAATTAACGAAAGGGGTTGGGGAAACCTTAAGTACTAAATAAATGCGGTTATTTCTCTTCAATTTCCGACTCGAATTCCCAAGATGCCTCTTCAATGTCGAGAGTTCGCCAAAGAACTTTTACTATTGGTATCCTCTTAGTTTCTAACTCTTGTTCTTTGCGATCCAATATCTGGACTGGCTCCTCTATATAGGTAAGGTTGCTTTCCAATTGTAATGGAGCATAGTCCATGACATGTGAGGGGTCGAAAATATACTGCTTTAGTAAGGAGACATGAAATATGTTGTGCATTCCTTCCCACTTTGAAGGCAAGGGTAGTTGGTAAGCCACTGGTCCTACTCATCCTAAGATTTCAAAAGGTCCAACGTATCTCGGGCTTAACTTTCTATTCTTTACAAATCTCTTAATTCCCTTCATGGGTATGACCTTGAGAAAGACCATACTGCCCACTTGAAATTCCAAATCCTACACGTTGTATTTGCGTAACTCTTTTGCCTTCTTTGAGTTGCCAATTGATCATCCGTCTGAGGATGGAAAGTGGTACTGAATTTCATTTGCGTACCCAACGCCTTCTAAAATCCTTCCCAAACTCGAGAGGTAAATTCAATATCTCGATCAGATACTATGGAACTCAGAATCCCATGTAGTTGTACAATCTCATGCATGTATATTTTAGCTAGTCTTTCAGCTGTATGACTAACTTTGATCTGAATGAAGTACGCCATTTTTTTTAGTCGATCCACAATAACCCAAATCACGTCTTGACCAGTAGGTGCCTTGGGTAATCCTATTACCAAATCCATCGCTACCTCATCCCATTTCCATATGGGTATCTCTAGAGGTTGTAACAATCCTACTGGTCTTTGATGCTCTGCTTTGGTTTGCTGACAAACCAAGCATCGTTTGACGAATTCAGCAACTTCCTTCTTCCTTCCTTTCCACCAGAATTTTCTCTTGATATCCCGGTACATCTTGGTACTTCTAGGATGTATAGATAATGGTGATTGATGAGCTTCCTTCAGAATTTCTTCCTTAATTGCCTAAATATTAGGGACCACTAATCGATCTTGAAAATATAATACTTTGTAATAAGAAATAGCAAAATCCTTCTTGGGGTCCTTTTCCAATTCTTCCACCAAGACTCTTATTTCAGGATCTTACTTCTGACTCTCCTTGATTTGATCGAGTAAGGTGGGTTGCAATACCAATGCTGCCAACTAAGCTGCTTCTCCAGACACTAGGAACTCGATAACATTCCTTTCCATGTCCTTTAAGAGTTCCTGATGTCCAGTGCTCATTTCTTTTCCTTCTTAAAGCATCTACTACCACGTTGGCCTTCCCAAGGTGGTAGTTAATCGTACAATCGTAGTCCTTGATCAGCTCTAGCCATCTGTGTTGTCTCATATTTAATTCCTTTCGAGTGAAGTAATCTTTCAAGCTCTTGTGGTCTGTGTAAATCTCGCACTTTACCCCATATAAGAAGTGTCTCCATATCTTGAGGGCAAACACGACTGCCGCTAACTCCAAATCTTGAGTGGGGTAGTTCAATTCATGGGGCTTCAACTGTCTTGATGCATACACTATAACCTTCTCTCCTTGCATCAGGACACCCAGGACACCTCCTAAACCTTTACGAGATGTGTTACTATATATTATGAAATTACCCATTTCTGAAGGTAGTGCTAGTACTGGGCTGATACTAGCCTTCTCTTTAACTCTTGGACACTTTTCCCACATTCTTCAGACCACTGATACTTCACATCCTTCTTAGTTAGAGCTGTTAGAGGGGCAACTAATCTTCAGAATCCTTCGACAAATCTTTTGTAATATCCTGCCAATCCAAGGAAACTGTGAATCTCATGTACGTTTGTGGGTCTTGGCCATTCCATGACTGCTTCTATCCTAAAGGGATCCACAACAATTCCTTTCCTGGATAATATGTACTAAAAATGCCACTTGCTCCAAGCAAAACTTGCACTTAGTGAATTTGACATACAACGCTTCTTGATGCAACTTGCTCATAACTAACATTAAATGCTCCTCATGCTGTACGTCATCTTTCAAATAGATAAGAATGTAATCAATGAAAACATGTGATACCCCTAATCTTTTAAGCTACTTTTAAGACTCTTGTGTTAAGGTTTTTCTTTCAATGTCTTTAGTAATTGTGTTCTTTTCCTTAGTATTTGCTTTATTTGTGCATTGTTTAATATTTATCATTCGATTAATTGCTTATAGGATTTCTTTCCTCTATTTAATTTCTCTGGTTTCCAAATTCATGACTTTAGTATTTTAACTTAGCCTTTTTAATTTAAATTACATATGTGCTTTCTTTCTTTAATTCTTAACTTCCTGCATTATTTGATTTACTTTCATGTACTTAAATGATGTGATATCCCTTCCCTAAATTTTTTTATTTCTCTAATTTCCTTAATTTCCTTGATTTCTCGTATTTAGCCAATTAACGGTTATGATCATGATTGTCTCTATTTTATCGGTTTCTATGCGTTTAAAATTCTTCCATTCTCTTGTTAATATCTTAGTATTCCTATTGCTTGATTTAAACATGTGATATTTTACTTAAGTATACTTCATTAGCTCATATTTAACATTTTTTAAGTATTAGATTTGATTTCTTGACACATGATTTATTTCAGTTCTAATTGCCCGAAGGAATTTCGGTATGTTTAATCTCTTCCCTTTTCATGCTCTTGTTTACGTCTAAATATTTTTTTAACCTAGCGTCAATCTTGATTATTCTATCACTAATCTCTGTTAATTACTTGACTAATTACCTATTTCTTTTCTCTAACATATACACTGATTAACTTTACAACTTAGCTAATCATTTTGCTAACCTAAGTCTACTTTGATGTCATGTGGGTCCCACTCTCTCTCTCCTCCCTAGGTCACACGGCACACACACACAAGGAGATCTTTGTTTTGTCTTGTCTCCTTTGTCCTTTTCCCTTGTCCCATGTTCTTGGCTTGTCACATTTGATTTGATTTTGAAGTGATTTTAGCTTGTGTAAGTATCCCTAATCATCACCTAGGGAAGGGGGAGTGTGCCATTTGGCTCCTCCAGCCCTTGTGCCGCCCAAGCCACCCAATCAAGGGGCTTGCTTGTGGCAGCCACCCCTTGACAAAATTATGGCAAGGTTGGCTATAAAAGCCAACCCTTGCCATGCATTTCTCACACCAATAGCCGGCCATTTGAGTTGAGAGAGTGAGGAGTGAGTGCTGAGAGCATTCGGCCAAGAGGGAGAGAAAAGGAGAAGAAGAAGAGAAGGTTGGTGGAAAAACTTTCATGCCAAGGTAAGTTGGCAAAGGGGTTTCGGCCAAGGCCTTGAACACCCCCTTGCACCACCTCTTTCCTACTTCCTCATCATCATTTCCACTTCTTCTTAGCCCCTAGTTCAGTGTCATTAACCAATAGATCTTGTGTTAATAGGAGAACATCAAGAGCTACCTGAGATCACCAAGGTAAGGGTTTAGGTTCTTGTGTTTTGTTGAGGATGGATACATGTTCTCTTGTATTGATTGATCATATATATTTATGTGCATAGAACTATGATTCAATGATGAACATGTTAGGGTTATGTTGGATTCAAAGTTTTGCAAAAAGAAAGTTCATAGGCGCTATGAAGTATATACTAGTATAGACATCTTGCATGTTAAGGCTTAATGAATATTTCTTATAACATGTGTATGAGATTGCTTACTGAGTTGGTTTGATTTTCAAAAGAGCTCTGGACATGCTTTATGATGCCATGGCAGTGGTGATAAGCCTAAACTTGAAGCCCTATAGACCATGGGTTGGTCAAGAAAAATGGCTTATAGTGTTACATTTTGCACTACATGATTTTATGATTCAATGTCATGCATATGTGATATGAAATGTGGAGCAACAATGAGAATGATGATGGCCAAGAAGCTTTAAAGTATCCCTGATCAAGAGAAGGCCAAATGGGCCAAAGAAAGGAGCCATGGGCTCAAGGAAGAGGTTATGAAGTTGAAAGCATGAAAATGATGCATTATGCATGTTCCTTGATTATATTGCAAATGATCTTTGTCTTCCTTTAAGTTTCTTGAAGAATCCATATATCATGTGCTCTATGATTTCCTTTATGTTGATGGACTGAAATTATTCTTAGCCTAAAGTTTCAAAAAGCATAGATTAATCAAAAGCATGAACACCAATCTAGGGCATTTAGGCAATCTTAGGTGCTGCCTAAATCGACCCCAAGCTACAGGTTGTATTTTTATATGAAACTTTTCAGATAGTATCCTTATCTAATATTAGGATCCCTGTAAAAATTTCAGCCCAAAATGAGGAAGTCAAAGGTCGAAAATGCCCCTGGAGTTCTCTGAGAGCAGATTCGACATTTTGCCTAATTCGTTAGGGAAAAAGGGTCTAAAATGAGCAAATAATTATATGGTTGGATAGAGCACCAAACCTTGATGGGGGAGCCCAAATTTGAGCTCAAACCAAGTTGAAATAAGGGCTCAAATCACAAAGCCCGTTTAGGAGGCCTAAATGAACTTTAGGCCCAATAACCCTAAAATAGCATCAAGCCAATAGTACTTTGGGAATAGGCCCAACAGGGTCTAAGGAGGCCCAATAGGCCTTCAATGGGGTTTAATATCTAAGATCTTACTAGTTATTATCATGGTTGTTTCAATTGTCAATGATTATTCTTTAAACTTGTTATGTTTCTTTCAAGTTCATTGCAAACTAGTGTACATTGTTTGGGTGGAATGTTACATGTGTACTTTAATGCTTGGACATGAGATTGCATTCATAAGAGGAAAAAAAATGTGAGGAACCCCTAAGCCTACGAGGTGATTCCCCGAATGGTAGTGACGGTACCGGGCACTTAGGAAACATGCAACCCCCCACAGCAGGGAATGGGTGGGCTCCTTTATGAATGCTAAGGCGTAATGTTAAGGGTCCTGGTGCTGGAGGCACGGGACAGTCCCATAGAAGGGGAGGGGACGCACAACCCTACTGTGGGAGTGAACAGAGCAGACATCGAGAACTCCTCAGGAACCTATGATGGTGTGATGCATTGCATATTTTAATTCATCCAAGTTCATACTTATTATGCTTAAAGTTAGTTTCACACCATGTTTAAGTGAATTATATGCAATGTATTTGTTTGATCATGTTTCCCCACCCCTACCTTACTGAGTCAATAGGACTCACCCTTTTTCTCTTACGTTGTTTTTGCAATGTTTGGCGAACGTGGTTATTGAAGAATGAAGCTATTCGAGGATGAGTTAACCTACGATTTCTACCCTTATATCCTAGTACTCAAGATCCGAACGTGGGTTTCAGATTTCCTTGAAGTATTAATGGAGCATAAGGCCCACTGGTTCTTTAGGGAGCCCTCAACCTCATCCCCTGTACCCCCACCATCCCCTGTACCCCCACTACCCCACTATCCCTATTACCTCGATTTGAGGACTTTGGTTTACCAGATGTACCGCCAGAGTGGCTAAGGTTTGATTACGTTCCCCTGGCCCCGCCAACGGGAAATAGTAGTACCACTCCAAGGTCGAGATTATTGATATTACATCAGACTCAGACGAGGAGGATTAGTACCCCTCTTAGGCTTGTTAGAGTGTTTCGTTAGTCTTTAGGGTATTCATTTCCTTGTAATCAGTTTTCAAATGGTACGGTGAACTTTAGGAAGTTCCTGAATTTTTATAATGTACCTTTTATGTAGTCCCAGGAGGATGGTTTGAACTTTTCTTGTGTTAAAAATATCCTTGTTATTTCAGGTTTTCAATCTCCTTCGTGCCTCTTTCCTCGTCCTTTATTTCAAAGTTCTTATCTCTACTCAAAAGCCTAATCCAACACTTTCAATCAATTCATTAATGAGATTTTTCTAAGTAAGTGCATATTATTACGATGCGATACTTTATATGATTTTGCCATATTTCTTTTAGTCGTTAACCAGTTAAGGTTTTCCAAGTGCAAATATAACGATTTATTACTTTGTGAGATTTTACTTCTTTCGTTCAAGTTTCTAAACTAATTTACGACCTTCTTCTATTTACCATAACAGTTTTAAGACAAGTCTTCCGCTAAGTAAAGTTGAGGGCATTTAAGCAATTCTAAGAGTTTTTATTGTGCAGTAATCCCCGAATTTTGTGCATACGATTACTATACGCAAGACGAGGGGTAAGTACCAGCACGGAGCGTGACAAAACAACAACGAATTTATCCAAAAAATCATGAAAAACCCTATTCATCAAACCCATAAAGGTAACAGGTGTGTTAGTTAATCCAAATGCGATCATTAAAAACTCGAAATGTCCATATCGAGTCCTGAAAGCAGATTTTGGGATATCTTTTGCTTTAATCCTCAACTGATGATATCCTGACCTCATATCTATCTTTGAAAATACTCCCACTCATTTTAGTTGATAAAACAAATAATCTATTCTAGGCAAGGGGTACTTATTTTTTATTGTAACCCGATTCAATTTTCGGTAGTCTATACACATGCTCAGAGTCCCGTCCTTCTTTTTCACAACCAATATTGGGGCTCCCCAGGGTGACACACTTGGCCTAATATAACCTCGCTTTCGTAAATCTTGTAATTGTTGTTGTGCTGTCGCAGGCAACCAAATTAAGAAAATCTATACTCCTAAAAATACATGTAGTGATGCGAGTAAGGATCATTCCCACGGGGCGTATCTAGCCTAGTTTTATGCGACGTGAACAAGGATGGGGGGATTTGAATATAACAAAAACAATTTTAAAAAAAACAACTAAGGAACAATTCAAATTAAAATATCAAAATCAATCAAAAGAACAAACCTTGGTCTTGGTTAACATCCACCATCGGAATTTTACAGTTGATCATGCAAGCATATATCAGTTCACACTTTGAATATTCCAAGCTATAACTATTTTCCTATCTCTCCTTAGTTGCAATGAATTAGAAAACAAGCGATCTAATTAATCCTAACTACTAAACAATCCAAGACAAGTGCTAAAGTTTTAATCGAGTAGCAACCTTAAGAATTAGAGAGATCAATGAAACTAAACAACACAAGCACAAGCGGTTGCATTTAATTTAGTCGATCGTTCTTCCTAAGATCTAATAATTTCTGACATAGCAAATCATTAAATCTTAGTTGCCTTCACAAATTAGAGGGATCAAACAATTAAGGATTTGATATCTAACCCAGCATTAGATTGCAACAAATAATAAACTAGAAGGCCTCCTAGTTATTAAACAAGACAATCATGAAAATAGGCACAAAAGAACATCCGATACTCAAAGCATAAATTGAACAATGAAAATAAATTAGATCTCACAGATGTACTGATTCCTAGGCTTCCGTTCCCCTTCGACCAAGTATAAAAGTTTAGCCACGCAGGGTCATGATGAAAACTCGTAGGAGAATTAGAAGAGAGGGGAGAAAGAGGCGGCTGGTTCAGAAGTTTGATAGCTGCCTTTTTATTTTACCCGTTCAACCTAAGTGTTGCAACCCTAGCAAATCTCTCAATATATTCTAAAACTATAACAATCCAAATCTGACTATTTAAGGAAAATATTAAAAATAAAATAGAGACCTAATAAAACTAAGAAAGTGGCATCTTCCTCTGGAATTTTCGTGCACCAGGTCTGGAAACTTCCCAAAATCAAAGGACAGATCCGCATATTAGAATTGCAATCTATGAAATGTTCCACAACGTCAACAGTGCAGGTGACGTAACTTCAAGCCCGATTTCGTCCTTCATGCAGCCAGTATCTCTCAACACGCAAAACATGAAGGTTCTAGATCTTATTCTTGGAGTTCCATAACATCTTGAATTATCTCAATCAGAGATCGGATGAGAGAGTTATTCTCCGATTACGAAGCGAAGTCGAAACTATCCAAAATCGCCCAATTAACTTCGTTTTGCACTTAATGCCTCCATTTGTATCCTAAATCAAAACATAAGAATAATGAGTACATTTAGGCACCAAATAAGTATAAAAGACTAAAAATTAAGGGAGAAAAATATGACATTTTGCATTCTCATCAAATTGCCCCACACTTGACTTTTGCTCGTCCTCGGGCAAAACTCAAATTCACTTTCTCAAAAACACCAAGGTTGCAATGCCATCAACAAAGAACAACCAAGCTCTTCAAAACTCATAACATATCATGAACAAACATTCTTAAACAACTTATAATTACTCAGTAAGCATTCTCACTCGAAGATGGAGTAAAATCAATGCGTGTCTAACCTCACGGAAATAAACACTTGACTTTCATGTGTTTGAAGGGTATGTGTTTCGTTCAAATTCATTCCAATGGAAATGATTACCATAGGCTTGCATATCTTCTCATTCTCCATCACTGGGATCACATGCATAACACGAATCATAAGGACTTTTCAAGGGATGTAACGAGGTTTTCGATCAAGGTGGAAAATATTTGGGAATGTAGCTCAAAAGCTATCGAAACTAGTGGAGCAAAAATGAATCAACTTGAGCTCGAATATATATGACATGTAAAACTAATCACTCCATTCAGCAGCCTCTTCAATTTGGCTTTAAAGCATTTAAACCATGCATGTAAAACTCCTACATTGAGAAAGAGATCGTTCAAAAGGAACACCTTTCATTTGCAGCTGGGAACGATCCTTCACAACAATTTCCACCTTTGTATATATCACATACAAACATACCACTTTATTGGAATTTTAGGAGGGATTATGAATGTGGAAAATTTGTAACATTAAAAGCAATTCCCACCATCACCTTCTTTCTTCTTTTCTTTTCTTTTTTCTTTCTTTTTTTCACCAAGATTACATCAACAATGGAACTCACCAATTGAGAATGAAAACAGGTTCCATTTCACCAGTCATAGCCATACCTGATGCAGGAGCATCCCTTGCACCTCGGCATAACTATCCCGAAAAAACAACACTTGTATCTCGGGCCGAGGTAACAAAGCAACATGTGCATCTCGGACCAATCTGCACCTCAGCTGGAACGTGCAATATATTGTTGGAAATCTCTATGTCTTTAGTTTCAAACACACTTGACCTCATATCATTTGAAGATTCCTAGAGAAAGTTATGATGTTTTTACTACTAGACGTCGGGAATGGCAATAGGCAACGAATTTCAAAGTGCATTTAATTTCTTTTGTGTTGGAATTTTCTAGACTTTATTATTCCATTTTTTCTAGCTTGACCATGATGTAATGAACTCTATATATGAGTGATTATCCAAAATAATAAGGAAGAACTTTTGATTCAAAGATATAAGTTCTTACGAGTATATCTCTTGCTTTGGAGTTGAGTGACATCCTCCTACCAATCAAGTGAGTGGCTTGGTCGCATCGAGTGGCATCCCAAGACTATCCTCTTCCCTTGGCTCAATTCTTTTTGGATTTTGCCAAGCCTTGCAGATCCCGGTCTGCATCAAATTGGTATAAGAGCAAGTTTTCCTGCTGTGGTGATTGGGTTTCTTTTCTGTTCTTCATAATTTCGAGATTTCTATCTTCTTCATATCTTCTGGCCTTTCACAATGCCTCCACAACGTCAAAGAAATACAGAGCATGATGATGTACAAGCTGAACTTGCGGCATTAAGGGAATCAAATCAAGCACTTACAAACATGGTGAATGAACTTTTTCAGTGTCTTTTAACTTCACCAACTCAAAGCCATAGGAGTCGGGAAAGTGCACGCAATGTCTTCTTCGAAGATGACAATAGCCGAGATGACCATTTATCTTCTTCTGGTTCTTTCGTTGAACCAAGAGTTGCTACTCAATGGTCCATGGAACGTTTGGCTTGTGCTTTAGAAAACAATGATCAAAGCATCCAAGTTCATGTGCAAGACTTTGATGGGAAGCTTGATGCAGATGAGTACTGTGATTGGATGGCATCTTTAGAAGCTTTCTTTGAATGGAAATATCTCTCAGATGAAAGAAAGGTGCAGTTCGTTGCTACAAAGTTGAAGGGTCATGCTCTAATATGGTGGCAGCAATATCAACGAATTAGAGATCGCAGAGGAAATCCAAAAATCAATATCTAGGCTGAGATGAAGGTGAACCTTGATGAGAAGTTTCTGCCTTTAGACTATTCTCAAACTCTCTACCAAAAGTTCCATCAATTATATCAATGAATGGAGCAATCTGTTGGTGATTATACGGAGCAATTTTACAAGCTTATGAGCCGTGTGAATTTGCAAGAATCTGATGATCAATTGGTGGCAAGATATGTCAGTGGACTGAAGTATAATCTCAAGGGTGAGCTTATGATGCATTCATTTTGTTCTCTGGAGGAAGCACACTAGAAAGCACTAAAGGCGGAGGAGAAAATGAAATGGAGTTCATACCGAAAAGGTGAAAGTTCAAAAGTGGTGAAGGAGAAAGAAAGAAAGTTGACTCTTATACCTTAAAAGCCAGCTCAACAACATAGTAAAGTGAGTAAGGAGCATGGAAAATTAGATTCATTTTCCAATAGATGTTTTCAGATGTAATGAAATTGGGCATAGATCCTATGAATGTCCAAAGAAGAAAGCTGAATTGCATTTGTTGGAAGAAGAAGGAGATGTGAATCAAGAGTCAATCTATGATGAAGAAGCTGAGGATGAGGATGTAGAATATTGTGAAGGTGATTGTGATGCAGAAAGCCTTGTAATCCAACTATTCATGACTGTTTGATAGAGATCAAGGCACCGTTTCAAAGGATCTCGTTCAAGTACCAATTGGGCCGGTTACGAGAGCACGGGCAAAGAAGTTCAAGGATGTACTCAACGGACTTATTCAAGAGTTATGGGCTCAAGCAATTCGTGGAGCCCATTGAACATGATCCACGTGAGCCACAAAGAATGGTCAATTGATTCAAGTTCTAGAAGGATCTCTATTCTAGGCGCCCAAATCAGCTTCAAGTTGGAAAGAAATATTTTTGGGGCTTTTCTAGAAGATCTCTATTCTAGGCGCCCAAATCCTTCCTTTTATGGCTTGCACTTCTTTTGGACGCCCAACACCTTTTCCTTATTGAGCTCTTTATTTTAGCACCATTTTGTTTCCTTTCTTGGCTCTTGTAGGCGCCAACTTTCTTGCCTTTTTATTGTGTTTTGTTTTAGGCCTGTTAGGCTTTATTTCCTTATCTAATTTCGGGTTTAATTAGGTTTCCATGTTAGGGTTATTTTCCTTGTAACGTTTAGCCTTTAAATAGGAGCTTTTGCTTTGTAATTCAAGACATTGATTTAAAATTGTGAGGATTTATTCTCTTTGGTTCTTTGAAGAACTACTCGAACTTATTGGGATTTCCCGTGGCGTTCAACTTGACTTATCAAACGGAATTTCCATCACCGTTTGTGGCGTCTTCCTTATACCGAAGGTTCTTGTTTTCATAAACAACGGGTCGAGGTCTTCCATTCGAATCAGTCCTAGAACGATCTTGGGTTCCCTTTCGTTGTTGGTCTCGTTATTCTTGGCGAGGTTCACATCATTTGCTATCAGAGCACAGTTTCTAGTTTAGGTTTGCCTATCTTTAATTTTTTTTCGTTCCTTTTGTTTCTTTCTTTTAGCCTTCACATCCTTTGCCTATCTTTCAAATTTCATTTCTTTGTTTCCTTTCAGTTTCGGTTCACATCACCTAACTCTCTTAGCCGAAATTTCTCTACCTCTTTTATTCCAACGTTGGTTATTCTAGTTCATGTCTAAAAGTGTGTTCTTGTTTGACATATCCAAGCTATTCGAGATCTGATGATATTATCAAAAGATAGTTGCTGATCATCAAAGGAAAAGAGAAAGAGACTCCAAAAAAAAAAAAAAAAAAAAGAGTAAAAAGTTTAAAAAAATTTCGTTTGTTTCATATATTGAGGGTCCTGTTAGTCTGAAAATCACCTTTACCCCAAGCAAGTATTTTTTTCTATCTCGTGACAAATCTTTATTGTTCTAGTTTCTGAAATTCCAATCATTGTGTTCCTTTTATTCTTGCTTTCTTGATAATTCTTTATCTTCTTGCTATTCCTGAAATTCCTTGATTAGTTCTTGGTGAATTGTCGCTGGAAATCTTTGAGTTGTTTGTTTAGTTTCAAAAGAACCGCAAGAGAATTACAGAGTGGAAAAAGGCAAGAGTGGTGAGAACATTAGAGGGTAAAAGCCGTGTATTTTTGAGTGAAACACGAGTGAAGAGTGATCCACATCCTTGAGTGTAAACACGTAAGGGAGAGAATTGTGAGGTCCTTTTTCTTTCTAACTTTGTTTTTGCAGCAACCATGTCTCACAATAGTGGTAAGAGCGTGTCCGACGATGCTACGACACTAGCTGACTGAAGGTGTTTATGGAGGCCATGATGAGTGAGATGAGGCGTATGATGAAGTCAAAATGGAGCAAGTTCACGAACGGATAGATCAGATGGAGAATTCACTTGAGAAGCAGCCACAAAACGCCTCAATTTCCGTAGACGGGAAAGAGTTCCACGGAGGGAGGCGAGGGTTGAGGATGAAGAGCCTTATGGATCTGGTTTTGAGGAAGAAGAGGATCGGGATTCTATTGTTGGCTATAGGCGACATGGAGGGCGGTTAGAGAAGCTAGGAATCGGGAAGATAACAACTTGGGTGGTATTAAGATGAAGATTCCGTCTTTCAAGGTAGATCTGATCCTGAAGCATATCTTGAGTGGGAGAAGAAGATGGAGTTCGTGTTTGATGTTACAACTACTCCGAGATAAAGAAGGTAAAATTAAGCGTGATTGAATTTTCTGAATATGCTATAACTTGGTGGGATCAGCTTGTGATAAATAGGAGGCGGAATAGAGAACGACCATAGACACATGGGAGGAGATGAAAGGATGAGAAGCGGTTCGTTCCAAGCTACTACTACAAAGTTGTACAAGCTACAAAAGAGGAGCGTAGAGATTACTACAAGGAGATGGAGATTGCCATGATCCGTTAAATGTTGAGAGGCTACAATGGCTAGATTTCTACTTGGGTTAAATAGGGAGATTCACGACAAGGTAGAGATGCAACATTATGTGGAGATGGAAGATATGGTGCATATGGCTATCAAAGTGGAGCAACAACTCAAGAGAGGGAGTGGGATACGTTCAGGCCATAGCTCAGTTCTACTTCTTGGAAACCGAGTCATACAAGCCATTGGACAAATCACAAACAAACCCGAGCCCAAGCCGTGACCAGCCAGTTCCTCAAGGTAAACCGAAGCTTCTACCTCTAGGAATCGTTATTAATGTTTTAAATGTCAGGGTAGGGCCACATAGCAAGTCAATGCCCAAATAGGCAAGTCATGGTATTACGAGACAATGGAGAAATTGTGACCGACGATGGGGATTCCACCTGACGAATGCCGCCATTGGAGATGTTGGCGAGGAGGAATATTTAGCCCTGTGACATTGGTGGCGAGAGTTTGAGCTTGCAAGCAAAAGGAGATGATGAAGTACAGCGAGAACATTTTTCACACTAGGTGCTACGTTAAAGACAAGGTATGTAGTGTCATTATTGATGGTGGTAGTTGTACTAATGTTGCAAGCGCAATTATGGTGGAAAATTTGGGATTGCCCGTGTTAAAACACCCTAGGCCGTACAAGTTGCAATGGCTGAATGATAGTGGAGAGATAAGGGTGAACAAGCAAGTGTTAGTTGCTTTTCGAATCGGTAAGTACGAAGATGAAGTGTTGTGTGATGTAGTACCGATGCAAGCGGACACTTATTGCTAGGGCGTCCGTGGCAGTTCGATAGACATGTGAAGCATGATGGCTTTACGAACAAGTACTCTTTTGTACTCAATCAACGGCCAATCACTCTTGTACCATTGACACCAGCAAGTATATGAGGATCAAGTGAGATTGCAAAAGGAGAGTGAGCAAAAGAAAGAGAGTGAAAAAAGAAAAAGAGAGTGAAAATCCGAGAGAGTGAAAAAAAGAAAAAGAGAAAATCAAGGTTCGGCCATTGAGAGAAATCAGAGAGAAAACAAAAGAATTTCTATGCAAAAGTGAGTGAGATCAAGCGAGCGATGCTTTCAAATCAGCGATGATTGTACTTTTGTACAAAGAGGCATTTTTAAACACTAACGAACTTGACCTTGCTTTGCCTAGTTCTATTGTTTCTCTTTTGCAGGAATATGAGGATGTCTTCCCCGAGGAAACACCACATGGGTTACCTCCAATCCGAGGGATTGAACATCAAATCGATTTTGTTCCCGGTGCAACAATTCCAAACCGACCAGCTTATAGGAGCAATCCCGAGGAGACAAAGGAGCTTCAACGGCAAGTAAGTGAGTTGTTGGAGAAAGGGCACGTGAAGGAGAGCATGAGCCCATGTGCGGTCCCGGTTTTACTTGTACCTAAGAAGGATGGGACGTGGAGAATGTGCGTTGATTGCCGAGCCATCAACAACATAACGGTAAAGTATCGTCATCCTATTCCTCGCTTAGATGATATGTTAGATGAGCTGCATGGTTCTTGCATATTTTCTAAAATTGATTTAAAGAGTGGTTATCATCAAATTAGGATAAAAGAAGGAGATGAGTGGAAAACCGCCTTTAAAACAAAATATGGTTTGTATGAATGGTTAGTTATGCCTTTTGGTTTGACTAATGCTCCGAGCACCTTTATGAGACTTATGAACCATGTTTTGCGTGCATTTATAGGTAGATTCGTTGTTGTTTACTTTGATGATATACTTATTTATAGCAAAAACGTGGACGATCATGTAGTACATTTGAAATCTGTTTTAGATGTGCTTAGGAAAGAAAAGTTGTTTGCTAATCTGAAGAAGTGTACTTTTTACACCGATAAGCTTGTATTTTTGGGATTTGTTGTTAGTGCCCAAGGTATACAGGTTGATGAAGAGAAGGTACGTGCAATCAAAGAGTGGCCGAGTCCCACGAGTGTAGGTAATGTTCGTAGTTTTCATGGACTTGCTAGTTTTTACCGGCGCTTCGTGAAGGACTTTAGTAGCATAGCCGCACCACTTACCGAAGTGATCAAGAAGCACGTTGGATTTCGATGGGGAGACGAGCAAGAGAAGGCGTTTCAATTACTTAAAGAGAAGCTGACCAATGCTCCTTTATTGTCTTTACCTAACTTTTCCAAAACGTTTGAAATTGAATGTGATGCTTCAGGTATTGGCATTGGCGCAGTACTTATGCAAGAAGGACGACCACTTGCATATTTCAGCGAGAAATTAAGCGGGGCAGCCTTAAACTACCCACTTATGATAAGAGTTGTATGCATTGGTTCGTGCTTTAGAGACGTGGCAGCACTACCTATGGCCTAAGGAGTTCGTGATTCACACCGATCATGAGTCCTTGAAACACTTGAAGGGCCAACACAAGCTAAACAAAAGGCATGCGCGTTGGGTGGAGTTCATTGAGACGTTTCCATACGTCATTCGGTATAAGCAAGGTAAGGAGAATGTGGTAGCCGATGCCCTTTCTCGCAGGTATGCTTTACTCTCCACACTAGATGCAAAGTTGCTTGGTTTTGAGCATATTAAAAATTTATACTCTGATGACCACGAATTTGGTGAGGAATATCGGGCTTGTGAGAAAATTGCATGTGGTAAGTTCTTTAGGCTTGATGGATTCTATTTCGAGAGAATAAGTTATGCGTGCCTAATTGTTCATTGAGGGAGTTATTAGTGCAAGAATCACATGGTGGAGGATTAATGGGACATTTTGGAGTTGCAAAAACTTTAGCTGTTTTGCAAGAACACTTCTATTGGCCTCACATGAAACGAGATGTTGAACGAATATGTGGTAGATGTGTCACATGTAGGCAAGCTAAATCCAAAGTGCAGCCCAACGGTTTGTATACTCCTTTACCCATTCCTAGTGAGCCTTGGATTGATATTTCAATGGATTTTGTGTTAGGATTGCCTAGGACTAAACGTGGAAGAGATTCAATTTTTGTGGTTGTGGATAGATTTTCTAAGATGGCACATTTTATTCCATGTCACAAAACGGATGACGCCTTCGCATGTTGCTGATTTGTTCTTTAGAGAGATTGTGAGATTACATGGCATGCCTAGGACAATTGTTTCGGATAGAGATGCTAAGTTCTTGAGCTATTTTTGGAAGACTTTATGGTGTAAGCTAGGTACTAAGCTCTTGTTTTCCACTACTTGTCATCCACAAACTGATGGTCAAACTGAAGTAGTCAATAGGACTTTGTCTACTTTATTGAGGGCGATCATTAGAAAGAACATCAAAACATGGGAAGAATGTTTACCACATGTTGAGTTTGCTTATAATAGAGCTGTTCATTCTGCTACTAAATTTTCGCCATTTGAAATAGTATATGGTTTTAATCCTTTAACTCCATTGGATTTATCTCCTTTGCCTTTGACTGAGCATGTTAATTTAGATGGCAAAAAGAAAGCTGACTTTGTTAAACAGATTCATGAGAAAGCAAGACTCAACATCGAACGACGAACGGAGCAGTATGCAAAACAAGCCAACAAGGGACGTCACAAGATAGTTTTTGAACCCGGCGATTGGGTTTGGCTGCATATGAGAAAAGAAGATTCCCGGCAAAAGACGTTCCAAATTGCTCCCAAGAGGGGATGGTCCTTTCCAAGTCCTCGAGCGCATCAATGATAACGCCTATAAGCTAGATTTACCTGGTGAGTATCAATGTAAGTGCCACTTTTAATGTTACTGATTTGAGTCCTTTTGATGTAGGTGAAGATTTGAGGGCAAATCCTTTTCAAGAGGAGGGGAATGATGGAAATCAAGGAGCATTGTCGAAGGATCCAGTTCAAGTTCCCATTGGGCCGGTTACGAGGGCACGAGCCAAGAAGTTTAAAGAGTTACTCAACGGGCTAATTCAAGAGGCATGGGCTCAAGCAAATTCATGGAGGCCCATTGAACAAGATCCACGTGAACCACAAAGGATTGTCAATTTGATTCAAGTTCTAGAAGGATCTCTATTCTAGGCGCCCAAATTAGCTTCAAGTTGGAAAGAAATATTTTTGGGGCTCTTCTAGAAGGATCTCTATCTAGGCGCCCAAATCCTTCCTTTTATGGCTTGCACTTCTTTTGGACGCCCAACACCTTTTCCTTATTGAGCTCTTTCTTTTTAGGCGCCATTTAATTTCCTTTCTAGGCTCTTGTAGGCGCCAACTTTCTTGCCTTTTAGTGTGTTTTGTTTTAGGCGTGTTAGGCTTTATTTCCTTAGCTAATTTCGGGTTTAATTAGGTTTCCTTGTTAGGGTTATTTTCCTTGTAACATTTAGCCTTTAAATAGGAGCCTTTGCTTTGTAATTCGGCAGTCATTGTTTAATCAAAATTGTGAGATTAATTCTCTTTGGTTCTTTGAAGAACTTCTCGAACTTATCGGGATTTCCCGTGGCGTTCAACTTGACTTATCAAACGGAATTTCCATCACCGTTTGTGGCGTCTTCCTTATACCGAGGTTCTTGTTTTCATAAACAACGGGTCGAGGTCTTCCATTCGAATCAGTCCTAGAACGATCTTGGATTCCCTTTCGTTGTTGGGTCTCGTTATTCTTGGCGAGGTTCACATCACCAGGGTACGAAAGCTTGAAGATTGGTGAAAGTGGGGAAGGCCCAATTTTATCTGCTGCTATCAAATCTGTGGGTGACTGACTCACATGGGTTATTGGGATACTGCGGCTCAAGGACGGACAAAGCTCATGCGTCAAAGGGGGAGTGAGGAAATTGTCGGGTTTATAGCCGGATTTTAGAGAGCAAATCCAGAGAACGTGGTTGGCTTTTCTCCGGGCGTTATTGTAAAACTCTACAAGCTTTTGCCACTGATTGATTTAGATCAAAGTGCAACTAACTTAACGTCAATGTGTGGCTTTAGCCAAAATAGCAAGTCTTGAAGCCTCAGGATAGTAACTCTGCTTCCGTCCTCTCAATTCCTAAATTCAAGCAATATGTGTGGGAGACTTGTAGAACCCAGAAAGGAACAAAGCATCGTTTCACTTCCAGACTCCATTTGTCCTTCTACAGAGATCCAAACAATCCTGTCACTGCATTCTCGAACATCAGGGAAGAGAAGTCATACAAAGAAAGCAGAAAAAACAGAGGAGAAAAAAAGTGAGGGAAGGAGAGATCCAAACCAACATCTTGTTATTGATGTTGTAGTCATGGTAAGGAGAATCCCTACGAATGAGGAGCCATTAACACATCCGGTGCTCTCATTTTCACTACTCGCCGTAGGGTTAGCGGCAGCAATTGCTACGATCACAGCTCTATGTGGTGGTCGGCTCTGGAAGAGATTATCACCTCCCTCCCCATCATCCGTTCACCATAAAACGGCAGAGAAACTGGATGCGTCTAACTTGACAGCGACTACAATGACAATTACATCTCAAACTCCACCTTCACCTCGAAAGGCTGCAAAGCCAACAGAATCAGAGGGTACCACGCATGACAAAGAATCACAAGCCAGAGAACTACCACTTCCACCTGCAATGATGCCTATGAGAGAGAGTCAATCTAGGGTTCGTATAACAAAGTCCTCATCTGACCGGAACCTAGCAAAGAATTTAACCATGAAATTACCAAGAAGCTTGTCAATGGCAAGAAAGGAAGACAATAATCAACGAAAGAAGGGCTTGAACTCGGAAGACTCCATTTGGATGAAGACGATTATATTAGGGGAAAAATGTAAAGTACCGGACGAGGATGATGCTGTAATTTACGATGGTAAAGGGAAAAGGATCTCAACATACCATCCTAAGACCCCCAGCATGATATCTTTGTCTAGGAGAGGCTCATTCAGTGAACCAGAAGCACGTCCAGGCCCAGAAGGAGAATAAAGGAAGCACATAAAGAAGTCCAAGAATGGGAGAAGAATTTCTTGATGTCAGTGAGTTCTTTCCACTTCATATGGAGCAAAGATGGATTTTCGCTGAGGTTTTTAAACAATTCACCCTCGCCCACTTTCAACCTTCTTTCGTTCTCAACTTCTGCTAAATTACAGCAAGTACTAACTATTTTGACTCTTGAAAATGGTCAGAATGGCCTGTTTTGGGCGTAATTCCCAAGAACAGGCTCTCTTGGTAGATCATACGGTTGAGAATATTAGTAACATACTTTGGACTAGGTGTGAGCTTGTATGATTAACAGAATTTCCCAAGCATTTTTTAGCTAACTTTTTGCACGACCAGGTGTGAGCTTGTATGATTAACAGGACTTCCCAAGCATTTTTTAGCTAACTTTTTGCACTGCTGAAGTACTCTGGCTTTGGTTTGCAAGCAACACAATTCAATACGATGAGGAAGAGTGAGATCTACATTAAGAACTCATTTTAATATCCTGGTATTATGCCTAAGTTACGTAAAAAGAGATGAAGAAGTTCAGGAATCATTACTGTTTGAAATCATACCAGTGCTTGTGGATTTCTAAACTACAGGGGTGATGACTTTCAATCACAATCCAGAAACTCATAGGCAAATATCAACACTGATTGGATATAAATGCTAATAAAAGATAAACGTTACAGAGATGTATAGAGTATATATACCATTAACTTCTTTTGGGTAATTGGTAAGTGAATTACAAACAGTTCAATTGTACAGAGTTCATCCTCGTAGATAAACCTCCGGGAGGTATCCTGAACTGCAGCCGTCAGTCCACAATCAGTTATCAACATGATTATCAAACAGAGATCTCAAAAGAAATATAATTAACAGCAGAAAATGTGATCCTGCTCTCCTGCACTGCCACATATCCATGATAGATTTCACCATAGACGCTAGTAATTAGTCCTCAAGCTGCTTGGTTGTAGCCACAGAAATACAGAATTGTGCCTATATTATCAACTTCTGTGACTTCACAAATCAATATTTTTGCACTAGCTCAATCCGCCGAGCAATTCGCAGATCAATAATGCCTTCTTCATCCACCTGTATAGTTAAAGACACGATTTCCAAGTCAAGTTTTTAGCTTGCGATGGAACATCACTCAAAAAAAAATACTGAATTACAATACAGGAAAATGGGATTCATCTCGCACCTTCCTATAGAACCAGTGCTGGAATGTTTCTCCACTCTTTCTGCCGAAGATGCGCCCTTGATTTCAAGGATGGGCTGGACGATTTTCTCTGCCGGGCTTCCATCTTCTGGACCGTTTCGGTGGTTTCAGTACAAGAGGGACCTGAACTATCGGGCAGTGACACAGCGACGTTGTGGCTATTAGAGGCAATAGCTTGCATTGGCAAGCCCCCAGGTTGTAGCATCTGTTTGAAACTTTGAAACTGTGGAGATCCGACATCGTAGGGTGATATGAAGATGATGGCCTTGTTAACCATACAAGAAATTGTGCCAAGTATGATGCCACAACTGTTATAGCTCACAACATTAACGACCAACCTTAGCATCTGCAGCCACTTTCGAAAACTTTGCAACAGCTTTATGCTGTGCAAAGCTTCCAGCACAGGTTGGAATAGCTCGATCAGGAAGAGCGGCGAGCGCTGTCTGTTGGTACTTCAAGATGGGACAGTCAAACTCATAATCCATTGTAAATCCTACAGGCTACAGCCTACAGGGAGGGAAAAACAGAACCCGTAATTAAATTACGTCTATAAATGTCTATGATAATATTCTACCATGCTTTGAAATTGCCATTCAATCTTATCTGCTATGTAGAAAAAGCAGGGAAATGAAATATCTTGACGAGAAAAAAGATTTCTGAACATTCTTTATTCTTCAGCCTTAAAAGAAAGCTTCTTGTTATTCCTTCCTCGAGCAAACTTTTTAAGATAACCATAATCCGGCGCACTATCGAAGTGCAATGAGCGACAGTGGCGAAAGTAGGAAGTGAATTCCATTGGGCAACTGATAGACCACGACGATCCCAACTTTTCTGGAGTAAAATGAGGGATGTGCAAAAGCCGATGTGAGCTGTTGAAGACTTGGTCGTAGTGATTGTTGACTGTTCAGCGTTTGTTAGCTAATATTTTGCAGTCAGTTATTATGTCTTTATTTTAGGAAGTGGTGTCTTTCTTTTAGGAAGTTGTTCCTAAGTTTAAGAAAAGTTATTAGTAGTTGTTTATTTAAATTCTGCTAGAATCTTTAATAAGGCCTGCAGAAAAAAACCCCAGCAAACTTCTAGTAAAGGAGAATTGTAATAGAAGCATAGAGATCGAGCAGATAATGAGAAGATTCGTTTCAAATAATTATTCGTCAATAGAAATTGAAGCCTTCATTTCTTTAACCAGTTTGGATTTTCTTTCTCGAGTTGCTGCTTTAACCCCTTCCCAAGGAAGGCTTCCGGGAAAAAGAAAAGAGCCGAATGGTCCACGTTACGCAATGTCGAGGACTCGAGCATATAATATTTGGAAGGGGTATGCAGTAATATTTTACCTTCCCTTTAGGAAATAGATTAGACAATATCCAAGAGATTTTAATTCATCCCGATCCTGCTTTGTTCTACACGACACAATACAGACAGGGATCAACTGGTCTGTGTTGGGGTTAGTCCCACATCATTGTAGAAGGGGTTGGTAGTAAGTTTATAAGTGTGAGGAAAAACCTCACATCTTGAGCTAACTTTTGGGATTGAAAAGGCCCAAGACCACCAAACAACCTGTTGGTGCTGGCAAACACAATGAAAAGTTCATATGCCAGCCAAAAGCAGAAAAGAAAGGTTGAATTCAACATACGAATGCCAAGGTGAGTGCTTCTGCTTGCAAATCTTTGAGTTCCAACAAAAGCTTTGTTTTCCCTGCATGCGTGATGGATTGGCCGCGTTAGACAACGAATGGTGGAGGAACAGACTGTATAGCCCTAGCCTGTAGTATCAAGCGGAGAATGTAACGAAAGCTAGCAAAGCCATACATCTGGGACACTAAACTAACATAAGAAAGAAGTATGACATCTAATTAAGAGATTAATGGTGGACATGGACAGTGGCAGAACCAGGACTCAAGTTCAAGGCGGGCAAACTCCCAAAGCGAAATGAAAATTTTTTTTTCCTATGTAATGCAAAAAGTATCTTAGAGTTAAAATATCGAAATGACTCATACAGCATGCTTGCCAGGACAGAACTAATTTATAAAGAAATCTTAAAATATTTCAGGGTATCTGCTACATATTATATACAACTGAGATGAAATTTCTCGGGTGTTTACAGAAGTTCATACGAACTTACATAAAGATGTGTACATGTACAATATTATTAAAATGCATGAAAAGTTTCGTGAGTGATCATTGCTTGGCTTATAAGAAGTTAACAAATTTGGGGTATATATATATCAATCAAAATAATTTCCACTCCTAATTCGTTGTCCATACCATATATGGTATGCAAATTTTATGAACCATGCTAATTGGACCTTCTATGTTTCTCAAATGTCTTGAATGAAAGATGGTGTAGTCAATATTTTATTTCGAGCTAGCTAGATTCCTTTATTTCAATGTGCATGCAGATGTTGTTATGGTATAGGTCTTTTAATGAAAGTGAATCATTAGTGATTACCATAGTGTTTGGCATTTCAAAATTTTATTAAAATTTTACTTTTATCAAACACACTTCAAAATTTTACTTTTACTTTATCACTCATTCACCAATTCCAATACCACATCTTTTTTAACACCAACACAAAATTTTAACAAAATTTTGATAAAATTTTGAAACCAAACACAATGTACGTCTTTCCCTCTGGTTCAATGGGGATACCCGCTCTCTTGTAGAGCTCTCTGAGAATTTTTTCTCTCTCCGTACAGTTTTCTCTATTCCCACTTATTCCCCCTGGCCCACCACTTCCGCCTATGCCCACTGTGGTTCTCTCTCCTTTCTTCCAGATCTTTCCATGATGCGCCGTCTTCCGCCTCCCCATGTGCATCCATCCTTTGTCCTTTTCACCTTTTTCTCTCGTAATCTTTTTCTTGGCCTTTTCCTTCTCTTCTCCTGTCTGTCTCCTTTTTATCCATTTTCCATGGCTGGTTCTCCTTCCGTTGATCCGGAAGCTTCTCTGAGTGCTGATTGTTCCCTGGTTGGCCGTTTAATCACTGATCGGCCTCTCAATAAAGTTGGTATTCGTTCTTCGATTTTCCGTTCTTGGCATTTCATTCCCCAGCTTGAGGTTGAAGAGCTGGCTGACAATCGTTTCATCTTCGATTTTCCTTCGATACAACTTCGAGATCGCATTATACAGCAGAGCCCCTGGAATATTAAGGGCTATCTCTTGGTTTTGAAGATCTGGGAGGTAGGTGATACTATTGATGAGATTGATCTTTCCCACTCTCCCATTTGGGTCCAGATTCATGGTCTTCCACAGGGTTTTTCAACTAAGGAAGAAGTTGCCCTTGGCTGCGTCGCGTCTGGGGTTGATTCTAGAGATTGATTTTCGTTCCAAACAGTGGGTGTGGGCTGCTACGTTTATTCGAGTAAAGGTAATGTTGGATGTTTTGAAGCCCCTTATTCCGGGTTTCTATCATACTAGAGTTGAGAAACCTCCTTTCTGGGTACAGTTTAAATATGAGCGATTTTCTGAGTTCTGTTTCAATTGTGGGTGTTTGGGGCATTCCATTCATTTTTGTTCTAAGGAAATCCAGCCTAGGACTCCCCCTACTTCTTTTAGTTTGGCATTGAAGGCGGATAGTGTGAGTATAGGATTTTTACTGGTCCAGAGGAATTGTTACAAAAGTTAGAAGAGCTTACTCTCAAGCCCCCTGTTGTAGATACTTGTGATGTTAAGGATGGGCCATCTATTTCTCCATTGTCTGAGGATTCTCCTGAGACAGCTCTTCCTATTCCTTCTCCGATGGTTGATCCGCCTCCTTTGGCGAAGGCTCTGGCCATGTCAGTAGAGCCAGGGGAGGGTAGCAGCTCAGAGGATGCTTCGGGGATCTCGGGCAGTCCTTTGGATGGGGCCTTCCGTTTCTAACACGTATGTGGTCCCTACCAAATCTGTTACTCCTGAACAGAATAATTTACCTGTTTTAGATTCTTCCCAACAAACACATGTGGCATTCCAATTGAATCAGGAGAATATGCTTAGGAGGGATATTAATACGTGAGATTTTACAATCGGGCCTCCTTTCTCGATCCACTTGGGCTAGACAGAATCGGGCTGCCTTCCATCTTCTGAATGAGCCCATTGATACTCCATTAGATTTATCTTCAGACCCAGTGTTTGGGCTGGATGCTGTGTCTAACAATTTTGAGGAGAGGGCTTCTAGTTTTTTGCCCAGTACTGGTCAATTTTTTTCGTGGGTCTACTTCTGCTCCCATCTTTCCTTTATCTCTTTTGAACCTCAGGGGTATCAAACAACAGTCTCATTTACGGGGGGAACAGTGGCGGATTTATGGGCAGGGCCAACCAATGCAAAACGTTAATTTTTTAATATAACTTATATGTCTATTTTAACCAAGCTAGTTTCTCTGCCCACTTCATTTAACCTCCTTTTATTTTTGTGGGTTTGTTGCTGCATCATAGCTAGGGATGTAGGAATCAGCTTTGTGGGGATAAAAATTTAGATGTCGGTTTATTTGAAAACCAATCACTGATTGCCGTTCTGGCTGCTTTTCAAGCTTGGGGCTTAAATCTCAATCTTTCTATTGAAGTTTCTCAAGTCATTGGTGTGCCATCACAGCCTCTTTCTTTGAAGATTGGTGTTTTCAAACAACTTGGGACTGAAAATCGGTGTTAGGATCCAGATCTCTCTATGGTGCAAATGGTAGTGTCATTCAGAGATGGCTCCGCCACTGCGAGGGAAGAAAGTGAGTGTTTCCACTTTGGAATAATGGGAAGAGGATCTTCCACTTGCAGCTTGGGGCAATCTCAAATTAAAGTTTCGCAAGTCTTGGTGTTCACAGAAGGGTGTTTTCAAACAAGGGACTGCGGTGTTGGCAGACCCTATGGTGCAAGGATGTTTCAGAGATGGAGTCGGCTGAGGAGGCCCTTATCAAGCCCCCCCGGTCCATGTTAGTGATGTATTGAAATTGTCGTGGCTTAGCCTGGGCGGTGGCAATTCGTAGGCTTCAGGCTCTCACCAAGCAATTTAATCCGGATTGCTTGTGCGTGGCTAAGACAAAACGTTCAGATGCTTCTGTTTTCTTTCTTGTTTTGGTTTTTCTATTATTTTTTAGACGCCTGCTGTGGGTATTCGTGGTGGATTGGTGGTTGCTTTCAAGTTGGGGGTTCAGGTTGAGATTCTTTATTCTGATGCAAATTTATATAATTCATCATTTGTTCAGACCCTCCTGAACATCCCTGGCTTCTTTCATTGATTTATGATCCTCCCTACTGGCATTAAAAGGCAATATTCTGGGATAAATTGCAGAAAATAGGGGATGAGTTTCTGGGTCTGTCCGCCTTCGTGCCTGTACTTACCCCCTAGGCTCACTTATAGAGATAGTATGCACACAGACGGGGATTACGGCACGAATCATCCCAAACAACCTTATCTGATTCACCTTGAAAAGCTGAGCGGAAGTCTTATTTGAAAATAGGGTTGTGATTAAAACTATTAAAACGTATCAAGGAGAAATCGCAGTTAAAAAAAAGGACGGTAAATTAACTTACATTAAGCGGTTTTCGAAGCGTTTTATAGAATAAAACCTTTAGTATAAACGAAAGCTTAATAATATAAGGAAAGAATAAGAAATAAGAAAATAAATAATACTGCCATAATAAATACCAGATTTCAATACAAAGCACTGTTTTCCAAAATACGTCCACCAGGGGACTACAAAAGGGCTAAGTACAAAAGTGGGAACTTTCTAAAGCTCACCATGCCATTACAACCGTGCTTTAATCGAAGAATAATACATCGAAAAAGAAATAGAAAATAAAGAAAACGGCATCTAGACTAAGGGTCCACTAAACCTCCTCATCAGTATCAGAGGTGAGGTCTATGATACCGGCCTCGGGTGAGACGCGGCTACTCTCCACCGGCGGGACTGGAGGAGTGTAATCGAGTTTAAGGAACTCTGGTGGCACATCGATCAAGCCGAAGTCCTTCTACATGGGGGAGTGGGGGCAAAGGTGGTTCCTTGAGGAACCAGTGGGGCTCATGCTCCACCAGCACCTCATAAGCGTCCGTAACCCAAGTTCGACCTTCAGGACCAAGATGTACGGGTCGAGGTCCAAGGCCAGCTCGTTCTCGAACAGCTTCATCTTCAATATCCATGGCGCCACAACAAGGATGCAAAAACATACATAAAACAATATGAGTCCTACTGACTCAATAAGGTCGGGAAGGGGAAACATGCTCATACAATACAGTTCATGCCTTAGAACTTAAAATATCAGTGCAATAATAATTTCAAACATATAAGACATGGTATAACATAAGGAATGTATGCAATGCATCACACTCATCATTGGTTTCCTGAGGTATTCCCGGTGTCTGCTCTGTTCACCCCCAGAGTCGGGTTGTGCGTCCCTCCTCTCCTATGGGACTGTCCCGTGCACCTACACCAGGACCCTTAAAAATGACGCTTAGCACCCAGAAGGAGCCCACCCACTCCCTGTAGTGGGGGGTTGCACTCTCCTCCATCACTCCTTCGGGAATCACTCGCAGGCTTAGGTTCCTCACATTTATTTTTCTCTTATGAAGTGAATGTGATTCATGCACGAATGCCATACAATGCATGTGCAATGTTGCCATTCAAAATGTCTCATGATGTGATTGGAGAAAATATAAACTAATAAAGTGCTTGGAATCTTAATGCATGAATGATAGAGATACAATTATCCGACATTAGATTCGCAATTGAATTTAAGAAATACTCAACTAATTTTTGTATTATATGCTTTCTAATTATTGAGGCCTTTTTCCTTAATTAAAGAATTAAAAATCTTTATTCTTTTATGAAACTAATTTGAAGAATTTAACATGCATTTTATAACTAAATATTAATTCTGCCCTAGATCCCCAAATAAAGGCCTATTGGGCCTTCTTAGACCCTACTGGGCCTATCCTAAAGTTTTAAAGTGTTTTGGGCTTGTTTAGGGTTAATGGGCCTAAAGTCCAATTAGGCCGCTAAACGGGCTTTGTGATTTGAGCCCCTAATTCTACTCGGTTTGGACTCAAATTTGGGCTTCCCCATCTATTTTTCATGCTCTACACAACCATAAATTATTTTCCTTTTGGACCTTTTTACCCTAACGTTTTATGTGAAATGTCGAAACTGCCCTTAGAGACCTCCAGGGGCATTTTCGACCTTTCCCACATTTTTTTGGCTGAAATTTTTAAAGTGACATCCTGATTACTTATACATACTATCGGGAAGTTTCATGCAAAAATTCAAAGGAATTGGGGTCGTTTTGAACAGTGACCATTTTCTTGTTAAAAACTAACTAATGTTCTTACATGTTATAGAATCTTGGTTTCCTTTAGATTTTAATCAATGATCTATCCATATAAAAATATAATTTCAGCATCAATATGTCATAGAGCAACCAAAGAAAATGATGGCAAACACTTTCATTTCCTTTTCCATTATGAACCATGTACCATGCATGTATTAAAGCCACTTTTTACACCATATGTTCACCATTTGAGCTCACAATGAGTCCCTCAAATGCCACTGCCTGTCCCTCCAATTCAAGCCTCATTTTTTTTCCCATTTTACACTTCCAAGTTCACCATGATCAAAATCATAAGAGATGCATCAAAACAATGACAAAGGAGAAAATCATCACACAACATGCATGCACTTATCTCTTCTAATGGCCAACCCGTGGCCTATAGGTCTCCCAAATACCAAGTTTTTACCCACTGATATGGCCTCCTAATACAACCCAAAACCTTTGACATAAACAAACGTGCCACAGCAACCTTTCTTCATACATAAAGAACAATGCTTTCAATATGCAAATATCCTAGTTAATCTCATATTAGGCAACCAGTTTATGCATTCTCATCAAACGTATACAAACATGATTTTTATTAAAACAGCAAGGTAGCAACAAGTGCACAAAACTTCACTAAACTCATTTCTTCCCCACAAAAACCAACATCTACCCCTTACCTTGGTGATTTTCGGTGGTTCTAGATGAACTTGAAACTCTCCTAAAGCAAGAACAAAACCTAGAGTTAGCAAATCTTAGATTAGAGAGAGGAAGAAGATGGAACAATTAAAAGAGGAGAGAAAATGAGGTAAGGGAGGGTTCATGGCCATGGCCGAATACCCCTCCCCCACCAACATTTCCTCTAGTTTTCTTACCTCTTTTCCATTCACCTCCCTTTTCTTCTTCTTCTTTTTTTCTTCTCCCTCTTCTTTCTCCTTAGCCGACTGCTCACTCTCCTCTCTCTAAACTCACTTGGTCGGCGCACACACACACAAAGGTCTCTAGCACTACACGGCTTGGTTGGTTTTTCTTTAAACCAACCAAGTCATGATTTAGTCCAAGGGAGCTGCAAGAAGCAAGCTCCTTGGCTGGCCAAGTGGGCGGCAAGAGGGTAGAAGATGCCAAGTGGCATCACTCCTCCTTTCTAGGGAATCATGAGAGCTCACAAAATCACTCAAAAATCCCCCCTAGCTCTTGCCGATTGGACTAAAAGTTCACACCATGATGCATGCTAAAAGGACAAGGAAATGAGACAAGGGAATGAGACAAGAAAATGAGACAAAAGTCAAGGGAGTTAGGAGGGTTTGCCGTGTGACCTTAGGGAGAAGAGAGAGAGAGAAAAAAGATTTAGCCAAAGGTTAGATTTTCCATGCTCATTAATCACCAAAGTTAGGGAATGGACATGCTAAAAAAAATATTAAACCTAAGTTAGGAAAAAGGATGTAGAAAATTAATCAGAGAGATTACAATGGTTAATGATGAGAAAAACTTAAGATTGCTCATAGGACATTACTAAAATTTTCAGATGTAAATAGGAAATAAGCAATGAGAGAAAGAAAATGAATTTCAATGAAAAGTACTAAGGCAACATAATGTGAATTTTAATAATGAAACTAAATTATGTACTAATTGATCAATTTAATGTAAATGAAATATATAAAATGCAAGAAATGAAAATGCACAAAATATTCACTTATTAAGATTATAACGAAATGCAAATGCTTAGCTAGATAATAGGATAATTAAAATGTTTAGCAAGAAAACGGAAAAACAAATCAATTGTTAAGGAAATCAACAAGACTAGAAAATCATAACTATTGCCATTAATTAACTTAAATAGTTGAAATTAAGGAGGGGTTATCACAGGGTCCTTGGGTTGTGTTAGGTGACTTCAATGCTATTTGTCATTCACAGGACAAGTATGGAGGAAGATCTCTCCCCTCGTCTTCTACAAATGGGCTCTACCAACTTTCTCTTCAGCATGGCTTGCTTGATTTGGATTTCCTGGGTAATCCCTTCACATGGACGAATGGGTGAGAGGGGGCAGTGGCTATTTTTGAGCGTCTGGATAAGGGTATGGCTAATGGTCAGTGGCGCCTTCTATTTCCACGAGCTCTTGTTCGCCATCTTCCAAGGTATGCTTCTGACCATGCACCAATTCTTCTTGACTTAGAGGGGGGCTCTAGTGCGGGGCCACGCCCTTTTCGTTTTGAACAATTTTGGGCTAAGGACCCTCTAAGTTTTGGGGTAGTTGCAGTAGCTTGGTGTGGTTTCTGCCCTGGATCTCCTGGTTTTGTTCTCTGTGATAAAATTCGTCGGACTAGATTGGCTCTTCGGGAGTGGAACCGAGAAGATTTTGGTCATATTCAGCACAAAATTCATCTTCTTGAACAGAATTTGGATCGGGTGCAGAGGTTGGTGGGTCCTGATTATGAGGCGAAATTGGGAGTGTGCTCTTAGAACTGAGCTTATGGAGCTTCGGCGCCAGGAAGAAATTCTGTGGAAGAGTAAATCCAGGGTCTCTTGGCTAACTTCCCGGATCTTAATACTCGGTTTTTTCACCTCTCAACGGTGATTCGGCGTAGGCGGAATTGTATTGAGACTCTGAAAACAGAGCATGGTAATTGGATTAGTGGGCGGCAAGCTGTTGGGGATCACATGGTGAGTTATTTTCAAACTCTGTTTTCGACTTCTGCCCCTATGGGTTTGGAGGAGCTTGAACATTTGATTCCTAGATTGGTGACGGATGAAGATAATGGTATGCTATGTGCACTGCCTGATACTGGGGAGATTTGGGCTGGGTTCGCAATTTGGGAGCTACAAAGGCACCAGGCCCTGATGGCATGACGGGATTGTTTTACCAAACTTACTGGCCCACAGTGCGTCATGATGTTATTCGTATGGTGCAGCGTTTCTTTCAGTCGGGTTTTTTACCCAAAAAACTCAATCATACTTTGCTGGTTTTGATTCCGAAAGTAGATAGTCCTTCTCTTATTACTCAGTATAGGCCCATCAGCTTATGTAACGTAGCCTTTAAAATCATCACCAAGATTTTGACGAAACGACTTCGCAGAATTATTAGCAAGCTGATTTCTTTCCCACAGGCAGCCTTTGTTCCGGGGTGTTCCATTCAAGAGAACACTGTAATTGCCCAGGAGGTGTTTCATGCAATGAAAATTAAGCAAGGTCGAAAAGGGTTGGCAGCGATTAAGTTGATATGGAGCGCGCCTATGATACGCTGGAGTGGCCTTTCATTGAGGGTATTCTGCACTGTTTTGGTTTTGACAACCGATGGATCCAATGGACAATGCAGTGTGTTTCAACAGTGTCATTTTCCATTCTTTTGAATGGATCTCCCTTTGGCTTTTTCCACCCCTCTCGAGGAATTTGACAAGGTGATCCCTTGTCTCCTTTCCTCTTCATTTTGTGTGCTGAGGCTATCACCCATTTAGCGCTGAAGGAGGAGCAGGCAAATGTTTTTCATGGGGTGCAGGTGGCTCGTAATGCTCCATCAGTCACCCATCTAATGTTTGCTGATGATTTGATTTTTTTCATAAGGGCAAATGGACGAGAAATGCAGGTGGTTAAAAATATTCTGGACAAATATGAATCTTGGTCTGGACAAAAGGTCAATTTGATGAAATCTTCTATAGCTTTCAGTCGAAACACACATGCTGTTGTCTAGGATAATTTGTGTGGTGTTATGAGGCTTAGGAAAATGCGGTTAGGTAGTAAATATTTGGGGTTGCCCCTTATTATGCCTCGGTCCAAAATCCACGCTTTCCAATTAATGAGGATAAGGTGCTGCAGAAGTTGGCCGGGTGGAAATCCAAGGTGTTATCCCAAGCTGGGCGTACTACTTTGCTGCGTGTCACGGCTACAGCTCTACCCCAATACCAGATGTCATCCTTTCTTCTCCCCAAGTCTTGGTGTGAGGAGGTGATAGAAATTTTAAAAATTTATGGTGGGGCTTCGATAACCGTAGTAATCGCCATTTTACTCCAGTGTCCTGGCAACGCATTTGTTTGCCTAAGCTTTGGGGGGGATTGGTCTTAGACGCTTATATGACACTAATCAAGCCCTCTTAGCCAAAATGGGATGGAATATTTTGCAACATCCGGAACAGCTTGGGGTTAAAATATTGAAAGCTAAATATTTTCGTGATGTTAGCTTTTTGGATGCTCCTTTAGGTTGCCGTGCTTCTTGGACTTGGCAAGGTTTGTTGCAAATCCGTGACCTTTTGCTGAGGGGTTTATGTTGGGACCCAGGAGGTGGCCATTCGATTAAGGCTTTGTTTGATCCTTGGGTTCCTGGTGTTGAGGGGTGTAAGCCACAATGGCAACCTACCCTTGGGTTGGGCAGTTTTGATTTTGATATGACTGTGGCTGATCTGTTTATTTTTAATGAGAATAGGTGGGATCGTTCCTTACTTTCTGCAGTGTTTGCGAAAGCTTCAGTTGATGCTATTTGTAGTATGAGGCCTTTGAACAATAATCAAGAGGATGGTGTGTTCTGGGTTCCGGATCCCCGAGGGATTTTCTCTGTAAAATCGGCATATTCTTTGTTGAAGGAGGGTTCCAACATTCCTAATTTCCTGAATGAAAAAGATTGGAAGTCCATATGGCAACTTAAAATTCAGGATCGTCTCAAACTCTTTCTGTGGAGGTGTGCAAAGGATGCTTTTCCTTTTCGGGGGAAAATTCATGCTCTTTTAGAGCATGATGCTTTGGAAGCCGCTAGGTGTCCCCTTTGCTCATATCGGTGGAGACAGGTCTGCATCTCTTTTTTTTTCTGCCCTATAGCTCGTGTGGTTTGGTTGGAGTCTAAGTGGCCTTTGAATGTGGAGTTTCTGCCTGGGGATAATTTGCCACTTCTGATTCGGATGGTCTCCCACCCCTATGATTTTCTTCTCTCCCTAGTAAAGGACGCAAGGAATTTTTCCTTGAATGCTGCAATAGTTCTTGATTCTCTTTGGTTTTAGCGTAACAGAGTGGTGCATCAACAGGTGGAGGTTGATGTTTCTGAAATCATTTGGATGACACATAGGCGATATTTGGATCATTTACAAGCATGGCGCATCTCGGCAACACCTATTCGCACTGGTTGGCGTCCCCCTCACAAGGGGCGTTGGAAATGCAATGTAGATGTTGCCATTCGAGGTAAGGTGGCTGCTCTTGCTGCTTGTTTTAGAGACTCGGGAGGCTCTCTCTGTCATTTGTACACGGAGCAATTCCCAAGCATCAATTCTCTCTTTGGAGAATCTTCTGCGCTTGTTGCTGCTACTAATATCGTTTCGTCTATGGGTTGGTCTTCTGTTGATTTTGAAACTGACTGTCAAAGTCTTAGCTCAATGATCTTGGATGTTGAAATGCTCTCTGGTCCAATCTTGGCTGATCAAATTGAGATTCTTCGTGGCTTTTTTATGTTGCGTCGGGATTGCTCTATTTGCTGGATTCCTAGGAGTCAGAATGTTTGTGCTCATTCTCTTGCCCAGTGGGTGTTATCTGTTTCTTGCTTTGGTGTTGTTAATCCTTCTTGTATTCCTGAACACTTGGTTGCTCGTGTTTTGAGCTCGGGTGCGTAGTTGGTTCTTCTAAGGTTTGCTAAGAAAAAAAAAAAAAGAAAAAAAGGAGTGTCCTGAATCATCCTACAGTTGGGTTCTCAAATGGATTTTTTTGCAGATAAAATCAATCGTCTCAGTCTTGATGCAGTCTATATATATAAGTGATCCAAATCAAACCCAAAGCTACAACCTTTCTGGTTTAGGAACCAGAAAATGTTAAAGCAGTATAATCACTACCAGAACATTCGAGTGAATAGTCTGTGTGAAATGTGTACAGAATAGTTGTACAAATATTCTTTGTAGTGTACTCGATTGTACCATTCTCTCAAGGCTTCTCCCTCGCCAGAGAGATGATTAAAATTTGAAAAGACATTTCTCAGTGTCAATTCGTTAGTATGCATGCTTGTTTGCTATTTTCTAATTTCTTCGTTATAAAGATGGTCGCATTGATCTATCAAGAGCAGGGAGTATTTAGGATTAAGATAATTTTGGCAACTTTAAAATTTTTAATTTAATAAAATAATTTTTGAAGATATTTTTTTTATTTAAAATAATATAAAAATATATTTATTCAAAATATTTATTGTTTTTTTATTTTTTAATTTTTATACATTAAAATTTTTAATTCTCAAAATTCTGAAAGACAAACATCATTGTATGTTCGGAATGTTGTTACATAAAAATAAAAGAAAAATTATTCAAATGGTTTTATGTGTTTATTTTGTTGTAAATTAGTCAATGCAGTTTAATTTCAATGACTTGGTCCTTGTAATTATTAATATAATGTATAAGGTTTTTTTTTTCTTTTTTCTTTTTTTAATCTATCAACGTAATATATTAATATATCAGTATTGTCTAAATGTTTAAAAATATATAAGTTATCTTATTTTCTTAGGGTATTAACAGAAGTAGAGAGATCTCCGTGAATCATATTAATGAGTATGGGGATTAAATAATTGATGATAGAATCATAGAGAGATCAATTTATAATCGAGTGAAACTATAGGAATTATTTATAAATTTATAATCAAGTGAAACTATAGGAATTATTTAGATAATTTCGTTTAAAATAAAATATAAAAAATAAGATCATTATTAAAAATAATTTTGTTTGCTAAAGAAGGCTTTGCATAATAAGTGGGTGTACAGGATAAAGGATGAGAATGATGGTAGAAAGCGCTACAAGGCCCGGTTGGTGGTAAAAGGATTCCAGCAAAAGGAAGGTATTGATTATACTGATATATTCTATTCGGTGGTAAAGATGACAACTATCAGAATGGTACTTGCAATGGTGGAGGCTGAGAATTTACATCTTGAACAGTTAGACATGAAGACGGCGTTCCTTTATGGTGATTTGGAGGAGGAGATTTACATGCATAAACCACATGAGTTTTTAGTGTCGAGGAAGGAGAATATGGTATGCAAATTAAGGAAGAGCTTGTACATTCGACCAAACACTCGTTATATGTGTATATATATTAATTAAGCGAGACATGTTATTTTAAAGTATAATTATTCTTTCCAAGAAAAGCAAGTCAAAAGTAGAAAATTGATGCACCAAATAATTAACATCAGAGTAGTAAACTGCAACCAAAATTACACGAACCCAACTCATATAATGCAACAGTTCCTTAATTAGCAAACAACGAACGATAATTTTTACATACTTTCTTACTCTATATGATTATTCGAAACGAAGACTTGCATATTTATTTAACCACAAACACTAGATTAACATTGTTGGATGAAAATGGCTCATATTTTTTTTATCCAAGTATTTGAGTTCTAATAGGTTTAGGGATGATCTTTGACTAGGTCTAAGGTTTCTGAATAAATAGTTTATGATGTAACTCTAACATTGTGATAATAAAATCCTTGATCGATCTATTCTATGGACTGTTTAATCTATGTCTCAATTTTCTTGCTCTCTCTCTTCAATTTCCATTTATTGTTCATCATTGATGTGCATAGTAACAACAACGATAACAAAGCATCAAATTAGTAATGAAGGCACATACTTCGATGAAGTTAGATAGAGTTAGGAATTTTGAGTTGTTACAGCGAAGAGTAAAAGATCTGTTGGTACAATAAGGGATGGTGAAGGCTTTACATGGGAAGGAGTAGATGACATGCCATAGACATAGTGGAAGGAGTTTAAGGCTAAACCAGTGGCTACTATCTGACTTTCTTTGGCAGATGATGCATGATGCATCATGTCATGGATGAAGAATCTCTGGCAGCAGTTTAGTTGAAACTTATAACTCGTTACTTGTCTAAGTCATCGACAAACGAGTTCTAACATAAGCCGGGGTTGTGAACAACCTAATTTAGATCCAAACAGGGTACAAAGTAGCTAAAGGGGGTGAATAGGTAACTTTAAAAATTTACAATTCTATTTTTAAAGACAGTAAGATATGAACAACAATATTGACTCCAATATAACTTGACCTAGATATTATCAATCCTAATCAAAATCAAGAATAAGACATTTACCACATTGACAACGAAGATTGTGACGAAGAGAAAAACTCCTTAAAGAAACTTCTTTAAGTAGAAATAGCTATCCATGCCCTAGCCCGGTAACTTAAATCTTCATTACTTTCAAACACCGGTTACAAAGTGATCTTTGACGATTAGACTCTCCTAAGCTAATCTTATCCCCTTCGAACCCTTCCTAAGCAAACCGCTTTGATCTACAACTTGTAGCAATCTCAGAATCTCTGAGTAAGTTTGAAAGACGACTCAATCACCAAACCGCAACTTTGCTGATCTTCACACATGAACTCACACAATCAGCGACTTCAAAAGCTGAAACTCCAACCTCTTTGACATTTCCAGTAACCTCTAGAAGTCTTCATTTCACAAAGGACTTTGATGGTAATCTCAACACACGAATTCATTGATCGTATGTAATCTTTTATGCACAATACATCAAGATCTCTCAAAGAAAATATGAATGCTTCTCCGAGGGATTCTTGAAAACTCACAAGCTGGTCACACACGTTCTTTCTCACAAAAATCAATTTTTCAATGAATAAAATAATCTTAATTTTTTAGGGGACCATTTATACGAGTGGGGGTAAAATGGTTAAGTAATGGGTAAGTGCAAAATGACGAAAAATTGCTTTTGTTATCACTTGCCCACGTAGACTTCAAAATTTCTAGCTTCTAACCAATTTCTTCTAGAAACACCAAAGAAGACTAAAGATAATATTTGATTTGGTTTTGAAAATATTTGTTGTGTAATGATTAAATTTTTTTAAAAATATATTTTTTAGTTGTTTGTGAGATCCATAGAAGTAATGTTTAAAAAGAGAAAGTTTTTTTAAATTTATTCTCTTTAGAATGTGAGAGTAAAAAATATGTTTGGATGAAGATTTTTGTAAGAGTTTTTACAAGTTTTTTAAAAAGTTTTTTTTTTAAATTTTTGTGTTATTTTTCACAAAAATTTAAGCCAATAATTAGATAGAAAAATTTTTATCAGCGATATAAATATATTTTTTATGTAAAAAAAAAAAATCATGTTTGAATTGAAAAATATTTTTAAAATAAAAAATTATTAACCAAACATCACCAAAGTATTCCTTACGATACGTTTTTCACGTTAATGTCGATAAAATTTTACAGGTTGTCTCACAAATTGAGTGATGTAAGCCCGCATGTGCTATCCAGTTTTGGGCTTTACATTCAAATTGAGTGATCCGTTAGTAGTCTTGTGGGCTGAACTTGTTCGTACAATCCACAGCTTAATGTTCGCAACAACGCTAGAAAGTTCGTCTATCAAAGCGTAAGGACCAATCCAAGGATTATGATTATCTAGAATGCTCCACCCAGTATTATAAATATGGAGCCTGTCCTTTCCATTGTCAAAAGCGCCTTCTCAGATAGATTCGTCCATATCCAACAGCGTCTCTTTCTCAGTCCAATCTAATACCAAATCCGCCAAGTAACCAGGCAAACGATGTCGCTGATTCCGAGCTTCTTCGGTGGCCGACGAACCTCCGATCCCTTCACACTCGACGTTTGGGACCCCTTCAAGGACTTTCCTCTCTCGTCTTCACTATCCACCTACTTCCCTGAGTTTTCTCGGGAAAATTCTGCCTTTGTCAGCACTAGAATCGACTGGAAGGAGACTCCGGAAGCCCATGTGTTCCAAGCTGATCTTCCGGGTCTGAAGAAAGAGGAAGTGAAGGTCGAGGTCGAAGATGACAGAGTGCTTCAGATAAGCGGAGAGAGGAATGTGGAGAAGGAAGACAAGAACGACAGGTGGCACAGGGTGGAGCGTAGCAGCGGTAAGTTCTTGCGCAGATTCCGGCTGCCGGAGAACGCAAAGATGGATCGGATCAAGGCTTCAATAGAGAACGGGGTTCTCACTGTTACTGTCCCCAAAGAGGAGGTGAAGAAGCCGGATGTCAAGGCTATTGAAATTTCTGGCTGAATTCCGATCAACTCAAGTCATCTCTCTTATGCGACAATATGTTGTCTAATTAGAGACAGTATAGCCCAATAAGAGTCTTATCTAAAGTCTTCTTTTGTATTTGTTGGTTGCCTACAGATGAGTGTGTTTTTGAGTGTGGTGTTGTTGTTAAACGCACCGGGTCACTGTTTGTGTAGTTGTGTGTAATGTTATACAGTCATACGTTTAATGAAATTTCGAGTTTTGTAAAGTGCAGAGCCTTGCAAACTCCTCTACTACATGGACTTCTTTTGAGTTAGAAAGTAGACCCTGTTGGGATCATCTTAGTCCTCGCGAACTAGCCAAGTGGGCAGCCAAGGCTTATCTGATCAGGGTTGTCCCAGGAGCTTTGTAACTGTGGATTTTGGCTTTCAGCCTTCGTTGATGTAGTAGCCTATATAAGTGATCCGAATCAAAGCGAGAGCTACAGTTATTCTAGTTTAGGAACCAGAGATCTATTTCCTAATGGGAAAATCTTTTTGATCTATATATTCAGATGTATGGAAAAGTACCAATTTCCCTCTGGAGCGCAACGGGATATGCAAGGTGGATATTGCTGGAGATGATTGAAACGACATGTATGAATATAGCAGAACACTCCAGAACAGGGCCGAAAGTCTAAGAGTTCTAGAAGACTCGCAAGTTCTTACTGTTGATGATTGTAAAATAATTTGTTTATTCTGTTCTTGTATTTCGAGTATACCTACTTGTTAAGCTGGTACACACGTATAGATAGTCTGTATTAATAAACAAGTTGGTTAAAATCAGAATTGAAGTAAGTTGGTTAAAACCAGAATTAAACTTCAATGTGAAGGGTTCATTTCCCTGGATAGCTTCTTTTTTAACCTTTAATATCTCATTTCAAGTTTCCAAAATGATGAATTCTGGAAATAATTGATGATCTAACCAGGAGATAGCTTCTCCTGTGTAAGGATTTCTTAACTAATGATCGGTGTAATTACAATGCTTGAAGTTAGCAGATCGCAATGCAATAATTATTACTTATCATTTCACAAAATTTATATATCCTTATAAAATTAAAGAACTCTAAATTACCTCGAATTATCCTAGTTTAGTTAAGGAAGTTCATTATTTCTGGAAAATCCTACCCATTACAAATTCTTAAAAAGACAAACTAAGAAAAATCTACCTAAAATTTTAAAATGTACTAATTAGTAATTATTGGCCCTGAAAAAGAGAACTTCCATTCCTCTAACGTCTGCCCGAGTTCTTGCAGTATATGATAAAAAAAAAAAAGGGTAAACTCATAGTTAGCCCCATATCTTTGGGGCAAAATCAAGTTACTACCCCTATTTTCCAAACCAACAATTTGAGACCCCTATCTTTCAAAATCACTCAATCCTCGCCCCCCGTTTAAATTCACCGTGAAATGAGACTGGTTTTTCGTGCACGTGCGTCTCACGTGCATCTACTCCACCCAAATTGACGAATCTGCCCTTAGTAAGTAATTTTCATTGACGTCGTTGCCCTTCTCTTGTCCGTGCCCAATGGAAGACCGATTGGATGCCCAAATCCAATTCTGTCGTGCCCTAAACGAAGCAGCAGCAAGAGGAAAAGGAAGAACACCCTTCCTGACGCCAAGCTCTCGTGTCCTTTCCAAGGAGCCCGAAACAGATTTCACCCAAGAACCCTCGTTCATCCATTGCAGATCTGTCAAGCCCTCCCTTTGCAGATCTGTAAGTGGCCTCCGTTTGTAAAAGTCGATTGAGCTCGGCTTTTTCCCCATTTAGTTCTGCAATTGAATCCGAAGGAGAAGAAGACTCAAGGGTAAGCCCATTTTGCTTTCCCCATTTAGTTCGGCTCCATAATTGTTGGAATTTGGATACAACTTTTGGGATTTTGGGGATTGCGATGAGGATTTCGTAGGAAGTGTTTTTAATTTAGTAGGCAGTTTGTAATTTTTGATGCTATGAAATGTGAGTTAGATAGGTATTTATAGTCCTTTTAGGTTGTCCAAAAGTGATTGGGACGAATGAAGCACATATTTTGTGGCCGACAACATGTGGTCCCTTGTTCATTGTCTGGAATTTGTATTTTCTTAGCACATGTAGCATGTGGTCCCTGCTACACGTGCAAGCAATTCACCCAAAAAGTTCTAGGTTATTTGCGCAGATACTTCCAAAAAGTTCATCCCTAATTTCTATTTCTTATGTTTTAATTTGGTCCTAGGTTATTCATAGCATATAATTGATTCCATGAAGTTAAAGTTATGTCTCCCTATTAAGAACATTAAGTACAGAACCTAGCACTCTTGAGCTTAACTTTCAACTATTAACTAACTCTAGCATTGAAAAATAGAATTATATTTATCAAGTACGTATAAATATGCCACCCAAAGAGATTACTATTGCATAATATGAAAATTATTGGTGTCTTGCCTTCTTGTTTCTTGCAGGTCTTTCCTCCGTTCTGAAGTTGAAAGGGGTGGATAAACAAAAATAGTAGACAACATTTTGTTTCGGTAAGCACTCAAATATTTGATTGTTGTTTTACTTTACTTTGTCAGGTCAATATATCATTTTTTTGTCTACTTGTCTCCCATTTTTTTATACCTTTTGCTTTATGTTCCTTGTACTGGTGTTTGCATTATTTCAGCTTTTGAATTGACTCTTCTGTTTATTGATATTACTGCTGAATGCTATTATATGTATTTTCTAAGAAAAGTTTTTATGTATCAAAGAATAATGGACCAACAGCTTTAATGAAAAGTTTTATTGTGGCAGGTCACAATGGCAGTAGATTCTTTTGTGTTTAAGGTCCACTATGGGGGCAGATTTGACAGGTCGAATGGTGGGTGCGTATATGTTGATGGAAGATGGCTATGCACCCAGATCCTTACGACTGCGACTGCCTATCATACATAGAGGTAGAAGCAGTTGTCAAAGAATATGGGTATAAACATGGTGACCTATTGTTCTACCTAGAGCCAGAGAAGACCCTCTCTGATGGGCTGCGAATTATCTCAGGGGACCCTGATGTACTTCAGATGGTGGCTGCACACAGGGTAAAGAAATCATTGTGATATACGTTGTTGGTTTCGAGGCTGTACCTGTATTTGACACGGTGGACGACGTTGATGAAGAACGTGAGAGGCGCCGTCTTGGGATTGGAACAAGTGGTGGGATGAAGCACTTAGTAGCGATGATGACCTCTATGATGTGAATGTCAATGATAATGATAATGCCGAGGCTGTTGGTGTGAAGAAGATGTGAATATGAGTCCTTCATCTTTAGACATTGGTGGTCCCTTTGAGTGGGTGGACATTCATTTGAGGTTGGTGGACCTTCTGGTAGTCATATAAGGACACAGAAGCTGCAGATGTGGAGGCCGAACATCTCACAGCAGACGGCTTCTTGTCACACCTCCTCCATCGCCCGATGGTAAAGATGACGGTGAAAAGCGGTAAGCATTAATTCATTATTAAGTAATGATTTTGCTTTTGCAACATGATATTGTTATTTAACATAATAATTTCACTAAGAAACTATATTTTTGCAGGATATATGTCAGATATACTACTAACATATTCAAAAGCATAAAGCCAAACTTAAAAATAAAGTGAATTTAATGCTTACCTCATCTTTTACCGGCCTTCGACCCACCGTTCATCTTTACCATTGTGATGAAAGAGGTGTGACAAAAAGTTCACGTCTAATCCTTTCATTCTTTCGCCTCCAGATCTGCAGCTCGTGTGTCTTATAGATTACTTAAGAAAGGCCACCAACCTTCAAACGAAGAGTCCACCAACATCGCGATATTATGATCGTAATAGACGCTTTAGCCACATGTGGCGTACGCCTCTTCTTGCGTGCCATCGCGAACTCAGTTAACGCTTGCCGATCAGCATCCTAAACTCATTATCCGCCACCCTCAGACTTATCCACTTCTTACGTGCTCGATTATACTCAATGTACTTTGAGAGTGCCTTACGATTCTGAAGTGAGTCTAACTCACTTAGTTCCGAAAACTGTCTAATCAATGCTCGTGGACCTTAAGTGCATATCACTCCGTGACTCTCACCTCTCGTAACTGCGCGCACAGACGCGCGCCTCTCACATTCTCCATCTCCGACTCTGTGCCATCTCTCATCATATGGTCGCTCCATAGGTCAGTCGTGATCTCGGACGATGATTCATACTTCGTATGAAAGTGTGTAGGAGGACACAAGGTTATCCACGCTCATAGCATCCACTTTTCCTGTACCTTTCCTTACCCTCTGTGCAGCCACCTTCTGAAGCACATCAGGCTCCCCTGACGAAATTCCGAGCCCATTAGAGAGGGTCTGCTCTGGGTCCACGTAAAACAATAGGTCACCATGCTTGTACCCATATTCTTTGACAACTGCTTCTACTTCTATGTGTGACAGGCAATCGCAGTCGTAAGGATCTGGGTGCATAGCCATCTTCCCGCCAACGTATACGCACCCACCATTCGACCTATCAAATCTCCCCCTGTAGTGGACCTTAAACACAAAAGAATCTACTGCCATTGTGACCTGCCACAATAAAACTTTTCATTAAAGCTGTTGGTCCATTATTCTTTGATACATAAAAACTTTTCTTAGAAAATACATATAATAGCATTCAGCAGTAATATCAATAAACAGAAGAGTCAATTCAAAAGCTGAAATAATGCAAACACCAGTACAAGGAACATAAAGCAAAAGGTATAAAAAAATGGGAGACAAGTAGACAAAAAAATGATATATTGACCTGACAAAGTAAAGTAAAACAACAATCAAATATTTGAGTGCTTACCGAAACAAAATGTTGTCTACTATTTTTGTTTATCCACCCCTTTCAACTTCAGAACGGAGGAAAGACCTGCAAGAAACAAGAAGGCAAGACACCAATAATTTTCATATTATGCAATAGTAATCTCTTTGGGTGGCATATTTATACGTACTTGATAAATATAATTCTATTTTTCAATGCTAGAGTTAGTTAATAGTTGAAAGTTAAGCTCAAGAGTGCTAGGTTCTGTACTTAATGTTCTTAATAGGGAGACATAACTTTAACTTCATGGAATCAATTATATGCTATGAATAACCTAGGACCAAATTAAAACATAAGAAATAGAAATTAGGGATGAACTTTTTGGAAGTATCTGCGCAAATAACCTAGAACTTTTTGGGTGAATTGCTTGCACGTGTAGCAGGGACCACATGCTACATGTGCTAAGAAAATACAAATTCCAGACAATGAACAAGGGACCACATGTTGTCGGCCACAAAATATGTGCTTCATTCGTCCCAATCACTTTTGGACAACCTAAAAGGACTATAAATACCTATCTAAACTCACATTTCATAGCATCAAAAATTACAAACTGCCTACTAAATTAAAAACACTTCCTACGAAATCCTCATCGCAATCCCCAAAATCCCAAAAGTTGTATCCAAATTCCAACAATTATGGAGCCGAACTAAATGGGGAAAGCAAAATGGGCTTACCCTTGAGTCTTCTTCTCCTTCGGATTCAATTGCAGAACTAAATGGGGAAAAAGCCGAGCTCAATCGACTTTTACAAACGGAGGCCACTTACAGATCTGCAAAGGGAGGGCTTGACAGATCTGCAATGGATGAACGAGGGTTCTTGGGTGAAATCTGTTTCGGGCTCCTTGGAAAGGACACGAGAGCTTGGCGTCAGGAAGGGTGTTCTTCCTTTTCCTCTTGCTGCTGCTTCGTTTAGGGCACGACAGAATTGGATTTGGGCATCCAATCGGTCTTCCATTGGGCACGGACAAGAGAAGGGCAACGACGTCAATGAAAATTACTTACTAAGGGCAGATTCGTCAATTTGGGTGGAGTAGATGCACGTGAGACGCACGTGCACGAAAAACAGTCTCATTTCACGGTGAATTTAAACGGGGGGCGAGGATTGAGTGATTTTGAAAGATAGGGGTCTCAAATTGTTGGTTTGGAAAATAGGGGTAGTAACTTGATTTTGCCCCAAAGATATGGGGCTAACTATGAGTTTACCCTTTTTTTTTTTTATCATATACTGCAAGAACTCGGGCAGACGTTAGAGGAATGGAAGTTCTCTTTTTCAGGGCCAATAATTACTAATTAGTACATTTTAAAATTTTAGGTAGATTTTTCTTAGTTTGTCTTTTTAAGAATTTGTAATGGGTAGGATTTTCCAGAAATAATGAACTTCCTTAACTAAACTAGGATAATTCGAGGTAATTTAGAGTTCTTTAATTTTATAAGGATATATAAATTTTGTGAAATGATAAGTAATAATTATTGCATTGCGATCTGCTAACTTCAAGCATTGTAATTACACCGATCATTAGTTAAGAAATCCTTACACAGGAGAAGCTATCTCCTGGTTAGATCATCAATTATTTCCAGAATTCATCATTTTGGAAACTTGAAATGAGATATTAAAGGTTAAAAAAGAAGCTATCCAGGGAAATGAACCCTTCACATTGAAGTTTAATTCTGGTTTTAACCAACTTACTTCAATTCTGATTTTAACCAACTTGTTTATTAATACAGACTATCTATACGTGTGTACCAGCTTAACAAGTAGGTATACTCGAAATACAAGAACAGAATAAACAAATTATTTTACAATCATCAACAGTAAGAACTTGCGAGTCTTCTAGAACTCTTAGACTTTCGGCCCTGTTCTGGAGTGTTCTGCTATATTCATACATGTCGTTTCAATCATCTCCAGCAATATCCACCTTGCATATCCCGTTGCGCTCCAGAGGGAAATTGGTACTTTTCCATACATCTGAATATATAGATCAAAAAGATTTTCCCATTAGGAAATAGATCTCTGGTTCCTAAACTAGAATAACTGTAGCTCTCGCTTTGATTCGGATCACTTATATAGGCTACTACATCAACGAAGGCTGAAAGCCAAAATCCACAGTTACAAAGCTCCTGGGACAACCCTGATCAGATAAGCCTTGGCTGCCCACTTGGCTAGTTCGCGAGGACTAAGATGATCCCAACAGGGTCTACTTTCTAACTCAAAAGAAGTCCATGTAGTAGAGGAGTTTGCAAGGCTCTGCACTTTACAAAACTCGAAATTTCATTAAACGTATGACTGTATAACATTACACACAACTACACAAACACTGACCCGGTGCGTTTAACAACAACACCACACTCAAAAACACACTCATCTGTAGGCAACCAACAAATACAAAAGAAGACTTTAGATAAGACTCTTATTGGGCTATACTGTCTAATTAGACAACATATTGTCGCATAAGAGAGATGACTTGAGTTGATCGGAATTCAGCCAGAAATTTCAATAGCCTTGACATCCGGCTTCTTCACCTCCTCTTTGGGGACAGTAACAGTGAGAACCCCGTTCTCTATTGAAGCCTTGATCCGATCCATCTTTGCGTTCTCCGGCAGCCGGAATCTGCGCAAGAACTTACCGCTGCTACGCTCCACCCTGTGCCACCTGTCGTTCTTGTCTTCCTTCTCCACATTCCTCTCTCCGCTTATCTGAAGCACTCTGTCATCTTCGACCTCGACCTTCACTTCCTCTTTCTTCAGACCCGGAAGATCAGCTTGGAACACATGGGCTTCCGGAGTCTCCTTCCAGTCGATTCTAGTGCTGACAAAGGCAGAATTTTCCCGAGAAAACTCAGGGAAGTAGGTGGATAGTGAAGACGAGAGAGGAAAGTCCTTGAAGGGGTCCCAAACGTCGAGTGTGAAGGGATCGGAGGTTCGTCGGCCACCGAAGAAGCTCGGAATCAGCGACATCGTTTGCCTGGTTACTTGGCGGATTTGGTATTAGATTGGACTGAGAAAGAGACGCTGTTGGATATGGACGAATCTATCTGAGAAGGCGCTTTTGACAATGGAAAGGACAGGCTCCATATTTATAATACTGGGTGGAGCATTCTAGATAATAATCTTTGGATTCCAAAAAAAAAAAAAAAAAGCATAATCCTTGGATTGGTCCTTACGCTTTGATAGACGAACTTTCTAGCGTTGTTGCGAACATTAAGCTGTGGATTGTACGAACAAGTTCAGCCCACAAGACTACTAACGGATCACTCAATTTGAATGTAAAGCCCAAAACTGGATAGCACATGCGGGCTTACATCACTCAATTTGTGAGACAACCTGTAAAATTTTATCGACATTAACGTGAAAAACGTATCGTAAGGAATACTTTGGTGATGTTTGGTTAATAATTTTTTATTTTAAAAATATTTTTCAATTCAAACATGATTTTTTTTTTTTACATAAAAAATATTTTATTCGCTGATAAAAATTTTTCTATCTAATTATTGGCTTAAATTTTTGTGAAAAATAACACAAAAAAAAAAAAAACTTTTTAAAAAACTTGTAAAAACTCTTACAAAAATCTTCATCCAAACATATTTTTTTACTCTCACATTCTTAAAGAGAATAAATTTAAAAAAACTTTCTCTTTTAAACATTACTTCTATGGATCTCACAAACAACTAAAAAATATATTTTTAAAAAAAATTTAATCATTACACAACAAATATTTTCAAAACCAAATCAAATATTATCTTTAGTCTTCTTTGGTGTTTCTAGAAGAAATTGGTTAGAAGCTAGAAATTTTGAAGTCTACGTGGGCAAGTGATAACAAAAGCAATTTTTCGTCATTTGCACTTACCCATTACTTAACCATTTTACCCCCACTCGTATAAATGGTCCCCTAAAAAATTAAGATTATTTTATTCATTGAAAAATTGATTTTTGTGAGAAAGAACGTGTGTGACCAGCTTGTGAGTTTTCAAGAATCCCTCGGAGAAGCATTCATATTTTCTTTGAGAGATCTTGATGTATTGTGCATAAAAGATTACATACGATCAATGAATTCGTGTGTTGAGATTACCATCAAAGTCCTTTGTGAAATGAAGACTTCTAGAGGTTACTGGAAATGTCAAAGAGGTTGGAGTTTCAGCTTTTGAAGTCGCTGATTGTGTGAGTTCATGTGTGAAGATCAGCAAAGTTGCGGTTTGGTGATTGAGTCGTCTTTCAAACTTACTCAGAGATTCTGAGATTGCTACAAGTTGTAGATCAAAGCGGTTTGCTTAGGAAGGGTTCGAAGGGGATAAGATTAGCTTAGGAGAGTCTAATCGTCAAAGATCACTTTGTAACCGGTGTTTGAAAGTAATGAAGATTTAAGTTACCGGGCTAGGGCATGGATAGCTATTTCTACTTAAAGAAGTTTCTTTAAGGAGTTTTTCTCTTCGTCACCAATCTTCGTTGTCAATGTGGTAAATGTCTTATTCTTGATTTTGATTAGGATTGATAATATCTAGGTCAAGTTATATTTGGAGTCAATATTGTTTGTTCATATCTTACTGTCTTTAAAAAGAATTGTAAATTTTTAAAGTTACCTATTCACCCCCTTTAGTACTTTGTACCCTGTTTTGGATCTAAATTAGGTTGTTCACAACCCCGGCTTATGTTAGAACTCGTTTGTCGATGACTTAGACAAGTAACGAGTTATAAGTTTCAACTAAACTGCTGCCAGAGATTCTTCATCCATGACATGATGCATCACATGCATCATCTGCCAAAGAAAAGTCAGATAGTAGCCACTGGTTTAGCCTAAACTCCTTCCACTATGTCTATGGCATCATCTACTCCTTCCCATGTAAGCCTTCACCATCCCTTATTGTACCAACAGATCTTTTACTCTTCGCTGTAACAACTCAAAATTCCTAACTCTATCTAACTTCATCGAAGTATGTGCCTTCATTACTAATTTGACGCTTTGTTATCGTTGTTGTTACTATGCACATCAATGATGAACAATAAATGGAAATTGAAGAGAGAGAGCAAGAAAATTGAGACATAGATTAAACAGTCCATAGAATAGATCGATCAAGGATTTTATTATCACAATGTTAGAGTTACATCATAAACTATTTATTCGAAACCTTAGACCTAGTCAAAGATCATCCCTAAACCTATTAGAACTCAAATACTTGGATAAAAAAAATATGAGCCATTTTTCATCCAACAATGTTAATCTAGTGTTTGTGGTTAAATAAATATGCAAGTCTTCGTTTCGAATAATCATATAGAGTAAGAAGTATGTAAAAATTATCGTTCGTTGTTTGCTAATTAAGGAACTGTTGCATTATATGAGTTGGGTTCGTGTAATTTTGGTTGCAGTTTACTACTCTGATGTTAATATTTGGTGCATCAATTTTCTACTTTTGACTTGCTTTTCTTGGAAAGAATAATTATACTTTAAAATAACATGTCTCGCTTAATTAATATATATACACATATAACGAGTGTTTGGTCGAATGTACAAGCTCTTCCTTAATTTGCATACCATATTCTCCTTCCTCGACACTAAAAACTCATGTGGTTTATGCATGTAAATCTCCTCCTCCAAATCACCATAAAGGAACGCCGTCTTCATGTCTAACTGTTCAAGATGTAAATTCTCAGCCTCCACCATTGCAAGTACCATTCTGATAGTTGTCATCTTTACCACCGAATAGAATATATCAGTATAATCAATACCTTCCTTTTGCTGGAATCCTTTTACCACCAACCGGGCCTTGTAGCGCTTTCTACCATCATTCTCATCCTTTATTGTACACCCACTTATTATGCAAAGCCTTCTTTAGCAAACAAAATTATTTTTAATAATGATCTTATTTTTTATATTTTATTTTAAACGAAATTATCTAAATAATTCCTATAGTTTCACTTGATTATAAATTTATAAATAATTCCTATAGTTTCACTCGATTATAAATTGATCTCTCTATGATTCTATCATCAATTATTTAATCCCCATACTCATTAATATGATTCACGGAGATCTCTCTACTTCTGTTAATACCCTAAGAAAATAAGATAACTTATATATTTTTAAACATTTAGACAATACTGATATATTAATATATTACGTTGATAGATTAAAAAAAGAAAAAAGAAAAAAAAACCTTATACATTATATTAATAATTACAAGGACCAAGTCATTGAAATTAAACTGCATTGACTAATTTACAACAAAATAAACACATAAACCATTTGAATAATTTTTCTTTATTTTTATGTAACAACATTCCGAACATACAATGATGTTTGACTTTCAGAATTTTGAGAATTAAAAAATTTTTGTATAAAAATTAGTAAAAAATAAAAAAACAATAAATATTTTGAATAAATATTTTTTATATTTATTTTAATAAAAAAAAAATTATCTCAAAAAAATTATTTTATTAAATTAAAATTTTAAAGTTGCCAAAATTATCTTAATCCTAAATACTCCCTGCTCTTGATAGATCAATGCGACCATCTTTATAACGAAGAAATTAGAAAAATAGCAAACAAGCATGCATACTAACGAATTGAAACACTGAGAAATGTCTTTTCAAATTTTAATCATCTCTCTGGCGAAGGGAGAAGCCTTGAGAGAATGGTACAACATTCTCGAGTACACTACAAAGAATATTTGTACAACTATTCTGTACACATTTCACACAGACTATTCACTCGAATGTTCTGGTAGTGATTATACTGCTTTAACATTTTCTGGTTCCTAAACCAGAAAGGTTGTAGCTTTGGGTTTGATTTGGATCACTTATATATATAGACTGCATCAAGACTGAGACGATTGATTTTATCTGCAAAAAAATCCATTTGAGAACCCAACCTGTAGGATGATTCAGGACACTCCTCTTTTTTCTTTTCTTTTTTTTCTTAGCAAACCTTAGAAGAACCAACTACGCACCCGATCTCAAAACACGAGCAACCAAGTGTTCAAGAATACAAGAAGGATTAACAACACCAAAGCAAGAAACAGATAACACCCACTGGGCAAGAGAATGAGCACAAACATTCTGACTCCTAGGAATCCAGCAAATAGAGCAATCCCGACGCAACATAAAAAAGCCACGAAGAATCTCAATTTGATCAGCCAAGATTGGACCAGAGAGCATTTCAACATCCAAGATCATTGAGCTAAGACTTTGACAGTCAGTTTCAAAATCAACAGAAGACCAACCCATAGACGAAACGATATTAGTAGCAGCAACAAGCGCAGAAGATTCTCCAAAGAGAGAATTGATGCTTGGGAATTGCTCCGTGTACAAATGACAGAGAGAGCCTCCCGAGTCTCTAAAACAAGCAGCAAGAGCAGCCACCTTACCTCGAATGGCAACATCTACATTGCATTTCCAACGCCCCTTGTGAGGGGGACGCCAACCAGTGCGAATAGGTGTTGCCGAGATGCGCCATGCTTGTAAATGATCCAAATATCGCCTATGTGTCATCCTAATGATTTCAGAAACATCAACCTCCACCTGTTGATGCACCACTCTGTTACGCTAAAACCAAAGAGAATCAAGAACTATTGCAGCATTCAAGGAAAAATTCCTTGCGTCCTTTACTAGGGAGAGAAGAAAATCATGGGGTGGGAGACCATCCGAATCAGAAGTGGCAAATTATCCCCAGGCAGAAACTCCACATTCAAAGGCCACTTAGACTCCAACCAAACCACACGAGCTATAGGGCAGAAAAAAAAAGAGATGCAGACCTGTCTCCACCGATATGAGCAAAGGGGACACCTAGCGGCTTCCAAAGCATCATGCTCTAAAAGAGCATGAATTTTCCCCCGAAAAGGAAAAGCATCCTTTGCACACCTCCACAGAAAGAGTTTGAGACGATCCTGAATTTTAAGTTGCCATATGGACTTCCAATCTTTTTCATTCAGGAAATTAGGAATGTTGGAACCCTCCTTCAACAAAGAATATGCCGATTTTACAGAGAAAATCCCTCGGGGATCCGGAACCCAGAACACACCATCCTCTTGATTATTGTTCAAAGGCCTCATACTACAAATAGCATCAACTGAAGCTTTCGCAAACACTGCAGAAAGTAAGGAACGATCCCACCTATTCTCATTAAAAATAAACAGATCAGCCACAGTCATATCAAAATCAAAACTGCCCAACCCAAGGGTAGGTTGCCATTGTGGCTTACACCCCTCAACACCAGGAACCCAAGGATCAAACAAAGCCTTAATCGAATGGCCACCTCCCGGTCCCAACATAAACCCCTCAGCAAAAGGTCACGGATTTGCAACAAACCTTGCCAAGTCCAAGAAGCACGGCAACCTAAAGGAGCATCCAAAAAGCTAACATCACGAAAATATTTAGCTTTCAATATTTTAACCCCAAGCTGTTCCGGATGTTGCAAAATATTCCATCCCATTTTGGCTAAGAGGGCTTGATTAGTGTCATATAAGCGTCTAAGACCAATCCCCCCCAAAGCTTAGGCAAACAAATGCGTTGCCAGGACACTGGAGTAAAATGGCGATTACTACGGTTATCGAAGCCCCACCATAAATTTTTAAAATTCTATCCACCTCCTCACACCAAGACTTGGGAGAAGAAAGGATGACATCTGGTATTGGGGTAGAGCTGTAGCTGTGACACGCAGCAAAGTAGTATGCCCAGCTTGGGATAACACCTTGGATTTCCACCCGGCCAACTTCTGCAGCACCTTATCCCTCATTAATTGGAAAGCGTGGATTTTGGAATGAGGCATAATAAGGGGCAACCCCAAATATTTACTACCTAACCGCATTTTCCTAAGCCTCATAACACCACACAAATTATCCTAGACAACAGCATGTGTGTTTCGACTGAAAGCTATAGAAGATTTCATCAAATTGACCTTTTGTCCAGACCAAGATTCATATTTGTCCAGAATATTTTTAACCACCTGCATTTCTCGTCCATTTGCCCTTATGAAAAAAATCAAATCATCAGCAAACATTAGATGGGTGACTGATGGAGCATTACGAGCCACCTGCACCCCATGAAAAACATTTGCCTGCTCCTCCTTCAGCGCTAAATGGGTGATAGCTTCAGCACACAAAATGAAGAGGAAAGGAGACAAGGGATCACCTTGTCGAATTCCTCGAGAGGGGTGGAAAAAGCCAAAGGGAGATCCATTCAAAAGAATGGAAAATGACACTGTTGAAACACACTGCATTGTCCATTGGATCCATCGGTTGTCAAAACCAAAACAGTGCAGAATACCCTCAATGAAAGGCCACTCCAGCGTATCATAGGCGCGCTCCATATCAACCTTAATCGCTGCCAACCCTTTTCGACCTTGCTTAATTTTCATTGCATGAAACACCTCCTGGGCAATTACAGTGTTCTCTTGAATGGAACACCCCGGAACAAAGGCTGCCTGTGGGAAAGAAATCAGCTTGCTAATAATTCTGCGAAGTCGTTTCGTCAAAATCTTGGTGATGATTTTAAAGGCTACGTTACATAAGCTGATGGGCCTATACTGAGTAATAAGAGAAGGACTATCTACTTTCGGAATCAAAACCAGCAAAGTATGATTGAGTTTTTTGGGTAAAAAACCCGACTGAAAGAAACGCTGCACCATACGAATAACATCATGACGCACTGTGGGCCAGTAAGTTTGGTAAAACAATCCCGTCATGCCATCAGGGCCTGGTGCCTTTGTAGCTCCCAAATTGCGAACCACAGCCCAAATCTCCCCAGTATCAGGCAGTGCACATAGCATACCATTATCTTCATCCGTCACCAATCTAGGAATCAAATGTTCAAGCTCCTCCAAACCCATAGGGGCAGAAGTCGAAAATAGAGTTTGAAAATAACTCACCATGTGATCCCCAACAGCTTGCCGCCCACTAATCCAATTACCATGCTCTGTTTTCAGAGTCTCAATACAATTCCGCCTACGCCGAATCACCGTTGAGAGGTGAAAAAACCGAGTATTAAGATCCGGGAAGTTAGCCAAGAGACCCTGGATTTACTCTTCCACAGAATTTCTTCCTGGCGTCGAAGCTCCATAAGCTCAGCTCTAAGAGCACACTCCCAATTCGCCTCATAATCAGGACCCACCAACCTCTGCACCCGATCCAAATTCTGTTCAAGAAGATGAATTTTGTGCTGAATATGACCAAAATCTTCTCGGTTCCACTCCCGAAGAGCCAATCTAGTCCGACGAATTTTATCACAGAGAACAAAACCAGGAGATCCAGGGCAGAAACCACACCAAACTACTGCAACTACCCCAAAACTTTTAGGGTCCTTAGCCCAAAATTGTTCAAAACGAAAAGGGCGTGGCCCTGCACTAGAGCCCCCCTCTAAGTCAAGAAGAATTGCGCATGGTCAGAAGCATACCTTGGAAGATGCGAACAAGAGCTCGTGGAAATTGAAGGCGCCACTAACTATTAGCCATACCCTTATCCAGACGCTCAAAAATAGCCACTGCCCCCTCTCACCCATTCATCCATGTGAAGGGATACCCAGGAAATCCAAATCAAGCAAGCCATGCTGAAGAGAAAGTTGGTAGAGCCCATTTGTAGAAGACGAGGGGAGAGATCTTCCTCATACTTGTCCTGTGAATGACAAACAGTTTGAAGTCACCTAACAACCCAAGGCCCCTGAAACTCGTCCCCTATTTTCTGTAATTTATCCCATAACGCTGCCTTTTGATGCCAGTAGGGAGGACCATAAATCAGTGAAAGAAGCCAGGGATGTTCTGGAGGGTCCGAATCGAATGATGAAATTATATAAATTTGCATCAGAATAAAGAATCTCAACCTGAACCCCAAGCTTGAAAGCAACCACCAATCCACCACGAATACCCACAGCAGGAGTCTCAAAATAATAGAAAAACCAAAACCAAAAGAACAACAGAAGCATCCGAACGTTTTGTCTCAGCCACACACAAGCAATCCGGATTAAATTGCTTGGTGAGAGCCCGAAGCCTACGAATTGCCGCCGCCCGGGCTAAGCCACGGCAATTCCAATACATCACTAACATGGACCGAGGGGGGGCTTGATAAGGCTTGCCTCCTCAGCCGACTCCATCTCTGAAACATCCATTTGCACCACAGGGTCTGCCAACACCGCAGTCCCTTGTTTGAAAACACCCTTCTGTGAACACCAAGACTTGCGAAACTTCAATTTGAGATTGCCCCAAGCAGCAAGCGAAGATCCTCTTCCCATTCTTCCAAAGTGGAAACACTCACTTTCTTCTCTTTAAATGAGACTGTCGTTTGATACCCCTTGGATTCAAAAGAGATGATGGAAAGATGGGGGCAGAAGTAGACCCACGAAAAAAATGACCAGTACTGGGGCAAAAACTAGAGGCCCTCTCCTCAAAATTGTTAGACACAGCATCCAGCCCAGACACTGGGTCTGAAGATAAATCTAATGAAGTATCAATGGGCTCATCTAGAAGATGGATGGCATCCCGAGTCCGCCTAGCCCAAGTGGATCGAGAAGGGAGGCCCGATTTCACTGGTGAATGCTTCATAGACTGACCCCAAAGGAAATCATCAGTGACCTCAGACTGGCCCCTTCAATCGCCAATTCAACTCGTCAGGCGACAAAGTAAAATCCCACTTATTAATATCCTTCCTAAGCATATTCTCTTGATTCAATTGGAATGCCACATGTGTTTGTTGGGAAGAATCTAAAACAGGTAAATTATTCTGTTCAGGAGTAACAGATTTGGTAGGGACCACATACGTGTTAGAGAACCGGAAGGCCCCATCCAAAGGACTGCCCGAGATCCCCGAAGCATCCTCTGAGCTGCTACCCTCCCCTGGCTCTACTGACAGGGCCGAGCCTTCGCCAAAGGAGGCGGATCAACCATCGGAGAAGGAATAGGAAGAGCTGCCTCAGGAGAATCCTCAGACAATGGAGAAATAGATGGCCCATCCTTAACATCACAAGTATCTACAACAGGGGGCTTGAGACTAAGCTCTTCTAACTTTTGTAACAATTCCTCTGGACCAGTAAAAATCCTATACTTCACACTATCCGCCTTCAATGCCAAACTAAAAGAAGCAGGGGGAGTCCTAGGCTGGATTTCCTTAGAACAAAAATTAATGGAATGCCCCAAACACCCACAATTGAAACAGAACTCAGAAAATCGCTCATATTTAAACTGTACCCAGAAAGGAGGTTTCTCAACTCTAGTATGATAGAAACCCGGAATAAGGGGCTTCAAAACATCCAACATTACCTTTACTCGAATAAACGTAGCAGCCCACACCCACTGTTTGGAACGAAAATCAACCCCAGACGCGACGCAGCCAGGGCAACTTCTTCCTTAGTTGAAAAACCCTGTGGAAGACCATGAATCTGGACCCAAAAGGGAGAGTGGGAAAGATCAATCTCATCAATAGTATCACCTACCTCCCAGATCTTCAAAACCAAGAGACAGCCCTTAATATTCCAGGGGCTCTGCTGAATAATGCGATCTCGAAGTTGTATCGAAGGAAAACGAAGATGAAACGATTGTCAGCCAGCTCTTCAACCTCAAGCTGGGGAATGAAATGCCAAGAATGGAAAATCGAAGAACGAATACCAACTTTATTGAGAGGCCGATCAGTGATTAAACGGCCAACCAGGGAACAATCAGCACTCAAAGAAGCTTCCGGATCAACTGACGGGGAACCAGCCATGGAAAATGGATAAAAAAGGAGACAGACAGGAGAAGAGAAGGAAAAGGCCAAGAAAAAGATTACGAGAGAAAAAGGTGAAAAGGACAAAGGATGGATGCACATGGGGAGATGGAAGACGGCGCATCATGGAAAGATCTGGAAGAAAGAAGAGAGAACCACAGTGGGACATAGGCGGAAGTGGTGGGCTAGGGGGAATAAGTGGGAAAAAGGAAAACTGTACAGAGAGAAAAAAAAATTCTCAGAGAGCTCTACGAGAGAGCGGAAGTCATTATATGTTCTCAACTTGTCTCATAATGCTTTTACAGGTTAAATCCCAATTTCTCTGGAAAACTTGACTCATCTGGAGTCATTAGACTTGTCAAGCAACAAGCTTACAGGGAACATTCCTGTGCAACTTGCTGAGAGTCTTAATTTTCTTTCAGTCCTAAACCTTTCCTTCACTCAACTGGTGGGCAAGATTCCAAATGTGAATCAATTTTCTACGTTTTCAGACACTTCCTTTGAAGGGAACAAAGGATTATGTGGCTTCAATTTGAAAGATAAATGCACACCTGTAAAGGCAGCACCATCATCTCCATTGACGAGAGAAATTCATTCGAATTCGAAGGTTGGGATTGATTGGAACTTCATATATAAGTGCTGAACTGGGATTCATTTTTGGCTTTGGTATTTTCATTGGGCCCCTTATGTTCTGGAAGAGATGGAGAATCTAGTACTTTGAATGTGTAGAAGACATTCTTCTCCACATCTTCCCTCAGCTCATCATTGGGAAAAAATTCAATAGAAGACGAGTACACAGAAATCAGATCAGACGTAGGCATTAATGAGAGTCATAAGAAGCAACACTGTCAGGTTTAAATCTAGTTTTCTCAATTTCAACATAAAGCATAATAAAGAATGTGTCCATCCAGTTGGACATAGGTGTCGTTTCTAAGGTATGATATTCGTTATTGGGAAGCTATGCTGTCGAAATAACTCTATGATGTTAGATTTGCTAATGACAAGGACATATGAGATCTTTCTCCTTATAGATAATGCAATGTTTCTTTTTTCTCTTAGGACCCAAGATCATATTCGGTCGGGAATACCAACATGCATGAATGCGGTATGATTAATAAATTATACTAACCATGGTTAACTGGTAAGATACCAACCTAGGATCCTAACCTTTGTTTGATGAGATTCTAACATTAACAAATTGCACAAGCATTTAGACGTTTGGGTTTGCCCAGACTTGGCACACGAACCAAATTGCAAAGGAATACAATTAAGAAAGAGATAGGAAAAAGAGTTGGAAGAAGCAGCCTACTTTGATAAACGGGCCCAAAAGACCATGTCCATTTATTTGTTACCTTCCTGAGCCCCGAATCATTGGTTCCACCCAACACTCTAATTTTATGGGTTGGTGTCTCTTATTAGCAACTCCAACAAAAACACAATCTTTTTTTTTGTTGAACACTCCATCTAGCTAATTGGGCGCACATTTAAGAGAAGGTCCCCTTTACATGGGAATGAGGCCTTTCCTCCGATGAGTGAGATGCTTTATCAAAGTTTGGACCAAGTGGACCTGGCTAGTTTGCGATGTGGCCCGTTTGGGTCTTAGCATTCTTAGGTGGGCTAGCCACTTCTAGCAACTGTTGGTCATGACTCCTTTTATTCAGATCGAGCTTACGAGACAATGGGCAGAGTAAAATCTATCCCATCAATAGAGATTATTAATTAACTTGGGTTGTTAATGGAGTTTGCAGCCCTGAATAGTCGCCATTGAGAATAATGGATTAGAATTTTGTTAATGCTAACAGTAACGGTTATTTTTTAGTAGAAGTTAAAATGAATAATGGATATCAGACATAATATGTAGTTTGAAATTGAAATCAAAGTAAAATTTTTTAATATTTTAGTGTGAAACTGTGGCCAGTAAGTCATTTTTTTATATTATCATACATCATAGTAGTATTGGTCGTGGCTAATACAAATTAAATTAACTCATGATCTTTGAACACTATTGGTCGTGGCCCAAAATTCCAACTCTACACAGTACACAACTGTCCCCGCGTCAAAGATGAGGTTAGTCGACTTAAATAGTTTGCGGGCTAGATCTTGGAGTGCCTAGTGGTTTTAGGTGTGTACAGCCCCATAGATAGACTCCCTAGCTCCCAACGTTTAGCCTTGACAAAGTCAACGGCGAACGGCCTGCACGTGGTGGCCCATGCATGCCCACAATTGCGTATGGATCTCATGTGTCTGGCCCTCTTCTCCTCCAATTTGGTTATTCTAAGCGGCTTTCAAAGGACGTCATCGATCCCGCTTCTCCACCTCTCTTGGCTGCTCATGTATCCTGTTTTTCAAAATTTTAGGCATGATTAAAAAAATTATAATTCTCTCTTATTAATTATTATTTTTATTATAATATTCATTCAAATTTTCTCTCTTCACTTTTTTACCAATTCTCATATTTCAAAATTTTAACAATCACAAATTTTAACAATCAAATACCAAATTTTAGTTTCTCCAGACTAATGCGCACTTTGATTTACTGGCAAAAATAAAATATAGTGAGGAGCTCTATATTATTCACAATTCTTTTAGCCACCGTACGTGCTGAGTAGGAATCTTGTCAGGAAGAAATTGATTATAGGTGCGTCCAATTTTTGACCTCGAAAATCCATAAGGGCCAGACACGATCTTTTATACTTCACGTTATTTTAGGCATTGAGGCTAGAGTTTTCACTGGAACGCGTCTATAGCTTTTCCCAAAAGTCAAGCAAACAGTAAGGCGTAGACCCAACGTCCAAGGCGCTGATGGACTTTCCCACGAGTTCCCTCACTACAATAATGTTCCTAATTGAAATATTAAACGTCCCTTAGCGCATGTAATTTTGTAATAGAGGTTTTTGAAACCTTTTTAAATTTATGAGTTATAAAAAATGAAAAATAAAAAAGAATCGTAATGATGGTTGACCTTATCCAGTGTTCAAAAGATCCTAGCTTAATTTATATAAGTCATGACCAACAATAATATATATTGGAGATGTTTGAGAGCTAAAATTTTAGGCCTCCAAAATTTTGGTCCCAATAAAATAACTATAAAATTCTTTCTCCCTCCATCAAATTATCTTTTTCACTATAATAAATATAAAAAATTCATTCAAATCATCTCTATATTCACTTTTTTTCACCAACTCCAACACCTCAAAATTTTTACTACTTCAAAATTTTAACAATCAAATTGATTGTTAAAATTTTGGAGTATAGAATTAGTGAAAAAGTGAAGAGAGAGATATTTGAATGAATATTATAATAAAAAATAATTATTTAATAGAAGAGATTATTTTGTAATTTTCTTAATATTTTGGGGTGGCAATGAAATATCTCCATGATAATATAAACAATGACTGTCAGTCAATGCATGAGTCCAAGAAAACAAACTTATTATTAGTCACATTTTCACATTACATTTTCTCACTCATTAAAGAAAATATAGCCATGCATCATGTCGCGAAGCAATTGACAAGGTTTGTCCCATTTTTTTCGTGCATGCAGATAATACTGAAGATAACCTTTTTAAAGTCACACGCAGAATGATTGCGAACGTGGAGGAATTATGTGACCTGACTTCATCCCATAGTTTATGTTATTTTAGGAGTGGAGGCTAGACTTTTGCAAGCAAACCGTAAGCCCCACCTTCAAGGCTCAGGTAAATCCAATAAAATCCCCTTCCACGAAAATTCCCACTCAATACACAGGTCCCTACTTTTTTTATTTGCTATAAATTACCTGAAATGGCGGAACTTACCAAGCCTCCCCTACCCTACGCTTTCTTTTATCGTTCTTTTCTCCTACAAGCTTTTACTTTATGGCCACCGCCATTTGTAGTCCCCGTCGCGCACGCGTATTTTCCAGCACCACAAAAATCGGATGCACCTTGTCAGCAGGCCGGTGGCTCTACCGCTCTAGTATAGAAAATGTTGTGTTTAATGCTTTTACAAATCATTGCTAAACACTAATAAAGAACCAGAAAAATACAAAGAAAGGAAATAAAAAGAAAATAGATAAGACAAACCACTGCTTAAACTTTTTGCATGCGGGTATTATTACTGTATTTAACTCCGTATGTTATAAACCACACGATTTGATTTATACCTATGTGCAAGCAGATGAACCACACGATTTATGTCTAAGCCAAACAGATTATGTATGAAAAGCACCTCAAGTTGAATAAATTTTAATTGGGCGCGCAGGATTATTCAACTCGCATATATTTTAATGTTCTGTACGACAAATTGTTTACAGAACGTTGTATTTTTGGGAGCATTTGAATAAAACGGTACCTATTAAGAGAAAGACGTGTCCAACAGGTCTTCCTTCCGGGACGTGTCCAAAAAATCCCTACCATCGCTTTCTGTTTCGCCTTCCCAGCTTTTCAATCTCACTCAAAGTTTCGTTTTTTTCCTTTCAGTTAGTGCGAGGGAGAGCTCTGTGGTGATTGTGGTGAACATAGTGTTAACTGCTTCGCACATTTTGTTCATAGCATTTGTGATAGTGGTGGGATTTTGGCAAGGGAACTGAAAGAACTTTACCGAACTTGCCGATGCAAAACAACACCTGGCGAGGACGGCATTATCTTCATGGAAATCGTTAAAAATTAACTAACGTATGTGGCAGTTCGAATTTGGGAGGCAAAATGAGAAAGGATGGTATGAGTTCTGCACTTCATTGACTTTTTTTGTTCAAAATAAGGGATAAATAGATGATAGTGGGCTATTCCAGAAAAGATATTCCAGGTTCCAACACTGCAAATGCTTGATGTTTCAGAAAATAGACTACTTCAGGGTTCTCTGCCAGAATTTCCTTCTAATGGATCTCTTCGAACCCTACTGCTTAGAGAAACAAGTTTTTCAGGAACATTGCCGCATTCTATCGGTAAGCTTAAAATGCTATCTGAATGGAATTATTTAAGACTCAATAAGACAACAACTGAACCTAGAGGGGGTGAATAGGTTCTGTAGTTTTGATCTGTTAAATCTTTTTTGTTCAATTTAACAAACGTTTTCTGCACAAACTACACAAACCAAATCAGTAAGTTCAATACCCACACGTTTTACAGCAATGCAAATAAACCAATAGACAGTAAATTAATTAAGTTTGAATCTATATTCAAGATTCGTTCAAAACAAAAACTTCTGAAACTTCAGTATATAGTTCACGATTATTAATTCTTTAATCAAGAACAATAATTAACAAATCAATCACCACACAAAGACACAATCTTTTGGTTACGAAGAGAAAATCTCTTGGAAACAAATTCCAAGAGAAAAAACTCTCCGGGCCCGTAGGCCAGGGAACGATTTCACTAGCTTTTCAAACTCGAAATACAAGGTGATCCATAGAACTCAAGAATACCCAATATCCTAGTCTAACACACTTGTTTTCTTACCCGAACAACACCATTTGGATCTGCTCCAATGCAAGGAATGAGAACCTCTCATCCATTCAAAAAGCTAACAACCTTTACCTAGCTATTCATACCTTGCCGTCCTCCATTGCGAACTCGCAACAACAGCAACCGCACGAACTTGGCACTTGGACCTTCAAGATTTCAGCAACCTCCGAAATTCTTGAAACTCTATTGGGGAAATAACCACAGTGATCAATCTATGGAACTAAGAATCCTACAGAGAGGGGTTTATCTTTCAAAGCTCCATTCTCAGTTCATATACATGAAGGCTCAAAAAAATGGGGGCAGAAATATGCAAGAGCAGGTTTCACGTAGAAGGCACGATATTTCTTGATTTTTCTGAATACCCTTTCATAATGAAAGCAGGGGACGGCAAACGGATTAACCAACCTCTGTTACTGCAGTGCTCCAAATCGCACTTCTGTCTGACTTGCGTCTGACTTCCAGTTGACTTGATATTTCTGGGTAAAAATTCAGCCTTTTAATTCTATCTTCAGTTCTTCATAGTAGCTTCGAAACACCCTAATATCTCAGGAAATAAACTAAATCATGTCTGAAGTATAGCCAACTAAGATAGTCCCTAACACTATCCACAATAGATCTTTCTTATTGCAGGTTCAATGGAACAATTCCAAAGTCAATGGAAAGCCTCACATGATTAGAGGAATTGGGTTTGTCATACAACAATTTCAGTGGACCAATCCTGTCATTCAATATGTCCAAGAAACTGGCTGTTATTGCTCTTTCGAAGAATCTTTTAACGGGTCAGATTACTTCTACTCGGTGGGAAGAACTACTGAATCTGGCGCTCCTTGACTTGAGCTTCAATTCACTTGAAGGGAGTATTCCAGTTTCTCTGTTCTACCATCCATCATTGGAGCAGTTACTTCTTTCCAAAAACCAATTTTCTGGTCAATTGGATGAATTCTCCAACGTCTCTTCTCACATACTAAGCGTCCTTGATTTGAGTAGTAACAACTTGGAAGGGGCAATACCCATGTCTATGTTTGATTTCCAAGGTCTTCAGAGTCTCTCACTTTCTTCAAACAACTTTAACGGCTCCTTGCAGCATAATTTGATCCAACAGTTGACAAATCTAGAGGATCTTAATCTTTCAGACAACAGCTTGTTGATTGAATATCATGCAACAAATTATTCTTCACCCTTATACCCCCAGCTTAGCTTTTTGGATTTGGCTTCGGCAACTTGAAAGTATTTCCTGATTTCTTGAAAAACCAATCCAAATTATACTATCTGGGCCTATCAGATAACCAGATTCATGGGGAGATACCTAATTGGATTTGGAATCTTCCGAGTCTTTTTATGTTAAATCTCTCTTGTAAATACCTGGTGAATCCAGATTCTCCTTTGCCTAACCTTTCTAATTTATTTGTTGTGGACCTTCGCTCCAATCAACTCCAAGGGCCACTGCCAATTTTGAAACCAAATGTCAACTTCGTGGATTTCTCGTGGAATAATTTCAGCTCTAATATACCAGTTAACATTGGTAACTGGCTTCCTAATACTATTTTCTTCTCTCTTGCAAGCAATAGATTCCAGGGGAGTATCCCTGAGTCGATATGCAATGCTGCACCTCTTGAAGTTTTAGATCTGTCTAATAATTCCTTCAGTGGCACGATTCCCCGATGCTTGACTAGTATGAATCTTGGGGTGTTGGATCTAAAGAGAAACAGCCTCACTGGCACAATTCCCGACACATTTTCAGAACAATGTGCTTTACACACTCTGGATGTAAACGGGAATCTACTAGATGGAAAGCTACCGGAGTCTCTTGCCAGTTGCACTCAGTTGGAGGTTTTGGACATTGGGACAACAAGGTTGAGGATGCTTTCCCATGTTACTTGAAGAATCTATCCATGTTGCATGTTCTTGTATTGAGATCCAACAACTTTTATGGACCCATTGGTTGTCCAAGACTTAATTCCACTTGGCCGATGCTTCAAATTTTGGACTTAGCTTCAAACAGATTTACTGGAAGCTTCCAATAAAAATCGCTTTGTCTGGAAAGCAATGATGGATGATAAAAAAGAGGTGCACTCAAAACTCGGGCACCTTCAATTTAGTAGCTTAGACCGCAGTGTTTACTACCTGAATACAATCAGAGTCACCTACAAAGGTCTTGAGAAGGAGCTGGTGAAGATCCTCACTATCTTTACCTCCCTTGACTTTTCATGCAACAATTTTGATGTGCCAATACCCGTGGAATTAGAAGAACTTAGATTGTTATACGTTCTCAACTTGTCACACAATGCTTTTACGGGTCACATCCCTTCATCTGTGGGAAAATTGAGTCATCTAGAATTACTGGACCTATCAAGCAATGAGCTCGCAGGAGAGATACCTCTACAACTTGCAGATGGCCTTATTTTCCTATCTGTCCTTAACCTCTCCTTCAATCAATTAGTGGGGCAGATTCCATCTATAAAGCAATTTCCTACATTTTCCGAGATGTCCTAGGAAACGAGGGATTATGTGGCTTCCCTTTGGCAGAAACTTGCAAAGAGCCAAGACCACCATCTCCAACTTTTGGAGAAGCTCCTTCTGGTTCTAAGTTTGTGGTTAATTGGAACTTTTTGAGTGTTGAACTGGGATTTGTTTTTGGACTTGGAATTGTGATATTGCCGCTTGTGATCTGGAAGAGGTGGAGGAGACGGTATTACCATTACGTTGATAACATATTTTTCATGATGTTCCCTCAATGGTACGTCGGAAGAGAATACCGTTGGAGACGAGTGCGCAGAAGTCGAGGCAGAAGGCACTAGTTATGAGGGGCATTATCATAGTTAGTTTTATTTTATCCCTACTTTTTTTTTTTTAATAAAGCAAATGTGAAATGTATGCCTTTAATTGGCTGCAGGCTGGGTTTTATGGTTGATATAAATATAAATGTCTTTGAACCCATTTTGTGATATTGGATTTGAAGTTATAAATTTTATAATTAAGTGACGATCGTGACCGGCAAATTTATGATGTTAAAGCGAAAACTTGACTCTAGTTGTTACAAATGCCTCAGTCATGACTGTTATATATTAATAAATGACAAATAGTACACAAATTACACCATCTTAGTTGTATTAAAAAGCTCCTAATATGCTTTTGTGTTATACTTATATTAACCCTATCTTGCTAGCTAGTTCATGCTTTCAAGTTCCTCATAACTGCTTAGAAAAAAAAAAAGTTCCTCATAACTGGTGCAATGAGCCTAAAAAGGTAACACAAAGGAAAAAAAAAAAGAAAAAAAACAATCGTGGAATTTATAATCAATAAAAAGCTTTTAACATAATTCCACGAAAACGACTCACCTTATATTTGAAGCAATTGGAACATGCAGGGCTTGATCCCAGTACATCAATGAAAAAAAAAAAAAAAAAAAAAGCTACCCTTGAGTCTCTTGAAACAAGCCTAAAAGAGAAAATAACTAATAATAAGTTTCAAAAAAGTATAAATTAATGTTCCTATATTCAGAAAATATATTAGCCATTATTCTATTATTCTATATTCAGAAAATGTATATTTCATCAAAGATGCATCTAACACTAAAAAGTAAAATCTACTCCTTTCGCCAGAGTTAAAGATCAACATCAACCTGGCTGCTGCTATATTACATCCGATTTGACGCACCTGTCCGCCCTTATACTTCTTTTGCAGCAGCATATATCCATCAAACATCATTCTTTACATTTTTTTTAATAAATTTCAATAAAAATAAACCTACAATCAAATATCTTTTAAATTTTTTACCAACTTTTATAAATCCTAATAAAACTTCAATCTACCTACGTATTCACACCACTATTAAATTTTCTATAAATTTTGAAAATTTATTATTACCAAATATCATCTTAGATTATGTTTAAGAGTAAAAACACTTACCTCCCATAATTCAATTTCTAAAATGGGATCCAGAGAGAGCAAAAAAAAGAATTTCCTTAATATTTTATGAATTATTGTTCTGCAAGTTCATTACCTATTAATTATAAATAAAACAATATTATTATGTTTACTATGAATTGAAATTAGTAGTTAAAAGCAGGGAAAAAAAGTTTGAGATCAGAAGAGATTGAAAGCTAAAAAGAGATAATAAACTTACATAAGTCAAGACAACATCAATAGAAAAGGAAAAAAAAAACATCAAGTTAAAGTTGACATATGTAAAGCAGAAGAAATTTAGTAGGTTAGGTGATTTTTTTATATTAACTTTTGCGAGAATGAGACAAAATTGAGAGGCTTTAAAAAAAAGTGAGATTGAGAGAAATAAATAGCAAAATAGAAACAAAAACCAGTTTTTACGTCATAAAATAAATTACATACGTTGGTGATCTTTTAATTCATTAGCATTTATTGTTATTTTAAAAGATATTTTAATTCATTTTTTATTTGTTGTGATTTTTTAAAGAGTATGATGTTTAAAGTATTAAATTCTTCTTATTGGGAGACAAATGGTATTTGAAGGCTTAAAAAAGATATAATATTTATCTCAAGGCTCGACGGCTATCCTTCGAGTTGACAATTCTATTCATGCTTGGCTTGGGTTTAGTTGGACTGTTGGAGTTGGTCAGTTGACAAAACTAGTTAAAGGGCGCCATATTTGCGGTGTTATTTTCTTCAAAATTTTCTGAGTTATAGAAATTTTCAGTAAAATAAATATATTTTAAAATTTTTAATTTTATACATGCTCACCCTATTTTTTATAAATTTTAATAAAATTTAAATAAAGTAAATATTTTCTGAAATTTCGATAAACGAACACCCTTTAAATATTTATGACCTTTACGCATGTCAACTTAGCTGGGCCTTCGAGCAAAAGCCCTTGGACCTGAACCTTTGATTTTATTCTCTCGACTCGAGTGTAGGCCGAATCCCTTGAACTTTAAGTGCCGAAACTTATTTACCCATCAGATCGAACTACGATATTTTTATTTTTGACATTATTTATCTGTATAAATTTCGCTTGTCTTTGCCCCTTGGGAGGGGAGACAGGGACAGAGGCCTTCACCGTGAAGACGGGGGACAAATTGCTCCAAGTCAAGCAAATGGGTGGCACCGAATTTTTTTTTTTTATTTTCTGTTTTTACTTTCTCGATCATTAAAGAAAATATAGCCATCATGTCGGGAAGCAATTGACAAGCTAATAATAAGACCCAAACAACAAGTTAGAAGACAAAATCATAATTCAAAGATTTTGTCAGACTCAGTAACCGATTTCTTTTGAATTTACTCTAATCATAATTCCAAGATTACGCGGTGAAGACTTGGACAATATGTGTGGGATCATTTGAAGCGATTTATATATTGATCATTCTACTTTTTAAGAAGGGTGAAAATATCACTTTTAGGCATGAAAATATGAGGTCAACTTTATTTTTGAGATTTAAATTATGAAATTCTTTAAAATTTCTTTATCGTGATAAATATTGTGTCAAGTGGCATATTATTCAAACATTAATTCAACTGTAGAAGTTTAGAAGACAATGACTTTGATATTCAATATAAATTCTAGAGCCTGATAATTAAATTTGATAGTATTTTGGATATCAAAATCACTTTAACTCTATAATTTGGAGGCAAAAATTGATATTTTTCTTTTCAAAAATTAAAATAGAGAGACACATCATATTTAAGAAATTACGTACCTTATTTAGTCACTAATATAAAGTTTTCAATTACACACAAGAAAGAACTTTTTCTCATTAAAAGACTAAACTCTTCTTTAATATATATGAGTAATATTCAAGAGAAAAACTTTTCCTTCATAAAAAAATTCAAGAGCAAAACTCTTCTTTTTTAATTTATGATATTTATTTATTCAAAAAAAAATATTATTTTCTTTGCCCCACGGCAGGGAGAGAGAGAGAGATCCTTCGCCGTGAAGACCGCACAGACTGCTCCAACTCAAGCAAATTAGTAGCACCGACATAGCTACTTTTTTTATTTTTTTAATTTTAATGTTTTGTAGGATAAATTGTTTATAAAACGCTGTATTTTTGGGAGCATTTGAATAAAACGGTACCAATTAAGAGAAAGACGTGTCCAACAGTCTTCTTTCCGGGACGTGTCCAAAAAGATAGAAAAGAAATGCTTCCAGGGTGTTCATAATTCCAACAGTAAACCCAACGGTCAAGGGCCTTGGGCTTTCCACGAATTTTCTTTTCTCTACTTTAATAAAAAAAAAAATATACTTCTCTATTTTAACTATCAACCTTTTTAAAACACTCCCAGCAACTTTTTTATTTAACCATCTATTTTTATATTTATTTAAATATTATTTTTTTTTTATTCTTTTTTATAATATTTATATTTTTAAATATTCATTTTTAATAATTTGAGAGGAATAAAAGGAAAAAAAAATTAATATTTACTATAGTAATGAATAGTTATAAAATAAGATCACTGGTTACATGTTAAATTTTTTGTTAAAAATTGTTAAAATAGATAAATTGGGAGAGAGCATTTTTAAAACTTTTTGTTAAATTAGTTATCTATTCTAACCAAAATGCTAGAGGAAGCTAGTAAGAATATTCTAAGTGACGTAGGCATCACTTAAAAACTCGTCTTTCACGATATTAATAGTAATCCTATTTACAATCAAAGCCTTCGCTACTTTCATCTTTCTTCTCCCTCCTATTTTACTCTCTCTGTTGCCCTTCGATCTCAGCATCAGTTTAGTCAACTTTCAGGGTGTCTCTGATTACATATTCCAATGAGGATTTCACTCTTTTCATCGCTTTTCTTGATGCCGTTATGCTCACTCTTTCTCGGCTTCTGCATCTATGTGGTGTCTGATCAATGTCTCGGCGATCAACAATCTTTGTTGCTCCAATTGAAGAAAAGCCTCCAGTTCGACCATCCTTCGTCGAGAAAACTGGTGCACTGGAATCCAAATGACGATTGCTGCTTTTGGGCAGGTGTGACCTGCAACGAGGGACGTGTCATTGGTCTCGACTTGAGTAGTGAATGGATCTCCGGTGGTAGACTTGATAGTTCAAGTAGTCTTTTCAGTCTTCGCTATCTCGAGCACCTAAATTTGGCTGACAACGATTTTACTGGTTCCGAATTTCCGGATCGGTTTTTGGAGTTGAAGAATTTGAGTTACTTGAATTTGTCAGGAGTTGGCTTTCGGGGTCAGATTCCCATTGGGATTTCACAACTCACAAAGTTGGTTACTCTTGACCTATCCGACCCTTTGGGCATCAGTTCAGCTAATCCGCTGAAAATTGAGAGTCCTGATTTAGCTACGCTATTTCAAAACCTTTCGGCACTCAAGGAGCTGTATCTTGATGGTGTGGATATATCAGCTGGAGGGTATGAGTGGTGTCGTGCTTTATCATCTTCATTACCAAATCTAAGTGTGTTAAGCATGTCACGCTGTAAACTTTCAGGGCCACTTGATTCCTCCTTACTGAATCTTCAGTCCCTCTCTTTTATTCATTTGGGTGGTAACAATTTCTCTGCTCCACTTCCAGAATTTTTTGCAGATTTCCAAAATTTGACATCCTTGAGTCTCCCTGAATGTGAGTTGAAGGGTGAATTTCCGCAAAAGATCTTGCTGGTCCCGACCCTACAAATTGCTGATTTATCAGGGAATGACGAACTTCAAGGTTCGTTATCAGAATTTCCTCTGAATGGATCTCTTCGAACCCTGGTGCTTTCAGGAACAGGTTTTTCAGGGAGATTACCACATTCTATTGGTTATCTTAAAATGTTGTCCAGAGTGGATCTTTCATATTGCAGCTTTAGCGGACCAATCCCAAGCACACTGACAAGCCTAACACAGTTGGTTTATTGGGCCATGCGACACAACAATTTCACTGGACCAATTCCATCATTCAATATGGCCAAGAATTTGACTGAGATACATCTTGCCGGTAATCGCTTAACAGGTGAAATTACTTCCAATCGGTGGGAAGAACTTGTCAACCTGAAGATTCTTGATTTAAACGACAATTTACTTGAAGGAAGTATTCCAAGTTCTCTATTTTCCCTTCCATCATTGCAGTACTTGTTTCTTGGCTACAACCGATTTTCTGGTCAAGTGGATGAATTTTTCAACATTTCTGCTTTCCAATTCTTCCAAATTGATTTGAGTGGCAACAATTTAGAAGGGCCAATCCCCATGTCTCTCTTTGACCTCCCACATCTTGAATACCTCTCCCTTTCTTCAAACAACTTTAATGGCTCTTTCCAGCTTAATTTGATATTTCAGTTGTTTAGAAGTCTCTTAATACTCGACCTTTCAGCCAACAATTTGTCAATTGAATGCTCTCAAACCAATTTTTCGTTATTCTCATCTGTACTGCCTCCTATCACATTAAGATTGGCATTTAGCAAATTGAACTCATTTCCTGATTGCTTGAGAAACCAATCCAACTTGTTGTCTTTAGACCTTTCAAACAACCATATTCAAGGGGAGATACCGAAATGGGTCTGGGAACTTCCTTATCTTCATTATTTAAATCTCTCTTTTAACAATTTGGTGAATAGGGAACAGTATTTACTTAATTCTTCGAGTTTGGATGTCATGGACCTCCGCTCCAACCAACTCCAAGGGCCTCTGCCAGCTGTCACATCAAATTTGTTGTACATGGATTTATCGAGGAATAATTTCAGCTCTATCGTACCAGCTAGCATTTCAAGCAATAAACTCTACGGGAGGATCCCTGGATCAATATGCAATGCTACACAGCTTCGGTTTCTAGATGTATCTGATAATTCCATTAGTGGCTCTATTCCACAATGCTTGATTGGAATGAGTGAGACACTATATGTGCTGAATCTACGGAGAAACAACTTAACTGGCACCATTTCGGACACATTTCCAAGTAGTTGCGGCCTCGAAGTTTTAGCTCTCAATGGAAACCAACTCGAAGGCGAATTACCAAAATCCTTGGCCAGTTGCACAATCTTGAAGATCTTGGACATTGGGAACAACTGCATCGAGGACTCCTTCCCGTGTTACTTGGAGGATATGTCCTGGTTGGGAATCCTTATATTGAGATTTAATAAGTTTTATGGGCCCATTGGTTGTCCAAGGGCCTAATGCCACATGGCCGATGCTTCAGATCATAGACTTAGCTTCCAACAATTTTAGTGGTATGCTTCCCACAAACGGCTTTCTTAATTGGACGGCAATGATAGGTGATGATGGAGGGGGCGGCCAGTCAAATCTGATGAATGAATTTGCAGTTGGTATTGATGCAGAGAAATTACCAAGATGTGATAAAAGTTATCCTTAAAGGTATCCAGACGGAGCTAAGGCATATCCTATCTATCTTTACCTCGATTGACTTTTCGTGCAACAATTTCTACGGCCCTATCCCTGAAGAATTAGGAGAACTCAAATTGCTACACCTTCTCAACTTGTCCCATAATATTTTTACCAGGCCAATCCCACCATCTTTGGGAAAATTGAGTCAACTTGAATCATTAGACCTATCAAGCAACGAGCTTGTGGGAGGGATCCCTGTACAACTCGCAGATGGTCTCATTTTCTTATCAGTCCTCAATCTTTCATTCAATCAACTTGTAGGAAAGATTCCCGAGGTCAAACAATTTACTACATTTTTGGAAACTTCATACAAGGGAAACAAAGGATTATGTGGCTTCCCGTTGAAAGAAAAATGTGCACATGAAGAGCCAGTATCACTACCACCAGCATTTGAAAGAACTCATTCAAATTCTAGAAATGCAATTAATTGGAACTACATAAGTGTTGAACTAGGATTTATTTTCAGCTTTGGAGTTGTTATTGGGCCACTGGTGTTTTGGAAGAGGTGGAGGATATGGTACTACACCAAGATTGATGATATCTGCTTCAGGATCTTCCCTCGACAATATCTTGGAAGAGAATACTTTCGAATATGAGTGCGCGGAAGTCAGGATTTGGAGAAGTAATAAAGTTAAAATTATGTTTGGTCTTTTGGCTTTAATTTGATGTAAAAATAAAGACCCGTATCCCTTCAATGGATGCGAGCGCTTTCTGCTTTTATTTTTGTTTTTCTTTTTATGGGTTGATGGTTGAAACTTTCAAGCTATACTATTGCAATGGTGTTTTGATACTTATTAGATTTGCAAGAAACTTTCAGTCTCTATATATGTTTGCATGACTTGGGACTAATGTTATAGATTTTTCTAGTTCTTCATTTACAATTAGTCTTAAATTTCTATCCATCTAATCCGTCGGCGTATATATATATATACATACTCCATGCCCCTGTTGTTGCACATGTACTAAGCTAAAGATTCTTATTGGACCGTGTTTATACTCCATAACTTTGGTTGTTTAGTTACTACGAGAAAAATAATTTTAGATGACAAATTATTAGGTATCAAATTAAATTTTGTCACAAAAAAGCACCTTTCCGTTACAAAAATTAAATTTTGTAACTAAAAAGGTTCTCGCAATGCCATATCCGTTCCAACGTTATTAAAAAACGTTGGAACGATTTTTTGGTGACAAAATATCAACAGTCACAAATTTGTGACATGTCAATTTATCACAAATTTTTGCACATCGTTCGAACGTTATTAAAAAATATCCAGACATGTTTTTTTGGTGACGGAATACCAACCGTCACAGATTTGCGACTCATAGGTTATATTTGGTTTGATTTTAAAAATATTTTTTGTGTTTGATGTTTTTAGAAGTAGTGTAGATTCTCTTAGAATTGGTGAAAAGTTTGTTGAAATTTGTTGGAGTTTGTAAAAAGTTGTTTGAATTTGTAAAATATTATTGAAAATTATGAAAGTTAATGAAATTGATGAAAAATTGACTGTAAAATTTTTTTGAAAATGTTTCCGGATCAAACCAAATGTAGCCATAAATTCACAGATTTGCTCTATCTCTCGTCCCTTTCCTCTACTAGTAATCTCTCTCGTCCCTCCTCTCTCTTGCTCTTTCTCAGACCCTATTGTCACTCTCAGCTCCTCTCTCTGCTTTTAGACGGTGAAGCCACGGATAGTTCACCAATTCGCGGAGCCTCGCTCTTTGATTCCCACTTCGGCCAAGACTCTCCAGTCTCCACGAACAGCGGTACCCCTTTATTCTCTTTCACTTCACCATTTCTCACATTTTGTGCTTAATTTTTACGATTTAATTCTTCCTTTTACAAACATTTCAATTTTGTGTTTTGTTAGGGTTTCGATCAGGCCAATAATTTGAGAATTTTGCGTTATTTCTTTGTGCGATTTAACCTTTGTGCTTATTTTCTTGTTCCTCCACTGTGTTTGTTTTGGCGAATAATAAGTATTGTCTTTTTCTTTTCTCGATTTCTTTTTCTTTTGGGTTGGTCGTGCATTCTGAGTGTTTGGATTGTCTGTGTTCGTCTTTGTTTATCCATAATTACTTTGTTGCTCAGAAAATTCGGAGGATAGATATGAGAACTTCGATTCTTAGAATGGTTTCGGGTAGGAAAGTTGGTCGTGCATTATGAGTGTTTGGACTGCTACTTATTATTCTCGAAAAGCTTCTGTCTGAATTCTAGAAGATTCTTGTCCAGATTATATGAACAAGGTAAACTTCATATTTTTGCATTGTTTGTGACAGAATGATTTCCTCTGTGTTGAATGATTCGAACGTCTATTGGTAATTCCAGGTTGAGGAGTGCTTGGAACGGGAGAAAGAGAGGGTGTCTCATTACTTGCATTATAGTAGTTAGCTAAAGCTACTGGACGTTTGTACTTGCTTTGTTTTTTATTCTTTCGTCTTTTCCCCAATGGAGTCCTGCTTTTTGGCATGGTAGTCCTGTGAATAGAGGTTTTGTTTTTTTAAAATCCTGCTTGTAAGTTGTTCATTGATTGTTACAGTCTCTTTCCATGTTTCACTACAAAATTGGTAAATCTCGTTGCTACTTAGCTGTAATAAGTGACTTTTTCTTCCTTGTAGAAAGTGCAACATGAGTTGTTGTCTGTATATGCAACTCAACTGCTTGAAAAAGACAACTCTGGATGCCATGCATTGCTTAGAGATGACAATGTATTGGTGATTATTTAGCATTCAAATAGCTTTTCACAAAGGATCTGAGAGTTGAGCAATTATTGCTAGTTTCTTATTACCCTTTGTTTTTGATGTTTAATGGTGTCCAAGTTGGATGATTTAGCAAGGATGTTCAGGCTCTTTTCAAAAATACCTAGAGGCTTAGATCATGTTTCTAGCATATTTAAGCAGGTTAGCAGCTTCTAATTAGGCGTTATCCTTTTCCCTTCAAGTTAAAGGGGTTGTTATGATACATTTAGGATTCTAGAGAAAGCCGTATTTTTGGCTCATCTTCCTTTTTTCCACGTATCTAAGATGTTCTCTGCTGCTCTGCAATGCAGCATTTACTGCTGAAGGAACAGTCAAACTGGCATAAGATGCTGCAAGCAACAAGAAGGTCTGTGCCTTGACTTTCTCCTCTTTTAATCTTTTGACTGTTCTGGGAAACACATATCGAAAAGGTTCATTTTCTAGTTATATTCCCTAATAGGGAGTGAAGAAGTGAATATTTTCTTGTCGTTCCCCTGCTGTGGAGGTTTCACCCCTGCTTCATTTTCTTGACATGGTGTTTTTGAGTTCCGAAGTTCCTAGATTAATCTTGAACACAACATGCGACACTTACTGTCAGTGTAAAAAATTACGAACTATTTCAATTTGTGTTGCATTTTCCTTTTCCAAGTAAGAAAGATTAAGATGTCTTGGTTTACTTGTCTGTCTTTGAGAGCTCTTCATCGCTTACTAAACATTTAATGTGTCTAAAGCACACAATGGGATCTGTCAAAGTCAATTTAGTAGTTAGATGCCTTTAGCTGCATTCCAGTTGGTTCCTCCTTTTGACATATTGTATTTAGTTCTCTTTTTTTCATAGGCAGAGAAGAAGGACATGGTTGGTTTGCAGGCGTAGATAATTGGGTGCAACTTGTACTTGTAGATTTTGTGTGGACTGTTTAATGATTTGAAACTGATAGTTGTTTTGCTTTTCAAGTTTTTGTTAGAAAAGTGATTTAACTGCATGACAGCAATGTGGGGGTCAGTTCACCTCAAAGATGGAGGGGATGGTAAGCTGCCTTATAATCTTTTGTGATTTGAAATTTCAAATGTCATCCAAGTACAATTTTTATGTTTTCATCACAATTCCATAATCTAGTACAGTACTGGTAGAGACTTTGTTAATTTTATATTGCTTTTCTTGCTTGTAAGTTACAGATTTAACATTGGTGTATAATTGAATTTCAGGATAAAAATATATGATTGAGCAAGGACAGAGAATATGGCACAACCGTTGAAGGGATTTAGATCAGGAATAATGTGTTTGTCTTTTTGTTTTTAATTGAACAATAAGCATTGTAATGTTTTGTTTCTTTTCATTTTGAATAATTTGTATACAATATATTTCATTTCCTTTTGTTAATCGTAAAATATTTATGTCTTTCTTTGTTTTACATTATTTAAACTAAACTTAAAACATTCTTTGGACGTCAGAAAAGCAATTTCAAATGGTAAAAATAATTGCTCGGAAAATTGATGCCAAAAAAATTCGTCAAACAGACATCATACGAAAACAAAAATAAATATCACAAAAAGTCAATTGTAGTGACGAAAAAAAAAAGTTGTCAGAAAAACTGTCCTTGACAAAACTGAATGTCACAAAAAGTTATCCTTTCATGGGTTTAATACAATGAATTGCCGTGCAAACCCCAAATAGTCTGTTCGAACGTTGTTCCACGATGAATTTCAACTTTTGTCACAGATGATCCGTGCGGACACATCTAAAATAAAAGCCGTTTGAAACGTTTAATTTTTGCTTTCGAACGGTTTTGCGCGAGGAAATTTGAAATTTGTCACTTAAAATTTTTGCTGACGGATTTTAGGTGACAAATAATGTAACAACTCTAGTTTGTCACTCAAAATTTTGATGAAAAATTTAGTACTTTGGTGACAAATTTTTTTGATACATATCAAGTAAATTTACTTGTAGTGTTAATTCGAAGTGTTTGATCCTTTTAGGCAGCGTCAAATTGAACAAATATGATTACCAACGAACTCCGAGAATAATCTAGAAAGAAAAATAAGACCCTTAAATCATGGAAAAATACAGCAATATTAGTTACTCAAGAGTTCCATGTTTTATTTTTTGCTTTTGTTTTTTTTTTAAGTTATCAAGATCCAACTTTTTCTCACCACTTATATATAGTGATGATTATCATTGGAATCGGTACCTTCTCTTTGATACAAAAGTAAGCCTACTCATCCAATTTTTTCTGGTAGCGTCGTCGCTATAAGAAAAATGGGTTTCAACCAACAGGAGCCAAATGTCGTTGCTGCAACGCTACTTATAGGACAAAATTTCGTTGGATTTTTAGTGTACTAGAGATGGAAGTTATGGTTGCTACAGATATTAGGAACTAAACTAAGCTGGTCAGTAGCGCCATATACATTTGGTGCATGACAAAGATGTCATTGCCAATCAAATTACAAGATCTAAATTCAATACCAATCACTTCTAAGTTGCCAATGGGCTACGCTGTTACTAACCTTTTCCTTCAAAGTCTTTTATAATTGCTTTATTTCAAAGATTTCAGCTTATAACTACCATTACCATTTATGTTATATTGACTTTTAACAAATCAGTTTTTAGGGTACACTTTTTATCAGGTTGATCTGTTTAGTCTATTTTTAAACATATGAGTCCTTTTATCCACTAAAAATTAGTTGACTAGTAGAAAATCGACATGAATTTGTGATCATGAGAATATTCATTTTCGAGTCGGATAGCCTAATCCGAATCCCTTTCCCTTTAGTCCACTAACTTTTAGTGGATAAAATGATCTATATGCTTAAAAATTGAACCAGAAAGACCAGCACATTCAAAATCATACCTCAAGGATTAGTTTTATTAAAATTAAATTCCACAAGGACTGTATTAGTAATTAAGCCAAAGATTTAAAGTCAATTTGTACACATTATTTTAAACTATTATGTGAAAAATTTGTACTAACACAACTTCTTTTATAATAACTCTTAGAGAGATTGCGCATTTGCTTGATATCCTTAAATCTCAATAGCTTGAATGTTATTTTGATAATTCTGTAAGAAAATATCTATTGACAAAAATTGAAGGATGCTGCGATAATTGTAATTTTTTTGAATTCCGTCCCGTATCTTTCTAATTTAATTGTGCTGCAATCAAATGAAATAATATCTACATCTCTAGTGAACTTGACAGCTCTAGTAGCCTTTTCTATCTTCCTTATCTTCAGAACCTGAACTTGGCAGGCAACGACTTTGATTCCCAGATTTCGCACCAGTTTAAGGAGCTGAAAACTTTGGGATATTTGTATCTGTCAAATGCTGGCTTTGTGGGACAATTTCCAATTGAGATTTCACACCTCACTAGCTAGGTTGGTTATTGGTCGGGTGACTTGTCCGATTGAGTACTTGTCCTGCTGTCACTGGTCAGAACCCATCGGCGCTCATGGAGTACTTGTATCTTGATTATGGATGCATGTGGATATATCAGCACGCGGGTATGAGGAATGTCACGCCGCACCATCTTCACTGCAAAAATCTGAAGAGTGTTGAGTATGTCATACCCTCTTGATTCCTCTTTGCTGAGACTTCAATCCCTCTCCACTATTCGTCAAGGTGGTAACGTTTTTTCTGCTCCAGTTCTAAATTTTTTTGCGGATTTTCCAAGCTTGATGTCAATTTCCGGAAAAGATCTTCCAGATTCCAACAATATTGGGAACGCTCGACTTATCATATAGTAATCTACAGGGTTCTTTGGCAGCTAGAATTTTCTCCAGTAGGCTTTTAAGGTTTGATGTGATTTGCGGTATGGTCTCTTCCTTTGACCCCGAGGACGAGAAAAAAGGAATATATTGCAGTGGAGACTATACAGGCAAATTGCTCCAAGTCGAGCAAATGAGAAACGACCACACGCTACAGAATTGCTGTCAAATGAAAATCAAAGGAGGGGGGCCCCAAGAGAGATCTGCAGCTCATGTACTACATTTTATTGCATGACGTAAAAGCTAAGTCAGACTTTCAGATATAGATTGCAAGGAGCAGAAATATCCTCTACAAATTTATTCCCCGAATTGAGAGCAATAGATATAATAAATATTAAAATGCAAATAGTATCAAATAATAAATTTATTTTTTATTTTCTAATTAATTGTCTTAAGAATTTTTTAAATTATAATTAAGTATTGGCTATTAGAATTATATATATCAATCCAAAGACGCTGTCAAACAAGCATATATAGAGACGGGGCCGGACCACTTGGTCAGTTTTTCATATGGTCCCTACATTTGAATATTGGAAAGTGAAACCAGTTAATTTTCTGCCCAACATGGTCGTCCCACGCATATCAATGACCTTATGAACGGTGACACTGAAACTTGACATTTGCGGGGTGGGCTGAGTAGAATAACATCATTGACTCGTTTTCTACATTTGAGACTAGGGCAGTAAATGAACCAAGCTGTTCATTAACATTTCGAACTCGGTTCATGTAAGCTTGACTTAAACTCAGTTCGTCTAATAAATGAGCCGAGTTTGAATACTTTTGACTCGAATATTAAACGAGTCAAACTCGGTTAAACTAGGCTTGACTCAATTTAAGCTCGTGAACAAAACTCGTATAAGCTCACTTGGCTCATTTGAGCTCATTTAAAAGCTCGATACACTTGTATGTAGTATAAGTTTCTTATTTATTTGTTGGTTTATATTTAATAGTCACATATTAGTAAAATATGCATTTGATTATATTTATATATGAATGGATGAGTATTATCTATAAGGATTTGTTATGCCCTCTATATATTAAATATATATTGTCAATCATTTTTGCCAATTAACATAGGTTATATATGAATCTAAATATTTTCTAAAAAAAAGTTTGCACAAATGTCAAGTGTTCATGATATATCGTGTATTATGTACTGTGACACCATATGTCGAGACTTGATTTGAGTTTTGTTTGTATATCTGTGTTTTCTAAACTCAAATTTTATTGGTTAGTTTGAGTTTGAGCTCAAACTCGATTTGTGCATATATGTTTAATCAAGTTCGAGCTCGTTCGAACATGAAAAATTTTTCAACCGAGTTCAACAACCTACAGAAGCTCAATTCAAGCTCAACTTGAGCTTGATTAATTGTATATATGTCTGACAAATTGAGTTTGAATAGCCAATCGTTGGTCCGACTCAACTCGAATACAGCCCTAGATCAAGGGCGAAGACATTATAGGCATATTTGCTTCAGGATCTTCTCTCAACAATAACTTGGAAGATAATACTTTCAAATATGAGTGCGCGAAAGTCCGAATTTGGAGAAGTAATATAGTTAAAATTATGTTTGGTCTTTTGGTTTTAATTTGCTGTAAAAATAAAGACACGTGTCCCTTCATTGCATGCGAGCGCTTTCTGCTTTTATTTTTATTTTTGTTTTTATGGGTTGATGGTTGAAACTTTCAAGCTATACTGTTGCAATGATGTTTTGATATTTATTAGATTTGCAAGAAACTTTCAGTCTCCAAATATGTTTATGTTTGCCCTCAGGTCTAATGTAAGATTTCTATAGTTAGATTTATTGTTTATCATCTAAAATTGGTCTTAAATTTCAATCCATGTAATCCGCCTGCGTCTATATATATATATACACTCCGTGCCCCTGTCGTTGCACATGAACTAAGCTAAGATTTGTACGTAGAGATACTCAGTACTGTTTTCTATATTCTATTAGTTTTAAATTTTTTTTAGTCATTTTCGTTCTTCTTGAAGAGTCTTATTGGACTGTGTCTATAGTCCCCAATCTTGGTTGTTCAGTTAGAAGTGCTCGACCCTTTTAGGCAGCGTCAAATTGAACAACTATGGTTGCCGGCAATTGATCCGACATATATCTAGAAAGAGAAATAGGACCCTTGCGAATATTTATGCCACCATTAAAATAGAGTTCATAATTTCGTCAACCGGCAGCTACCACCTCTCAAGGAGTTCGAGCAAGATTCCGGAAGTAGCTAGCGCGAGCTCTGACAAAGGCAATCCTCTCCAGATATACAATTCCGTACGAAATAAATACATATCGTCAACACATGTTACTTAACACTTTTGATCTACCTGTTTGATTTGCAGTATTTTCTTCTGTGAAAAATACTTTCCAGAATTTCATGTATTTGGAGAGGCGCCCCTAAATTGATCAAACCTAAACTGCAGCTCTACTTTATAGAAAGATGCTTCCGTTCTAAAATCAATTAATTTTCTCTCACTCGTTAACATCCGCCTTCAAAATTACAGTTATGCGTTTATTCCTAATATGTTCAATTTGTCCCGTACTTGAAGGAAGAGACAATGGAAGACCTTTTAAGGTCAAGCAAATGGTGTTAGACACGCGGGAAAACTTTAAGTACTAACTGTAAAACCTCTAACAATCTAGTTAACAATTTCCATAATTCGAGTGTCAATTTAGCAATGACTTAGTCGCTGTTGGCTGTATAATATCTTTAAAGATGTTTGCCGTGGAGATTGGGACAAATTACTCAAAGTCAAGCAAATCATGAGCAACACCAAGACAGCAATCTGATAGGCATGGAGATGCGATTACCAATCAAATGAAATGATATCTACTTCTCTAGTGAACTTGACAGCTCTAGTAGCCTTTTCCATCTTCGTTATCTTCCGAACCTGAACTTAATTGGCAAGCAACGACTTTAAGGAGCTGAAGAATCTGATCAGATATTTGAATCTGTCAAATGCTAGCTTTGCGAGACAAATTCCTATTGAGATTTCACACCTCACTCAGGCCCTCTTGATTGGGAACGCTTGACTTATGATATAGGCAAATTGCTCCAAGTCAAGCAAATTAATGAGAAACGACCACAAACTGCAGAACTATCGAGTCCACTTTCTCAAAATCAAAGGAGGGGGCCCATGAGAGATGCAGCTCATGTACTATACTTACGAATTCCCTGATTAATCTGAAGATATCATGCTCATATTTGTTTATTTATTTACATCAAGATAATCACGATCAATTACTACATTTTATTCCCCAATATGAGAGCAATATATATAATAAATATCAAAAGCACATAAATTATTAAAATTTAATTAAAAAAAATACTATCAAATAATGTAGAAACTAGCCAGCAACAGAGGGGAACGAGACTAAGACCCTCGCTCCAAAATCCAAATTGCGCACAAACCATGTGAACAAGATCCTAATTCCCGTCTATAACACGGTCGTCCCACGCATATCACTGACCTTTATGAACAGTGACACGGAAACTTGACATTCTGGGGGTGGGTTGTGTAGAATAACGTCATTATCTACAGTCGGGACCATGTGCTCGGTGGGATTTTTTCCAACGTTGTTTCCTTGGCCTTGTCCCGGCAAATACGGAAGAATACTAGGTGGAGGAGAAAAAAAAAAGGATGGTAGTTTTGAATTTATTAAAACTCTCACTTTGTTGTTCATTAAAACAATAACTGTAGTTTCAAAGCCTTTGTTCGATCGTTGACAGTCAAAATATAGGACAATGATCCTCTGTAATTTTATACATAAATTATGTAATTTGGAGATAAATAAACATAATAGGTGGACCCTATTGTAAAACTTATACTGTGCGAAACTTTACATAGATAGTATTAAATAGTGTAGGGTCCACTTGTTGTGTTTATCTCTCTTGATTGTAAGGGACAAAAAATTAAAGAGAATTCTAATCCCAAACTATATAATTCCAAAAATTAAAGAACTTCTCAACAATTATAGAGCATTATTTTGTGGGTGCCTACTGATGGGCCATAAAATACCAAGTCCTATTAGATTCGACCACCCTTGGCCTACCCCAGTACGAATACCATCACCCAACTTCCCGACTAAAGAGTCCTTGGGACCACAAACTCCCAACTAAGTATCCGAGAACCAAAAGGTTCTAAATGTTCGGAAGACCTCTCCCTCTCCTAATGGAACTCTATAATCCAGACTCCCAATTGAAGAATGATTCTTAAACTCATATAAAAAGCAAGGTATGACACCTCTAAAACCCATACTTAATTCCATTCCTTGAGCACTTAACATCCTCTTGTAAATCTCACTTGGCCGTCGGAGACTTGATCCGAGGTCATCCCCTCCTCGGTGATTTTTGCAAGATTGATTGGCTCCGGTTCTGTGGTGATTCTTGACATCATCACCTACCATCATGTTTTTGTGGAAAGGATTTTATGAGCAGGTTCTATGAAAGTTTAACGTCTCGGTCAGTGATGGTCGACAAGTCTAGCAAATAGTAAAGCCAAGGACCACACACCTTGGCCACCCCTTGTATAGTGTATCAAGACGGTCAGTTTAGATAAGCCACGATCCAGAGTGACGACGATGTTACTTCAATTTGTTTTTGTTTTTTTTTCTTTTTGCAAGTCTTCCAATTGCTTTGTTCTCTAATTTTTCATTGAAGTTTTTATAAGCCATGACCCCTATGAGGCTTGCTAATTCCTTCTCTCATCTTTCCCGAATACAAACAGAATTCCCCTTCACAATCCGTAACTCGAAGAACAATTATCATTGTTCCAATTGAAGAAAACCCTTTCCTACTTCCTTTCTCCCTCCTATTTTAAAATTTTGTAGCCCTCGATCATCTCACCATCATTTACTCGCAGGGGGGTGTCTCAGTGCAGCTCCCAATGAGGAATACACCACTCTTTTCATCGTTTTTCATGATGGCTCTGTGTTTACTTTTTTTCCGTGCTTCTGTGGTGTCTGGCGAATGTCTTGGGGATCAACAATCCTCATTGCTCCAGTTGAAGAAAAGCCTCGTGTTCACTACTAACTTGTCAACAAAACTGGTGCATTGGATTGAGGACGTCGATTGCTGTTTGTGGGATGGTGTAACATGCAACGATGGACGTGTTACTGGTCTCGATCTCAGTGATGAATCTATCTCTAATGAACTTGACGGTTCCAGTAGCCTTTTCCGTCTTGGCTATCTTCAGAAACTGAACTTGGCAGGTAACGAGTTTAATTATTCCCAGATTCCGTACCAGTTCGAGAAGCTGAAGAATTTGAGTTATTTGAATATGTCAAATGCTGGCTTTGCGGGACAAATCCCGATTGAGATTTCACGTCTCACCGGGTTGGTTACTCTTGACTTATCCAACACAAATTCGTTTGTTCCATTGGTGATTGAGTCTCCAAATTTAGCTACGCTAGTTCAGAACCTTTCAGAGCTCATGGAACTTTATCTCGATGGTGTACATGTATCAGCACAAGGGGGCGAGTGGTGTCTTGCCTTGTCATCTTCATTGCGAAAGCTGAGAGTGTTGAGCATGTCACGTTGTCATCTTTCAGGGCCTCTCGATTCCTCCTTACTCACACTTCGGTTCCTCTCTATTATTCGTCTGGATGGCAACGATTTTTCTGGTCCGGTTCCAGAATTTTTTGCAGATTTCCAAAAGTTGACATCCTTGAGTTTCAAAGCATGTGGGTTGACTGGTAAATTTCCCGAAAAGATCTTCCAGCTCCCAACGCTACGAATGCTCGACTTATCATCAAATGTCCTGCTTGAAGGGTTTTTGCCGGAATTTCCTCCTAATGGATCCCTCGAGAACCTGTGGCTCACGCAAACGGGTTTTTCAGGGACATTGCCGCATTCTATTGGTAATCTGAAGATGCTGTCCACGTTGGATCTTTCAGATTGCAATTTCAATGGATCAATCCCAAGCACAGTGGCAAACCTTGCACAATTGGTCATGTGACATGGCAGGCAACCATTTCACTGGACCAATTCCATCATTCAGCATGGCCAAGAATCTGACAATACTATCCCTCAGGCAAATAACGTAACAGGTCAGATTACTTCTACTGAGTGGCAAGAACTACTGAATCTGGTGATACTTGACTTGAGTTCAATTTACTTGAAGGGAGTATTCCAGCTTCTCTGTTTTCCCTTCCATTATTGGTGAACTTGGATCTTTCCTATAACCAATTTTCTGGTCAGTTGGATGAACTTTCCAACGTTTCTTCGTACCAACTACGCACCCTTACTTTGGCTAAAAATTCACTTGAAGGGAGCATTCCAGCTTCTCTGTTTTCCCTTCCATCATTGGTGACTATGGATCTTTCCTACAACAAATTTTCTGGTCAAGTGGATGAATTTCCCAACATTTCTTCTTCCCCATTATTCTATCTTGATTTGAGTAACAACAATTTGGAAGGGCAAATACCCATGTCTCTCTTTGATTTTCAAGGTCTTGCATACCTCTACCTTTCTTCAAACAATCTTAGCGGCTCATTCAAGCTAAATCTGATTCAACAGTTGATAAATCCTTCAGAACTTGATCTGTCGCACAATGAATTGTCCTCCATTGAATGCTATCAGCCTAATTCTTCGTTATTATTCCGCAGTAATAATTCTCTTGCATTAAAATTGGCTTATAACAGACTGAAGACATTTCCTGATTGCTTGAGAAGCCAATCCAATTTGATAGAATTAGACCTTTCAAACAACCAGATTCATGGAGAGATACCCAGTTGGATATGGAAACTTCCTATTCTTACACGGTTAAATCTCTCTGGTAACCATTTGGTGACTATGGAAGAATCTTTCCTCAACTCCTCAAGTTTGGTCTACCTGGACCTTAGCTCCAACCAACTTCAAGGGCCACTGCCAGTTCTCGCATCACATTTCTCTTACTTGGATTTCTCGGGGAATAATTTCAGCTCTACCATTCCGGCTAACATTGGTAGCTTCCTTGCTCATGCTTTTTTCTTCTCTCTTTCGAAGAATAAACTCCATGGGAGCATCCCTGCATCAATATGCAATGGCACAGGTCTTCTAGTTCTAGATCTATCTGCGAATTCCCTTAGTGGCTCTATTCCCCAGTGCTTGATGGGAATGTGTGTGACTTTAAAGCTGCTGAACCTAGGCAGAAACCACTTAACTGGCACCATTTTCAATGCATTTCCAAGCCTTTGTAGTCTAAAACTTTTAGCGCTAGATGGAAACCAATTGAAGGGAGAATTACCAAAATCTTTGGCCAATTGCACAAAGTTGGAGGTGTTGGACATTGGGAACAACCACGTCGAGGACATCTTCCCGTGTTACTTGAAGAATATTTCCATGTTGAGAATCCTTATCTTGCGATTAAACAAGTTCTATGGGCCCATTGGATGTCAAGAGCCTAATGCTACCTGGCCGATGCTTCAAATTATAGACATTTCTTCAAACAATTTTAGTGGTAAGATTCCAATAAATGGCTTTCCTTCTTGGACGGCAATGGTGGATGCTAAAGAAAGGGATCGGTCAGAGATCAACGACCTCGTATTTTACGGGACGACAGGTGGACCTGCGCCTTATCGTCTCCCTGGTAACAGGTATCGGGATGTGATAAAAGTTACTCTCAAAGGTCTGCTGTTCGACTTAGTGAAGATCCAAACTGGCTTCACCTTGATTGACTATTCATGCAACAATTTTGAAGGCCCCATACCTGAAGAATTCGGAGGGCTCAAATTGTTATATATCCTCAACTTATCCCATAATGCTTTCACGGGCACAATACCACCATCTTTTGGAAAATTGAGTCAACTTGGATCATTAGACCTATCAAGCAACAAGCTTACGGGGGAGATACCTGTACAACTCGCAGATGGTCTCATTTTCTTATCAGTCCTCAATCTTTCATTCAATCAACTTGTGGGAAAGATTCCCATGGTCAAGCAATTCACTACATTTTCGGAAACTTCATACGAGGGAAACAGAGGATTATGTGGCTTCCCTTTGGAAGAAAAGTGTGGAGTATCACCACCCCCAGCATTTGAAGGAACCCATTCCAATTCTAGAAATGCAATTAACTGGAACTTCTTCAGTGTTGAACTCGGATTTATTTTCGGGTTTGGGATTGTGATTGGGCCTCTTGCGTTTTGGAGGAGGTGGAGGATATGGTATTTCACCCACATTGATGATATCTGTTTCAGGATCTTCCCTCAATGCTATCTTCGAAAAGAATACGGTCGAAGACAAGTGCCCAAAAACCAGGGGCGAAGGCATTATAGGCATATTAATTAAGTAATATCGTTTCGTTTAATTTGGTGCATGTTTTGGTTTTAAGAATAAAACACGTATCCAAGAAATTGGAAGCGAGCTTTGTTTTAGGGTGTAATATTTGTGACTTTCAAGCTGTGCTATATATTTAAATGCTTCTGTAAATTTAAATTTGTTGTTTTCTATATATATATATATATATATATGCGTTTTAGCTTTAAGTTGTAATCATTTTCGTGCTTACAAAATTCAATCCCCTGTCATATGTTGGACCGTACGTGCCTAATAGACTATAGATATATATACTCCATATGCGTTTTATTGCCTAACAGCTTGATTCTTTAATTTATGCAGCGTTAAATAGGATTTTCTCTCAATTCCGTGTCGTTAATATTGGCAATAAACATATCTGGAAAGAAAAATGAGACGTCCCTAAGACATTCTACTCTCTATCTATTTTTCCTGTCAAATTAGTGTGCAAAGTGCAAAATACTTGGTGGTTGGTGGTTAAAAATATATTTTCACCAAAAACAAAAAGAAGAATAATTTCAATTTAGTTTAGACTTTGCCGTGGAGACTCGACTAATTGCTCCATGTCAAGGGTCAAGCAAACACCAACATTCCTATCCAAGAGGCGTGTAGACTGCGAAAGAAGTCTTGATGGTTCAGCTAAGACCCTCAGCTTAATAGAAATGGCAACGACTTGAACTCTCTATCTCAACATTCTACTCTGAATGGAACAACTCTGCTCGGGAGCATTCCACGCAAGGTTATCAATACACCAGACCGAATGTTTTTCCCTAATAAAAGAAAAAAGAAGAAAAGATCCAGTTTCTCTCGGTCAGGAAAACAGTGGAAGACTTTGAACTAATACACTATTGGCGAAATTACAAGGAAATGCGAAGTCTTTAGCTTTCCGAGAAAATCAAAGGAAATTTTCAACACAAAAAAAATGACAAAAAAGGAAAGTCAAAGGAAACATGAAACACAACGACTAATTTAAGCTCATGGACTTACCGCTAGTGCCACTAACCGGTAAGGTAATGTTCATCCTTTTTACCTCTAAACTCGCTATTAAACTGATAATCCTTCAACTCTTTTTTGTGTGATTCATATTACGGCCTCCAATGAGAACTCGACGCTTTTCATGGGTTTTTTTCATTCCCATATGCTGGCTTTTCCTCTGTTTCTGTAACTTTGTGGTTTCTGGACAATGTCTTAGTGAGCAAAAAGTCCTGTTGCTCGAATTGAAGAACAGCCTCGCATGCGACAGTGCCTTGTCCACGAAACTGGTGTACTGGAACCGAAGTACCGATTGCTGTTCCTGGCAAGGAGTAACTTGCAACGTGGGACATGTCATTGGTCTAGACCTGACAGAGGAAGCCATCTCGGGTGGGCTTGACAATTCAACGGCCTTTTCAGGCTTCAGTACCTCCAAAACCTGAGTTTAGCTAAAAACCATTTCTTCAATTTTCCGTTTCTATCTGGGTTTGAGAAGCTGACGAATTTGCGTTAGTTGAACCTATTAGGTTTTTGTTGTTTTGGCATTATTCCGTGTCAAAATATGTCTTGATCGAGTTGTATTTTTCATACACACATTTGTTCAAGAGTTAGAATCAATGGTTTGTCCAAAGTCTTCTTCACGTTCAACCAGCGTTCAACAAGTGCTCGAGCGGCCTTGAAAATTTTCATACAGAGACATCACGTTTGACTAACGCTCAACGCGCTCGAGCGTCTTAAAATTTTTCATACAGAGACATCACGTTCGATGAGCGCTCGACTACGCTCGAGCGACTTCCGGCGAATTTCAAAAATTGCTAGATTTTTGGGATTTCCTTGTGGATGATTTTTGAAACCCTACTAGGGTTCGTGAGAGGCCGACTAGAACGTGATATATAGGCTTCCTTTGAGAGTTTTTGCCCCCTTCCTTGAGAGAAAAACCTAGAAATTAGTGCTTCAAGATATTGAATTTCTCTCTATTCTTCTTAATACTTTGTCCCTTCATAGTGTTGAAGGTGAGTTGAAGAACAAGGGTGTTCGTGAAGATCTTAAGAAGAACCTCAAGGGTTGAGGTGATTGCTGCTTGAAGCAGATCTGAGCAGGGGTGCTTGGATTATTACATCAGGGTTGTCAGAGTCAAGCAACTGGGGTTGCCCGTGTCTGAATCACTGTTGTAAGGATTTCTTCTTAGTGGATTTCAGGTGGCTGCTAGCCCGGAGTGGTTTTTCCTTTGAATGGTTTTTCAAAGGTTTTCCACTTCGTCATCAAATCTCTTGTCTCTTTATGCGTTTGATTAATTTCTTTACAAGTTTATTTATTGATTTGATGATTGTGTTGGTTGATTGATATATCTAGACTGATCAATTTTAGAACTTGTTTTAAAATTGATATTGATTCGTTAATTTAGATTTCACCTATTCACCCCCCTCTAGGTGAAGTTAGGGTCTAAACTAGGTTTTTCAATTGGTATCAGAGCCTAAACTCGGTCCTTGACCCTTAGTCTAGATGACAAAAGTCAGTCATTGTCCGTGCCTCCATATTTTGATGGAAGCAATTATGCCTACTGGAAAGTTCGCATGAAAGCCTTTCTGAAATCTCTTGATGAACGTGTCTGGAGATCTTGTGTTAAAGGGTGGTCTTCACCCATATCTGAGGTTGAAGGTGTTAAAACACCTAAAGATATTAGTACCTGGACTATCAATGAAATCAGTGAATGTAATTGGAATAGCAAAGGTTTACATTCTATTTTTATGGCTGTGTCTGCTGATGAATTTAAACGTATATCTATGTGTGAAACATCTAAGGCAGCCTAGGATATTCTGGAAACTACTCATGAGGGAACCAAAACGGTAAAGAATTCAAAACTTCAAATGTTGACCACAAAGTTTGAAGAGATTCGAATGAAAGAAGATGAAACCTTTGATGAATTCCAAAGTCACGCATATCAATCCTTTTGACATATTGTATTTAGTTCTCTTTTTTTCATAGGCAGAGAAGAAGGACATGGTTGGTTTGCAGGCGTAGATAATTGGGTGCAACTTGTACTTGTAGATTTTGTGTGGATTGTTTAATGATTTGAAACTGATAGTTGTTTTGCTTTTCAAGTTTTTGTTAGAAAAGTGATTTAACTGCATGACAGCAATGTGGGGGTCAGTTCACCTCAAAGATGGAGGGGATGGTAAGCTGCCTTATAATCTTTTGTGATTTGAAATTTCAAATGTCATCCAAGTACAATTTTTATGTTTTCATCACAATTCCATAATCTAGTACAGTACTGGTAGAGACTTTGTTAATTTTATATTGCTTTTCTTGCTTGTAAGTTACAGATTTAACATTGGTGTATAATTGAATTTCAGGATAAAAATATATGATTGAGCAAGGACAGAGAATATGGCACAACCGTTGAAGGGATTTAGATCAGGAATAATGTGTTTGTCTTTTTGTTTTTAATTGAACAATAAGCATTGTAATGTTTTGTTTCTTTTCATTTTGAATAATTTGTATACAATATATTTCATTTCCTTTTGTTAATCGTAAAATATTTATGTCTTTCTTTGTTTTACATTATTTAAACTAAACTTAAAACATTCTTTGACGTCAGAAAAGCAATTTCAAATGGTAAAAATAATTGCTCGGAAAATTGATGCCAAAAAAATTCGTCAAACAGACATCATACGAAAACAAAAATAAATATCACAAAAAGTCAATTGTAGTGACGAAAAAAAAAAGTTGTCAGAAAAACTGTCCTTGACAAAACTGAATGTCACAAAAAGTTATCCTTTCATGGGTTTAATACAATGAATTGCCGTGCAAACCCCAAATAGTCTGTTCGAACGTTGTTCCACGATGAATTTCAACTTTTGTCACAGATGATCCGTGCGGACACATCTAAAATAAAAGCCGTTGAAACGTTTAATTTTTGCGTTCGAACGGTTTTGCGCGAGGAAATTTGAAATTTGTCACTTAAAATTTTTGCTGACGGATTTTAGGTGACAAATAATGTAACAACTCTAGTTTGTCACTCAAAAGTTTTGATGAAAAATTTAGTACTTTGGGTGACAAATTTTTTTGATACACATCAAGTAAATTTACTTGTAGTGTTAATTCGAAGTGTTTGATCCTTTTAGGCAGCGTCAAATTGAACAAATATGATTACCAACGAACTCCGAGAATAATCTAGAAAGAAAAATAAGACCCTTAAATCATGGAAAAATACAGCAATATTAGTTACTCAAGAGTTCCATGTTTTATTTTTTGCTTTTGTTTTTTTTTTAAGTTATCAAGATCCAACTTTTTCTCACCACTTATATATAGTGATGATTATCATTGGAATCGGTACCTTCTCTTTGATACAAAAGTAAGCCTACTCATCCAATTTTTTCTGGTAGCGTCGTCGCTATAAGAAAAATGGGTTTCAACCAACAGGAGCCAAATGTCGTTGCTGCAACGCTACTTATAGGACAAAATTTCGTTGGATTTTTAGTGTACTAGAGATGGAAGTTATGGTTGCTACAGATATTAGGAACTAAACTAAGCTGGTCAGTAGCGCCATATACATTTGGTGTATGACAAAGATGTCATTGCCAATCAAATTACAAGATCTAAATTCAATACCAATCACTTCTAAGTTGCCAATGGGCTACGCTGTTACTAACCTTTTCCTTCAAAGTCTTTTATAATTGCTTTATTTCAAAGATTTCAGCTTATAACTACCATTACCATTTATGTTATATTGACTTTTAACAAATCAGTTTTTAGGGTACACTTTTTATCAGGTTGATCTGTTTAGTCTATTTTTAAACATATGAGTCCTTTTATCCACTAAAAATTAGTTGACTAGTAGAAAATCGACATGAATTTGTGATCATGAGAATATTCATTTTCGGAGTCGGATAGCCTAATCCGAATCCCTTTCCCTTTAGTCCACTAACTTTTAGTGGATAAAATGATCTATATGCCTAAAAATTGAACCAGAAAGACCAGCACATTCAAAATCATACCTCAAGGATTAGTTTTATTAAAATTAAATTCCACAAGGACTGTATTAGTAATTAAGCCAAAGATTTAAAGTCAATTTGTACACATTATTTTAAACTATTATGTGAAAAATTTGTACTAACACAACTTCTTTTATAATAACTCTTAGAGAGATTGCGCATTTGCTTGATATCCTTAAATCTCAATAGCTTGAATGTTATTTTGATAATTCTGTAAGAAAATATCTATTGACAAAAATTGAAGGATGCTGCGATAATTGTAATTTTTTTGAATTCCGTCCCGTATCTTTCTAATTTAATTGTGCTGCAATCAAATGAAATACTATCTACATCTCTAGTGAACTTGACAGCTCTAGTAGCCTTTTCTATCTTCCTTATCTTCAGAACCTGAACTTGGCAGGCAACGACTTTGATTCCCAGATTTCGCACCAGTTTAAGGAGCTGAAAACTTTGGGATATTTGTATCTGTCAAATGCTGGCTTTGTGGGACAATTTCCAATTGAGATTTCACACCTCACTAGCTAGGTTGGTTATTGGTCGGGTGACTTGTCCGATTGAGTACTTGTCCTGCTGTCACTGGTCAGAACCCATCGGCGCTCATGGAGTACTTGTATCTTGATTATGGATGCATGTGGATATATCAGCACGCGGGTATGAGGAATGTCACGCCGCACCATCTTCACTGCAAAAATCTGAAGAGTGTTGAGTATGTCATACCCTCTTGATTCCTCTTTGCTGAGACTTCAATCCCTCTCCACTATTCGTCAAGGTGGTAACGTTTTTTCTGCTCCAGTTCTAAATTTTTTTGCGGATTTTCCAAGCTTGATGTCAATTTCCGGAAAAGATCTTCCAGATTCCAACAATATTGGGAACGCTCGACTTATCATATAGTAATCTACAGGGTTCTTTGGCAGCTAGAATTTTCTCCAGTAGGCTTTTAAGGTTTGATGTGATTTGCGGTATGGTCTCTTCCTTTGACCCCGAGGACGAGAAAAAAGGAATATATTGCAGTGGAGACTATACAGGCAAATTGCTCCAAGTCGAGCAAATGAGAAACGACCACACGCTACAGAATTGCTGTCAAATGAAAATCAAAGGAGGGGGGCCCCAAGAGAGATCTGCAGCTCATGTACTACATTTTATTGCATGACGTAAAAGCTAAGTCAGACTTTCAGATATAGATTGCAAGGAGCAGAAATATCCTCTACAAATTTATTCCCCGAATTGAGAGCAATAGATATAATAAATATTAAAAGCACATAAATTATTAAAATTGAATCAAAATAGTATCAAATAATAAATTTATTTTTTATTTTCTAATTAATTGTCTTAAGAATTTTTTAAATTATAATTAAGTATTGGCTATTAGAATTATATATATCAATCCAAAGACGCTGTCAAACAAGCATATATAGAGACGGGGCCGGACCACTTGGTCAGTTTTTCATATGGTCCCTACATTTGAATATTGGAAAGTGAAACCAGTTAATTTTCTGCCCAACATGGTCGTCCCACGCATATCAATGACCTTATGAACGGTGACACTGAAACTTGACATTTGCGGGGTGGGCTGAGTAGAATAACATCATTGACTCGTTTTCTACATTTGAGACTAGGGCAGTAAATGAACCAAGCTGTTCATTAACATTTCGAACTCGGTTCATGTAAGCTTGACTTAAACTCAGTTCGTCTAATAAATGAGCCGAGTTTGAACACCATTTTAGCTCGAATATTAAACGAGTCAAACTTGGTTAAACTAGGCTTGACTCAATTTAAGCTCGTGAACAAAACTCATATAAGCTCGACTTGGCTCATTTGAGCTCATTTAAAAGCTCGATACACTTGTATGTATATAAGTTTCTTATTTATTTGTTGGTTTATATTTAATAGTCACATATTAGTAAAATATGCATTTGATTATATTGATATATGAATGGATGAGTATTATCTATAAGGATTTGTTATGCCCTCTATATATTAAATATATGTTGTCAATCATTTTTGCCAATTAACATAGGTTATATATGAATCTAAATATTTTCTAAAAAAAAGTTTGCACAAATGTCAAGTGTTTATGATATATCGTGTATTATGTACTATGACACCATATGTCGAGACTTGATTTGAGTTTTGTTGTAATATCTGTGTTTTCTAAACTCAAATTTTATTGGTTAGTTTGAGTTTGAGCTCAAACTCGATTTGTGCATATATGTTTAATCAAGTTCGAGCTCGTTCGAACATGAAAAATTTTAAACAACCGAGTTCAAACACCCTGCAGAAGCTCAATTCAAGCTCAACTTGAGCTAATTAATTGTATATATGTCTGACAAATTGAGTTTGAATAGCCAATCGTTGGTCCGACTCAACTCGAATACAGCCCTAGATCAAGGGCGAAGACATTATAGGCATATTTGCTTCAGGATCTTCTCTCAACAATAACTTGGAAGATAATACTTTCAAATATGAGTGCGCGAAAGTCCGAATTTGGAGAAGTAATATAGTTAAAATTATGTTTGGTCTTTTGGTTTTAATTTGCTGTAAAAATAAAGACACGTGTCCCTTCATTGCATGCGAGCGCTTTCTGCTTTTATTTTTATTTTTGTTTTTTGGGTTGATGGTTGAAACTTTCAAGCTATACTGTTGCAATGATGTTTTGATATTTATTAGATTTGCAAGAAACTTTCAGTCTCCAAATATGTTTATGTTTGCCCTCAGGTCTAATGTAAGATTTCTATAGTTAGATTTATTGTTTATCATCTAAAATTGGTCTTAAATTTCAATCCATGTAATCCGCCTGCGTCTATATATATATATACACTCCGTGCCCCTGTCGTTGCACATGAACTAAGCTAAGATTTGTACGTAGAGATACTCAGTACTGTTTTCTATATTCTATTAGTTTTAAATTTTTTTTAGTCATTTTCGTTCTTCTTGAAGAGTCTTATTGGACTGTGTCTATAGTCCCCAATCTTGGTTGTTCAGTTAGAAGTGCTCGACCCTTTTAGGCAGCGTCAAATTGAACAACTATGGTTGCCGGCAATTGATCCGACATATATCTAGAAAGAAAAATAGGACCCTTGCGAATATTTATGCCACCATTAAAATAGAGTTCATAATTTCGTCAACCGGCAGCTACCACCTCTCAAGGAGTTCGAGCAAGATTCCGGAAGTAGCTAGCGCGAGCTCTGACAAAGGCAATCCTCTCCAGATATACAATTCCGTACGAAATAAATACATATCGTCAACACATGTTACTTAACACTTTTGATCTACCTGTTTGATTTGCAGTATTTTCTTCTGTGAAAAATACTTTCCAGAATTTCATGTATTTGGAGAGGCGCCCCTAAATTGATCAAACCTAAACTGCAGCTCTACTTTATAGAAAGATGCTTCCGTTCTAAAATCAATTAATTTTCTCTCACTCGTTAACATCCGCCTTCAAAATTACAGTTATGCGTTTATTCCTAATATGTTCAATTTGTCCCGTACTTGAAGGAAGAGACAATGGAAGACCTTTTAAGGTCAAGCAAATGGTGTTAGACACGCGGGAAAACTTTAAGTACTAACTGTAAAACCTCTAACAATCTAGTTAACAATTTCCATAATTCGAGTGTCAATTTAGCAATGACTTAGTCGCTGTTGGCTGTATAATATCTTTAAAGATGTTTGCCGTGGAGATTGGGACAAATTACTCAAAGTCAAGCAAATCATGAGCAACACCAAGACAGCAATCTGATAGGCATGGAGATGCGATTACCAATCAAATGAAATGATATCTACTTCTCTAGTGAACTTGACAGCTCTAGTAGCCTTTTCCATCTTCGTTATCTTCCGAACCTGAACTTAATTGGCAAGCAACGACTTTAAGGAGCTGAAGAATCTGATCAGATATTTGAATCTGTCAAATGCTAGCTTTGCGGGACAAATTCCTATTGAGATTTCACACCTCACTCAGGCCCTCTTGATTGGGAACGCTTGACTTATGATATAGGCAAATTGCTCCAAGTCAAGCAAATTAATGAGAAACGACCACAAACTGCAGAACTATCGAGTCCACTTTCTCAAAATCAAAGGAGGGGGCCCATGAGAGATGCAGCTCATGTACTATACTTACGAATTCCCTGATTAATCTGAAGATATCATGCTCATATTTGTTTATTTATTTACATCAAGATAATCACGATCAATTACTACATTTTATTCCCCAATATGAGAGCAATATATATAATAAATATCAAAAGCACATAAATTATTAAAATTTAATTAAAAAAAATACTATCAAATAATGTAGAAACTAGCCAGCAACAGAGGGGAACGAGACTAAGACCCTCGCTCCAAAATCCAAATTGCGCACAAACCATGTGAACAAGATCCTAATTCCCGTCTATAACACGGTCGTCCCACGCATATCACTGACCTTATGAACAGTGACACGGAAACTTGACATTCTGGGGGTGGGTTGTGTAGAATAACGTCATTATCTACAGTCGGGACCATGTGCTCGGTGGGATTTTTTCCAACGTTGTTTCCTTGGCCTTGTCCCGGCAAATACGGAAGAATACTAGGTGGAGGAGAAAAAAAAAAGGATGGTAGTTTTGAATTTATTAAAACTCTCACTTTGTTGTTCATTAAAACAATAACTGTAGTTTCAAAGCCTTTGTTCGATCGTTGACAGTCAAAATATAGGACAATGATCCTCTGTAATTTTATACATAAATTATGTAATTTGGAGATAAATAAACATAATAGGTGGACCCTATTGTAAAACTTATACTGTGCGAAACTTTACATAGATAGTATTAAATAGTGTAGGGTCCACTTGTTGTGTTTATCTCTCTTGATTGTAAGGGACAAAAAATTAAAGAGAATTCTAATCCCAAACTATATAATTCCAAAAATTAAAGAACTTCTCAACAATTATAGAGCATTATTTTGTGGGTGCCTACTGATGGGCCATAAAATACCAAGTCCTATTAGATTCGACCACCCTTGGCCTACCCCAGTACGAATACCATCACCCAACTTCCCGACTAAAGAGTCCTTGGGACCACAAACTCCCAACTAAGTATCCGAGAACCAAAAGGTTCTAAATGTTCGGAAGACCTCTCCCTCTCCTAATGGAACTCTATAATCCAGACTCCCAATTGAAGAATGATTCTTAAACTCATATAAAAAGCAAGGTATGACACCTCTAAAACCCATACTTAATTCCATTCCTTGAGCACTTAACATCCTCTTGTAATCTCACTTGGCCGTCGGAGACTTGATCCGAGGTCATCCCCTCCTCGGTGATTTTTGCAAGATTGATTGGCTCCGGTTCTGTGGTGATTCTTGACATCATCACCTACCATCATGTTTTTGTGGAAAGGATTTTATGAGCAGGTTCTATGAAACAGTTTAACGTCTCGGTCAGTGATGGTCGACAAGTCTAGCAAATAGTAAAGCCAAGGACCACACACCTTGGCCACCCCTTGTATAGTGTATCAAGACGGTCAGTTTAGATAAGCCACGATCCAGTGACGACGATGTTACTTCAATTTGTTTTTGTTTTTTTTCTAAAGTCTTTTACAATTGCTTTGTTCTAATTTTTCATTGAAGTCTTTTATAAGCCATGACCCCTATGAGGCCATTGCTAATTCTTCTCTCCATCGTCACGACTCACGAATACAAACAGAATTCCCCTTCACAATCCGTAACTCGAAGAACACCAATTATCATTGTTCCAATTGGAAGCAAACTCTTTCCTACTTCCCTTTCTCCCTCCTATTTTACAATTTTCGTAGCCCTCGATCATCTTACCATCATTTAATCTCGCAGGGGGGTGTCTCAATGCAGCTTCCAATGAGGATCACCACTCTTTTCATCGTTTTTCATGATGGCTCTGTGCTTACTTTTCTTTCGTGCATCTGTGGTGTCTGGCGAATGTCTTGGGGATCAACAATCCTCATTGCTCCAGTTGAAGAAAAGCCTCGTGTTCACTACTAACTTGTCAACAAAACTGGTGCATTGGATTGAGGACGTCGATTGCTGTTTGTGGGATGGTGTAACATGCAACGATGGACGTGTTACTGGTCTCGATCTCAGTGATGAATCTATCTCTAATGAACTTGACGGTTCCAGTAGCCTTTTCCGTCTTGGCTATCTTCAGAAACTGAACTTGGCAGGTAACGATTTAATTATTCCCAGATTCCGTACCAGTTCGAGGAGCTGAAGAATTTGAGTTATTTGAATTGTCAAATGCTGGCTTTGCGGGACAAATCCCGATTGAGATTTCACGTCTCACCGGGTTGGTTACTCTTGACTTATCCAACACAAATTCGTTTGTTCCATTGGTGATTGAGTCTCCAAATTTAGCTACGCTAGTTCAGAACCTTTCAGAGCTCATGGAACTTTATCTCGATGGTGTACATGTATCAGCACAAGGGGGCGAGTGGTGTCTTGCCTTGTCATCTTCATTGCCAAAGCTGAGAGTGTTGAGCATGTCACGTTGTCATCTTTCAGGGCCTCTCGATTCCTCCTTACTCAACTTCAGTTCCTCTCTATTATTCGTCTGGATGGCAACGATTTTTCTGGTCCGGTTCCAGAATTTTTTGCAGATTTCCAAAAGTTGACATCCTTGAGTTTCAAGCATGTGGGTTGACTGGTAAATTTCCCGAAAAGATCTTCCAGCTCCCAACGCTACGAATGCTCGACTTATCATCAAATGTCCTGCTTGAAGGGTTTTTGCCGGAATTTCCTCCTAATGGATCCCTTGAAAACCTGTGGCTCACGCAAACGGGTTTTTCAGGGACATTGCCGCATTCTATTGGTAATCTTAAGATGCTGTCCACGTTGGATCTTTCAGATTGCAATTTCAATGGATCAATCCCAAGCACAGTGGCAAACCTTGCACAATTGGTCATGTGACATGGCAGGCAACCATTTCACTGGACCAATTCCATCATTCAGCATGGCCAAGAATCTGACAATACTATCCCTCAGGCAAATAACGTTAACAGGTCAGATTACTTCTACTGAGTGGCAAGAACTTGAATCTGGTGATTCTTGATTGAGACAATTTACTTGAAGGGAAGTATTCCAGCTTCTCTGTTTTCCCTTCCATTGTTGGTGAACTTGGATCTTTCCTATAACCAATTTTCTGGTCAGTTGGATGAACTTTCCAACGTTTCTTCGTACCAACTACGCACCCTTACTTTGGCTAAAAATTCACTTGAAGGGAGCATTCCAGCTTCTCTGTTTTCCCTTCCATCATTGGTGACTATGGATCTTTCCTACAACAAATTTTCTGGTCAAGTGGATGAATTTCCCAACATTTCTTCTTCCCCATTATTCTATCTTGATTTGAGTAACAACAATTTGGAAGGGCAAATACCCATGTCTCTCTTTGATTTTCAAGGTCTTGCATACCTCTCCCTTTCTTCAAACAATCTTAGCGGCTCATTCAAGCTAAATCTGATTCAACAGTTGATAAATCCTTCAGAACTTGATCTGTCGCACAATGAATTGTCTCCATTGAATGCTATCAGCCTAATTCTTCGTTATTATTCCGCATATAATTCTCTTGCATTAAAATTGGCTTATAACAAACTTGAAGACATTTCCTGATTGCTTGAGAAGCCAATCCAATTTGATAGAATTAGACCTTTCAAACAACCAGATTCATGGAGAGATACCCAATTGGATATGGAAACTTCCTATTCTTACACGGTTAAATCTCTCTTTAACCATTTGGTGACTATGGAAGAATCTTTCCTCAACTCCTCAAGTTTGGTCTACCTGGACCTTAGCTCCAACCAACTTCAAGGGCCACTGCCAGTTCTCGCATCACATTTCTCTTACTTGGATTTCTCGGGGAATAATTTCAGCTCTACCATCCGGCTAACATTGGTAGCTTCCTTGCTCATGCTTTTTTCTTCTCTCTTTCGAAGAATAAACTCCATGGGAGTATCCCTGATCAATATGCAATGGCACAGGTCTTCTAGTTCTAGATCTATCTGCGAATTCCCTTAGTGGCTCTATTCCCCAGTGCTTGATGGGAATGTGTGTGACTTTAAAGCTGCTGAACCTAGGCAGAAACACTTAACTGGCACCATTTTCAATGCATTTCCAAGCCTTTGCAGTCTAAAACTTTTAGCTCTAGATGGAAACCAACTGAAGGGAGAATTACCAAAATCTTTGGCCAGTTGCACAAAGTTGGAGGTCTTGGACATTGGGAACAACCACATCGAGGACATCCTTCCCGTGTTACTTGAAGAATATTTCCATGTTGAGAATCCTTATCTTGCGATTAAACAAGTTCTATGGGCCCATTGGATGTCAAGGCCTAATGCTACCTGGCCGATGCTTCAAATTATAGACATTTCTTCAAACAATTTTAGTGGTAAGATTCCAACAAATGGCTTTCCTTCTTGGACGGCAATGGTGGATGCTAAAGAAAGGGATCGGTCAGAGATCAACGACCTCGTATTTTACGGGACGACAGGTGGACCTGGCCTTATCGTCTCCCTGGTAACAGGTATCGGGATGTGATAAAAGTTACTCTTAAAGGTCTCTGTTCGGACTTAGTGAAGATCCAAACTATCTTCACCTTGATTGACTATTCATGCAACAATTTTGAAGGCCCCATACCTGAAGAATTAGGAGAACTCAAATTGTTATATTCCTCAACTTGTCCCATAATGCTTTCACGGGCCAATCCACCATCTTTGGGAAAATTGAGTCAACTTGAATCATTAGACCTATCAAGCAACAAGCTTACGGGGGAGATACCTGTACAACTCGCAGATGGTCTCATTTTCTTATCAGTCCTCAATCTTTCATTCAATCAACTTGTGGGAAAGATTCCCATGGTCAAGCAATTTACTACATTTTCGGAAACTTCATACGAGGGAAACAGAAGGATTATGTGGCTTCCCTTTGAAAGAAAAATGTGCACATGAAGAGTATCACTACCACCAGCATTTGAAAGAACTCATTCAAATTCTAGAAATGCAATTAATTGGAACTTCATAAGTGTTGAACTAGGATTTATTTTCGGCTTTGGGATTGTGATTGGGCCTCTTGTGTTTTGGAAGAGGTGGAGGATATGGTATTTCACCCACATTGATGATATCTGTTTCAGGATCTTCCCTCAATGCTATCTTCGAAAAGAATACGGTCGAAGACAAGTGCCCAAAAACCAGGGGCGAAGGCATTATAGGCATATTAATTAAGTAATATCGTTTCGTTTAATTTGGTGCATGTTTTGGTTTTAAGAATAAAACACGTATCCAAGAAATTGGAAGCGAGCTTTGTTTTAGGGTGTAATATTTGTGACTTTCAAGCTGTGCTATATATTTAAATGCTTCTGTAAATTTAAATTTGTTGTTTTCTCATATATATATATATATATATATATGCGTTTTAGCTTTAAGTTGTAATCATTTTCGTGCTTACAAAATTCAATCCCCTGTCATATGTTGGACCGTACGTGCCTAATAGACTATAGATATATATACTCCATATGCGTTTTATTGCCTAACAGCTTGATTCTTTAATTTATGCAGCGTTAAATAGGATTTTCTCTCAATTCCGTGTCGTTAATATTGGCAATAAACATATCTGGAAAGAAAAATGAGACGTCCCTAAGACATTCTACTCTCTATCTATTTTTCCTGTCAAATTAGTGTGCAAAGTGCAAAATACTTGGTGGTTGGTGGTTAAAAATATATTTTCACCAAAAACAAAAAGAAGAAAGGAATATAATTTCAATTTTGAGTTTTTGCATGAATCGCCTGTAGACTTTGCCGTGGAGACTCGACTAATTGCTCCATGTCAAGGGTCAAGCAAACACCAACATTCCTATCCAAGAGGCGTGTAGACTGCGAAAGAAGTCTTGATGGTTCAGCTAAGACCCTCAGCTTAATAGAAATGGCAACGACTTGAACTCTCTATCTCAACATTCTACTCTGAATGGAACAACTCTGCTCGGGAGCATTCCACGCAAGGTTATCAATACACCAGACCGAATGTTTTTCCCTAATAAAAGAAAAAAGAAGAAAAGATCCAGTTTCTCTCGGTCAGGAAAACAGTGGAAGACTTTGAACTAATACACTATTGGCGAAATTACAAGGAAATGCGAAGTCTTTAGCTTTCCGAGAAAATCAAAGGAAATTTTCAACACAAAAAAAATGACAAAAAAGGAAAGTCAAAGGAAACATGAAACACAACGACTAATTTAAGCTCATGGACTTACCGCTAGTGCCACTAACCGGTAAGGTAATGTTCATCCTTTTTACCTCTAAACTCGCTATTAAACTGATAATCCTTCAACTCTTTTTTGTGTGATTCATATTACGGCCTCCAATGAGAACTCGACGCTTTTCATGGGTTTTTTTCATTCCCATATGCTGGCTTTTCCTCTGTTTCTGTAACTTTGTGGTTTCTGGACAATGTCTTAGTGAGCAAAAAGTCCTGTTGCTCGAATTGAAGAACAGCCTCGCATGCGACAGTGCCTTGTCCACGAAACTGGTGTACTGGAACCGAAGTACCGATTGCTGTTCCTGGCAAGGAGTAACTTGCAACGTGGGACATGTCATTGGTCTAGACCTGACAGAGGAAGCCATCTCGGGTGGGCTTGACAATTCAACGGCCTTTTCAGGCTTCAGTACCTCCAAAACCTGAGTTTAGCTAAAAACCATTTCTTCAATTTTCCGTTTCTATCTGGGTTTGAGAAGCTGACGAATTTGCGTTAGTTGAACCTATTAGGTTTTTGTTGTTTTGGCATTATTCCGTGTCAAAATATGTCTTGATCGAGTTGTATTTTCATACACACATTTGTTCAAGAGTTAGAATCAATGGTTTGTCCAAAGTCTTCTTCACGTTCAACCAGCGTTCAACAAGTGCTCGAGCGCCTTGAAAATTTTTCATACAGAGACATCACGTTTGACTAACGCTCAACCAACGCTCGAGCGTCTTAAAATTTTTCATACAGAGACATCACGTTCGATGAGCGCTCGACCTACGCTCGAGCGACTTCCGGCGAATTTCAAAAATTGCTAGATTTTTGGGATTTCCTTGTGGATGATTTTTGAAACCCTACTAGGGTTCGTGAGAGGCCGACTAGAACGTGATATATAGGCTTCCTTTGAGAGTTTTTGCCCCCCCTTCCTTGAGAGAAAAACCCTAGAAGATTAGTGCTTCAAGATATTGAATTTCTCTCTATTCTTCTTAATTTTACTTTGTCCCTTCATAGTGTTGAAGGTGAGTTGAAGAACAAGGGTGTTCGTGAAGATCTTAAGAAGAACCTCAAGGGTTGAGGTGATTGCTGCTTGAAGCAGATCTGAGCAGGGGTGCTTGGATTATTACATCAGGGTTGTCAGAGTCAAGCAACTGGGGTTGCCCGTGTCTGAATCACTGTTGTAAGGATTTCTTCTTAGTGGATTTCAGGTGGCTGCTAGCCCGGAGTGGTTTTTCCTTTGAATGGTTTTTCAAAGGTTTTCCACTTCGTCATCAAATCTCTTGTCTCTTTATGCGTTTGATTAATTTCTTTACAAGTTTATTTATTGATTTGATGATTGTGTTGGTTGATTGATATATCTAGACTGATCAATTTTAGAACTTGTTTTAAAATTGATATTGATTCGTTAATTTACAGATTTCACCTATTCACCCCCTCTAGGTGAAGTTAGGGTCTAAACTAGGTTTTTCAATTGGTATCAGAGCCTAAACTCGGTCCTTGACCCTTAGTCTAGATGGACAAAAGTCAGTCATTGTCCGTGCCTCCATATTTTGATGGAAGCAATTATGCCTACTGGAAAGTTCGCATGAAAGCCTTTCTAAATCTCTTGATGAACGTGTCTGGAGATCTTGTGTTAAAGGGTGGTCTGCACCCATATCTGAGGTTGAAGGTGTTAAAACACCTAAAGATATTAGTACCTGGACTATCAATGAAATCAGTGAATGTAATTGGAATAGCAAAGGTTTACATTCTATTTTTATGGCTGTGTCTGCTGATGAATTTAAACGTATATCTATGTGTGAAACATCTAAGGCAGCCTAGGATATTCTGGAAACTACTCATGAGGGAACCAAAACGGTAAAGAATTCAAAACTTCAAATGTTGACCACAAAGTTTGAAGAGATTCGAATGAAAGAAGATGAAACCTTTGATGAATTCTATGCTAAGCTGAATGACATAGTTAATTCAAGCTATAATCTGGGTGAAAAGATTCCAGAACATCGAGTAGTCAGGAAAGTTATGAGATCTCTACCTGAAAGATTCAGATCCAAAGTCACTGCAATTGAGGAAAGTAAGGATCTCGACACTGTAAAGATTGAAGAATTGGTAGGTTCTTTGCAGACTTATGAAGTATCATTGCCTCAACCTAAGAAGAACAAGTCCATTGCTTTGAGATCAATCAAAGAAGAGATCTCTGTGATTCAGATGAAGAAGTTCTTGATGATGCACAATTCGCTATGTTTGTCAAACAAATTCTTGAAGAAATGGTCAGCGATCGTTCAACAAGAATTCTGAAAAGAATCAGGGTAGTTCAGTGGATTCAGAAAGGACAAAAAGGACAAACACATGTCGAATGACTTCCAAGAGTAAAAAACTGAAGTGCTTTGAATGTCAAGGTTTTGGTCATGTCAGGTCAGAATGTCCAACATACCTCAAGTCAAAAGGAAAAGCTATGAATGCTTCATTGAGTGATGATGAGTCAAAAAGCAGTAGTGATGATGAGAATTCTTCCGAAGATGAACAAGTAAATTTCATGGCTTTTGCAACTAGTACTGATGGTTTTGTTTTAGGAAATTGATGATGATTTTGAGGATTCAGACGTTGATGGCAATATTGAAGAAAGTCTTCAAGAAGCTTATAATAAATTGTTTGAGGAAAGTCTGAAGCTTCAAAAGACAAACAAATCTTTTCTCAAGAAAATGCACGAAGTGCAAAGTGAAAAAGGTGAACTTATGAGTAAGTTTGAAGAAGTCAGTGCAAGAAATGTGGAACTTGAGGCTGAAGTAAAAATACTGAAGTGTGCTCTCGACAAGTCCAATACACAACTTCAACAATTTTCCAGTGGAACAAAGAAGCTTGATCACATGTTAAGTCTTGGACTTCCATCTGGAAATAGGAAAGGTCTTGGCTACACTGAGTCTCAGGGTGCTTCAACTTCAAAGACGACATTTGTTCCAGCATCTATACTTGGAAAAATTCCATGAATAGACAGCTCCACAGGTAAGCAAAGGTAAACAAATTGTTTCTAAATTTACTTGATTCTAGGTCACAAAAGAAAAATGCTAGGAATCACTCACCACAAAAATTTGTTCCTACATGTCATTTTTGTGGAAAGGTTGGTCACATTAGACCAAGATGTTTTAAATTGCACAGACAAGAGAAATCTTTGAATCAATCTTCGTCTAATGACAGTCATGAGAATTTAGCTTATCAAGTTAAAATTTTAACTGAGCAAACAATGTTATTAAACAAAAAATTTCAGCAATTTTCAAAACAACCACATGTTCAAGAAAAAGTTTGGATCAAGAAAGATGAGGTAAATTGTTTTAATTCGGTTGTAGCTTTTAAATCTCGATGTCTTTCGTTGTGGTATTTGGATAGTGCTTGTTCATATGTGTGGTGACAAATCCTTGTTCACAACACTTAAAGATCACAAGGCTGGATCTGTGACATTTGGTGATGGTGGTAAAGCACCAATACTTGGAAAAGGTACAGTTGAAGTTGAAGGTATGCCTCCTTTCAAAAATGTTTTGTTTGTTGCTGGATTGAAGGCAAATTTGCTGAGTATTAGTCAAATTTGTGATTCTGGATTTGAAGTCCGCTTTGGTAAGAATTCTTGCTCTGTATTTGATTCTGATGGTGAATGTGTTGTGCAAGGTACTCGCACGTCTGATAACTGCTATGGTATTAGTCCACATACTGAATTGAAATGTAGTAGTGCCAACATTGATGAATCTGATTATGGCATCAAAGACTCGGACATGTGAATTACAGAGATTTGTCTAAAATCTCTAGGAAAGAACTAGTTATAGGCTTGCCCAAACTAGATAATGTTAAAGATCGAGTGTGTGGACCGTGTCAACTTGGTAAACAAATAAAATCAGTTCATAAAAGAACTAGTGATGTTATGACTAAGAGACCTCTGGAATTATTACATATGGATCTCATGGGACCATCTAGAACTGAAAGTCTAGGTGGTAAGAAGTACATCATGGTGGTGGTGGATGACTTCTCAAGATTCACTTGGGTGGATCTTCTAAGAGAGAAGTCTGATGCTTTTGAACGAGCTGAAATTTTATAATAAATGAAAAGGGTTATTCCATTATCAGAATCAGGAGTGATCATGGTAAGGAATTTGAAAATTCTAACTTTCTTGATTTTTGTGCAAATGCAGGTATTCATCAAGAGTTTTCTGCTCCAATCACACCTCAACAGAATGGAGTTGTAGAACGAAAGAATCGTGTCCTTCAGGAAATGTCTCGAGCGATGATTCACAACAAGAAGGTAGCTCTTCATTTTTGGGGTGAAGCAATCAACACTGCTTGTCACATTATCAATCGTGTCTACCTCAGACCAGGTATGAACAAGACTCCATATGAATTATGGAAAGTAAGAAACCTACCGTTAAATATTTCAAAGTTTTTGGCAGTACTTGTTATATTCTTCGGGATAGAGAAAACACTGCTAAATTTGATACAAAGAGTGACAAAGGAATTTTCTTAGGTTACTCTTCAAACAGTAGAGCCCTTCGTGTGTATAATACTCGTACTCTTACTGTTATGGAGTCCATTAATGTTGTGGTGGATGATGCTTCAGTTGAGTCTAAAGATAACAAGAATGAAGAACATTCATCTGTTGAAAATGCATGTGATTCTACAGGAGACACTGATGTAGTCTCTGATTCTGAAGTTCATACTAGCAAGGAACCATCTTCTAGGGTTAGTTAAATCACCCTAAAGAAAACATAATTGGTGATCTCAATGAGGGAATGAGATTGAGAAGAAAAAGTGTTAAGTAATTTGACTTACACTAGCTATGTTTCTCAAATTGAACCTAAGAAAGTTGAAGAAGCTCTTCAAGATGATTTTTGGATTAATGCTATGCATGAGGAATTAAATCAATTTGTTCGAAATGATGTGTGGTATTTAGTTCCTAGACCTGCAGATACAAATGTTATCGGTACCAAGTGGATCTTCAAAAACAAGACAGATGAGAATGGTACCATCACCCGCAACAAGGCAAGGTTAGTTGCTCAAGGATATACACAAGTGGAAGGTATTGATTTCGATGAAACTTTTGCTCCAGTTGCTCGATTAGAGTCAATACGTATTTTACTTGCTATCTCTTGCTTCATGAATTTTAAGTTATATCAGATGGATGTCAAGAGTGCCTTCTTGAATGGTGTTCTTCAAGAAGAGGCATATGTTGAACAACCCAAGGGGTTTGTCGATCCAAAATTTCCGATCATGTGTATCGCTTGAAGAAAGCTCTTTATGGCCTTAAACAAGCACCTCGAGCTTGGTATGATCGGTTGACGACTTATCTTCTAGATCATGGTTTCTCGAGAGGAGGAGTTGACCGAACACTATTTGTCAAGAACATTGACACAGATATCACTGTAGCTCAAATCTATATGACATAGTCTTCGATAATCTTGCCATAAATTTGCTGAAGCTATGCAAAGTGAATTTGAAATGAGTATGGTCGGTGAACTTTACTTTCTTGGTTTGCAGGTTAAACAACTTAGTGATGGGTTATTTATAACCCAATCAAAGTATGCCAAAGATCTCGTCAAGCGTTTTGGATTGGATAGCAAGAAACATACCCGGACTCCCATGAGCACAAGTGTGAAGATAGCATCAGATTCTTCTGAGAAAAGCGTTGATCAAACTCTCTATCGAAGCATGATAGGTAGTCTTCTCTATTTAACTGCTAGTCGTCCTGATATTTCTTTTAGTGTGGGGGTTTGTGCTAGATTTCAGGCTAATCCTAAAGAATCCCACTTGAGTGCTGTCAAACGTATCATTCGATATGTTAATGGTACTGTAGATTATGGAATTTGGTATTCCAGGGACACTAATATAGACTTAGCTGGTTATTCTGATGCTGACTGGGCTGGTAACGCTGATGATAGAAAAAGCACCTCTGGTGGATGTTTTTACATAGGAACCTGTCTAGTCGCTTGGATGAGTAAGAAACAAAACTCAATTTCTTTATCTACTGCCGAAGCTGAATATATTGCCGCAGGTAGTTGTTGCACTCAATTGATTTGGATGAAACAGATGCTTAAGGACTATGGTATAGAACAAGATTGCATGACAGTGTTCTGTGACAACACTAGTGCGATAAACATATCTAAGAATCCTGTTCAGCACTCTCGAACCAAGCATATCGACATTCGTCATCATTTCATTCGTGATCTTGTGGAATCTCGGACTATTTCCTTAGAACACATTCTACTAAAATCAATTGGCAGATATCTTCACCAAACCATTGGATGGTCTCAGGTTTGAGTTTCTCAGGAAAGCCATTGGTGTTTGTGCTGTCCCTTGATTGCATCATTTTGCATTTCATTTTTTTTTTTTTTTTTTTTTTTTTTTTTTATTTGTTTTTTTTTTTTCTTTTGTTGTTTAATGTGTCGGAGATTGTGTGCTCGTTGGTTGGTTTAAACTGATTGGTACTTTTTACTTATTGGACATATAGTCATTTTTCGTGCATGAAACTTCAATACTCCTTCATCTTGTGTCTGATAAATAATGTTCTTGTCAGTTGTGCTTCTCGTCTCTGGTTGGTCCTAACTGGTATGATTTTTAAAATATTTACTTGACTATATCTATCACAATGCACACTGAACTTATTGGATGATGCTTGACCGCATGTGTGAGATTGTGTGTTGGCAATCACAAGTGAAGGGAACCATGCATATCTGGTTGAATTGACCTCTGACTAGTTGAACCTCCAAAAAAAAAGAAACAAAAAGAAAAGAAAAAAAAAAAAAAAAAAAAAAAAAAAAAAAGTTTGAACTCTTATGCATTGATGTTTCATACTCAGGGGAGTAAAATTATTGCAACAAAGTTGCATCTTTAGGTCCTAGTGGCATTGGGTTTGACTTTCGCCTGATGTGTCATGGTTCTCCTTTACCAGTGGTTTCTTTTGGTATGCCGTGACCACCTCACAAAACTAAGGTCTTAAGCTTCTCTTATTTTGTGCGGTCCTTCACACACATGTCGTTTGTATTTTCTAAATCATTGAAGTTTACACTGCTCAGAGACTTGTAGCACCTGCTTGTCTATATTATTTTTCATGATCATAAGATGGTTTAGTATTTATTGTTTCATGTTTTCTGAAAATTACTAAGTCTTTTAAGTATTTGGTGTGTGCTTTTCTATTTTCCTTCCTCTTTGACTTTCGTTCGATTGTCGCTCGAGCGCCCATTTTTTTCCAGAGACTTTTCGTCGACCTACGCTCAAGAGACGCTCGAGCGCTCTTGTCGATACTTTACAGAGACTTTACGTTTGAGTCTCGTTTGACACGCGCTCGAGCGCACTTGTCTATTTTTTAAAAATCAAAACGGGCGGTTTCTTTCTTTTGTTTTTCTCTTTTCTTTCTTTGTTCCTCCCTTCTCTTTCTCGTGTGTTTTCTTCTTTCCTCAAATTTTCTCATGGGTTTGCTTTCTTCGCTATCAAAACACGTTCTCCGTATTCAAGGTATACTTCTTCTCTTTTTTTTTATTTCTCTGCTTTTCTTTTCTTTTGGGGGGTTTTTTGTTTTGGTCTGCGATTTGTGATTTTGAATGTGAGTTTGCGTTTGTGATTTGTTTTCTGTTCTATTGTTCTTGTTTTATTGTTTTGTTATCTTGCTTGTATTTAGGCTTAATCATTCGCATGTGGTGTTCTTTGCCCGTTCACGTTATTTCTGCCTACTACCTGTTTGATAAATGCTCCTGTGTGTTTTTCTTTCTCATTTGTGTGTTTATGTGATTTTAAGTTTGGTTTTGTTTTCTTCTTTCTCTTGCTTCCTATTTTTTGTTTTCTTTCTATTTATTTTTTTAATTTAGTTGCTCGGGTCTTTTTGTTTTCTTCCTCTTGTTGTTATGTGTTGATTTTTGTATGTCTCTCTTTCTAACGTGTGTTTTTGGGTTTGTTTTTTTTTTTTTTTTTTTTCTTCATCTTCTCTAAGTGTTTTCCTTCTGTCTTGTTGAATTATCTTTTGTAAACTTGCATTGTCTCTCTCCATTTGCATTCACTTATCTCTTCAAGGGCAGTATCTTACACTTTTGGTCTTCTTGATGTTACTCGATTTTGACCGTGTCTTGTGTTTTTATTTCTCAGATGGTGAAGCGTAAGCAACCCGCTGGTAGATCCTCAAAACCTACTAAAGTGCCTCGTAAGTCTAAACCACGCCCTTTTGATGCTTCTCGTTTTGTGGATGCTCGTGCTTCCGAGCTTTTTCATTCCACTTTTCACAATCGCAAAGTTATTGTTGAACGTGAGGTTCTCCTTGCTGAGCTTCCTGTTGCGACTGTGTCTTCTTATTTTTCGTCTCGTCATTGGGATCCTTTTCTTCAGGATCTCACTCATCTTGTTCCTCCTGAACTTCTTGTTCGGGAATTTTACTCGAACTTCTTTGACGTTGATGAGGCTTCCTTAGCTTCTCCATCTTTATCTGTGGTCAACGTCTTCGGGTTTCTCCCGATGTTATTGCTTCTCTTTTTGGTGTTGTCAGGGTACCTGAACCGTTTACCCTTATGTTGAGTCTAGTCGTGAGCCTCCTTCTTTTGAAGCCATGTCCCTCTTTCTCTTTGGTCGCCCTTATCCATATGCGGTGGTACTCTCTACACCTCTGATTTCTCGGCTGAGAATCATGTTGTCAGTCGTATTGCTCTGACAAATCTATATCCTGTTGCTCACCTTTCGTCTATTTCGCTTACTCGAGTTCATTTTTTATATGCTTTACTAATAGGTGATACCATAGATATATGTTTTGTATCTGCTCGCATATGATAGAAGTGTTTCAGTCCACTTCTAGTAAAGTGGGTCTTTCATATGCTTGTTTGATTCAGCCCTTATATCGTGCCCATAGTATTGCTTTCCCTCCTGACGGTCCTTTTCCTGACACTCTTTCGGCTATTGGTGCCACTACTCTTTCATTGAGTCGTGCTCATCTTAAACGCCGTCAGGCGCCTGCTTCCGCCTCTGTTCCTCCCGATGATCCTTCGTCTTCTGTCCCTCCTTCTATTCCGTCCTCTTCAGCCGGTCCTTCTCATTCTCCTCTTCCGACTCCTTGGATCCTTCCATTGCCGCTTCGTTTTCTCTGATCATGGATCAGCTTACCATCCTTACCACTCAATCTGTCAACCTTATCAAGATTGTCATGCGTCATCAGCGTCAACTCAAGCGTCACACTCTTACCCTTGCACGTCATGCTAGGGCGACTGAGCGTAATACCCGAGCGGTCTCTCGCCTGCATCGCTTAATTCACCCTCTCGTTGGTGAATGCTCTGCCGTCGGACATCACGTTCGACTAATGCTCAACGGCGCCTCGAGCGTCCTTTAGAATTTTTCATACAGAGACATCACGTTCGACGAGCGCTCGACCACGCTCGAGCGACTTCCGACGAATTTCAAAAATTGCTAGATTTTTGGGATTTCCTTGTGGATGATTTTTGAAACCCTATTAGGGTTCGTGAGAGGCCGACTAGAACTGATATATAGGCTTCCTTTGAGAGTTTTTGGCTGCCCCCTTTCTTGAGAGAAAAACCCTAGAAGATTAGTGCTTCAAGATATAAAATTTCTCTCTATTCTTTCTTATATTACTTTGTCCCTTCATAGTGTTGAAGGTGAGTTGAAGAACAAGGGTGTTCATGAAGATCCTTAAGAAGAACCTCAAGGGTTGAGGTGATTGCTGCTTGAGCAGATCTGAGCAGGGGTGCTTGGATTATTACATCAGGGTTGTCAGAGTCAAGCAACTGGGGTTGCCGTGTCTGAATCACTGTTGTAAGATTTCTTCTTAGTGGATTTCGGTGGCTGCTAGCCCGGAGTGGTTTTTCCTTTGAATGGTTTTTCAAAGTTTTCCACTTCGTCATCAAATCTCTTTTCTCTTTATGCGTTTGATTAATTACTTTACAAGTTTATTTATTGATTTGATGATTGTGTTGGTTGATTGATATATCTAGACTGATCAATTTTAGAACTTGTTTTAAAATTGATATTGATTCGTTAATTTACAGATTTCACCTATTCACCCCCCTCTAGGTGATAGGGTCTAAACTAGGGGCATGTTCGTGTTGTGAAAAATCGTAGGATTTTAAAAAAGTTGTGAATTTATGTTAAATAGTGTTTTATAGGTGTTTGTGTAAAGTGGAGAGAGAAATGATTTGATGTAATTATTTAATAAAAAGTATTAAATTTTGTAAGAGAGAGAAGATTTGTTATAATTTTTAAAAAAAAATGTGTTGAAGTTTGTGTAAAAAGTTGGAGATTTGTAAATGTATTGGTGTTTGTGTTTGAATTCTTGTTTGGTGATAATTTTATTAATGGATTTGAATCTTAAGAAAAAGTTGAACACGAACATGCCCTAGGTTTTTCAAGAGTAAATTTCATGCCCTTTGCCCATAGGTAGGTTGAAATTTACTATTAAATTAACATTGGTTGATTTAAATATGGTTAATTCATAGCAATTAAGTAGTTTTGTTTTTCTTTGGTTATATTGCAGTTGTTTCTTCTTCCCTTATTGATAGTTCGTTGCGTGTTCCAATGCTAAGTGGTGATAATTTTTCTGACTGGAAACAAAGTTTGCTTTTCTCTGGGGTGTATGGAAATTGATGCGCTCCGTATAGAGGAACCACCCGCTATCACGAAAAAGTACGCAACAGGAGATTTCAAAATATGAACGGTGGGAGCGATCTAATCGCCTCAGTTTGATGTTCATGAAATCTCATATCATCAAGGGCATTAGGGGTTCTATCCCTGAGTGCACTAAAGCTAAAGCCTTTTTAAAGTCTGTTGAGGAGCAATTTGCTACTTCTGACAAGGCATTGGCCAGCACCCTAATGAAAAGGTTGTCAAGCAAATCAATCAACAGTTCAAGTAATGTGCGTGGGCACATTATGGAGATGAGAGACATTGCAGCTCAATTGAAGTCTCAGGAGGTTGAAATTTCTGACTCATTCTTGGTCCATCTAATTTTGAACTCTCTACCAGTTGAGTATGGTCCTTTCAAAATATCATACAATACACATAAGGAAGCATGGTCAGTGAATGAATTATTGGCTATGTGTGTTCAAGAGGAAGAGAGGCTGAAACTCGAGAAACCTGAGAGTGCTCACTTTGTTTCTCGTGCTACGGGGAAGGCCAAGAAAGGCAAGGCTGCCCAACACTTCAAGAAGGAGAACAAGTGCCAATAAAGATCAATGGCAATAAGGATACTTGTTCTTCTGCAAGAAGAAAGGGCACATGAAGAAGGATTGCCAAAAGTACCTCAAGTGGCTCGAGAAGAAAGGTATATTCCTATCTCTTGTTTGTCATGAATCTTTTTTTGTTGAGGCTCCTTGCAATACTTGGTGGATTGATTCTGGTTCTACAATCCACATTGTGAATACATTGCAGGGTTTTCTCACAACAAGGAAGCCGATAAGAAGTGAACAACGCGTTTACTCTGGAAATAAATTGTTCTCATGTGTCGAGGCAGTTGGGACTTACAGAATACTTTTGAAAACTGGATTTGTTTTAGATCTTGAGAATGTATTTTTCATTCCTGAATTTTCAAGGAATTTAATTTCTATTTCAAAACTTGATGTACTGGGTTATGGTTTTTATTTTCTCAATTCAACTTTCAGTTTATTTAAAAATAATCAAGTTGTTGGTGGTGGAATGAAAATTGATGGTCTTTACAAAATTGATCTAGATCCCAACTTTGAGAACAATTATTTGTCATTACATACTATTGGCATAAAGAGAAACCTTATAAATGAGAATTCAATTTGTTATGGCACAGGAGATTGGGACATATCTCCATTGAGAGAATCAAAAGGTTGACTAATGATGGAGTCTTAAAAACTCTTGATTTTGCTGATCTTGGCACTTGTATAGACTGCATAAAGGGAAAGCAGACTAACAAGTCCACTAAAGGTGCCAAAAGGAGTTCTAAGATTCTTGAGATCATACACACTGATCTCTGTGGACCTTTTCCTACTCCATGTTTCAATGGTCAGAGATATTTTATCTCTTTCATTGATGATTATTCTCGTTTCATGTATCTCTACCTTCTTGATGAGAAGTCTGAGGCATTGAATGCCTTTAAGACTTATAAGGCAAAAGTAGAGAAACAAAAGGAAACGAAAATCAAGATCGTAAGATCTGACAGAGGTGGAGAGTATTATGGAAGGTACACAGAAAAGGAACAAATGAGTGGTCCATTTGCAAAATTCCTTGAAGAGAAGGCATTGTTGCTCAATACACAATGCCTGGTACACCACAACAAAATGGTGTAGCAGAAAGAAGGAATCGCACACTTATGGACATGGTTAGGAGTATGCTTAGTAATTCTCATCTCCCTCTATTTCTATGGAGTGAAGCCTTAAAAACTATTGTGTATATATTAAACAAGGTTCCATCCAAGGCTGTCCCCAAGACACCTTTTGAGTTATGGAATGGATGGAAACCCAGTTTAAATCACTTACACATATGGGGTTGTCCTGTTGAAGTGAGGATTTACAATCCGAATATAAAGAAATTAGATCCAAGGACAACCAGCGGATTTTTTATTGGCTATCCAGTAAACTCCAAAGGATTTAGATTTTACTGTCCTACACATAATACTAAGATTGTTGAATCTGCAAATGCTAAGTTTTTAGAGGATGCTGAACCTAGTGCAAATTCCAAAAGGTTGAATTTAAGGAAGCACAAGAGTTGACTGAATCTTCTCCTCTTGGAGATAGATTGATTGTGTTTAGGAAAAATCAAATTGATTGTCCTGAACCACAACCAGTTCAAGAAGAGCCAACTCATACAGAACAGGTTGAGACTGAGTCTACCCAACCTCTGCAAAATGTAGAGGAAGTAGAATTGAGAAGGTCCTCTAGAATAAGGAGACCAGCAATCCTAGTGATTATGTTGTATACCTCAAAGAGTCTGACTTTGACGTTGGACCTAAAAGGGATCCAAATACGTTTTCACAGGCCACGAATGGAGACAACTCCATGTTGCGGTACGATGCCATGAAGGAAGAGATGGAATCTATGGCAAAGAATCAAGTCTGGGATCTTGTTGACTTACCAAAGGGAGCTATAGCCATTGGCTGCAAATGGGTTTACAAAACCAAAAGGGAAGCTTCCAGTAAAGTTGAACGATATAAAGCCAGACTTGTAGCCAAGGGTTTCACTCAAAAGGAAGGCATAGATTATCATGAAACCTTCTCTCCAGTATCTAAGAAGGATTCATTTAGGATAATCATGGCATTGGTAGCTCATTTTGACTTAGAGCTACAACAGATGGATGTGAAAACAGCCTTTCTAAATGGGGATCTTGAGGAGGAGGTATATATGAGACAACCTGAGGGTTTGATGATAACAGTCAGAAGGCATGTAAATTAAAGAAATCTATATATGGACTAAAACAAGCCTCCCGTCAATGGTATATTAAATTTCACAAGGTTATTACCTCATTCGGATTTATTGAGAACCTTGTGGATCAATGTATATACCTTAAGGTCAGTGGGAGTAAAATAATCTTTCTAGTCCTTTATGTAGATGATATTTTACTTGCAACTAATGATTTGGGTTTACTACATGAAACTAAACGGTTTCTCTCTCAACACTTTGAAATGAAGGATTTGGGTGAAGCATCTTATGTCATTGGCATAGAGATTCATAGAGACAGAAAAAAGAAATTACAACTGTCTCAGAAGGCCTACATTGAAAAGGTTTTAGAGAGATATGATATGAGCAAATGTGCTCCTAGTGTAGCACCTATCATTAAAGGGGATAAATTCTGTATGGATCAATGTCCCAAGAGTGAATTGGAACAAGAACTAATGAAAGGTTTACCATATGCATCTGCAATCGGCAGTTTGATGTATGCTCAGGTCTGCACTAGACCTGATATTGCATTAGCAGTTGGTATACTGGGAAGATACCAAAGTAATCCTGGATTGGAGCATTGGAGAGCTGTAAAGAAGGTCATGCAGTACTTACAAGGAACCAAGAATTACATTTTGACCTACAGACATGTTGACCATTTAGAAGTCTCTGGGTATACAGATTCAGATTTTGCTGGATGTATAGATAGCAGAAAGTCTACTTCAGGGTACATTTTCCTTCTTGCTGGAGGAGCCATATCCTAGAAAAGTTACAAACAGACTATAGTTGCTACCTCTACTATGGAAGCAGAGTTCATTGCATGCTATGAAGCCACTACACAGCATTATGGTTAAGAAATTTTATTGGTGGTCTCAAAATTGTTGACTCTGTTGCGAGACAAATTAAGATCTTATGTGACAATTTTGCCTTGCCGTGTCTATAATTTTCTATTTAATTAATTCAATGTAAAAGTCGAGCTGTAGAAGGCAAATTAGCCGTATCATCTTAATATAAGACAGACAATCAAGCGTGATATTAGTGGATTTTATGAACAGAAGGGATATAAAAGTGAATAAGCACACATGAGATCAACAATAGAAAGAGTAATTTACTAATGTGACGAGTCTCAGATTCAATAATATGTTTTATACTAAGTTAGATTATTTAGCTTATTAATACATGGACTAGGTTTGATATGGCGATAAAACTTTTTATAATCTCAGCTCTGTGATCATCTCATCAGCAGGCCTAGAAACACTAGCAATTCAAAAACTTTTTTTTAACTTTCTAGTATCTCATCTCATTTTTTGTAATCGTCATAGTACATAGAGTATAGTTCTAGACAAGTACAAGAATAGAGCCACTTAACCTGTGATATTGAGCATACTCACCACGAAGATGACACGTATTCTCTGGTATTTAATATAATGGTATACCTACAATGGATACTTAATTCAATTTAGACGGTACTTCCTATTTCCGCAATACTCGTAAATATCATATCTTCTCTGCTATTATAAAGTTTGTCCATAAAGTATATATAATGAGTAGTGTGCATTGTCAATTACATGGAAGGGCCACGACTGATGTATGGTCAATCATAAGGATGAGCTGCGTTATCCCACTCGCAAATAGAATCAGATGAATTTGCATTGGTTTAGCTTTTCCTATGTGACCTTGCGTAGAGTTAACCTATACCTTACATCGAGTGCCTTTCCAACCATCTCACTAGAGAGGAGACTCAATACACATAAAGATATTGTAACTCAAATGTCAAGGAAGTACCAAAGGCGTCTTTAGACTCATGTTAGAATATGATAATCTTTATAGGGTCGACCTATATTGTAGTGTAGCAATTACACACTCTAATCAGACTAAAAGTAACAGTTTCTGTATGTGAGTGAATAAGATGTGAATAAGATGTTTTGCACCACTGAAATAATGCACAGTCATGTCTATATCAATCTGTATGGTTGGAATGATTAACCTATTATCATCTTGATGTTTCGTAATATTTGTAATTTTGATACAATAAGATTGCTAACTGATTGATCCTGATTTGATATAATCCGCCATGCGAAAGGCGAGACTTAGAAGTCCGAGAATTATGATCTCACCATAACTAATTTGATGGCCCGGTCCAACTGCACCTAGCCTATAAAAAGTATGAATATGCCTCATATAAATGGGATGACATAATCATATAACCCCACAACTCGAAAAGACACTCAAAGCGATTAGCGTTAGGTAGAACACTAAGTTAATATACTTTTCTCCTCTGTGCTAATAAACTGTTATGTTTTCTTATTTTTAGTTCTAACGTCACTTGCTTGCAGGCTGCGGATCATGGCATCGGTATGCGTTTAATATTTTCTTACTTGTTTAAATTCACAAACGGCTATAAATAAACATATAATCTATGATTAAACCTCTTGATTCTATTACTTTAACTAACAAGTAGCAGAAACCACCTAAATATAGAATTCAAGAGGCCTGACTCGACTTCCTTTACATTAAATTATTAGACCAGTACAGCATGTTCGACGCTTTTTGCGTGTCGGTGACATCTATAAACAAACAATTACTTATATGAAACATTCAATCTTTAATTGTGTACACCAGCCATGACATTCGTCGACAAATGACGAATTATGACGAAAGATTAGTCTTGTCTGGCTGTTCTATTCATCACTAAAAAAACAAAAGAATATGATGATGTTAATTGTTAAGGACTCGAAATATATTTTACACATACTTATGAAATACTTCTTGCTTTTTTTTTTTTATTTTTTAGTTAATTGAGGGATATTGACTTGCATACAGGAGTCTCATTATCTGCAAATGTCGTGTTCCTTTTCTTCGCACTCCAGTGTCCAGTCTATCCTTGCATTTTCTGGGTTATGTCGCCCCGAGTACTTGTCACGTCCAGCTATGAACTTCTCCTCAATCTTACTTCTCGTATGGGCCACATGTAATAATACTCATGGAGGTGGAATTGAAAAACTTCACAGTAGGAAGCGAGGTTGTGAGGGTGAATAAGGTGGTACACATGTATCGTGGTCGTGGGTCTACATGTTGCATAAAAAAAAAAATATTTAACAATAAAAAAAACACTTGTCGTTGACGATGAGGTCTTCGGCGTATCATGTAAAGGCGTAAGCTTGTCTCTGGCCGTGACAACAAGGGCTAAGGCTGTAGAGAGTTCATAGTTGGATGTTGGCATTGAGACAGAATTCGAGAGATTCACATTATGTTTAATGGGTCTAATATGTCGGTGCTGACGGTAATTTATTCATATCGAATGCGATTGGCAGTTTCCCACCTCGTTAGACTGTTATCTTATATTGCCTTTCCTATTTTCTTAGTTGGCGCTAGTCCAGCCAATATTGCAGCCCATGTCAGAGTATCGCCCTGGTCCTAGTCACGCAAGTATCCCCTTATCTGTTTAGCACTTGCCTCCTAGTATTTTCTTTGTATCTCACTGAGAGCTCTTTAGTATTCGTTTTTAAGTCTATGGTCACGAACGTGGAGAGGCTAGTTGCTCTACAAAAACAATGTATTGTTATATTCCTTTCTCCCGAATGAATAATGGGTCTTATTTAAATCTTACTATTTTCAACCTTACTCAAATTTCAAATCTCTATAATCAAACCATATGTATTTCATTTCGTGATTACAATCAATATCTGAAATTACAAATCAATTATGTTACAAGAATTTGCTTATCAAACTTGTATCGACCCTACCTTCATCAAATATCAAAAGCAATTCAAAATTGCGAAAACAAGACCGTAATGAGGTGAGTTACGACAGATTGCAGAGGCCTGGAAGCGACCTGAAGAAGCAACAAGAGAACCTATCCAACAGAAAGAGGAAGAACACAGAAACAAGGTCGGAAGCAAAAAGTACTCCCAAAGAAAATCAACCAACAATATGAGGATTATAACAAACATTGGAAACGCGAGTCCTTTTTACTCGATTGGGTTGCAATACAGTAGTGACACAAGTCTAGATGCAGAGGTTGGAAAGCCATCAATGGAGGAGACGATACTTTCTGGAAATACATTCAAATCGAGAACCGAGACGCTTATACAACAGCACATCCACTAACCAGGAAGGAGTGTCCAATGCGAGTATAAATCTCCAAACAGCCAGGTCAGTAATTGCCTCGGATGTTGTATCAAAATTTGAATGGGTTGACAGACACCACCAGAGTGGCGCTATACTGTATTGAAGACCAATAGTTCATTCACTACAAAATTCATTTAATAGGACATCACATTCATTGCCCACACCATCGAATATATAAATGCATCTCGCTCATTCTACATGGATGGGCAAGGCACTTTAAATTTGTTTAAAGATAGTGGTACAGCAACCACACTCTAAGCGGGGATACTATAATGAGTTGGATTGACCTTTGTTAAGAGGCGAAGTGTATAGTTTTTGAAGATGTTGGAAGGCCACAAAATAAAGTTATGATGACCCAATGAAAAAATCGATTGAAGCCTAAAGAAAAAACATAAACCAATGTGGAGGCAGTTTAACACCCAGAAGAATGCGGGCAGTTTGAGAAACAGCTAATAGATTGAAGAGGGTATGCGATTGAGGTATCTTACGTATTCTTAAGTTGGAGTTGTGTTTTGAGTGGAGATTTAAAGATGAGATCGAGTAACTGGTAAAATGGTTTAAATCGGGTAGCATCCATTCGCTTATGGGATTAGCTAGGATGACAAGAGGAGAACCTATTGGTGAGTAGAAGATCTTATAAACCTGCTGCAGTAGGATTTTCAAATCCAAGTCCACAATAAAATCTGTCCTTAGGGGGGATAGGACTCAGCTGAAATTGACAATGCAGAAAATCACTCCACAACAGATGAAAGAGAGGAGAGAAAAAGGTTTATGTTACAACTGTAATGCGAAATGAAACCCACTACACAAATGTAGCAACATGAAGCTGTTTATGATAAAAGCTGGGGAGGGAGTGGGTGAGTCGAATTTAGTAGAGGAAATGGTAGAGGAGCAGGAAAGAAATGAACCCTTGTTAGAAGAAGGAAATGAGGAGTTAGGGATATCCTTGCATTCAATTATAGGGTCTAATTGACCTAAAACTATGCGGCTAATGGGTAGGATTAATCAGCAAAGTTGTGTGGTTTTAATTGACAGTTTTTACGAGTTAGTACGCGATAGCAACCAATAATTTTCCTTTTTATTGAGCATCAAGAAGGGCAATTAATTAGAGAGTGCCAAACTCACCAACAATAGACATCCACCAAGCAAAACCTCCAAGTTTTGACCTGTTACGGACACAATGTGTGAAAGGTCGGGATGACCTCGCCAGCGGAAGTGTAACGCCGGATTCCGTGAAATTCATAATTATACAAGGCAATAGCATTCATGGCCATGACATTTGCGTGTGATTAGTGCTGTGATGTAGTGTTGTGAATTGCAATGGCGTTAATACCTTAGCACCTAATTTCTTTGGAATTTTTTAGTAGAGCTAGATAGTAGTTCAGTCACATTGATAGAAGTGTAGTTGAGAGGGTTGAAATTTTCCCATCACTTCGGACATGTTCCACCCACCACAGTTCAGAATGCTAAGTGGAAATGATCCGGAAATTACTTTTGCAGTTAGTTGGATAGAGGAATGAAGATTGGAGGGAGAGTCTTCACATGGAAAGTCCTTCAAGGTGATATTTACAAACATTGCCGAAGTTTCTGAGGAACCAAAAAGGGCTGCCCTCCCTGCACATTATCGATGACCCATGCAGAAGTATTCTTTAAAGAGCGGTGACAGAAGCTTGTCGAACCATGTAGTGTCGAGATCTATAAGATATGCCTATTTCAGAAGATGACATAGCAACTAAATTGTAAAGTGTGCAGCAAGACCAAGGTGGTGTGAGTCCTTCACATACAGCATTCTCGTCTACGATGTATGTTAATGATGCAAGATGTGGATGTGGAGTTAGATTGTATGGTATCAAGTACTATTATGTGCTTTTCAATAAGTGCAATAAGTCAAGGACCAAAGTTTTCTCTTCAAAAACAAATAGCCGGTAATAGATGAGTTGTTGGATGAATTACATGGAGCTAAGATGTTCTCCAAGCTGGATTTACGATCTGGTTACCATCACATCCGTGTTAAAGCTGATGAAATTCCAAAAACTGCATTTAGGACTCATGAAGGACACTACGAATTTTTAGTAATGCTTTTTAGGCTTACTAATGCTCCCTCAACATTTCAGGTCTTAATGAATGAGGTATTTAAACCCTATCTCAGAAAATTCATTCTAGTTTTTTTTTATGACATTTTGGTGTATAGTATGGGGGAAGAAGAGCATTTATAGCATCTGGAAGTTACTCTATCAGTGCTACAGCAACATAACCTCTTTGCTAAGAGGTCCAAATGCCATTTTGCTTGCTCAAAAGTTGAGTATTTAGGACATATAATTTCGGACCAAGGGGTGCGAGCAGATCCCAAGAAGTTGTTGTCCATGGTTAGTTGGCCACAACTGAAGAATATCAAGTCCTTGAGGGGCTTTTTGGGGTTAACAGGATATTACCGCAAGTTTATCACACGTTATAGTTCTATTGCGGCACCGTTGACACAACTCTTGAAGAAGAATGGGTTCAAGTAGTCTGACATAGCCACTGAAGCATTTAATAAGCTTAAGGAGGCTGTTACCAACCTTTCAATTTTAGCTTTACCAGATTTTACCAAGCCCTTTATCATCGAGTATGATGCTTCTGAGACGGGCATAGGGGCTATTCTTATGTAGGATGGGAGACCATTGGCTTTCTTTAGCCAAGCTTTGAAGGGAAGGTTGCTAGCCTTATCTGTTAGGTCAGACTTTCAAGGTGAGAACTGATCAGTAGAGCTTTAAGCACCTACTTGAGCAAAAAGTTGGCACTCCTCTCCAGCAAAAGTGGATTAACAAACTTTTGGGGTATGACTTTATGGTAGAATACAAGCAAAGAAGAGACAATAAAGTTGCTGATGCATTGTCTCGACAGTTTGAAAGGGAAGAGGGTGAAGGGGAGCTAAAGGCAATTTCTTTCCCAATAGCTATATGGATCAATGATCTTAAGGCAGCTTATGCAGGAGACAGCCATATACAAAACCTTTTGATCCAACTACATGAGGGGAAATTAGAGCCTTTAAAATATACTTTGATTAACGGGGTACTCCAATACAAGGGAAGGACTTACATAGGAGATTATCCACCCCTCAAGGATAGGATTTTGGCTATGACACATGACAGCCCGGTTGGGGGGCATGCCGGTTATGAAACTATCCCAGCAGCCTGCCCTTTAAAAGATTTTACTATGAGGTAGAATGAGAGGATAGGTATGCATGTCAGATTCAAGTACCCATAAAACCTAACTCTGATAGATTGTCATGACTTTAAAAAGAATATAGCATGAGAAAGATATTATAGATTGGCAGGCTGGGTTATTAAAAACATACTGACCTACAACAAATTACAGAACAACAGACAATGGCTTGAAAATATTCTACAGGATTTCATTGATGGACTATCTCTAGGTGTGGTGAGGCTAAACAAGAGAGAATATTTTTAAGTAAGTAGATGGAGAACATAGTGGAAAGTGTGCTACACATCCACATTTCGCGCTGCTGCCGTGGCATCTCGAGGGCCTTCACAATGCTACTATCACAGAATCAAGAATCGCTCTGCCGCAATCTATCATTCCGCCAACGTGTGTGGACTCTACTCAATCACTCGGATCCATATCCACCCATTCCCTAAATATCATTTAGGACGGGATGTGCACCTCCAATTATCCGAACGACCTCTTGTGAGTGAAGCCGAAAAGAATCCCTACCTATATCTCCGTGCACACCAACGCCCAATATATTGCCTCATGATATCCAGTCTCATCCTATTGACACTCTTCACTCCCTTCTCATATCTGTGTCGTACTCCGCCCAAAAGCAACACAACCCTATGTCGAGAAACAAAACATAGACACCGTACACAAGTGCTGAAAAGTGCATACCTATCCTGCTTATCCATTTCTACTGCTCGCGTGCGCGGTGTGCTACTTCTACCATGTTTTATCCACTGCAAGACCCACGACAGTCGAATTACGTGAACAGAATAGTGCACTACTACAAAGAAATCGATGTGGAGCAACTCAGATGCTCATCAATGACAGATGTGCTACACCGTCCTCTACCTATGTCCTATTTAGCACTATTAAGAGTTACGTCCTGTATGAGCCAGGGACGACCTACGTGTAAGGTCACGGTTGATGCAATAGGACATGCTGTCCCCAGACCAGTTACGCTTCGGCCTTATGCTTCAGGATGTAGTTAACTCTCACAAAAATCGACAACAAGCTAAGAATGAAAAAGTACGCTTAATTGAAAGAAGACATTAAGCAGAACCGGAAAATTCAAGGTTGTGAGTGATCTAAGCCGGAAAATACCTATAGCATTAGACAAGACTCTTGTTAACTCACAGCATCCTCGGATATACCGCACCACATCACCCAAGACATCGAGATAAACAATATCCCCTCTACTTGTGAGGTTTCCTGGCCTTTTCGTACCGTGCGTCGACACGATGGGGCTGTGGACTTATTCACTTGGATTTTCCACCTTAACGGCCTGCCTAGAGTTCCACCCTGTTTCACGTCTCCCAGATGAAAGAAGCACTTAGCAGCACACCGCAATACACCCATTTCCGCAAGATCTGCATTGTGGATCCTGTTCCTTGGATGTGGATTCGCACCGAGCCATGGTGATTCTTAGAGCTCGATACCCGACCCAGATGACGTCAAGTTGTTCTCTCTCGACGTCGTCTGACCGAGCTCCTTGTTCACTGGCAAGGACAAAATTCTGATGACACCACTTGGGAAAGATTTCAGCAACTGGAAGTGGATTTTCCCCACCTTGCAGGCAAGGTGTTTTGAAGGGGAGGATATTGTAACATTCGGGACGATGACACAGATCGCGCTTGCTCTACAATAGTAAGCGCGTTAGGTCGCTATATAATCAGTCGTGTATTCGTCTTGCATTCCGCGGAACTATCATTAACACTATCACCGCTAACATATAACTTCCGTCCTGTCAACTCTTAGCACAATCACCCTCGAAGTGTGCATTCATCGTGCTATTCCCAGGCATTCCAACATCATCCACAGCCTCCGTCACATAATCATATTCATCGACACTCGCATCACAGCGATGTATGTGTGCTCACGTGGCTCCTTGACTGGCCTCTACTCCTCCGGCCTATACTAGTTCTTAGTTGCCTGATGATCCTTATTGGCCAGCGCCTATTGTCACAATCCAGCCCGTCTTTTCACAGGGTTCATTCTGTTTGATTGCTCTAGTATTTTTTTATCACGGAAACCCTGTGAATTGTGTAGTTTGAAAGTAGAACAATGGGGCTAGCTAACTCGAAACAAGCTGTATTCTTGTCTTCCGAATCACTCACTGATTACCCTACTCAAATTCATCTAATTAAAACAATTATTATTTCTACTATTAAATCAATTTGTTACAACATGTACATTATCTTGTTGACTCGTACAATCCGATTGTGTTAGTCGAGTTGGACAGCCATTTTTTAAATAAAAAAAAAAATCTTCATTGGTTTACGCTTTTTTTTTGCTTTGATTGGGTTCACCTCTTTATGGTTCTCGTGCTTTTGGGCTTCACGTTTAGTCCCACAGCTTCCTAAGATTCTGACAATATATACTTGAAACTGTGACAAGGTTGGTGCAATACACCTATGCACCTGAACTGATATACATATTCAAACACGAACAAGGATATGTGCTGCGAAATACTTCAAAACCATCATTGTTGCCATGAAAATTAGTGCCATGCATTACATAATATATGTCGTTTCGTGTGCATTAATTATATTTATCTCTGGTACCATGTAAAACATGCTCAACCAAGAAGAAGAAGAAGAAACCCCATGCACATCAAATGGCACATCTAAACAACAAGGGAGCAGAAGTTGAAGACTATTCTCAGCAGTGCCTTATCACCAAATATATGCGAGCCACAGACATATCCTTTGGTGAATTCAGTTTGCATAGCTGATTTCAACACTCTGCCTTTTACACACAATATACTAACAAAGCGTTTTAGTTAATCTTTCTTGTTGCAGAGGTGACTACTGGCAATCAAAAATTCGGAAAGGAATACAAACTTTTTAGCCTTCAATTCAAATATAGATTATCAGTCCAGCACATGCTGCCCTAGAAATCCATGCAACAAAAGGCAAAAGGCGACAAGTTTTTGGCATTATTGGCCACGTTTCTATTAAGTATTCCTATATTAGTACTTCGCAGTCATTTGACGTGGGACACTTGGCGTCTACTTTTTACTCTAATCTTTTAATCATTTATCTATTTAATCGAAGAAGAAAAATGCTTAATAAAACTATTTCCATCTAATTATTACTCTTTTCTCGCCTCTGAATTTCTTTCCATTATCATTTTTTTTTTTTTTAGTTTCGTTTGCCATTAGTTTATCAATAATGAAGATTAGTCCTCGCGTCGCCAAGTCTTGTCTGCCTGCTTGCCTTTTTCAAACGGTAGTGTCATATACTTGCCTTTTCCATACATCGCCAAGTCATGTCAGCCTGCTTGAAGGTCACTCCTTACCTACTCTGTCCCCGCTGAATTTATTTAAAGCACCGTCCGGTAAAAGAAAAAAAAAAATAAATTAAAAATAAAACCTTCCGAATTAAGAATTAGACACAAAAAAGAGAGAGAGAGACGAGGATGGCACTTATTTTCGTTAGTACAAGATGCAAGGGGATGAGGAATTCAGTCCATGTATTTAGGAAGCTAGATCCACAGACATGCCAAATGCAATGATAAAGTTTAGAAGAAAGTATTAGTATGTACCGTCTCTCCGGAACAACGTTTTCCCTCCTTGTAACACCGAGGTTTTTTTTAGGGCCTGACCTACTCTACTTCAACAAGTTAATGTAAAGTCCGGGTTTTAAACTCATATTAATATCTAAAGGGTGAATAGATATTTTTTTGGTATCCAATATTAAAAAATCAATATAAAATTGAAAAAACTTTAACAATCAATGTAATCCGAACAAACAATAAGCGCAAGCAGAAGGATGTACATTCAAACTCAATCACACAAAGAAGACGAGGGTTTTTGCATAAAAGTGTAAGGCCACTATTAAATAACACTCAAAGGTAAAAATACACGGTCAAAAATATTTTGCACACATTACAAATTCATAAGTGTAATCACTAAAAGAGTAAAAATCTGCGCAAACTGATACACACCGAGAATAAATTCAAACACGCAAGCCGTCGTGGTATTTAGATACCTAAACTAATCATATATAACCTAATCTTACAATACAGCACCCACTTCACCAAAGACTAAATCTAAATTCAACACAGACCCTCCTCGAAGAAATATACTATACTTAATGGAGCTTAAAGATAACTGCATAAAAACTCTATTTGGCGTCTCGAAAATATACTGCAAAGCGACCATTGGATCAAAATTTCCGTCGCAACCTTTTAATTCTTACCAGTCAAACAGGCTTGGAATCTACTACAACTAGACGACCATGTTCTTCTCCTTCATCAAACGAACTGTTCGCAAAAATCACTAAATACTGATAACGACTTCAATTCAGACTTTCAAATATAATGTATATACAGTGGAATATCTAGTTGCAAATGATATTTCTTAGGTCTTTGTAGCGTTACTAGACAGCTAGTCTCGTTAGCTCATGATTCTTTATTGAGACATGATATATCTATTTCTTGAGAGTAATTATCTGCGTTTCATGAGTCTCGTTGCCTAACCTCTAACGCATAAATGCATCAGATAAAAAAAATTTTTACCAACCCTCAAATTTTATATATTCTGTTAATTAGACAAGAATATGTGTAATCAACCACTCACACACTATGGAATCCTATGACGGTTGCCTAGAAAGAAAAAAGAAAAAAGAGAAAATGCAAAATAACCATTCCACTCGCACACAGACAGATGTAGACTTTCCCAAAGCGACCTAGATCGTTTAGTAATGCCTCGTTTTCATCATTTTTGACTTCTGATTTCCAATTTAAGTGTGGTGTTGCGTGTCTTTCCCTCGACTCACTAAGAAATTCAGAAGACCAAAATGTTATCCCTATTTTTTTAATTAAGTGATGCTGTAATATTAATTTAATATGTTGTTGTGAGTGTAAACTATTAACAAATAAATGAACATAGGAGTAGCACAGAATATCAAAAAATCATGCATCTGTCAATTTCGAACGGCGTGCGCTCGAAACATGTATGTATGATATCATATATCTAATGCTTGATTCCATTACTCAAAGAACGCCCAAATAGCTTCAAGAAAATGAGCATCTTCACTATGTTTTGGTCGTCCTGCCGCTTTAGGAATCTACGAGCTCTGATTTTTACTTATATGTTTTTCGTTTTAATGAGTCCATCAACCAATGTGATTCATCCATCAACTTGTCAAGATGATTTTTGAGTCTATACTTTTTGCATTACTATATGCCGTTTTCTGTTGATGCTTAGCTTATGCAGTAAATAGATATCCCAAAATTCACTTACTACGCTAGTTACTAGTAATTTCAATGAACGTGTAATAAGGTCTTAATAAATCGCATATTAAGTAAGGAGATTCATGAAATCACTAAGTTATATGATCAATTCAATAAATGCAAAAAATTG
>CM025849.1:29789910-29922229 GCA_003952965.2 Morella rubra | reverse complement strand
TCTTCGAAACAATGCTCAAACCATGGAAAGTTTCAACAACCACCAATAAATTCTTTTATTTAAGTAGCCAGATTAATAGAGAGATACTATATTTCAGAAGTCTTCGAAACAATGCTCAAACCATGGAAAATTTCAACAATAGATACATTACGATAAACAATGACCCAAAAAAAAGAAGAGCATTTCTTGTCATGCGCGTACATAGAAACCCAAAGAACTTGTCAAACTAATTAGCTCTGAATTTAAGTGGGTCAGAGAAATGACACCACCAATAAATTCTTTTTTTTTTCAAGTAGCAATGATGTTGTATTTTTTTGAGTGTTTGCAAACCCATGAACGTTGTATTTTTTGATATTTCTTGCTTTCTCTCTGGTCAGAATTTTCGGATTCCATATTCGGAATAAAAATAAAGGTTTCGGTGAGTACCAAAACTGGAATGAGTTATTCCAGTTCTATCTGTTCCGATACTCACCTTTAAACACAAGACCTAGATTTTAAGAAACATGAAAAGGTAAATGAGTCACTACGCCTTACCTGCATGCCAACAATTAGTTTTATTCTTGAAAAAAAAACATAATTAAAAAAATAAAGGGGGCTATGTCCATGGTTTGAGTTTGTAGCTCCTGTCTTTTCCACTTTCCAGAACATTATAATAAGCCATTTTACAACCGTATCAAACGTATAAAATACTTTCCAAAACATTATAATAAGCCATTTCACAACTGCATCAAACGTATAACAGACGCGCCCATATTGGCGTCTGATGGGTCGGTCAATTCATATATATATATATATATATTAATATAATATATTTTTTAAATAACTTAATATTACAAAACTTAATAAAAGTTTTACAAACAAAGCAGAAGAAAAACAAAAGAACAAAAATTAAGAAATCTAAAGGGGCGGTATAGCTAGTACGTTGTAATGTGGTATCGGATTTTGTATTTTTTTTGTTTATCCTAACTAGTGAATTTCTCCGAGGGTTTTTAGGCTTAAATGTTGCATGATAAAATCTTATATTTCACGGAAAAAAAAAAAAACGAGAAAAAAGTATAATTTTCACCTACTAATTAATTACCATAAATTTTGTTTTTTACACCTTAAATTATCATTTTTGAAAACATTGCACCAATAAAATTATTTATTCCTAACATATAATACCACCTTCGTCTATTTTTTTATAAAATTTACTAAAACATATTCTTTATTTTTTTAGGAAATAAAGGATTATATCTTTAAAATTAAAATTAATAGTCACTACAAAAAAACAGGTATACAGCGGCGGTCCTTTTAGCGGCTGTCACCAAAACCGCCGCTATATGCCCTATATGCCGGCGGTTTATCAAAAACCGCAAACAGAAAAAATATACATTTTATTCCCCCTAAGCCCGGCCGTTCTCATATAGCCGGCGTCAAAAACCGCCGCTAATAGCACCAAAAGTAAGCAGCGGTTGATCTATTCAGCGGGCGGTCATAGACTTGCGCTCTATACCGCCTGTATAGCACGTTTTCCTATGCGGCGGTCAGTGACCCGCCGCCTATCAGCTAGTGAAACGCGCGTTTAGGGCAAATTAGCTGCCCATCCCGCGCCCCCCCCCCCTTTTCTTCTTCCTCCTTCTTCCTCCTTCTTCTTCCCCCGCCCCCCCCTGCGCGATTTTCCCTCCTTCCCCGTTCGGCATTTCAACAGCGCCCCCCACCCCCCCAAATCACCACCGTTGCCCTCCCCCCGCGCCCCCTCACGCGATTTCACCCCCCCCCCCCCCCCATCTCGTGATTTCTGCCCCTCCCCGGCCCCCTCCAAAAATTTCATCACCCCCCCTCCTCCTCCACGATTTTCAGGCCCCCTCCGTGACAGTGTCACCCCCCCGGCCGCCTCTTTCCACCGTGGGTTTCAGCCCCCCACCCCCATTTGCAGGCCCGTCCGTGGAGCTTCAACCCCCTCCCCCCCCCCCCCCCCCCTCCCCCCCCCCCCCCCCCGCGCGATTTTCACACCCCCACCGCGCTCCCCTCCACTTGTTTCAGCCCGCACCCGCCCTCCAAGCCAATTCAAGTCGCCTCCCACCTTTCCCATTCGCACTTCATCATAATGTCCCTCCCCTTTTAATTTCGTGGAATTTTTCAACTCCCTTCGTTAGAAATTACCCAAAATAATTCAAATTGTGGTTGGTTATGCCGATTTGCTTTCAGTTCAGTGGACCTTTAGAACTCATTATATATATTTTTTTATTTTATAAAATATGAATGAAGTTAATTATAAGGAGATTGGAGGTCAGGGCTTATGAATTGAATTATTGGGTTTGTTAGTCACATTTTGATTACACTTTTCTATTTTTGCATCGATCAATTAAAATCTATAATAAATTTGTATTACAAGAAAATATAGAAAAAAAACGCAGGTTTTTACACATGTATGTATTGCAGCATTTTTAAAACTGATATAGTGGCGTTCAATTTTTAGCTCAAAAAAAAAAAAGGTGTATAGACCTTTAGTACACCTGGCGTTAGGTGGAGACATTGAAATTGTCCTCCCGCAGAATATGCGAATATCGTATTATTGCTTATCTTGAGTGGGTATGTGGTTGAGACTACAAAGCATAATCTCTGCTTGACTTGTGACTTAGCTCCCTACTCTAGATCGCTATCATTCACCAGCGATCGTACGTAAATATATGCATTATAGTTGCGCTAGTGTTTGCAAGATAGTATTTCATGTAAATGTGTGTTTAATAGAGAAAATCGAGATGCTAGTATAAATTATGCTAATGTTTAAGTGCATGGGTGTGTTTGTCGATGCATATTAATGACTGCGAAATTTTGAGACTCATACGCTTGAAATATATGAAGTATTGACATGCTTATTATTTATTAGCTGCGCAATGGAGAATATAACTAGTGCATTGTAGTGGTTTGATGAAATCTAGTGAAAATACTATGATATGTGACTGAAAATAGAGTATTCTTAATTATATGTTTGTATTTTCGTTATGCTACCATTTGACCTGTGGAATAATATAAATTAGTATAGTATCAGAGTTATCAATGAAATTTATTCCTCTCGGAAAATAGTTATTAGATGTCATCATATTAATGATTAATATGTAATGAATTATATTGTTTACTCGAAAAACAAAATTAGTATAGAATATATAAATAAGTGTAATTACATTATTTGTGCGTTGAATACTTTGAGTACATTTTGAATTATCTATGAATATATATACTCGATAATAGATTCTCTTTAGATCTCATTTGTTTAGACGTCTAATTCATGAATTTTAGTGGTGTTTAGTCTCGTAAATTCATTTTAGTAACTGTAAATTCTAGTACTTATATTAATAAGTGACAGTATAAATGATGTATGAAAAATGACTAGCAAGTATTTAATGCTCTGTAGAAATGTGAGGATTGATATCGTCTAATAGTTAATTCGTAAACTCTCATTGTGATAAACGTCTTATATTTATCGTGAAAATACTGATGTCGGTCTACTGATGTTTGAATGAAGTGTAGAGTGGGTGAGAATATGACTATAAAAATATAAATTACATCAATATTAGATTTCTAAGTGTGAGGATATATCGATGCTAATAGTATACGAATATAGAAATAACATAATGGACATTTTATTAATTAGTATTTTAGAATGCTCTTAGATTTGTGAATATTTAATAAAGATTGAATTACGTTGGTGTAATAAGGAAATAGTTGAGTGAAATTAAGCTGAAATTTATTATTTTTAATTTGTATTTTTTTGTATAGTTTAATATTAGATTTCAATTGCATGAGAAAATAATTATTTTAATATAAAATGAAGAATAATTGGAAATATATTATATTTTTTAAATTTATTACTCTATGTTCAAAAGTTCTGAGTCATACGATAGATATGTATGTAATTTGTGGCCTCTCTGTAGAAAACTGCATGAAAGATTAAGTCAAAAACTAAATTCCTAATGTGCCTAATTTAATAAGTCTCGTATTGAGCATGAGAGCGAGACTAACTATTACATGATGATTTTTAATTGTCTATAGTGTAATTTAGTGTGCGTTTTACGAACAACCTGAAATATTGTTATCGGTGTTGGTTATCTCGTTGGATTTGTGAGAGAATTGATTTAGCTTCAAGGTGTGTGGATAGGCATAGATAATGATTGTATGAATTAGCTCACGATGAGACTTCACATATAAGTCAGCAAATAAAAAATGGTCTGACTCATATATTTATGAATGAAATATTTCGTAAATTTATTCTCTGAATAATGATATGCTATTAGAATTATATATATGGTTGCTGAAAATATATGAATTGGTTTTTATGAATTGGTTGCTGAAAATATGAATTTATTGTTAAAAAATATATTGAATTGGTTTGTATTGAATTGTATTGCTGGATAAATTTATCTTTTGTTGTATAATTCATTGCTGGAAATTATATTCCTTTTGATTGCGAAATATATTTTGGAATTGTTGTATTAGAATTATTGAATGTTTCCCAAAAATCGCTGATGCTCGTGTATGTGTAATGGGTGTCCATGTTCATTACCTGGTTACCCGACCACCGGTTCAAAAGTTGACTGATAGTCAGTTAGATCTACAAATTCCCATATATTATTTACTAAAAGTTTTATGATCTCTTCTCTCCAGACGACAAAGAATCTCAGCTCAAAATGAGTATCGATTTAACTAGGCAACTCGCTAGTGATTGTCTCGCGTAGAGCTGTGTGTGAGTCGCGGCGGTATACATCTCACAAGGCTGCTCACTATCTAGCTCAATGACTGCGACGCTATCAGGATTCTCTCGAGTTACGTGATGCTCTCCAATGTCCATCTCCATGTTCCTTGTTCGTCTCTCTCGAGTCATTACCATCGGTTTGTAGTGACTTGTATCTATATAATACATATAACGTCTAGTGACTCATCTATGTGAGTTCTGTGGTTGTCGGATTTCAATCTCGTTGTGCGAAGTCAGACTCGACGTTGAAACATTAAAGCATATTACCTCATAGTTGAATTAGAGAGAGTGGAAATCGCAGTTAAAAATTCGAGTTGAGAGTATCTCTTATCTATCGGCGAAGGCGATGAAGCCTGCACAGATCTATATTGAATGCTGTGTCTAATACTCTCTTTTAGTAAATATTGATGGTTTATATTGTCGTGCCTAGTTTATGGAAAACTGTTATGGTGATTTGTGAGCATATTTCTTTGTAATTCTTGAGAAGCGACGATGACAAAAGTGCTCTAAGGGTCGAGACACTGATTTGGGTATCTTAAAGTTTCTGCACGTATTCTGAAATGTTAGAGCTCATAAACTTAGGAGAACTCTACGTGAATTCCTGTGAGAAGTTTTACGTGGTTCTGGTACGACTGAGCGGTAGAGAGTGCTTGTGATAGTGTAGAACTTTTTATATTTGTTCTGCGTGTCTAGGTTTAATCGTTGTGAGGAGTGTTATACCTTGTCGCAAGTCTGTAGATTTAATTACCAGTTCAGTGTTAAGATCTCGATCTTGATATCTTCTTAGCTCCCAGCATTTCGTCTTATCACGAGCTGGAATTACGAGATTATGTGATCTCGACATCCATTATATAGTTATAGTTATTATTAGATATGATTATTAGATCTATTAGAGTTTTTGTGGATATAATTAAGACCATTCGAATGTATCATTATAAAAAATCGTTTTTCATAAAAATCTTGTAATTCGTCGGTGAGTGATCATTTATTATTTGTATGGCTCGATTTTACAATAATTAGTCTATTTATTATGTGTTTACGATCGGTGGTTAATTTGTGGCACATACAAACTGCGAAAGTGGATGGTTAATCGAGTAAAAAATAGAGAGGAAAAATCCATGCAGGTGGTAATTAACAAAGTGAAGCATGTCTTAGAAGTAATTAATATAGGTTCTCTTTTCGTCCACATAGATTTTTAATGGATGAGGTTCAAGCTCTTCGAGAGTATGTATCATAGGGATGCTTGTGATCTCAGACTATACCTCTGGAGTTTCTCCACATAGTGTTTCTCAAATGAGTATTAGGTAAAGCCTGATTGAATGGATTTGAAGTGTACACGGCATCTTTTAAGTAAGATCTATATTTTCTCAAGCACAGCACCTATCGCCACTATGATTTGTAAATGTGATCTATTAGAAAAAGCCCAATTTTATTCTATTATTTGTGCGGACATCGGTTCCTCATACTTAACAAGATCTGTGCAAATCCGTTTAACAAGAAAAGATATAGCAATGCATGTCAATAGCTAGTAACCACAAAGGTACTCTCAATGTTGCAGTTAGGTAGACTTCCGACCAAAATGCCCTATCTAATCTTATGTTGCTATTCTCTCAATTATTATTGAATCCTATGCTGTCATCTGTGAGTCTCAAATGCATACTATTATGCGAGCGCGGTCTATTTCGAGAGTCTTTCGAATAGAAACCTATGAACTTTATCGGTGAAGACGAGGAGTCAATGATGCTCCCGTGAAATATTTTAAGCAGCATCTAGTCATCCTTCTATTTCTGTTGGGGATAATGAAATGTGTGAACCATCATCTGGGATGCATGAACTATTACACGAGGTATTTCCATTAGTACCGGAAACACAATCCCATAATGTACGAGAACAAAGAGATCCACTTCCTACTGAAAATACTGCAAAGTTTTATGACATGCTTAAAGATGCAGACGATCCTTTGTATGAAGGGTGCATAAAATTTAGTAAGTTAACTGCTGTTGTACAGTTATACCATTTGAAGTGCATGGGAGGTGGAGTAATACCTCTTTTACGTGGTTACTCCAAACACTGGGTGATATGCTCCCTGCGGGTGCAAAATTACCGAAGGACACTTATGAAGCTAAAAAATACATGAAAGGGTTAGGACTTGGATATGAAAAGATTCCTGTTTGTCCAAACGGTTGTATGTTGTTTTGGAATGAGAATGAGAAGTTAGAAGTTTGTTCAAAGTGTGGAGCATCAAAATGGAAGGGCAATGGGGAGGGAAATATTTTCTCACAGAATGAAGGTGGATCATCCAAGAGATCCAAGAAAAAACCGGCGAAAGTTTTGCGGTGGTTTCCTTTAAAGCAGGCTTGCAGAGATTATTCATGTCCTCAAAAACTGCTTCTCATATGAAATGGCATCACGATGGACGTGTAAATGATGGGTTGTTAAGGCATCCGGCCGATGGTCAAGCTTGGAAGGCATTTGATGCACAGTATGCTGATTTTGCTTCTGATCCTCGTAATGTTAGGCTTGGGTTAGCAGCGGATGGGTTTAATCCTTTTGGAACATGAGCACTAGTCATAGCACATGGCCAGTGATATTAGTACCATATAACTTGCCTCCTTGGATGTGCATGAAACGTTCATCTTTAATGTTGTCATTACTTATTCCTGGACCGAAATCTCCTTCTTTCAAGATAGATGTATATCTAGAACCATTGATATTAGAGTTAAAAGAGTTGTGGGATCTTGGATTAGATACTTATGACATTGCTACGAAAGATATGTTTAAGATGCGTGCGGCATTGATGTGGACAATTAACGATTTTCCTGCATATGGTGACCTCTCTGGATGGAGTACAAAGGGACGTCTTGCATGTCCATGTTGTATGTATCAGACTTGGTCACGGTGGTTGGATAATGGTAGAAAATTTTGCTACATGGGGCATAGACGGTTCTTACCATTAAATCATAGGTGGAGAAGAGATCAAAGATCATTTGACGGTACTTATGAAATGACTCCACCACCCTATTTTATGACCGGTGATGACATTTTCAGGGAATTACAGGGTACTTTACATTTTGAGTCAAGTGTATGGAAGAAGCAAAGTATTTTCTTCACATTGCCTTATTGGAAGGATAATATGTTACGCCATAATCTAGATGTCATGCATATAGAGAAAAACGTAATGGACAATATCATTGGTACATTGTTAGATGTGGACGGGAAGACAAAAGATAACTATAAGGCACGTCTTGACTTACAAAGCATGGGAATAAGACATGATCTCCATCCAAAGATCACTGATGCAGGAAAGGTTCATTTGCCTGGTGCTTGCTACTCAATGACTCGCGAAGAGAAAGAATGCTTTCTAAAAGTGATAAAGAATGTGAAATTTCCGGATGGTTTCGCTTCGAACATATCACGTTGTGTCAAGCTTCAACAACGTAATATCATAGGTTTGAAGAGTCATGACTGTCACATCTTGATGCAGCATTTGATGCCTATTGCAATACGAAGATCGTTGCCAAGCATGGTTTGTTCTCCTTTGATCTCATTGCATGTTTCTTTAGAGAAATTTGTTCCAAAACATTACGGATAGAGGACTTAGATCGACTTGAGGCTCAAATCCCTATAACATTGTGTCAACTTGAAAGGATATTTCGCCTGCATTCTTTACTGTTATGGTGCACTTGGTCGTACATCTAGTTGCAGAATGTAAGATGGGTGGACCGGTTCAACTTCGGTGGATGTATCCTATTGAAAGGTAATATTAATTATAGAGATATGTTACATCACGTTTCTTTGCACGTGTTTTATTTAATAAAGTCTAATATTGTTGATGTAGGTGCATGCACCGTTTCAAATCTTACGCGCAACACGGCCGCACCTGAAGGCTCTATTGCTGAAGGATATATAGCAGATGAATGCTTAACATTTTGTTCAAGATATTTAGAATCAGTCCCAACGATCTTTAATAGATCACCAAGAAATGTAGACGATACTATGGGAGGAATATCATTTGTTCGTCTTGATATGAAAACATGCATGCAGGCTCATCGATATATCCTTTTTAATTGCGATGAGTTAATTCAAATTCGCACGTAAGTGATGTTAGACTTTAACTCTTTCATTGAGCATGTTTTTATCGATGAATGAAATTAATTTTTAGTTGTATTGTCGATGTGTAGAATGCATAAGGATCGATTGAAGGCAAGAAACGTAGTAGTCGACCAACAGATTATGTCATCGATAAGATGCATAGGGATGAATTTTGTGACTGGTTTCGAAACTATGTATGTGTTATGTTTAAAATGTTTTGCATTGGTTGATTACTTTAAAACTTACAATTAGTTTTAATCTTGAGTTGTTGTTCGAGGAAAATAGGTACAAAATATGGACGAGATGATGAAGCATCAACTTCCAAATAGAGTTCGATGGCTTGCTAAAGGTCCAAACCCCGAAGCTAGATCATTTAGCCGATATGTACATAATGGTGTGAAGTTTCGTACAAAAGACAATGAAATAGGCAGAACAACTCAAAATAGTGGAGTATGTGTGACTGTTGAAGGGGGCACCACATATTACGGGCGAATTATAAGTATCATTGAGTAAACTATTTTGAGAATGTTTTGTACTATTCAAATGTGATTGGGTTGACACAGCTATTGGTAGGGGATATAAAGTTGATGAGTTTGGATTCGAACTTGTTAATTTTTCGCGTTTAGTGCATACTGGAGATCGATTAAGCGATGATCCATTCATTTTGGCACCACAAGCATCTCAAGTATACTATGTAGCAGATGAAAGACATCCAAATTGGGAAGTAGTTGTCAAGACCAAACCAAGAGATGTGTTTGATGCTGGTAATGATGACGACATAGATGACTACTGTGAAAATGAACCTTACAATTTCAACGTTGAGCAAATCCTCGAGAATGTACACGATGATTGACGTGGTTTAGAAATGAGGTGGAAGGAACAACACTAGATATACCTCAGGAATTTCCTATGGTATGTCAAATATGTCTCTGTGATTGAAATATTTTTTTTTACATGCTCAGATTTACGATATATCCGTTTTATTGATTGTTTTGTTTAAGGAAATGTGTTTTGTATTGTTGAATTTTACATTGAAATCACTTTTATGCATGTTTAAATATTGTATAGGTACAATGACGAGGAAGAGATTCAGGACTATATCTTCTTCATCACAGCCACCTGTGCCACCATCGCAAGAAGCAACGGCATCACAAGAAGCAACGCCGTCACAGCCACCTGCGCATCCTTCAGAACAGGCTACGATGCCATCGTTCGATTATGATCAATCTTTGAACGATAACGAAATAATTGGTATGTTCATAACCACAATAGAGATAATCTAAGTTTAATATGTTACTCAATTTAGTTTCACATGCTAAATGTGCAGGTGGTACTGTCCGGAAAGTGCGTGGCGGCACGTGACGGACGTCTGGAATCTGAAGGAAGACGAATTGATTCCAGTACAATTCAATGGCAATGGGCAGCCATTGGGTATGAAGGGGGAATATTTAACAAATTCACTGGTTGTGTTGCCCGTGTTGCGAATCAAATCCCCTAGATGCCGGATTGGCGTAAAAGTCCCATTGTCAATAAAAGAGGACTGTTGGAGCCTCATGACGGTATAATTTTGGTTATTTGTCACAATTGTTATTCAACTATATAAATTTAATAATTGACGCACCTAACTGTTGGGGTATATTTTGCAGAAACGGTTTACAATCCCCGAGCCTCCATTGGGGGATATTGTCAAGAGCTGGTTCCTCAAAGATTTAGGAGAGAAATGGAGGAACTACAAGTGTAGTTTAAAGCAAAATATTTTTGATGAGGCCTTTACGCCTCAGTATGTGAAAAATAATGCTCCAACAGACGTTAATTTGGAGCAATTTTGCAAATTAGTCGATTTTTGGTATTCTGATGCAGGACGGGTATGACATTTATTTATTGTATTATAATTTTTATGAATATAACTTCTTATTAATTTTAACTGTCTGATGTTAATGTAGCATCGAAGTCATGCCGGAAAACAAAATAGATCGCTCCAAACGACGGTCCACACTGCAGGATCAAAGAGCTTCGCACGTTATGCTCACGAATTGGTATGTAGTACTTTCATTAGTTTGTTTAATAGTATAGTACTTATCATTACCATTCTTATTTGTAATTTACAATTTCATCACGAATTTGTGTTTGTGATGCAGGAAAAAGAGAAACAAGTTCCAATCAATCGAGCGGATTATATAAAACTGTCCATATGCGTTCTGACGGATCTCCAATAAATCCGGACGTAGAAAATAGTATGTCATTATTACATCAATTTTGATTTGAATGTGCGAATATTAATTCAAAATTTAATTGTATGTTGTATTCTCTCAGAGGCGAATGGAGGAGATTGGACTGAACGATTCAGGAAGTTCACAAACTTCCACGAATTTAGAGTGGATGGCAGCATCGGTTGGTCACCATCTGACCGATATGCACAAGTGATTGGTCCAGAACGACATGGTCGCATTCGCGGCGTTGGATTAGGACCAACTCCTTCATCTCATCCTGCCAACACCAACGTAAGATCCAGTCAGCCTGCATCCTCTAGTAACGAGAGAGCGTATTTATGGAAAATAGAGTTCAGATGTTGGAGTCTGAAGTAGCATCGCTTAAATCTACAATACAAATGATGGCACAAGCTTGGGTAAAAGTTTTATTTACTTATCCTCAAGTATTACTATTGATTCTATTTATGTATATTTCGTAGTTAATTAATGTTTGTTTAACTGTTGTAGGAGCAACGTCAATACCAAGATGTTGCCAATAACAATCACGTTTCACCAGCAATTCATAGATCATCTCATGCAAGTCGGAAAACGAGTGTTGGTAAGATACAAACATAAATGAATACTGCCATTAATTTAATTTTAAGTATGTACTGAAGCTCTTTTTAGCTTTGTTCATGTCATTACTTTTGTTAATTTTACATTATTGTAATAGCAGACAATGCCGATGACGCAGAAAGTGGAGGAGCAGATGGTGCTGAAGGTGGACAGGATTAAATTTAGAGTTATTTGTACTTCAATGTCATGACTTGTTAGCTTTTAGTCTTACTGAGGGAGGAAAATTACCATTAACTTTTTTTGGTTGATGTAAAAACTGTGCTAAAGCCTTTTTCTCTATACATCTGAAATTATATTATTAGTTTTTATTGCCCACTTTACTCTTGTTTCCATTAAATCCAATTAACAATCCTCTATATCAAATTTGTTTATTGGGTAGGAAATATAACCCTCACAAAAAAAAAATTTTTTTTACAAAAAAAAAAAAACCTATCAGCGTCCATCTCAGCGTTCACTTACGCCGCTTACATAGAGTCGATGAACACCAACGGTAATAGGACTTTAGGGCACCCTCTGTTCTCTCTAGAACCCTTGCGTTGACTAATTATTTTGCCGGTTCTCGGTCACCTAATCTCAGCTCGCATTATAACCCAACATCGTTCCAGATCCGCCCTAAAAAAAACACTTTTAGCCGGCTGTCCACCTGGGGCCGCCGCTTACCAGAATCGTCCGCGGCAAAAAAAGTTGCTTCTATATAAGCGGCAGCGGTCGCGGGAGCCGCACTGTTGTTGTCCGATACGAGATAACACCTCCACGCTGCGCACAACTGGAGCTTACATCACGCGTTTGTTCTCGCTCGTGCACCGACCGCTAGCTTCAATACTGCCAACGGATTTCGATACACCACCTCGGGGTCCTCACAACCCGCCGCTATTTAAGGGCATGTATTGCGACGGCGGAACTTTTCGCCTTGCACATAATACCGTATGTATCGCATCTTATCCATGGTCGTCAAAGTGCATGTGTCATGTAGATTCCCGTACGTTTCCTACTTCCTATAGCTATTCTTTTCATGGCTGGCGTCACGGACCGCCGCTAAAAAAAACCGCTTATAGGATATAGCACGTTTTGGGGGAACCTATAGCGGCGGTGACGGCCCGCCGCTATAGCCTTTATTCTGTACGTGAAAGGTGTTATTTGACTACTTTCTATTATTAAAACCGCATGCCAAAGTTTATACAAAATTCTCCCATTTTCATAATATAAGTCCACTTTGAACTGCGACCTTTGCTTTCCAACACAAGATGGCAAAGGCCGCTCAAGTATACACCTACTTCTTTCTCAATCCTCGACTCATACTTCGCATTATCTTCCTTCTGCTGTTACTTCATTACTCTGCGCGCTCGTAGGATAATATGGTCCATTATAGGGCATCACCGCAGGAGCTGCCGTCCTTCGTTGATAACGTACGCGCTTTCTTCGCGTGCGTCTAAAGCGGTTATTAATGTATATTCATGGCTTTATTGATTCTATTAATTCTAAGTCCTTCCACCTTCAGCCGTAGACACATCATTGTTCACCCATATCATATATTCTTTTCTTGTGCCCAGCAGTATTACCTTTCGGTTCGACATTTCGAATGATACGGCTACGAGACTCTCAAACTTCACCACGACCATTCATCGAAAGAATCCCCACGTGAAGGCTCTTTACTCCATTGGTGGAGGTGAGAGTAAGTCAGACCCATTTACTGCCATGGCCGCCAATGCCTCCTCTCGTGGAGTGTTCATACGTGAGACCATAGAGGTAGCACGTCGATGTGGGTTTGATGGGGTTGACCTTGACTGGGAATACCCAGGAAGCCCAAAGGAGATGAGCGATCTCGGTTTCCTACTAGAAGAGTGGAGGCATGCTATCCAAATGGAGGCTAACATCACAAAAAGGCCTCCTCTATTGCTCAGTGCCGCTGTGTACTACTCGGTGAACTTCTCAGCATTGGGAGGCGGCCCCCGCTCTTACCCGGTGGCATCGATCAAGAATAACTTGGACTGGATCAATGTAATGTGCTACGAATTTCACGGATCATGGGACACTTCAGAAACGGGGGCCCATGCTGCACTATTTGACCCAAACACTAACTTGAGCTCAGTCTACGGGCTTAAGTCATGGCTCAAGGCTGGAGTCCCTCAAAACAAGGTTATTCTGGGCTTGCCACTCTATGGGAAAACATGGCAGCTCAAAGACTCGAAGGTACATGGGGTTGGAGCAGCTGCCGTTGACGTGGGCATTGGAGGGGGTGTGCTGTACTACTCACAGGTGGTGGAGTTTAATAGGAGGGCCAATGCCACCATTGAATATGACTTGGACACAGCGTCAGTCTATTCCTATAGCGGGATAAATTGGGTCGGGTATGATGATCCACTGACAACAACGGTAAAGATTGGATTTGCTCAGGCACTTGGGCTTCGTGGGTATTGTTTTTGGGCCCTCAGCTATGATTACGAGTGGACAATCAGTTCACAAGGTACTTTTTCTTTCTTTTTTCTTTTTTTTTTGTAGTTTTAGTTCTAATAAACTTTTAACCAATCAAAAAGTATTCATATTTTATTGAATTTCTTGACATGTAGCTTCAACATCATGGATCGTTACGAATGAGACTGGAGCGTCATTATTTTGACCTGTGGTCTACTGGAGATAAAGTGCTCCTAGAGTGAAACACTTTACGGTCTACCACCTTCTAGTATTAAAATAAAACCATGAGTTTCTTCGTAAATTTTAGAAGATATAATTTTGTTGAGAGACAATCTCAGTGGATTTTGTATTCTGCTTTTTTTTTTCCCCTAATTTGTAGCAAAATTGGTATCAATATTTTGCTAAATGCAAATTTACAAGTTTCATTGTACTATCATAAAAGAACATTGGGTCATTTGATTAATATTAAGATCATGTGCCCCTACAAGACAATGGCTTAATAGGAAGTCAATAGGAAACATACAATGCAGCGAGTATTTCAAACCCTCACAAGCTCACTACTCGCTTAGGAGGTCTCATGCCATATAAATATACTTGATTTAAGTGCGTCAGGACAATGATGCTACCAATGTACTCTTTTTTTAAGGTAGCCAGATTAATACTGAGATACGATATTTTCACAAGTCCTAAAAAACATGATCAAACCAAGGGAAACTTCGACAAATAAATACAACCCCACTACCAACCAAAAAAACAAAAAAAAATCGGCATTACTTGTCTTGTTCGTGTACATAGAAACACCTGAGAACTTGTCACCCAATTAGCTCTTGCTCTTCTTATCCATGCGCTTGAAGCTACCAAACACATTGAACACAGAGTTAGGACTTGGTCTAAACAGCTAAGGGGCATGTAAGAGTAATAAGCTTGCTTAAATTTATTGACAAGGGTTAATTACAATTTTTCTCCTCAAATTATCATCTAATTCTCAAATGCACCCACAAATTTAACTCGTTACAATTTCACCCGCAAGCTATATTCTCGTTGCGATTTCATCCTCCAACCTGCTGAAGTTATTATATTGAACGGTTTCCATCCCACGTAAACGACACATGACCTTCTCCTTCTTTGAAAAGACAAATTTGACCAACTCGATTCTAAGTGAGCCATCTTTTATTTTTAATAATAATAAAAAAATCAGCTAACTACATATCATTTTTTGGCTCTACGAATTATTAAAAGCATTGTAGAATGCTAAAGATAACTCAAATTAGGGTAAAATTGTCTTTTCATTTAAGAAGAAGGTCACATGTCTGTTACATGGGATAGAAAACCGTTCGATATAATGGCTTCAGTTAGTTGAGGAATGAAATTGCAATGAGAAATATAGTTTATGGGGGTGAGTTGCAATGAGTTAAAGTTTGTGGAAGTATTTGAAAATCAAGTAGTAGTTTGAGAAAAAAAATTATAATTAACAGTACGGAAAACAGATGATCCATCTCTTTATACAGTTTCAAATAGTTTGGAAAAAAAAAAAAAAACAGACCAAATTTTTTTCCTTTTCCTACCTGCTGCAGAGAGGCTCCATTTCTTGTCATATCCAAGGGCCCAGAAGAAGTACCCACCAAGGCCTCGAGCTCTGGCAAACTTAACCTTCTCCTGAATCGACCTCGGCCCGTCGTACCCAATCCAATTGTCCCCAACATATGAGTACGTCGACACCGTATGCGGATCATACGCCACATTTGCACTATTTGCCACATTGTAATCCACTATGGCACTATAGGACATTACTCCTCTGTGGCCAGTCCCGGTTCCAACTGCCGGAGCCCCGATCACATGAGCACTTGGACTCTTCAATTTCCATGTTCTTCCAAAAAGTGGCAGACCCATGACCAATTTCCGTGGGGGGACCCCAACTTTGATCCATGACGAAATGCCATGGCTGGTGCTAATATTGCTGGCCGGGTCATAGAGCAGGGCATGTGAACTGGTGGCCGAAGTGTCCCAACTTCCATGATAATTATAGCACATTGGACTAACAAAATCGACATACTTTTTAATGGCTTTCCCAGGGTAAGTTCTAGATACGTTGGATAACAAGAATTTGGGCGCAAAATATACGGCTGCACTTACATGCAGTCTAGGTTTGCCAGAGGAATGAGACTCATTTTGAACAGCTTTGCGGCACTCTTTGAAGAGCAATGCGAGGTTTGACATGTCTTGTGGCGTGTTTGGGAATTCCCAGTCAAGGTCAAGGCCATCAAATCCATACTCTCTAGCCACTCCAATGGTTGAATTGATAAAGGCTGCACGGCTCTTTTGGGTGCTCGCCAGATTGGAGAAAATGACTGGACCTCCTACGATGGATAGGAAGGCTTTTGCTCGCGGCGTCTTGGCATGGAGGGTGTGCGTGAATTTCCGCATCCATTTGTCATTGCGCGAAGTGATTGAAAGTTGGTAAGTTGTGGCTTCAGGCGCAACAAAAGCATAAAAGAGGTGAGTGAAGTAGGATGTAGGGATTATCGACGGAGGATGCTTCTCCGCTAGCCACGAGGGCCAATAGCCACCTTTGATACCAGGAGGAAGATGTGTAGGATGTGGCATTGGTGATGGATGCCGCGAAGGCCGTCGTCTGTGTGATGTAGTATTCCATGTAGAGGGTGACGCTGACTCTAGAGAATAATTAGTAGAAGCTAACAGAGAGGGAGAAGCATTACACAGTGATATTATGGAACCAGCAAAGGTAAAGATAGCCCAGAAGGCTGATAACCATTTCCTGCCGGGCATTGTCAATGTTTTAGATGCCGAAAGGTTGGAGAGCAAGGTCTTGCTTAGTTGTTTCCATATATATAGGATCCTGCTGTGTGTAAACTGTAAAGATTTTGGTTGTGTAAACTACTATATGTCTCTTTGCTTAAGGTTTGGAGCATTTTGTTAAGATTTGCTGGACTGCGAGGAGGTTTAGCTGGCAAATTTAAAATATTGTCTAGAGAGGCTGGTTTAGTTGAACTGATACATCCCCTGCAGTTTTAGAGAGTGGCTAATTGAGTTCACTCTCCCTATTGGCCAGCTATCTTATTCTCACGAGGATTTGTTTAACTTGGATCAAGACATTTCTATAAAATTTGGCCGTCCTATAGAGAGAAAATGCCTTTTCTGGATCTAATGTAGGTAGGATGTTAATTATTCTACTGGCACTCGGGACAAACAAAACATTACAGTAATTCAGATCAAAACATTTAAAGGACATTGTTCTGCGTCCTGCAGGCCATACAAAGACCTAAAGAACGTCTTAGCAGAGAGGGTTAGGCAATTTTCAATTGAATTACTCATCTGAAAACTTTTTTGTTTCTAGACAAATTACTTTTCTGAATTTATCTGTATGGATTCATGTCCAACTCAAAAAGTCACCGACTAGTAAAGAGTTTTAAGGTAAAACAAATTAAGCTGTGAAAGTAAATTATGGAGGTTACAGAAACACGACTGCAAAACTTGAGCAAAGCTTGACAAAAGAGCGGCTTTGATAGGATAAATGACTTCAGTTGATGTGGCTCAGTATCATTGGACTGTTAGGAATGAACCAAAATGTTTGCACCGCCTGCAGACCCATAAAGACAATTTTATATAAAACCACAAATCCTTATTGACGTCCTTTCCAAGATTGAAACCCTACTGTTGAATATCAACTGATTTTGGAAAATGGCAAAAATAGCAAAGTATGATTACCTGCTTATCTGCATTGTCCTCTTTGTGGCCAAATGTACTCAAATTAGCTTTGCTTTCCTCTCAGCCATTCAACAAAATCATCAATAATCACAGGCCAAGCGTCTTTGGAATCAAAGTTCTGAAGATCAGGAAAACTTATCTGCCAAATGAATCCCAAACGATAAATTGGAAAAAATTCCCGGACAGGCAAAAGTCAAACATGAAATGTAAACAATCGAACCCAAGAAATTTCCCAGCAGAACAATATTTCTTTCTTGATCAGTTGCAGACATGGAATCAGTAGTGGACATCAGGTAAAATTTATTTTCTTCCGTCTTTTCTGGTTTCAAGTGCTTCAGTGCACAATGCTAGATGAAAATGAGGAAGGGAATGAAGGGGCACAAAAACAATTGCTTACCTCACAGAAAAAATGATAGAAGTTCACCCACTGATCCTGGGTTAGCATCCGGTAATCAGTCTGAAACTGGCAGAAAGTAAAAGTTCACACATCACAAAACCTATCAGGGAACCATCGTTAACATAACACAAGGCCACGGGGTTGCATTCATGGATACTAGAAACACACCTTTAGATACTCAGTCATTGACTCAACCTGGGCAGGGAACCGGGAACCTAGAACAAGTTTCAGCAATTCACAGATTGTCTCAATGTCTACAAACTTTTGCAAGTCCTCTGAAAATGTCATCAACGTCAGGCCGGCCAAAAATTTTTTTGCCCGTGAGAGAGAGAGAGAGGGGAGATTAACAGAATATTGTCGAGAGTAAAAAGATGTAACCATTGATGGCCATCAATATCAGACTCACCAATTAGGCAGGATTGAAATGCATAGGTATAGAAATCCAAAAACGTTCGCGGTGTCATCACCTATTCATCAATACATAAGGAGGAAGATCAAAACTGTCACTGTTTTGTGCCTTTTCAGAAGCACTGGATTCATATCTAAAAAAGAATATAAAAGGTGACGCCAATAGAACATAATACCTCTCTCTCAAGTTCTGGGAGCACTTCCTTTAACGTGTCAAGACTGTTGACCTTCATAGCTTTTAGGCCTGTTTGCCACTCATCCTAATAAATGGAGGATTATTGATCATATATTTTGACAAATTATAAAATTTCTCACATACGGAAATCCAAGTTGTTGAGTGTTGATTCAAAGAATTAAGGTAAGGGACACATATGCCAAGGCCAGGGAACATGCAGAGAACCCAAAAACAAAAGGAACATGACCGGCAACAAGAAACATCTCCTGCAGTACTATTCACTTATTTACATGAATAAAGATATAGAATAGTTTAGGCATTTCCAATTAAATTACACAGTAGGCTGTAGCAATGGGTGGTGGCCATGCTTGTGGTTTTTAATCAAATCAATACGTTCTAAGAATGGTTTCCCTCCTAGCCATTGCATGATGTTCTAGTACTCGCTATAATCTTGAAGAAGCAGGGTATAATTCCTGGTAAGCCCTAAATTTAGAACAATATTGACAATGGTTTAGAGCTCTTACATGTCTTTTTCACTTTCCTTTCCATTCATTTTGGGGAGATGAACATAATTATTAATATTCCCCAAGTCCTACAAGGTGTTTCTCAATGAGGTTATAAAGGACCATTGATTTTCCAAAAGGGAAATTTTTATCCAGCTACAAGCTTTTTCTTGGTTCTCCAATGAGCCATGCAAATTTGCCTTTCTCCAGGCATTTAAAAGGCAGAATTGTCGGCATACCTAACTTTGCATTTTATTCAATCTAAATTTCTCCTAAGGAGAGGATGTTTGTGAAAGGGTGATTTGTAAATAGGAGGGGGGAGGTCATTTCAGCTCAGGCTCTTCTTCTTAACTTGGGTGGTCAATTTTCTTTTCACATTTCCTTCACTGGAAATCCTCACGGGGTGTCAGCCCTTATACATAAGATTATGCATGTGGTTTTTAGTGGTACATTAGCAATAAAAAAGTGTTTACAGATCCTTTACTCCAGAGCAGGAAATAACAGTACATGCAAGCTGATTAAAGTTGTATAAGAGGAGCAGAAGTAGCAATTCTCAAGTTTACCCTTGAAAAATAGCCCTGCTTTTTGGCTTTCATTTTCCTATCAAATGCAGACAAAGAAATTTACATTAACCATTAGAATGTATGTAAGGATGTAAGTATAGGTTCAATAACATGTTCATCAGGGACAACATACCAAGCGAGCATCAGTACCCCAACATCAGTATGATTCACTCCCAAATCAGAACAGAGTACTTGAATTCCTTCCGGACTGTTCGAGCAAACACAAGAGCAAGAGGAAATCAATAACCATCTTGCTATGCATATTTGATCTACTATAGTTATAGCAAAATCATCAAATTCATTTCAGTTCATGTTATCCACTAAATAGAGGAATTGATAGTGATCTGGATTCTTTGTATGTCCCATAATAAGGGGAATTTCCAAAAACATGGATCAGAGGAAATCATGAAAATTGCTGGCACCCTTTTTTTCACATTCGCAGACAAAGGCAACGAGATTATCTTATTAACGGTAGACTATTAGATTAAAGTCTGGATAAGCAATTCTTGGCAAAGAGAATGTTGCCTTGAGTACGAAACTTGTGACTGTTAAGTTGATGCCATACTTGGTCTTGACCACTCCGGCCTGTAGATTAGAGCACCAGCTCAATCATGCAGCAGTTGAAGTATGCACTTTTAATTTCATGAAAAGAGCGAAGTACAAAGAGGAAAAAAATGCTTTTGGAAGACAACATCATTGCATTGGCAGCAGTCATATAACATGCTCCCAAATAAAAGATCAACATTTATATTTATAGGTGATTGGCAACTCCATCAGGGTAGAGTTCAAGCTACAAGACACTGGTTTTGCTTATATAAGGTTCTGGGAAAGAGGCTAGGCTAAATGTGAGATGGAGCAAGGTTTTGAACCAACGATCTCGCAGGCTTGCCAATCCTTCAAGATAAATCAACTTTCCTTTCATGTTCGATCAGGAAGGCTGCTGTTGCACACAAAGCATTCAGTATCGTTTCCATTGGAATTCCAAAATGCATGTGAAAATGAATGATATTAATGAATAAGAGTTCCCAACTAAACAACTCAAATATAATTGAAAATGTGAAAAGAAATGTTGAGGGATAAAATGACTGGCAACAAAGCCACAAAACAAACAACGAACTCAGTACATTGAAATCATCAGTTATGAAGAGATACTAGCCTGGCAACAGGCAAATTTATGGTATATCACTCACTCAATCAAGCCTAGTGATGGATTTGCATATGAATCAAATAGGCGATCAATCAGATCCACCGATTCAACACCTTCCCCTGAGGCATAACAACATGACAGAGAATAGTAAGAAGATCTCAATCCAATATGGCAAAACCATACACTTGCAGATTAATATATACCAAATCGAAACCAAAACAAATTGCTTAGCTTCACAGAGTTTCAATTTTCAACAAATGCTGAAGTGTATCGGTAGTTAGAAGACGACTCTGAGTCAGATTTTTAATCGCTTAACTATAGTTTTATGTTGCTAATTCATAAGAGCTTCAACAAAACTTCAGTGGGAGCACTCATCAGCTAGAAACTGCTTAAAAATAGACAAACACAAGATGACACGAATAAGTTCTTGTCGTGCATAAAAGTTTGTCCTAGTAACAGATAGTGGCTGCCTGTTGACACCTTTCCAGACTTCCCCTATCCTATTGCCATCTCAAAAATCTCTATCCACATCATCAGTCATGACGTCTCTGTTCTTTGAGCACCAGCATGTTAGAGAAGGGCATTAGGGGCCACATTCTTATTGCAAAGCAAATGGGCCCACTTCACCCAATTTACAAGCATGACCAAATCTTTCGACCAGATAATGTCAATTTATTATATGCTCATGGGGATTATTATCAAAAGTGTGAAGAGTTTTTGGCCCCATTCCCCATTCGATGACCAACCAAATATAACTTCTTGATATTCGTTACAGATGAGGCTAAGATGGTAATTTCAATACCTATTGAAAACTTCAAAAGAAACAAAAGAGATCAAATAGTAATATCATAAAAGGAAGTTTTCTCCAAACAGTAGGACCCGCAATACATGTGGCTTATTTTGATTGGGCTGGACCAACACTTCAGCAGAAAGACCACGCATGCAATGCCATCGTACACTCAACTGCAAATACTTGGGGAAATATTTTTCTTTCTCAAGGAGTATAGAACCAACGGAGGACGCGGCAAAAGCCACTGATATCTACGACTCCCAGTGACTGCAAATGGGGAAATATTTCTCTTTCTCAAGGAATATAAATTAAGCGGACAAAAAAGGCATTCAAAACCAGCCCCCACGCAGAAACATTGAAGATTCAACAGATTTAAAGAAACGGGAAAAGAGACAGCCAAAAGAACAAGAACAAGCAAAAGAAAAAGAAAAGGAGACCCTCAGTTCTCCGTGAAAACGAAAGCATCTGGAAAGGAAAGTCCGAGTTTTTAAGTACGGTCCCTTTGTGATTGTTTCTTTAGACTGTCTTTCTTTCGTAAGATTAACTCAACTAAAAGAATATACAATAAAGTTCCAAAATTTTTCTTTTCCTCCGTTTTCTTGGCAACCACTCAGAATAGCAGAGACTTTCGGGTGGTCTGAGTAGTGAGTACCGCGAGGAACAGAATCAACTTCAGTCCACTGGCTCAAGCTTCGGCGCGGATGAGCCGCTTTTCTCCTGGACTTGCAAGGCATTCTCATGCGCTTTCTTGCTCGAATCACAATCGTTCGAGTGGTCACCACAATAGTCACGAACCGAATTGCAGAAAGAGAAAGCGAGTGGGAGAGGCGGTGAAGATTTGGAGGGAGAAGAAGGCTCCTTTTAAGTACAAGGTGGAAAAAAAAAAAAAAAAAAAAGCACGGAGTGGCGTATTACGTTGGCCCACGCAGCGGTTTGGCACGTGGAAGGCATTGTTAGTAGTAGAACGCTGGAAGATAGTCGCCATATCCTAATTTCCTATTCGAATAGGCAACGGTTGAAATTTATTTTTGTATTCATATCGTACGAAATTTTAATATGGAGTAATATTAATTAATATAAATTTTATTTATTATGCATATCTCTTTTTAAATTATATTATATAATTTTAATAAAAAATTATAAATAATAATAGAATATAGTATCTTCTGAGACTTTGTGGTTTTTTTATTGGGTGTACTATTCGTCCTAAATAGGAAAGTGCAAAATGACTCCAACTCTCATTTCGAACTTCTCCGAGAAAACCAGTCTTTGGTTATCTAGGCATGGATTATGCCATGAACGATACAGGTGTTCTTGGAATTTTTTGTTTGGGCTTATCATATGTTTACTGTAGGCTTAGATGTTGACACCAGTGCCTACTTCACCACAGTTACCATGATCATAGTTGTCCGCATTGGAATCAAAATTTTTAATTGGATCGCTACCATGTTAGGAGGGGGGAGGGGTTTGATACAATACAAAACATGACTCCGAACTAACTCTGACCCATTGGTCAGAGTCAGAGTTTAAAATTTTTTTTGACTTAAGTCAGAGTCAAAGTTGGATTTGGAGTTCACGTAGCCGACTCCAACTCCTAATTATATTTAAAAAATTATATTTGTCTCCTTACATGACACCGTTAGGTTCTTTTAGGCCTCAAAGATAAAAAATTAAAAGAAAAAAAAACTAACAAAGCCCTTAAATCTATTAAAAAATCATTAAATATATTGAGAGAAAAAATTCTCATTAAAATTGTTATTTTGGCTTGTACTCCAACAAAAATTATAGGCTACTTAGACCCAAATAGTCAAACTCTAAACCAATCCTAGCTAATTGGAGTTAGAGTCGGAGGCGGAGGTGAAAATCGAACTCCAAACCAATGAACAAACTTTTATAGAGTAAAGTCATAATTGGGTTAATTGCACTGTAGGTTCTGTGGTATCACCTTTCAATTTAGTGGGACAACGTCGTCCCTTAGTCGTCACTTTCCAACTTGTTGGAACGAAGTCGTCCATTTTTCCAATCATTTTCACTTTTTTTTTTTTTTTTAAATGGCTTATGTGGCCTTATTTGGCAATAGGAGTGGAGAACATTGATGAGTTACTGCTGAGCTGGTTTTTTAAACACATGTCTCCCTCCATTGGTTGCTAACATTGCGTTTTTTGGCCACCTTAGCAATTGCCGTTAGTGGTTTGACGCCAAAGGGATGGACGTACCCTTTTTATCTGAATATACGACATCAGGACTATTTGTAGAACGGCTTACCTCAAGGACCATTTTGTAAAAATGTGATACTACAAAAATTTACAGTGCAATTAACCCTAAAAAAAATAACAAAGCCCTTAAATCTATTAAAAAATCATTAAATATATTGAGAAAAAAATTTATCGTTAAAATTCTTATTTTGGCTTGTACTCCAACAAAAATTATGGGCTACTTAGACCAAAACAATCAAACTCTGAACCAATCCTGACTAATTGGAGTTAGAGTCGGAGGCGGAGGTGAAAACCGAACTTCGAACCAGTGAACAAAATTTTTATGGCGTAAAGTCATAGTTCACCCTGTAACTATAGTGCTATATCAATTTCGACCTCTCAATTATTAAAGTGATAATTTATGTCCTTCAAATTTTAAAAGTCTTCAATGTACGCCCTGTTCAAATCAAGTATTAAGTCAAACAGAAAAATTATAAATGATTAAAATGCCCCTTCAAGATAAAATTACAATAAAATATTTCAAAAATTATTAAAAAATAAACAATATTTTTTAGAAAATTATTTGTAAAACAAAATTATTAAAACTTTATTAAATCTATTTATTTTAAATTTATTTTTTAAAATTTCATCTTAGAGGGATATTTTGATCATTTTGTATATTTTGGTCGAAACTTGTATTGAAAATTTTTTAAAATTAAATGACATAAATCGCTATTTTAATAAGTAAAGGGTCAAAATTGATATTGCAGAATTATAACACTTTTATACTCCTAAATCCAAAATCTGAAATAGCCTAACTTCCTACACGCACGTAGATCTTGGGAATTCTCTTTGGGCCCTCGGTACGAAGCGCAACACTGCTCGTATGATGGGCTTGATTTGTATAAAACACAATTAAAGGCCCAATCTTGCCAATATTTAAAAACCAGAAAGCTGGTTACTATAAATTGCGAGACTTCACAGGTTAGGGTTTCCTCTAGTCGCGCTAGCGTATCCTTCTGCAGCTCTTTCGTCTTGGCCGCGACCTCCCGCAGCGAAAATGGTGAAGACTCTTCCTTCCACCTCTCTCCGCCTCTCTTAGTCTTAATTTCTCTATATCTTTAGCTAATATTGTCTGCTTTCTGTGTAGCCGTCGCACAAGACCTTCATGATCAAGAAGAAGCTGGCCAAGAAGATGAGGCAGAACCGACCCATTCCTCACTGGATCAGACTGCGTACCGATAACACAATCAGGTACTGAGAACCTCACCTTTTCTCCAAATCCGTTGCTTCATATTTTAAGAAATGTATAGTACACAATTTCATGCTGATACGGTGTTGTATACTGGTTCCTTTCAGGTACAACGCTAAGCGCAGGCACTGGCGCCGCACTAAACTCGGGTTCTGAGGTGGATGCTCCTGGCTGTATTAACTTTCGTTTAAGCTCTTTGCTTTATTTCGACGGAATTAAGAAATGTTTGGATTTATCAGTTTTGAAAACCCGGGGAGATGTTGAGTGAGATTGGATGTTTGAATTCTGTAGCTTATCTGGTACTTCAAGTGCTGGCCTGGACTTGTTTTTATTAAAGCCAATACTTTTATTGTCGCTGTTTCGGTTTTCCACTTTTTCATTGGGTTTCTTCTATTTACTTTCGATTGGGTGCTTTACTGCTCTCTTATTGATGTAGTTTTTTACTAGGCTAATGGGATCTTGAGAAAAAGTTGATAGGTTGCAATATGCTTGGTTTCAGTCTTTGGAGAAATTCGCTTAATTAATGTCAGACTGCTGCTGTGGTTGGTAAAATAAAGGACTGGGAAGGAAATATTTTTTTTTTTTGGGAGGGGGGGTGTTGTGGAGGGCATGGATGGGGTAGAAAAGGGGATAGGTCTTTCCAATTGACATAGTAGCATGTTGTCGTTTGAAGTTGGAGAGTTGGATACTGAAGCTAAGGGCCAAGCATAAGATGTCTAAGGGTGCGTTTGAAACCTAAAATTTTAACTAATAAAAAATATTACAATATAATCTCTCTCTCCCATCAAATAATTACTTTTCACTATAATAAATATAAAAAAATCATCTCTCTCATTTTTTCATCAAATTCAATACTTAAAATTTTAACCTTCCCAAAATTTTAACACTCAAACACAACCTAAACGTGTTAAAGGTATTAACAACAATTGATATTTTCGTAGGCAAGTTGGCTAGATGTTTTTACAGAAAGTACAGGAAGAAAGGTTTAGGTTGCAATTTAAATTCAATGTAAATTAGTATGTCAGTATGGAGCCATTTGAGGATCTGCATCCAATAGTTTCACTAAGAAGGTCGTGGGTAGTGATGTCTAAGGTGGGTCATAGGTTATTTGACTCTTCACTGTTTGCAAGTGTGGAATTGAATGTTTTGATCCTTGCGAAATGGTATAGGAGTTTGCATCAGATAGCTGTTTTGAATTAATGTCTGAATGGAAAGAGCAAGAACAAATTGATGGAAGGAAGCATATGACCTTAGCATACGAAAATTTTGTATTTTATAATGAAAAGTCTGTCTGCTTGAAAATCAGAAGGCAAGTGCTTTTTTGGATCAAATGGGACAGTGTTATCAAATGTCCCGGGAGGTGTTAAGAACTTGAAATCTTGGCAGAATGTGGATAAAAGGTTAGAATAAGTTTTTAGGCAGGGATATCACACTGTATCACAGTGACACAATACCGTATGTGGTTAGAACATTAGCAAGGTGTACCATGATTTGCAAGTGTGGATTGAGCCTTTTTTGTAAACTTATGGTTGCAGTCAGTCCAGTTTCAATATGGGGAAGATTATTTTCAACAGTTTACTCCATGTTATTTCGTGCTGTCAGTAATGAGCTGTATTAATGCATACAGATGGATCTTACTTTTAGCATTCGTTAGTGTCCATAGATATGGGTAGTTTTAGGATAGTACATGTATAGTGTGATATGCAACTTTTTAGAAGCATGTGAAAGTAGCCTAATTTTGAAAGTGGGTGTATTGGGTGTTAAGATGGGGCAAGAAATTGGAACACGGTGTCAGACATTTTACCCATGGTTTTTGGGGATAAGCAATCAATCATTTTAGATTTTCTCTTTTTCATGGAAGTAGCATATGTACGCAGCTTGTGCTTGGCCAGTTGTTTGTTGGTCATGGTTGATGGTTAACGGTGACTTCTGCACCGAATAACCATTGGTTGAGAAGATATGATCACTCCAGGATGATTGGAGAGAGAAATTCGCTGAGATTATGTAATGGCCATGAACTTATCAGCTGGCGCTGTGCGTTAGAGCATCTTGACTGGAGATTAAGCCAGCAATTTTGTTCATGACCTGATAAAATTTCCTGCTTCATAACTTCAATTATGCCTGGAGCCACTCTGGTTGCTCTACTAGCCTGAAAAAAAAAAAACTCGGTTTGCTTTGATAGCCTTCCGACTCGGCTACCGCACTGCTACAATGCTTGTCCTAGAGCTCTTCAAGATGTGGCCCTCCACAGCCAATCATTACATTCAATAGAAGGTTGTGCTTGTTCCTTTTTCTGGACACGAGTCATTCATAGGTTAAGAAGAATGGGACACAAAACAAAGGGCTAAAGAGAGGAGAACAGAAACAACTCAAGAGTTGGATTCCCAAAGCAGCAAAAAAGTTTGATAGTGCTCTTTAGTTTTAAGTATAGATAGAGATATATTACCTCCTATATATTATTAGCTCCCAAAACTACCTTAACTTAAAAACTATCTTTAGAAGTTCTGTACCCGAAAAATCTTTTTGTCAGATTCGATCGAATCAAAACACTAAATGTTTTAATACAAACTGGAATAGAATCATTCCGTGATCAGATCTGCGAAACTACTTTTATTCAACTTGGATTCTCATTAATGGGGTCTCTTCTATGTTCCACCTACCATTGAATAAAGCTCCTTTAATGGTGCTGTGTTTCTTATTCTGAAAATGTAACGACATAGTTAAGATGCAATCTGGATGAGACCAAGACAACGTTCTCGACCAGAAACATTTTGGAAAGTGTTCGGCTATATTTGTTTCATGTCTCAGAATGTTTTTAAAAACTTTTCATCACTTTTTCATCAATTTTAATATTTTTCACCCATCCTAATAATTTTTTCATCAATTCCAATACCTTTTCATTTATCTCAATAATTTTTACAACTTTTAATAACTTTTAACCATTCAAAAGAATCTACACTACTTCTAAAAAAATACAAACACAAAAAATTGTTTTGAGATCTAAACCAAACATAGCCTTCGTGTCATCATATCTCATACAAAAGGAAAACATCGAGACTTTCCTTTCTCCTTTTCCACTATTGGAGTTTTGATATGCACCATAGACTATTAATTTTATTACGTTTCGTTCCTTAATTACTAATCGTTTGTATTTCCCAAGATGAAAATTTTTATTTTTGTTTAGTGAAATGATGATTTACTTTCAATATTTTTTTTATAATTATATTTTATATAGGGGTAAGTTCGTCATTTCACTAAATAAAAATATAAATTTATATCTAAAATAGTAGTTGAAGTGCAAAGTATTAATAATTGTTAGTTGAAAAACGAAATATAATAAAAGTAAAATCTATGGTCCAAGTGTCAACCTGAATAGTCAGAGGTAAAATATATATTTTTCTCAAGGTAGTGTAAATTTGAAGGTGGGTCACCAACATAATTTGTAACTTTTGTGTATGGAGACGAAAACAGCAAGAAATCAACTTTTAATTAAGAACCTCGACCCCTTGGTTTCCCAATAAGCTTTTGGTGTCGATCTTTTTTGGTAGTTTTACAATGTTCTTTCTTCTGTAAAGTACCACTACTATCATTAATGGGTCACGCTGTCTCTAGTAGGGTTCTCGTGATTTGCCTTTCCATTCACGGTTTCTTGTTACGTCCCGCTCCTCCGAGAAAAAAAGGTTTGGAATACATCGAATGTGGTTTTTTTTTTCCTCCTTTCTTCTTTTACTAATTTAGCATATAATTCTCCAAATAGTACCACTTATAGGAAGAAACGATACAAGGATCGGCCTCGATCTGCGCTTCATACTATTTCTGAGTTGTCACCAAAATGTAACAATTATGAGGAGAGTGCAATAAGCAAAATCCAAGTATATATAAAAATCTAACCTCCTTATATAATTAACCTTTTAACCAAAAATGACCGTGGACTTTGTCGAGCCACAAAAGGACACCAACAATCATGGGTTGCCTGTCAACCTTTCATGCACTGCCCTCGCTTCCCTCTCCAACGCTAATAATAAAGCAAAGCCTCCTCATGATCCTCAGGTTGCTGGTCATCTTATTGCTAGAAAATCTCGTTCGCTTCCCATTTCTGGATCTCTTGCTCTCTCCTACTTTCTGTTCTCTCTCTGAGTCTTTGGATGGAGGACGAGAGGGCCTAGTGAATAGGTTTCTCTCAGGGAAAGTAGAGAGAGCGTCACGAAACGACGAAAGAAAAGAGAGATCAGGACCACCATCTTCCTTGAACTACCACTCGTGATCTTCTTCTCGGTTTTCATCATTCGTCATGGCTTCTGGAAACCTCTCCTTGGAAGATGTGAAGAACGAGAGCATTGATCTTGTAAGCAACAATTCAAAATAGCATATTTTATTCGTCTTTTGTTACATGCTTTTCATTGCAAATATAAAACGTTTTTCTTCCCTTTGTTGTCGTGTCGGTTTTATTCTTCCCTGTAAACAATGAAAAGTCGATATGAATCAAAAAATTTTATGACGACATGAACTTGGTGGGTCTGGGAGGCTCCGTGAAGTTTCGATAGCATTTTTGTTTGATGATACTTTTAATGTTTTAGGAGTATAATCATATTTTAAGTGGTTAAGTTCATGGATGTTCGCGTGTGTAGGAGCGAATTCCCGTTGAGGAAGTTTTCCAGCAGCTGAAATGTTCAAGAGAGGGTTTGACAACAGAAGATGGTGAGAACAGGTTGCAAATCTTTGGCCCAAACAAGCTTGAGGAGAAAACGGAGAGCAAGCTCCTCAAGTTCTTGGGATTTATGTGGAATCCACTCTCATGGGTCATGGAGTGTGCTGCCATCATGGCCATTGTTTTGGCCAACGGAGGGGTAACACTCGCATATCCTTCTCTCCCTCCCTCCCCCTCCCTCGCCCTCGCCATCTCTCTCTCTCTCTCTCTCTCTCTCTTCGTAATGGCGAATACTTCAAACAATACAGGGCAAGCCACCGGACTGGCAAGACTTCCTTGGTATTGTTGCGTTGCTTATAATCAACTCAACTATCAGTTTCATTGAAGAGAACAACGCAGGCAATGCCGCTGCAGCGCTGATGGCAGGCCTTGCTCCCAAAACCAAGGTACATATGTTTATCCATACATACATGCCCACTACTCGCACTTGCTGCTTCATTAAATGGTATCAAGATCTGTAACCGGGTTGTACATGTTTGTGTGTGTGGGAAAACTTGCTTATGGAACTAAATTTTAGGTGTTGAGGGATGGTAATTGGACTGAGCAAGATGCAGCAATCCTGGTACCCGGAGATGTGATCAGCATCAAGTTGGGAGACATCGTCCCAGCTGATGCTCGTCTCCTGGAGGGTGATCCACTCAAAATCGACCAGTCTGCTCTCACTGGTGAATCCCTGCCAGTAACTAAGCATCCAGGTGAAGAGGTATTCTCAGGTTCAACCTGCAAACAAGGTGAGATTGAGGCTATTGTTATAGCCACTGGTGTCCATACCTTCTTTGGCAAGGCCGCTCATCTTGTGGACAGCACCAACCAAGTTGGTCACTTCCAAAAGGTAAACTGACTAATAACAATGCACAGTCTAAGCTATTTCATATTGAAATAATATGATTCCTTTGAAGTCCTCAAGGACCTCTGTTTTTGGATTAATTTTGCGTGGTGGTTGATCATTTGATCAGGTGTTGACAGCCATTGGTAACTTCTGTATCTGCTCTATTGCGGCTGGCATGCTGATTGAGGTTGTAGTGATGTACCCAATCCAGCACAGACCATACAGAGATGGTATCGACAACCTGCTGGTGCTTCTCATTGGAGGTATCCCAATTGCTATGCCAACAGTCTTGTCCGTGACCATGGCTATTGGGTCTCATCGCCTCTCACAACAAGGTGCCATCACCAAGAGGATGACAGCCATTGAGGAGATGGCAGGGATGGATGTCCTCTGCAGTGACAAGACCGGGACTCTCACTCTCAACAAGCTCACTGTTGATAAAAACCTGATTGAGGTTGGTCACTCAAAAAGATAAACAGTACAATTCTTGAAAGCAAAAAGAAAACCTATTTATGACCTTTTTTATATTAATACTTACTGCGGGTGTATTTCTAACTGAAGGTATTCCCAAAGGACATTGATAAGGACACCTTAATGTTGCTTGCTGCTAGGGCTTCCAGGGTTGAAAACCAGGATGCCATTGATGCCTGCATTGTTGGGATGTTGGGTGACCCCAAGGAGGTACAAAATCTTGTTTTTTTGGCGGACACATTTCATGTTAGCTTACTTTCTACTTATTCAAATGTATTAACTCTGGGCTTTGTAGGCGAGAGCAGGGATCACTGAGGTGCATTTCTTGCCCTTCAATCCTGTGGATAAGCGCACTGCAATCACCTATATTGATGCCAATGGAAACTGGCATCGCTCCAGCAAAGGTGCACCTGAGCAAGTAAGAAATAACTTCTTGAACCATTGCAGTATTTCAGTTCAGATATTCCACAAAACACTCTTTACCAACTTTTATTGCATTTTGCATATGATTCTAACAATTTAACTTAGCGTACCAGATTATTGAGCTTTGTGAGGTAAAGGGGGATGTTAAGAAGAAGGCACATGACATCATAGACAAGTTTGCTGATCGTGGACTTCGTTCTTTGGGAGTTGCTCGACAGGTAGGTTACTTGAGAGTTATAAGTTCATTACTTCTTTCACAAATGCTAAAAAACATCTTAGCTGAGTGGAATCGCGCTCTGCCTCTCCCTTACAGACTGTTCCAGAGAAGACCAAGGAAAGTGCTGGAGGGCCCTGGGAGTTCCTGGGTCTCTTGCCCCTCTTTGACCCTCCAAGGCATGATAGTGCAGAGACCATTCGAAGGGCTCTTGAACTAGGTGTCAATGTTAAGATGATTACTGGTGACCAGCTTGCCATTGGCAAAGAGACCGGTCGTAGGCTTGGCATGGGCACGAACATGTATCCTTCTTCCACGCTTCTAGGCCAGAGCAAGGATGAGTCCCTAGCATCCATTCCTGTTGATGAGCTTATTGAAAAGGCCGATGGATTTGCTGGAGTCTTCCCTGGTAAAAAAGCTATCATTTATCCTCTGAAGAAATAACCAAGATATTTAATTGCATAGTACCGGTAACAATTCAAATTTGGTCATGCAGAGCATAAGTACGAGATTGTTAGGAAGCTGCAGGAAAGGAAACACATTTGCGGAATGACTGGAGATGGTGTTAATGATGCCCCGGCACTCAAGAAGGCAGACATCGGTATTGCAGTGGCTGATGCTACGGATGCCGCCAGGAGTGCATCAGACATTGTCTTGACAGAGCCAGGTTTGAGTGTGATTGTGAGCGCCGTTTTGACAAGCAGGGCCATCTTCCAGAGGATGAAGAACTACACAATCTATGCCGTTTCTATCACAATCCGTATCGTGTTGGGATTCATGCTTGTTGCTCTCATCTGGAAGTTTGACTTCTCACCTTTTATGGTCCTGATCATTGCAATCTTGAATGATGGAACCATCATGACCATCTCTAAGGATAGGGTGAAGCCATCTCCTGTACCTGACTCGTGGAAGCTCAAGGAAATCTTTGCCACTGGGATTGTCCTAGGGGCCTACATGGCAATTATGACTGTGGTCTTCTTCTATCTTGCACATGACACTGACTTCTTCTCAGTAAGTGAACTACAGTAAATTATTTGTAGAGATTAAAAATTGAACTTAAAGAAGGGAGAGCGTATATAGCAGATGAAGACTAAGAGTTGAATTGTTGCAGAAAACTTTTGGCGTAAGGCACATCAGTAACAACTTGGAAGAGCTTAACTCAGCCATCTACCTTCAAGTGAGCATTGTTAGTCAAGCACTAATCTTTGTGACCCGGTCAAGGAGCTGGTCCTTTGTTGAACGCCCTGGTCTCTTGCTGCTCTCTGCCTTCATTGCAGCACAGTTGGTCAGTACTTTTGTTTGTTACCGTGGGGAACTTATTCTTACGACTTCCTTGTGCATGATTTCTATATCTTCTCCTCATTTTTGCACCTGTTAAAATTAGGTGGCTACTGTAATTGCTGTGTATGCGAACTGGGGTTTCGCTAGGATCCAGGGCATCGGATGGGGATGGGCAGGAGTGATTTGGATCTACAGCATCATTACCTACATTCCTCTAGATGTGCTCAAGTTTTTCATCCGCTATGCATTGACTGGCAAGGCCTGGGACAACATGCTCCAAAACAGGGTTGTTAGCAACTCCATAAGATCTGAAAGTCTTTAAGTTATATCAGCGAATGTTATTCGATGTAATTCTATTATCAGTTTCTTCTAACTCGTTGCGTTTTATGTGTATGTGCCTACTCAAGACCGCTTTCACAACAAAGAAGGACTATGGAAAGGGAGAGAGGGAGGCACAATGGGCTATGGCTCAACGTACACTTCATGGTCTCCAGCCCCCGGAACAGCTGTTTACTGATAAGAACTACCGGGAGCTGTCCGAGATTGCTGAGCAGGCCAAGAGGCGAGCTGAAGTTGCCAGGTAAATGACAAAACCAGCACCATCTAAAGTCATAAGTGAAGACGTGTCTTAATCCTTAAGAAATTGAAACCCACTTGCCTAGCTATGAGAACTACTGTCTAAAAGGCCATATTATGAACTCAAATCTCTCAGTTGACATAGTGGAAAAGAATTTCGGATGTTTTAATTCATGCCAACTTCAACATGGTCTTTCCTGGGTGCTTTTGCACTTCCAATGGCGCTTTAGAAGCAGGAAACTTTATTAAGAGGTTACCTGCACTAAATCAGACTACAGAGGAAGCTTTGCAGAGAAAAACAGTCTAGTTAAGAGTCCAAGGTCATCACCTTTTTTCACAGAAGTCACATTCCTATTTGAAAAAAACCCATGTAGCATAAACTCTTCTCAATTGCAGGCTTAGGGAGCTGCTCACTCTCAAGGGGCACGTTGAGTCGGTCGTGAAGCTGAAGGGCCTGGACATTGACACCATCCAACAGCACTACACTGTTTAGAACACATCTTGAAAGGTGGAAGAAGAACCATTCTTAGAGCAAGTGTAGCTATTAAGGAAAATGGAGGCCAAGGGTTATAGAAGCTACTTATCCTCTTTCTTTCTTCATTCTTTTTCTGTTAATCTAATGGTTCAGGAGGAAAACTAGCAGGAAAAACCAGATGCTTGTGATTATAGCAGTTTGATTTAGAGATTGGGAAAAAGTACTCAAAAGGATGGAATGAAGACTAAAACGGCTACTGTGTACCACACAGAAATGCAGTGTCATTATACTTAAGTATGACAGAATCTTTTTCTTTTCCCCAGAGATTGTCAATCTTTGTTGCCATTTCTAATTAAAAGTACAGGCTCTAGGCCTTTAGTATGCTCGTACTCTTTGTAGGTGATATGAAAGTACAACCATTATTTTTTTGCCATCTCCTTTGCCTCTGCGTTTGTTGGAATCTGTTCCCTCAAACCAAACAAAAACCAGCAGGATGTCTTGCTCCCCCAATGGTATCCAGAAATCGACCAAAATAGAAGCATTCTTATAATTTTATAAACCCCCCAAAGTTAGGAGATCTTTTTATAATGAGAATCTAAACTTCATATGTTATGAACTTCAATTATTGTATGTAGACGGTTGCTTGATTGATCTATTGCAAATTATAAGAAGGAGAATATAATAAGAGTCTTTCCAACTACGAAGGATGGCCATGCACCTATAACTATACATTATAAAGCATGAAAAAAAATAAGAGCAAAAAAGTGAAAATTTGGTGAAAATATTAATCAGCCGAAACCTAACTATATTTGGATGTTAAGAATTTTTTTTTAAAAAAAATTCACAACTACTTTTTCACTAACTCTAATATTTTTTTAAAAATTCTAAGAATGTTTTTACAAACTCTAACAACTTTTTATATAATTCAATACTTTTTTTATAAACTCTAACAACTTTTTCACTAATCTAACAGAATTTACACTACCTTTAACAAACAAAAATTTACTAGAAATTTTTTTTGTCCATCCAAACTCAGTAATTTTCAAATAATTTTAGGGTAAAAAAATTGAAGTTTATATGAAGAGAGTTTCTCACCGGTTTCAATTCCCTTGTGAACCAGAGTGACAATAAACTACTTGAGCCCAAAATGCTAAGCCCTACTACAAAAGAGTATTCTCGTTCCCGCCAGAGTTATTTCCCGCCGCGCCTATTCATGTTTATATATATATTCACAAACTAAATCCCGCAAAAATTATCAAAATCTAGACATACCCACCCAACTCTTTCTATCTGTGTCTCTGTCTGAGGGAGTTCTCAACCCGCGATCTCCGATGGCGTCGTCTCAGAAACTCACAGAGTACGAGCTTAAGCGCCTCGAGAACATTCGCCGGAACGATCAAATGATGGCTGCCCTTAAACTTCACTCCAAGGCCACCGAGCTCTCCGCTTCTTCCAAGCGCCAAAGGTCTGTCTGTCTGTTTCCCCCTCTCTCTACCATGTTGGTATCATGCAGAAAATAAAAATTAATCAATATTATCGCACAAAATGAGACCCCATTGGTAATTCTCCTTCATTCTATGGCAGAGTTGCAACCAAAGCGTACAAAGTGACTCCGGAGAAGAAACAAGAAACCGAGGCCCCAGTGGTAATCCGGCGGTCCTTGCGGACTCGAGGAATGCCACCAGATTACGCGGACTCCAAAGGTTTAGATGATACTGTGGAAGCATCAGCTAAGGTTGCGAAATCTTCCACCGCGTCGAAGCCCTCGCCGAGAGACTTGGGGCCGCTGAGTGTGAGAGATGCGTATTGTGGAACAGGGTCTGATAAAGTAATAATTGAAAGAATTTTGGGCGTTTCAAAGATACCCCATAAGGAATTTGGTGTTGAAAATGGGTGGGGTTTGAAGAGAAGTCTGGATGATAGTGGGAGTTGTTTGGAATTGGGATCTTTGAGTCTGAACGAGGAGAATATCGCTCGAGTCGTGCCAGGGAGGATAATGAATGTGCGCTTTATTCCTTGTAGCGACAGAAGAATAATTGTGGTGGGGAACAAGTTTGGGAATGTTGGGTTTTGGGATGTTGATTCCAGTGTGCAGGGCGAAGACGGTATTCATTTGTATCACCCGCATCCAGGTCCCGTCTCCGGGATTTCTATTCAAAAACAAAGTTTGCCGAAGGTAATCTTGATTTGAATATTGCTTACAGAGTACTGAAATGTTTGTTATGATTGGGACGGAAATGTTTACTATGGTTTGTAATTGATTACCTAAGAATCTTTGGATTCTCTGGATTCAGTTAGGTACTCTGGCTTACTTGTTCGAATTAGATGGGTGTAGCCATGCTGAATAGATATTATCCCTATTGCTATTGGGTTTCGTTCAGACAAACTATTCTGGTGAAGATTTCATTTTTTTGAGAGGACTTAAGGAGGTTGTACATGTTCTACGAGACCCGGAGGCCATTAAAATGCAATGTTGAGAGAGCATATGACTATAGTGTGGTCTGCATCTTCATGTTGACTCATCTGCTTTGGATAATTCTATAAAATGGTTTTGGGATTGGATCTTGTACAATGTCGTTAGAATTTGTCTATATCTTCTCCATTACATGCCATCACACATGCACGTGTCTAGATATATTAGTCGTGTGTTTGGTTTCATGTCACGTCCGCTGAATCATACTTGAATTAAACTGCAGATCTTTACCAGTTGTTATGATGGATTTATCCGAGTCATGGACCCTCAGAAGGAGGTATTTGATCTGGTATATTCTAGTGACGATACTATATATTCTCTGTCTCAAAGACAAGATGATATGCAGTGCTTATATTTTAGTGAGGGTCCTGGAGGTTTGAATATCTGGGATGATAGGGCCGGGAAATGCTCAACCCAGTGGAATTTGCACGGAAGTAGGATCAACTCCATAGATTTTAACTCGGAAAACTCTAACCTCATGGCCACTAGTTCCTCAGATGGAACTGCCAGCATTTGGGACTTGAGACGGATACCTGCAGATCAACCCAATCCTCTGAAGGAAGTGAGCCACAAAAGGGCTGTGCATTCTGCGTACTTCTCACCCTCTGGGCGCTCCCTTGTGACAACAAGGTATGCAGTGTTGTTCTGTGTCCTTGGCTTTGAGCTCTGATATGTTACCACATCTGAGAAACATTATTCTAGTTTCATTCGTACGATTTGAGTGCTCTTAAGTATTGTCATCTAACTGTGTTTATATAACTTCATAATTAGCTTAAAGTTTGTGGGAATTTTTTTTTCTTTACTACTAAGCATATTCCAGTATCAGTCAAATACTAATCTTGTGCATTACCTCATAAATTACTTGCTGAAGATGCTCTATGTCATGGTTGATCCCTTTAATTTGATTGTAATGAGCATATGGTATGCTCGGGATTGGTATCCACTAATCACTTTCTTGTGTTTGCCTATACAGGTCACAAAAGACCTCATTGCATTATATGTTTATAAGCTCCTTTCTGTTGCACTTGCCACTATGACCTAACAGGGTTAATAATGTTGTTTGGTGTCCAAACTATAGTACACAATGCTGAGGTAGTTCAAGTGGAAGTACATTTGATGGCTAATTGCACTAGAATTAATTTTCACTTGGCTTCATGTAGCATGGACGACACAGTCGGTGTAGTAAGTGGAGCTAATTTCGGAGAGACTTCAATGATTAAACATGATAATCAGACAGGCAGATGGATTTCCTCTTTCAGGTACATTATCAGTGTCTATTAAGGTCTGTAATTTTGCAGTAATAATAACCTTTTGCTCTTCTTTAACTGTTGTCTTAAACACTTATTTATTGTTAAAAACTTTGCCTGGGTTATCATCAGTATCAGTGCCACACTTTTTGCCAATTTTTTTTTTTCATATTTCCTTCTGGAAATGGTTTGATTCCAAAGAGTAGCTTTTGTCATATGAGATGGATCTTGGGTACCGTTTTATCTGTTTCCTATTTACATCCAACCACGTCAGGATCATTTGTCGACGGATAATCAAGTTTGGTCGATTCATCCTCTGTGGCAGGCTTTTAGTTGTATCATAGTGCCAGTTTCAACTTTATTTCAAACCTCAAGCCAGTCTACCAAACCACAAAGAATAAGTTTGGTTTTAGTAACTCTGATCTCATCCCATGATGCCCATGACCATTTATTGTAGACCAATCAAACTAGTTTTAGCTATCATTACAGTAAAGTTGATTTTAACTTCTGTTTTTTTTTTCTTCTGGTGGAGCAGAGCAATTTGGGGTTGGGATGATTCATATGTGTTCATTGGCAATATGAAAAGAGGAGTTGATGTTATCTCCCCAGCTCAGAGAAGAACAATATTCACTTTACAAAGCCCACACATGTCAGCAATTCCGTGCAGGTTTGATGCAGACCCTTACAATATTGGCACGCTTGCAGGAGCCACAAGTGGGGGACAGGTTTATATGTGGACATTGGGCTAGAACCTCTGTTTTTTTCTACACGAGAGATCTCCCACTTTGATTTTTCCAGTTCGAGCAAACATGGCTGGTGTTGTATCTTGGACTTCTTGTGTACAATAATCTTCTTCTTTTAGGCAGAGTGACTTTTTAGCTGTTTAAACTTTAAGCCATCTTTTTTAAACTCGTTTTTTAAGGACGTTGGTCTTCCTATACAAAAAGTAGTCTATCCCCCCCTCTAGTACTTTTTGGACGGTGAATTTGGTAAATGGCTTAATAAACGGACAAGTTATGTACTCAGAAATGATATTTAGCTAATCTTAAATGCATCAGGGACAGTAAATGAAAAAAAAAAATCTATTATGATTTCCACCATTTGGATGCTTTTGGTTTTAGGCCAAAGATTGGAATGATCGGAAAAGTGATAAAATTGGAAGAATTCATGAATCAACGTTTTATAGTCTTCCAACGGGTTAGTTCAGATGGAATCAATTCTTCATTACAGGAAAGTATCGCCTTTGCAGTCAATTTTCCAAGCCAACCACTTTGCCACCAAGGGGAGTAAGTGATCCATCAGGAGTGAGAGGGGGCATTGCCCTTAGACCAGGCCTCCAGTAGAGTCCAATCCTTTATTGCTGGATGGACCTTAGTAGGCGTTTGGCTGTTTTGAAGAGCAATATGAGGACTCACGCTGAGACGTTTGGTGAGGGAGTTTCTCATTTCCATTCCCACGTTGAACCCATATTGTATCATAGTGCCAGTTTCAACTTTATTTCAAACCTCAAGCCAGTCTACCAAACCACAAAGAATAAGTTTGGTTTTAGTAACTCTGATCTCATCCCATGATGCCCATGACCATTTATTGTAGACCAATCAAACTAGTTTTAGCTATCATTACAGTAAAGTTGATTTTAACTTCTGTTTTTTTTTTCTTCTGGTGGAGCAGAGCAATTTGGGGTTGGGATGATTCATATGTGTTCATTGGCAATATGAAAAGAGGAGTTGATGTTATCTCCCCAGCTCAGAGAAGAACAATATTCACTTTACAAAGCCCACACATGTCAGCAATTCCGTGCAGGTTTGATGCAGACCCTTACAATATTGGCACGCTTGCAGGAGCCACAAGTGGGGGACAGGTTTATATGTGGACATTGGGCTAGAACCTCTGTTTTTTTCTACACGAGAGATCTCCCACTTTGATTTTTCCAGTTCGAGCAAACATGGCTGGTGTTGTATCTTGGACTTCTTGTGTACAATAATCTTCTTCTTTTAGGCAGAGTGACTTTTTAGCTGTTTAAACTTTAAGCCATCTTTTTTAAACTCGTTTTTTAAGGACGTTGGTCTTCCTATACAAAAAGTAGTCTATCCCCCCCTCTAGTACTTTTTGGACGGTGAATTTGGTAAATGGCTTAATAAACGGACAAGTTATGTACTCAGAAATGATATTTAGCTAATCTTAAATGCATCAGGGACAGTAAATGAAAAAAAAAAATCTATTATGATTTCCACCATTTGGATGCTTTTGGTTTTAGGCCAAAGATTGGAATGATCGGAAAAGTGATAAAATTGGAAGAATTCATGAATCAACGTTTTATAGTCTTCCAACGGGTTAGTTCAGATGGAATCAATTCTTCATTACAGGAAAGTATCGCCTTTGCAGTCAATTTTCCAAGCCAACCATGGTACAACAATCCCCTAGAACCAAGCCCTCCAAATAACCAGTAAGAACAAGTATGATTTTCACCAACAACATCATTAACACAACCCAAGAGTGGAAGTGATCCATCAGGAGTGAGAGGGGGCATTGCCCTTAGACCAGCCCTTGCCCCAGTAAAAGTCCAATCCTTTATTGCTGGATAAACCTTAGAGGCCTTTGGCAGAAGCTCTTGAAGAGCAATTGAGGACTCATCTGCTGAGACGTTTGGTGAGGAGTTTCTTGATTTCCATTCCCACGTTGAACCCATATATAACCTGCGCGGCCCCTGGAAGGCAAGCCATGCATCTGACAGTATTGAGGGACTACAGGCCGGATAATCTTCCCTGAAATACATTGTTCCAGAAAATGAGTTTTTCAGGAGTAAAAGTTCAAGGAAGCATTTTGGACACCAACTCGCAACAACATCATTCATTTTTGTCTCTACAGCATTTCCTAAAGAGCACAGACACCCACAAATGCAACGAAAAGGGGAAGCGTGTTAAGGATCAAAAGATTAAGAAAACCTTTGCACTAGCCTGTAAATGTTATGACTCATTTGATTATGTTTGTTGTACCAAAATTGAGTTCCCCGTGCTCATGAGATTTGCATCCAATTTGACCCCTCTGGCACAGAAGTATACGAAGACATAAGATAACTTTTACCCCATATCAGCAGGTAGCATCAGATGAGCAACAACACCCCTACAAGTCCTTAACGGAAGCCTTCCTGAGAGCTCTGGCAGCAAATCGGCTTTGGCACCAAGACTTACTACCACCGCATCGTATTCCCCTAAAATGAAACAAAAAATGCAATCTCCCATTAACTACTAAAGGAAGAGGCAAATGCGATAAACCAAATTGTACTCCTAAGTCTGAGATCCCACCAGGATTAGAATGGAAATTAAAGCTTAACATAGGTTGAGGGCTAATTTCCATGACTTCTGTAAGTAACTGGGCTAAGTCCTTGTATTCAGGATTGAATGTCATAAGATATAATCAGGCTAGACAACACCTTTCTCAAGCTTGTAACTTGTTTGAGACAATTTTCAGATAGAGAGACCATGGGCCACCAGTTTAGATAGTTATGCTTAGACGAATATGCCTGAGGAGTACAAGTCAAAACATTTTGTAATTTCAGATTCCACATATAGTAGGCACCGTAGCCTCCTTCAGTTCTAACTCCAATCTTTACAATGAGGCCTCATTTTTTGTCAACTTCAATGACATATTGTATCAGATCCACAGAAGAGAAAAATCACTTTTTATATTTAGGCCACATCTTCCTGTTGTAATTATGCTTTATTTATTCCCAATTTAACCATGTTGCATTAACAGGGACATTGGACAAGGATATGATACATGCAGCGAACACAGCAAATTTTAGGAGAACAATACAGGGAGAAAGTTATAAGATGTATGAGCGGGCATGTCTGTGTATTGGAGATTGTTGTGTTGATCATGGACCTTGCTACTCTATGGCAATGTCCTTTCATGCAGCAGAATATTGGAAACTACTATATGGAAATAAAAGCCTGCGGAAAGAGCCTAAAAGGTCCACATCACAAGCCTTCTTTAGCAGGCAATCATAACTGGTTGTCAGTCCAAATAAAATCAATTGGAAAAAAATCAAACAAAAAAAACTAGTACTTTAGGTGATTACCTTCAAAGTCAAGGAGTCTGCAAATAGATTTCTTATGGAACCACAACTCTTTTCCTCCCAATCCAGAAGTCATAAAATCTTTCACCGAATTTTCACATGCTAAGAAAAGTGCCTAAAAAATAACAATGAGATTTTCGGATAATATAACAGTGAAAAATTATTCCTTCTGAGAGAAAAAAGTGAAACGGAGGTTTAATTCTTCAGACCTGGAGGTAGCGTTGAGGATGAATAATTAAAGCTTCAGGCATATAGAAGGCAGAGTTGAATGGAACACATAAGTTGGGAACAAGATTTTGAGCAGTTTCCTTGTCAATGGTTTTTATTCTGCAACTGGCAAGGCAATTCTGAGCATTCTAAGCACGAAAAAAAGAGTACATATATCATTACAAGATTAACATTAAAAAAAAAAAATTCTGACTAGGTTTGAAAAGTTTGGCTGGAATTACATCATTCAATGAAAGCAGATTCTTCATATTCAGTGCTGGTCTCAAGATTCCCCTGAAAAAGTTCCATCAGACAGATACCAACATGTAAATGTTAAAGTGCCGTGCAGCATATGACTAGAAAATACCATCTACGAAATGAGAACTTTAACCAACTCTCTAAGCTTTCGATGCAAGAGCATTAACCATTTTTTTTTTTTGTAAAACTACATTTCAAACCATTCTGAAAAAAAGGGAAAAAGGGAAAATTATGAGCACCAGTCCATTGCACCTCAAAGAATGCTTATGTTGAACATCCAAAAATTCTATTCTCCTGAATAATTGGCTAACAACATATGCGATAAGCAAAGACAGATAAAAAAAAAAAAACAAAAGTCTTTAAACAGTTAACAAAAAATCTACAAAGAAAAAATTGTATCAAATGAGAAAGAACCTTCTCTGAACGATGGAACCATCAGAATTTTGATCAACTGCTGCGTCTGCAATGCTCAAAAGCTTTATACACTCTTTCCAACACTCAGCACCCCACAAGAGCAGCTTACCTGCGAAAGGGGAAAAAAAAAGAAAATAAACTGACTACTCTATGCAGAAAAATTATTTTCGTAGTCTAAAAGCACTAGCTGACTACAATAATGGGAAAATATAGAAAAGTTTCAATTTCAGCTTCATGATAGAGTTTTTAAAGTCCTAACAGTTCATTTTAATGCAATTATATACATTTTGCCATCTGAGGGACATCCTCAATGTTTCTTTATTGTATCCTACTAAGTTCTGCATCCAAGTGACAAAATCCGAACCACTTGAAACAAAAATAACCCCCCGAGGAGTTTGCCTAACAAAATAAAAATTGGTAAGACAAAATTGGGGCTCTTAAAACCCACAGGAATTAAATTGTAACTCCTGAAAATAATTTAAAAGACCTGACCTTTAGGGGAATAAGGATGTAGTAGTCCGCCGGAAACTCCCGAAGCTCCCCCGCCGATTCCATTTTCATCGTATATATCAATACGTAGTCCCAAATCCCTAGGGCTTTCCTGGAAATAAAATGGGAATTCAATGATTTCTACAACTAGCATCAAACCGTATTGCATCAATTGTAAGTACCAATGCGCTGCAGAAAGATAAATAAAATACTTGCAATAAGTGCCAAGCAACGGAGAGGCCAGCAAAGCCAGCGCCAAGCACCGCGTATCTTTTACACAAACCCACAGAATAAAAAAAGAAAATCAACGTCAATAGTAGCGTCGAGATTCACAGAATAAAAGAGGAATTTTGAAATCTCAGAGGGAACTGTTAGGACTTGGATGACATAGTACCTAAGAGGGCGTTGAGGGAGTGAGACTGGTGAAGTTGTTCTTCCGGTATGTAGAGCACGGCAGTAACTGTGAGCCACCGGAGAGTTCAAATGGCAAAGGAGCATCCTAGGCGTATTGGGGTTTCGGATGCCTGTCGTGCTCTGTAGTGTGAAGGAGAAGAGCGGAACGGATAGTAGCCGTTCGATACAATGATTCGTGTCGTTTTCTACGTCATAACTGATTAGCCATTCAAGTGGCGAAAAAAAGAAAAATAAAATTGCTGTGATAAAGTTTATATAATACACGCCAAATAAGACGCTTGTACAATTGAACATGGACACCCTCATTCTAAATTCTATTATTACATACGTTAGTTGATCTACAGCACGCTTACGGGCGGTTCTAAGAACATCGTTCAAGTCTTTTATAATATTTGATATCGTATTTTGTTAATCCACATTACATTTGCGAGCCTGTTCTAAGAATACTATTTAAATTTTTATGACATTTAATATTGTATTTTGTTGATTCACATCGCACATACGAGCTAATTTTAAGAGCACCACTCAGGTCTTTTATGACATTTTACCTTGCATTCATCAAACCTGTTAAGAAGCAGAACATTGAATCAATTATTACTTTGGTTAAATCCCGGTTTACAGCCAATCCCTTCTTCGAGTGTTCTTTCTCTCCTAAGTGTGCGAATGTTGCTGCACACAGTCTCGCCCAATGGGCTGCGCTGCTTCCTCCCTCAGGGAGGGATGTTTTCCCGAATTTTGTGGACACCTTGATAGGCTTCCCTGGGTGTATGGGGGCTCTGACCCTCCTTAATTTTTTTGTATTGTTATCCTGTCTGTACTTTGTTTTTTAGTTCTATAATAGTTACTTTGTTGCCCAGAAAATAAAAAATAAACGTTTGTAAAGTAGTTTAAATGTGGTGAGAGGAGTCGGTTCTCCATGGTCGTGATTGTCAAGCAGGCATTTTGACCGTCGATGGAGAAGTAGCTTTTCCCCTAGGAACCTATGGAGATTCATTCCAAATGACAACATCAAAATTGTGCTTTTTTTTTGGTTATGTCCGTAGGAGAGCGCAAGCAATTCAAATGTCAAGGGAGAATGATAACGAATTTTATTCTGTCTACTGCTAGTAACAAATGCTAGGCCAAGCGGTTTGTGTACTCTCATTTCCATTCTTTTATGTGCCTATATAGAACTGCAGCAGGTATTGCACAGAAATCCAAGGTGGGTTTGAGTTTGCATTAATTTGCAAAACATTCCGGACTCACTTCCCCGTCATTTTAGATTCTGGCACAAATTTGAAAGAGCAGCAACAGTTAATGAGAGATCCGCATCCAAGGAAAGAAAACATAAGGATAGACGACAGCAAGAACTGGCAACCTTAGACCCAAACGCCTTTACCGCAATATCAAGACTCCTCTCCTGCCATAACATCTTAACATCATGATTTGCTATTGCAAGCAGTACTAATGGAGCTCAGAACCAGTAACACAATCTTCATACAAAAAATTACAGAAGCATACATTAAGTTCTCCTACCTGACGTATATGTGCTCATAATTTGCTAATGAAGGGTTAGAAATATAGAACAATCTGTTATGCTTTACGTAAAATTACACGCCTTTCTCGCTTGTATTCGACTTCATCTCTCTGGTGCATAATTATAAGGGCTCTTCTCACCTGCAAAGGTGAACAAGCATCATTAATGTCGTGTATAAGACCACATAAGATAAGAGGATTTGGATCAAACCCCATGCAGTTGCTTAAAAATTTAATTCAAATTTAAGTAATAATTCTCCTGCTATGTTGCATTTGCAACAGACCGTGAAACCTGCAATGATACTCAAATAGCCCACTCGGTAACTTCTGAAGGAAAGGTAGTTGATATACCATAAGAGTAGATACTTACAATGGATTCATTCATCCCCATTCTGGTAAGCTCGTCAATAAGTTTCCTCTCTGATATGTGGTTTCCAATCCCTATTCTTCTCTTTATCTGGGTTTCTGCTTGCTGTAATAAAGGAAAAACACAATCAACAACAAATTGTCAAGGAGCCAGAAAAAGACAAAATAGGGAGGATAAAGGTCGAATTGTCTCTCACAGACCTTTATCTCATTTGCCATCTCAGGAGTAAGATTCATGTGTTGATTTATTCCAGACCGCGCTGCATCCATTGTTGAAACTGTGAAGAGTCTAATTGCTTCCAGCACACTCTCCTCGGTGGCAACATATGATCTGATGTGGGGTACAATAAAATGACGATTAAGTTAGACAAAGAAGCCAAGCTATAGAAATGGGAAAATATGAGGAAAGATGATGGAAATTGTTGTGGCGGAAGTGGGGAGAGAGGGGGGAAGGGATCTAGAACAAATTTAACTTGGTAAATCCAGTGATGCTGTGACCTGTTATTGAGTGGTTATAGTTATCTATGAGTTCTAGCATTTATATCTGCTACAGTATGTATTGAGTCACCATTGTTATCGATTCAACAAGACAAGATGGTCAAAAAGGGTAAGTTCCCCACTGTATTTCAGTACCCTTTTAGTAAGAAGTCCAAGCTACACCAACACTTACAGTTTCATTCTCGCAAGAGCCTCACTCAACCTTACAATAGCTTCCAGCTGCCTTACGGTAATTGGAATTGCAGCAGCCTCACCCGTTTCATTTGCTTGTTGCCTCATGTCCTGCAGAAAACATCACAATGATGGACTCAATTTGGATACCAGAGCCACCCGTTAAAGCTAATCTTGGAAGGGACTAATGGAACAGACCAATCGGATGGCTATTCTCATGCAACTTCTTGCATCAAATATTTCTTTGAGCACCATCTCAGAAAAAATGGGCTACAGAGTGCTCTTCTTTAACATATGAGTTGAGCAGCATGAATACCTGTCTAATTTTGACATAATTATTCTGCAGTAATGAGGAAGCTGATTCTGATAATCGTGGGTGGCATTCTGTACGGCAATATTGTATGTACCTGCAAACATTGCATTCTAGACTGTAATAACATTTCACAGACCAACAGCAAGGAATTGTATGACCTAGTTGCTTCACAGTGCATACCTCTTCAGCCAATTTTCTTCTTTAAAAGTTCTACTCTCACCCGAGGCTGCATTAGCAGATGCATGGACTCTTATGATATGACTAGCTATTATCTGTCATGGAAGAACTTTGGATCAGGCTACAGCTTTAATTAACTGTGCATTTGGAAACAACATGCCCATATGCTTTTTCCATGCCCATTTACACAGTTTCTAAAATGAGTATCTTAATACTACATACTGAAGAATAATTTTGAGGTTTTCAAGTAGTGAAGATGTAATGTTTCACAATTATTTTGCACAGAATGCATGCTGCTTCTTGAAATGCAATGAGAAACATGAAATAATATACTTTTTTTTGCAGGGCCAAAGTGCATCCTTTAATTAATGAAATGCTTAAAAACTCACAATGTAACAGAAAATTACCTTGTCTTGACTGTACATCCTGATATCTTTCACAATGAAGATTAAATCAAATCTAGAAAGAATCGTTGTCTGCAAATCAATATTGTCCTGCGCTGTCTGGAAGAAGGTGAAAATTCTTGTTAGTTACTGGGAAAATAGGGGTTTAAGATCCCTGCAGTCCACTATTGTCCAGTCTGGTCTAGTGTGACAGTCAGATTTGTCTACATTGGACACTATTCACTCCGTAGAGCTCCTTAAGAAGAGGAAAAAAAAAAGTCCCAACAGCTGAGTTGGTCTTTCAGTAACTGAAATTGTCATCTTCAATCTCACCCCGACCTCAAACCTCAATTTTCAAGTTACACAATAATCTACAGTAGCATCATGGGAAAGCAACAGGTAATTGCATGGCGGAGTAGCTGATGGTGGTGGGAAGGGCCCAGGCTTCTGTCCTAGCTTCAATGTGGGTTTTCTGGTTTTGGAGATTTAAGGGGCTTCATGGCAATGGTTGTGGGCTTTGCGTTGTGCAGAGAAGAGGTTCTGGTTTTGATGGGATTTGAATGTTATGGCTGTGGGGTATGCAGTGGACATAAAGTGGAAACTCAGTAACGAATGACATGACGCTAATTTCCATTGTTAGAACTCCATCAGAGCACCACAAAGCAGAGAAAACTGGACAACAGCCGACTGGTGAGGAGCTTAACTCAATTTTATCAATGTGCCTTTAAGAGACTGACGAATATGAAACAGGAGATATGGCTTTAGACCTTAAGATCATCATAACGTCCTGATGGAGGGTTAGCAGCCGCCAGCACTGAAGTTCTAGAGTTCAGAACTGTTGTTATTCCTGCTTTAGCAATGGAAATGGTTTGTTGTTCCATGGCTTCATGAATAGCAACCCTATGCCACATAAGGTGTGTTAGACTTTGTTGCTATGACAGCTAAAAGAAAGGGCCAGTAAGATCCACTTCTAGTTTACAATACCTATCTTCAGGTCTCATTTTGTCGAACTCATCAATGCACACAACACCTCCATCTGCCAAAACCATGGCTCCTCCTTCAAGGTAAAACTCACGCTGTAGTGCACAGGTGAAATCGAGTTAGAACTTTTGCAGAACAATGGCGGCAAAAAGGAATTAATCCACTGAAAGGAATTTCTGGTAGCAAGATAAAGCTAAAGATATGCAACATGTTTGCTTACTAGTAAACAAAGCTCAAAAACTTACGGAACCACTATCTCGGATAACAGAAGCTGTAAGCCCAGCAGCTGATGAGCCTTTTCCTGAGGTATAAACAGCAATAGGAGCTGTCTTTTCAACAAACTTGAGGAACTGTTCAAGATGATATCAAATCAGCATGGCAACAAAAGTAACAACCTGAACTCTCTTAAAAGTATGATTAGAATGCTTCCTCAATATGGAACACATCTAAGTGGTGAAAGGATTTCACTAGGAGGGATTAAAGAAACAACAGGGTAACCAGGGCACTCCACAACTTCCTATAGGCTACAAGCTCCTGAACCAACAAAGAAATATGACTAACCTGCGATTTAGCAGTAGATGGGTCCCCCAAAAGCAAAACATTAATATCACCTCTTAATTTCACACCATCCGGCAAGTGCTACATACAGAGAAAATGGTTATGCAATGAATATCAAAACGATTTTAACAGATATGAGTTCATGATATACCTTCCTAGATCCTCCAAACAACAGACAAGCCATAGCTTTCTTCACATCATCATGTCCGAATATTGAGGGAGCTATCTTGGAGCATATGTTTTTGTACACATCAGGTTCTGCAGCAAATTTTTTGAATCCTTCTATCTACAAAAAATATCATTGTTTCTTAACAACAGAAAATGCAAGAAGAAAGAGAAAAGGCACATCAGAATCATCTCATCCAACCTTGATCTGTACTTAATATACATGAAGGGTATTTCAGACTTACGGCGAAAAGTTCCAGGACTTTCAGAAAAAAAAAAGAGAAGAGAAATCTAATGAATGCACTTCCAATTTCGCTTCATTTCCAAACTTATTCTAACAATGAATGAGCCACCAAGAACTTTATATTGACTGTCATCTCTTATACGCTCTCACTAAATTGCATACATCCTACTTTGGTAAGAACTATGCAATGTGCAATGCCTGATGAATTAGCAAATGTTGCTATGTGGAGAAAACAATAGCCAGATATAACTTTAACTGATTTTTTTTTCATGATATTTCAAGACGAACCTCCTCTGGAGAAAAAGCAGCTGGACCTCGAGAGTTGGCCTCGTTTGCTTCTTCTATTCCTACAACCCTGATATATGGCTGTCTAATTGCAACTACTCCTTTGTGGCTGCATAGAGTAAATTCAATGAATTCAATTATAGAGGAGGATAAACGGCCGATATAGCAAAACATTCACCTGAAGGTGTAACTATCCTTACGATGTAGAAGAATTGGAAGCTTGATAAATACTATAAATCCCCATGATGGTCAATCGGGTGCCAGGTACAATTGTCTGAACTAGATGGCGATCCACTGATAGAAGCATGTTCCTTGGAAGCTCCCCGGTAGGAACATCCTGCAATAACCAAGTAAACACAAATCAATTAAGCAGAACTTGAAATCCTTGAAATCACACTCATATGGAAATTGCAATTCAAAGTTGACACCTTTATTCAGAACAATTAAGGTCATTACCTCCGGCTTCTCCTGCAATTTCAAGGTTTGTTGATCAACGTATTTGCTCCTATCCGGAACCACAAGCCATGGATCAAGTGGGCATGGCTCTTCTCCCGGCTATAAATATCACAATCATTCATATCAACGTCACTCGAATACGAAATGCAAGAAATTCTAACAAGCGGAGTGAAATAAACCTGGGGGTCATGATCACACGAGCGAGGGACGATGGCACCACCGAGGCCTGGCCGACAAGGAACTTGCTTTGTGTTTCGACAGTTCTTACAGATAAGAGTCACGTATGTCGCCTTTGCCTTAGTCCTGGAAGCAGCTATAGTGATCCCAGATATTTTGATGAGCTTCGAAATGTATTGCGCCTACCCACAGACAAGGAAAACGTCAAGTTATCAGGAGGAAAAAAAAAAAGAGCACCAACAAAACCCAAAAACAACTGGGAAAAAGGGGTGTAGGGGGTGGGGAAGGAAGTGAAGGGAATCAAAGCCGACTCTCCCAATTGTTTAGGTAGAGTAGGAAAAGTCGACAAAACTCAGAATTTTAACTCCCATATTTTCAATCCAGAAAGAAAAACGCATACCATAGAACAAAAGATCCAAGTTCTTTTCTTTTTCAGTTAACTTCCTCCATTTTCCAGCGAACGCGATAGCAAATAGAAAACAAAGTTCCCACTCACCCCAAGTAATCGGATTGAGACCGGATCCTCCTTCGACGTCAGCAAAACCTGCATGTCTCCGGGAACAGGATCCTCCATTTCTCCAGTCTCCCCTGCAACTTTCGATCTCAAACCCACCAAGACCTCCGCCGCTGCCGTTTCGAACTACAAACAAAAAAAGAAAACACTCACACACACACACCTGACGAAATTCCACAACATTTCAACCATTGATTAATCGGTGCCACAGATTATTTTGCGTTCTCTCCACTCAACTTTTTTCGCGGTCAAGACTTGTAGCTTTTAGTGATATAAGCATCAAGCGTTTTAGGTCTGAGAGAAATGGAAAAAGGTACCAGGGGCAAATAGTCGGCGGGGGAGGAGCGAAGCAAGGAGGGGAGGTCGGGGTCAAAGGCGTCGAGGTCTTCCATGTCGACGAGGAGGAACTTATTGGGGTTGTGAACGAGGCTCTCTCTGTAAGGGAAAACGTTCTTGTCTGTCTCGAATCCCCGGATGAACTCTTTGAACTTCTGGAGAACTGCGTGGCGGCTCGCTGCCGCAGCCACCGGGTCATTTTCCTCGCCGCCACCACGCCACGAGTGCGCTTGGTCGCTGTAGTACACGGCTCCCTCGTCCCACCCTGACATCTCTCTCCCTCTCTCTCTCTCTCTCTACGTATACGTCTCTGGAAACTCAGGATTTCGGAACAATCGTCAGTGAATGTGGGGAGGGGCATAAGTGGGACTTTAATTTCGGCGGGAAGCATTTGGCGGGAATGGAAGGTGAGTTGGCACTTGCTAACGTGGACGGACGCACGTGCGTTCTACCACATTTCCCTGCCACGTGATACAGACGTTTGAAAGAAAATCCTTATAATTTGGCTCCTCCAACTACAATTATTGTTCTCAACGATATACAATTTAATATATTATTTTTGCTATCAATCATTAATTTCAGACATTTTACACTTACATTAAATTTTTTTCGTCAATTTAGACATAAATTTATTTTTTAGTCTAAAAATTATAAAGACAAAATTATAATTTTACACATTAAAAAATTATTTTCTATTTAAATTAACCAACTAAATTATAAGAAATATAAAATATTTAAAATTAATAATTAATAAATATAATGTGACAAAAATAATAAATTAAAATTCAAACCAGCAAAATTCCGTAATTGAAAGATAAAGAGTATATTTATTCTTTTTTTTTATCCGCATAAAATCATAGATTTCGTTTGTATTTTTGACTACTTTTATTTGTGAATCTTTATCTAGTCTTGGAACCACGGTATTCATTCTCTATAAACGAGAATATTTAATAAAATTCAAGAGTTACCATCCTCCTTAAAAAAAAACCCTTTCCAAAAACCAAAATTTGAATAGAATAAGAAACAACAAATAGTTGTTTTTTTTCAGCTAAATACAACACATATGTTACTGAGAGAGTGGGTTCTTCCACTATAACAGCTCAGGAGTTTAACCTTAAGCATCATTTATAATAATTAATCACATATTCTATAATTGTAGCCTTGAGATTAGGATAATTACGGTTTTTGCCTTTGAGATTGTCGATAATTACAAAAACTGATTTTTGTTCAGCAATTATATGGGTATGTCAGCCGCTGTCACAAGTATCCTCTGTACTTGAGGTACCAAAGGGCCCCTTCTGCTGCATGCTCTGCTGCATCTTTCTTTTTCGGATGGGGTGCTCCAAAGCACTCCAAAATAGCGTCTGAGGCTTCTTCCACCTCCATAACAACCTTGAAAGTGAATCTGCATAATATACGAATTCAATTACGGTATGCTTTTATTTCCCCCAAACCTCTGCCAACTATTATTATAATCATTCGGCAGAAATGGAATTGAATACTTTAGGTGCATTTATCAATTCAATCTCAAGAGAATTGGCCTCTCTTCGGCTCTCCTTCATGTTATTAAGGGGGCGTTCATGAGTGAAAATTTTGGGGGTTTTAGGATTTGTGAAAAGGTCAAGATATTTTATGGAATTTGATGAAAAAGTGAAGAAAGAGAAGATTTAAATGAATATTACAATAAAAAAGAATAAATTGAGGAGAGAGATCAAAACATTTTCCAACACGAGAGAAATCCGAACACCCATTTACGTGCACTGGACTTGATAGACCTGACCCAGTATCCACATAAGTTGAATTTAACGTAACAGCAAACCCTAGAGATATTGATTGGCTTATCAACCAGCCCTCATTTAAATCGTGAGTTTTTTTGCGCAAGTGATGGTTTGAACCCTTAAGTGTGCACCTAACCCACTCTCTCAGGGTCCCCGCCGTCACTTGAGCTGGGTTGCTTCCATGACAGTTGACTCGTCAAAAAACATAAAGAAATTTTTTTAAAAAAAACACAGAAGCAAAAACTGACTTACAACTTTAAGTGGCTTGGTCCTTCCTCTCTGCAACATTCAAATGAAGGGGGTTCCCAACAGTTAGCAGCACAGATTTCATACAAATGTGACCTTGCTGTTCCCTTGTGTGATCCGCCTGCAAGATAATTTTAGTCTTAGAGAAAGAGAATTATGAGGTTGCTCACACGACATATCCTGCAACTGCGATAATTGTACCTGTGGTCTGTGAGTCAAGGTCACAGCTAGGAGTTTCAGCTGTTCCTCTTACACCTTCGCATAATCGTTTAATAACAGGTGTTGCACAGGGAGAGCTTTGGGGCTCGACCTCTCTGCCAAAAGACTGTTGAACCATTGATTTTTCAATTCCAATTGCATCAGGGGTAGATACATCTACAGGTGTCTCATCATATCCAACCAGTCTGGCTTCCATCTTGTCGCTTGACTTCAAAACATCCTCCATAGATTTTGACTTGGATATGTAGCCTTGAGCCTGAACATCCATGAAAAATTAACACCAAAAGTATGTTGCATGCAAGAAAAACTGATGGGGAAAGAAGAGGGGGGCAGTGTAAAACCATTTATGTGAGGATATACTAGCAAAGCAAGTCAAACTGTTCTAGAAACAACAATCCAATGTGTCTGGAGCCAACAAACAGGGTGTTGTGTTGAGAACGAAAAAGCAAGCGCAAGTGAAAGCAAAACAGCCCATAGTGCGAGAATAATTAATAAAAAAAGCCTATCGTGAAAGACAAAATACCAGGCCCAAACCTTTCTATGGACATGACAAACACATCCAATTATCACAAGGGGAACCTGAAATGAAGAAAAAAGAACATAAATGCAGTCTCACTAGAACATCTGAGGTCCATTCATAGAAAATGAGAGAGCCAAGTTCCTGATCTTATTTTCAACATTCCATCCTGTCGAGGCATATGACACTGCTGCTGATGTTCAATCTCCTGTTTTAACATCCCTCTTCCATTGGAAAAGGGTTGTAAAGAACAAAACTTGAAACAACAGTAAGCTGCTTATTAATCTCTTCATTTCACAGCTACATGAATTAGTTGAATAAAAAATGATTGTAGGTCAGAGCAAAATGATAACGCTACCCCAAGTGGACATATCATGACCTATAGATGAGAAATGGAGTCAGTTGGCCCAAAAAGTTTCAGCATGCACAGTGGAACAAACAAAAATGAACCAAAACTGGGTATTTTTACATGAGCACTAACTTTTAAAGCAGACAAACCTTTCTTTCCCTCTCTCTCTCTTTTTGGCCACCCCTTTTTGGGGGAACAAGATAAGTCAAATAATGTAATCTCTCCCTACATGATTACAAACTATATTCACTCCTTACAGTGCTGGAGTCGAAGTAACAACACAATGGAAGAGCATGAAGTAGGCATACAGATTTTTACCTTCAACTTAGATAATATCCTTTGCGAGGCAATTTTTTTACCATCTTTCTTGTTTTGGTTGGTCGCAGAGACAGTTGCACAAACATCTTTTCCATCCACTTTTGCTTCAACCAAATAAATTCCGCCCTTCTTTCGTGTTAGAAATTGCAGTCCCCAATTATAGGATTGGCATAGCTCATGCAGTTCCCTATTAGGACTAAGCTGCAAACTGGAAAATCCCATGATTGGATCCAAGAAAGAAAGCATTATCGTCCAAACAAGGTCCATATTCAACCCTGTATCAAGAAGAATGGCACCCATACAAGACTCTACCAAGTCACCCAAAGCCTGAGGCAATAAAATGAAATCATTAAAAATTGAATGTATGGAAAGTCTACGTTTTTACTTTCTTTCTAGTTTGACAATTTCTTTGTAGCTAGACATATTTTCCATGTTTTAATATGAAAAACCATGTAAGAAGCAGATTGAAATCTTCCCACCAACACCCCCCAACCCCCAGAGCATCCGTTGTCCACCCAAAGAAGAAATAACCATAAAACAATGATGGGTAGTAGAAGCTCATCACTACTAAGGCAGCACAAAAATAAACATTAGTTTCCATTTTCTACCTTTGGACACTTTGGCCCCTCAACATTAATCCTTCCTGGTGTAGGTGCTTGAGTAGAGTCGACATAAATGTTGATGGCCTGAGTAAGGTCATTGGAATCACATATCAGAAATTTGTTGAAGGATCGATCTACCGCAACCTTGGCAAAGGCCTCATTATTCACAGACCCCGATCTCAAATCTGTCAATTGACCAGGCTTCAACTTTGGATAAACTGAATATAGATATGATGTGATTAGGTAATCCAGGACAGCATCTCCAAGAAACTCCAATCTCTGGTCAAAGCGATAAAACCATTTCAAATTATCAGGACAGACAATGCTGCATTCTCTGGCTACTCTCCTAAGAGTTGTCTAGAAGAGAGAGAAAAAAAATTGTTGCCTAAGCCCTGAAGTAGAAAGAAAAACATAGTGCATACCTGATAGCAGCCTCCACCATTCTTGTTGTAAGAAGGATGTATAAATGCCTGTATAAGAAGACCTTTGTGAAGAAACTGATACCCTAATAACTTTTCAAGGGCAGCAATGTCCAAACAAGTTGCAAGCGGGAGGTAGCTACTGCTTGCTCTGCAGGCATTATAAACTTGAAAGGCTTCAAAGTCCACTTGTATACCAACCCATTGAAGGAAGGCAGTTGCAGCTTTGAAGCCGCCCTCCACTAGAAATGCTCCAACAAGAGCTTCAACCACATCAGCTATTGTCTTCCTATGTAACCAGTGGTGACCTTTACTGCATCTGACTTGACTAGAACTTGCATTATCTGCTAGATCACTTGAATTTTGGGGATGAATAGTTCGTTCTGTTTCCTTGTTACAGATTATAGGGCAAGGGCGACCCAAAGCAAAGAATTGGGAGGGATCAAATGGAGAATCCCGTATGTACACCTGAAATAATAGAGTAAATATTATGCACCCAATATTTGAAACCTATTAAAAGAACAAATTAGCAACTTATTGAGAGGGTACTAATTTTACCAGCCAAACGTTTTCCATGCAGCAATAGCAGAAAAGAAGCATTTTTTTTTTTGGCAGAAAAGAAGCATTGGGTAGTGGAAAAATATCAGCCAAAAAAGTTTCTCAAATATCAGAAGCGCAGGGTGTTGGCCAGACCAGAGAGGAAGAGACAGCAATTTTTTATGCACAAAGGAGACAAGCACATGTCAACACTGATTAATCATGTTAATCACCCTTACTTCTTGTGAATGTATGTTTTTCCAATCACACATTAGTTTTTCAGTTTTTTGAAGGTGCCATGTCGCAAGATAGACAAATTGTTTAGAAAGTCAGACCCAAAAAAAATAATGGCAAGATAGACAAATTGCTTGGGTATCGGTATTATCTAGAAAACAAATTCAAAACAATTACGATATATCAAGTGGAGGCAGAACAAAAGCAGAGCAAATATGATTTCCACAAAAAGTAAAAGAATGACATAACACTTACCACGGATGAAAGGAATACACATAAATTAATACTTCAGAAATAAAAAGATCACATCAGCAAACACAATCATACCTGTAACTTGCTCCTAGTTGCTAGTTTGTATAGATTACGATTTTTCACAACATCAGAGCGTTTCCTTGTGAGTTCTCCTTCATCAAGTGTATCATGCAAAAGAAAAAGGTGCCGTCCAGATGCAAATTTGAGAAAAGCATCGCCAAGTATTTCAAACCTCTCAAGGGAAAAGCGTTCCTGGCACTTCTCAGTGGTCAAGGCTTCTAACACCTAATAAAAGAATTCCGAGCATTTAGTTGCAATTAACATCCATGTAACTGTTGACAACTACAATGTGAACCTGCTCAATTGAAGTTGTCTGCAATAAAGCTTACGTGGCATAGCTTATAAAAGTCAATGCTCAAGTTAATAGCAAGGGTGGGAAGACCTTACTCGATGGCAACTAACTTCAGCTCCTTCTGGAAATGCAGCAGATAATGTGTGCCTCAATTCAATAGCCACAAGCAAGTTTTCTAGACGATGCATGATTGATGGTAACAAAGATATTGAACTCCCAATGTCTTTTGAAAAGCCTATGATCTTCAACTGAAATAGCTCAGGAGGTAAATCAAAAAAGTGCTCCTCCAGTTCATGTGATTCTGTTTTGACATTAAGGTTTATGAAAAGTAATTTGTGAGAGAGAGAGAGAGAGAGAGAGATGCGAGAGATATTGAAATGAGTCCAGAATCAAGCGAGAAGCATATTCTTACAATTCATGCTTTTTAAAGGGGCAAAAACACAACAAAAGGGAAATGGTTTCGAGGGAGTCTGAGCCTCAGCCAAATTACCTCTGTTCCACACAACACCTTTTTTTTTTTTTTTTTTGATGAGTAAGCTCATCTCATTAAAAATAAAATAAAAAGGTGAAGACAGTAGAAAGATTGTACTAAATACACTTAAAACATACAAGCCAAAAAACTAATAAAATCCTGATGGTCAAGAAAAGGAACCCCCTACATGGCATTACCCATAAAAACAAAAAATGTGTAAAAACACCCTGTAAATGTTCCCCCGATGAAGCTAAATCCTCAAAACAATGACTATTACGCTCTTGCCAAAGACACCACCAAATGCAAGATGGAATCATTCTCCAAACTGCCTTGGCCAACGGATCCGCAAACTCCCTTTTCCATCCTATCAACACATCAACTACCGTCTCCAACATGACCCAATGAAGATTCGTGATGCCAAACACATGCCCCCAAAGGCCTCTAGCCATCTAACAATGCAGTAAAATATGATTAACAGATTCACCTTCCCTTTTGCATAAATAACACCAATCTCTGCACCATTAACACCACCCACCTTAAAACCAGCAATAAGCCCATTCAAAACTAATGTCTCCTTCATGCAAGAAAAAGCTTCCATTACAATGACAAATAATAGAAGAGATAGGGAATCACCTTGACGCAATCCACAAGTACTGCCAAAATTCACAAGCACTGCCAAAATTCACAAGCACTGAAAACTTAACCAATGAGATACAAAATTCTATCCAACGACACCACTTCTCACCAAACCCACATCATCTCAGAATATACAACAAAAATTTCCAATTCACATGGTCATATGCTTTGTGAATGTCCAGCTTAGATAACACACCTGGTTAATTTAACCTCATTCTAGAATCAATATACTCGTTCACAATCAAAACAGAATCCAAAATACGTGTTCCCTTCACGAACACATTTTGAGAAGATGAGATAATCTTATCTAGCACAAATTTCAGCCTATTTGCCAACACCTTTGATAAAATCTTATATATCCCTCCCACTAGACTGATTGGAAGAAAATCTTTCAACTCAACTGCACCCAGCTTCTTGCAAATAAGAAGTATAAAAGCAGAATTCAGACTTCTAACAAACTTGCCATACCTAGTAAATTCATTGAACACAGCGAGCACATCCTGCTTAATCACCTCCCAACAAGCTTTGTAAAAAGAAGGAGCAAAGCCATCCGGACCTAGAGCTTTATCCCCATTAAGACCTTTGACCACCCCATACACCTCATCCTCCTCAAAAGGCCTTTCCAACCAATCAGCCTCCTCCCTTGAAATAGAGTCAAACTCCAAGCCATCTAAGGGTGTGTTTGTTTGTAAAATTTTGGGGAGATTAAAATTTTCGGGTATGGATTTGGTGAAAAAGTGAAGAGAGAGACGATTTTTAATATTTATTATAGTGAAAAGTAATGATTTGATAGAGGGGAGAGAGATTATATTGTAATTTTTTATTGTGTTAAGAATGTAAAATTTTGGTGTGCAAATGCACACTAAGTTAGGTCTCCATGAATAAGGTTCTTCATACAAAGAAGAATAAAAATGAACCATCTATTCTGAAATATCCCTGGGATCATCCACCACCAGATGAGAAATAGAATTTGACCTCCGATTCGAATTAGCAACACTATGAAAAAACTTTGTGCATTTATCCCCTTCCTTGAGCCACAAAGCACGTGATTTTTGCCTCCAACTAACTTCTTCCATGTCAATCAAACAATCTAACTTCCTATTAATTCCTAACTTCCTCTCCCAACCCTCCTCATCTAGAACCCCTCCCTCATCTATCTCATCCAACAAAGACAAATCCCTAATCAACACCATCCTTCGAAAACTTAAATTGCTAAAAACCTCCTCATTCCATATATTAAGATCACACTTCAAAGCCTTCAACTTCATTTGAAGCACAAAACTTAGGGATCCCAAAAACTTGTAACTACTTCACCACCTATGCACCATGGGATACTCCACCACGAGAACACTCTCGTCAACTCATCCATAAATCTCCAACTAGCATCATCATTAGGATCGTAAATTCCTGAAAAAGCCCCATGAAGCTCATCCTCGACATTCTCAAAACTAACCGAAAAGGAGTACCGACCCACATAAAAATCCACCGCCTCTAAGACACACGAATCCCATAATATTAGGATACCACCTGAAGCCCCATCAGCCGGGACGCTACCCCAACCCCGAATCAAATTACCAATCCTACTACACTTTACCCTATCATTAAGCCCCTTGACATTTCAACTGAAAATTCTAGGCTTCATTAACAACTAGATAAAGCTCTGCCCCCCTTTCTACTACGTTTAGAAATAGAAACTTGACCCTCATAATTAACAGAAGACACCAATCCCTTTAGTTTTGTCACCAACTTCCCTCCCGAAATATTAGGGGTGTGTTTGTTTACTAAAATTTGAGGCTTTCCAAAATTTTAACATGAAAAATAATTACAATATAATCTCTCTCCCCATCAAATCATTACTTTTCACATAATAAATATAAAAAATTCATTCAAACCATCTCTCTTTTCACTTTTTCAGCAATTTCAATACCCTAAAATTTTAACCTTCCCAAAATTTTCACACTCAAACACAACCTAGGAGATTTAAAGCACACCCTCTATCTATCCCTTTCTAAAGCTTGAAAAAGGTGCCTAAATTTATGCTCATAACCCTCATAAGAAACCCCCACCAAATGACGAAATGAAGTTACCATTTCAAGAACCCACCTAGAAGGCTTAGATTCTCCTGAACAAGTCCCCTCCTCTAACCCAGGATAACAAATCTACAGAGGCTCCTAATGAATACCCTCTCTGCCACTATCCAGACTCACCAAACCCCCTTCCTCCATACAACCCACAACACTCAAGCCTGGCATTCCTTGTTGCACTGGTACGACCGGTAAAATTCCAGACTCTTCGTCACTCACATATGCCAATATAGCCTTCCCACCCTCAGAGATTTCCCCCAAAGCAGCAACATCCAAAGAACAACAAGGTTTTGGATTTGAGGATGAATACATCTTTGCCCCTGTCCCATTCACAACACAATCACCGTCAACAGCCAACTGCGACGTAACAAGACCCAGACAAGACTCCAGTCCCTCCTCTCCATGACTCTGCCTATACTCCCCGCAATTGTTTATATGCCAGATTTGTCCCAAGCCGTCGACGCCAACATATCTATGGTCGGTGACTCCACTGCACCAATTGAATTCCTAATTTGATCTCGATATGGCAATTCTCGCGCTGAAACAAGAGCCTCGACTAGAGCTGGAGGGGTAACTGACGTCGTTGCACCCACTTGTCCAATCTCTAGCGCCAACCCATCGCCAACATGAACTGCACCGACGCCACAAGGTGGCGCACCAGATCGCGTCACTGGGTGCATGACCCCAACAGCAACCTGACTAATGGAAACTGGCTTACCGCTCCCCTCAAGCCCATTGTTCATGTTATTTATTTCCTCACATTGCCCATTATCCACCGCAAGCCTAGGGCCAACTACCCACACATTAGTATCCCCACCCAAAGCATGCTCTTTACAAATAGTTGTTTTATTTTGCTGGGTTAAATCCATCCGGGCCTTCAAATGAAACCCACAAACTTGACACCACAAATCCATTTCCTTCGACCCAGTGTTAACCCTAATAGCCATTAATTCCTCCAGCCGTTCCACTTGCCCCCTTAATTGCATTAATTGATTCCATAAATCAATATTATTGACAGGCATATCAGCCCTCGACAAAGCCGCCATATCCCCACGCTTGACATCCTCATTGGACACAGAAATATGATTATTATTCATAACCACAACTTTTGCCACCAAATCTGCATGCGCCATAGAAGACGTTACAATTTCCTTAGAATTGCCACTGGATTCGCCATTTCCAAATACATCTATGGCCCTTCTCTCGATGGCAACCATCGAAAGAGGTGCCATAACGGCTGTAGCGAAAGAGACCTCTGGATGTACGCATTTTCCCGCTGGAGAAAAATGACGTCTCTGTGAAAAGAGGTAGGAAACGACCTCCTGAAAAAAGTGATTCAATATCTGTCATCCATGGCCATTTTTACCTTCTGGCACCGTCACCACCCCTTGCTTCCTGCCCCCTCCATACTCAACAACCGCAACATATCTACCTCCTTTGTTAGAACAACATTGAGCCAAGAAGCCGCGATGAGCTTCATTGAACTTAAGCGCAAAATTAGTGCAAGTACCAGCCTTCAGCAACTTATCAGTCATGTTCACCATCCAAACAGCAGCAAACTTCCACATTTGAGTTGAATGCACGGACTTGAGACTCCACTCAGACAACTTAATCAACCCCTTTGCATTGATCGACACTTGCAACTCCTTCGACTCAATGTGAAAATCACGAACAAACGTCATCTTAAAGAACAGCCCTAAAGCACTGAAATCTAACACAAACTCTACTATAGGAAAAATATCTGGAAGATCAAACTAACCAGTCAGACACCCTACAGGGAGGAGAAGGAGACAGAACGAAGAGAACAAAAGTTTTCCCATGGATATTCTTTAAATAAGCAGCAGGATCATCCTATGTAATTTGGTGAAGCTCTAAGGCAACAGAAGACAAAGCCACACACAACACATAGTGTCTCAATATCGTGCATGGTTATAAAATTTCCTAAGTCTAATAGCATAATCGATTCTCGTCCGAGATAGCCCCTGAAAGGAAAGGAAGTCCGGAATTCTAACAGACACCTCTCAGTTAAGGGTTGGTGGTTTCCTCTAAAATATCAAATTTCTTAAGACACTTCATCCTTCAGGCCCCTTCCATGGAATTGAGTAAGAGGCACCCGCAAATAACAAGTTTGACCATGCCTTCCTTCAATATTAAGTAACAACGTACCCTACTAACTTTGGAGGATGCATTACCATATTAGTCATGTCTGCTCTTTTTTTTTTGTATTTACTTTATACCAAAGAGCCAAGTTACTGCAACACAAGGACCATTCACACCACTATTTCAGGGACCAAATCATGGTATTTTTCATCTATGAGTTCTTATATGCAGGCTTCTATGCATAGTAGTGATCTGATATGTTCTATGTCTATGCTTCACAGCTTACAAAGGTTCCTAGATAATAAAAATTTATGATTCTCTTTTTGAGGTAAGAGATTTTTTTGGAGTACTACTAGCTTTGTTTTGGGCGTCAAGCGCTTGACCTCTCCATTTCTGCTATTCTTCTTCTCTTACTTTTTCTTTCTAATCATTCTTTATCTCTTCTATATTGCTCTGGTTCCTATTTGCTGGTCTAAGAATGCTAATGAAAAGATAAATGAACCATCCTATGGTACAGTTTCTATTTCCAACCCCAACTCTTAGACCAATCTACTACAACCCACTGAGTGCTTGTGTCACTTACCAATCAAACAGAAGTCCTATTGTTCTGTTGCTTTTAGTTCAGTGATCTATGAGCAACATCATTAGGACTAAAAAAGGTACTCCGCTCAGCAAAAACCAAACCTTATTCTCTGTGGCAAGAGTTAAATTACACAAGGAAATATATTTCTTTATGCACAAAATTTATAAAAGATGCAGTCTGACAAAACATATAGCAAAAACCTAATTGAGACATCCTTCTCTTTTTAAGTAGAATTGAGCTATTAATAGAATCCAAAATAACACAACTGGTACAAAGTACAAATCACTTCATAATGGATCCACCACAAGAAGAGAAACAATCACGTAAATATAAAATAATTACCTGAATCCTCTGGCTTTCGGTTACATAGTAAGTTCCGCAAGCAAAAAAGTTGTTTTGCACGCAGAAAAGGTTGTTCTGGATATTTAAGTGGAATGCCAAGCCTGATTTCCAGCATTAGAAAATAAAAATTACCTTCACCAATTAATAAAAGATGAGATCGACATAACCTAATAGTACATTTTGTAAGATGAATGCCAAAGTCCTGTATCAGTGACATGTAAGTCCTTAGTATATTAACGAATTTCATATAATAAACAGAATTTAGGTATAACATCATATAGGATGTGTACAGGAGGAATCTAAAATGGCATATAAGTATAAATAATCAACTGTGTCAAGCAGTGAGATGCAAACCTCTCATAGTGCTCCATGTAGCTTGTAGTTTCTGAGCCATCACAAGGGCTGTATCCATTCTTTCTGTGAATGATGTCAGTAATAAAGTAAAATACCTTATTGTGTGCAGCATAGACTAAACTATTCTCAACATCGCATATTGTTCTGCAACCATTGGCAAGTTGCAAGTGAAAATCCACACTACTTTTTTCGACCATGGTGTCTTCTGGAGTCCTGAAAACTGGTGATGATAAACATCTAATGACAATCTTCCAATCTACAGTAATTGTGTTATCACTATCGTGCAAAATTACTGGAAGCAACAGGTAGAAAGTTGATGAACTTGATATGCAAATTTCATTCTTTCCCAATGGAACATATTCAGGAATAAATTCAGATCGGTCAAGGATGACTTTGAGATACATTTCTTGAAAATTTTGTGCTAATATAATCTGCAAAAAAAAAATTGTGGAATATAAGAAAATGAAGTTTAACAACATCATAAACTTCTCTCCAAAAAATACTAGATCTACCTCATCTTTATCAAATTCTGCAACTCCTGATGGGACAAACTTTGTCATCACAGATCTACCACGAGCAAGATGAAGATCAAGTTCCATTCTCTCAGCTTCTACCGGGAGAGGTGCTTTGACAAATAGACCAAACTTTTTATAGGTCCTATCCTTGGGATTAGGATAAAGCTCTATATAGTAAGCATTCAGATAAAGGGGATTTTCCAAGTTAGTCCACGGTTCTTTTAGAGCAGCAGGTATAAGCATCTCATGTAGTTCCAGTCGTGGACTCCCATCTGACAACAAACAAACCAAATACAACTGACATGACATAATGATGCAAAAACAAGAAAACATGTTCAAGAGAAAATTTTCTTTGGCTCAATTCAACCTGTGCAGCTGTCTGAGTCAGAAGAATCCAGCCCCATCCCATCTACATCTTCATCATCTGGCCCGGGCAAAAGGTAATCATTCAAGGCACCCATTTTATGCAATCTTTCAATTGCTTCCAGACAAGCATCTTGTTTAGCAGCTTCCATTGAAGACTGTGGTGTACCAACTATTTGATTTATTGGAGCATTGGAAGGTAAGTTTATGTGGCAAACAGTACCCCCCAAGTCATCAAAATAAAAGAACTCTGGCTTGGGGTTAAAGAACCTGCAAAAATTAGATCCATACGTCTATACAAACTTCAAATAGCTTTTTAAATGATTGGCATCCCAAGTCATGAGTGAAACAATGGTTATAATGTCTAAGGGCATACTCATCGTGCGGGAGTTTTGAACAATACTGATAGAGTAATGAGATGCTATATCCAGAGCTAACAGAAGCGCCAGACGAATCAACTCTATAAATTCTTTCTTCAGAACCAATAAATATCTCATTTGACGTTCGATGTGCAATTTCCATGTTCATTCGACCTTCATCCTTTTGAAAGTCTTTTATCAAATCTAGCTCCTTCTGGTTGCCGCTGAAACATTAAGGCCAATTACGGTTACTCTTATCTGGAAGAGAGAGAACCAAATGGACAATCATACAACCCACGCTTCAGAAAAGCACCTGTTCACCAAAAAGGCATATTCAGACTGAGGCATTCGAGCACGTCCTCTGGATTGTATGAAGCTAGAAACAGTTTCTGGAAGATCAAACCGGATCACAAGGCAGCAGGTCTGAATATCAAGTCCTTCTTCACCCACTTTAGTTGCAACCAATAGATTTAACTGCCAAAACAACGACCACTAGACATTAATAAGCAGCCTCTATCTCTAGAAAGTCAATGTACTGCAGAAATTTATTTCTATGATCACTATCACCAGCACAACAGCTTTGTCCAATATCACTTTTTTTTTTTTTTATAAGTAAGTTAAACTTTATTAAAACAAAGGACAGGACAACAGGACAACAGTACAAGAGACTATACTGAAAACACCAAAACCATACAAGCTATAAAGCTTAGGAAATCCGGATAGTCTGAAAAAGGACAACCTAATACTGAATTTGCCCAAAGAAAAAGAGAATGCAACAAAAAGCCACTGGTTTTTCACAGTGGAATCAGATCACTCTGATTCCACTGTGAAAAACCAGTGGCTTTTTGTTGCATTCTCTTTCTCTGATTCCACTGTGAAAAACCATATTTGAGTGCCACGATATATCATTTCCACCCATTATATGCTCAATGGTGCTAACAATAACATAAATCAAGATACATTAAATAGTAACATCTATGCTCTACTAGCAATGTATTGGATTTTCAGCAATTGAATAAATGTTTTTAGGGAAAACTTCATTTTGCATCTTTGAACTATAAGGTTAATGTCACTTTTGGAGTTCAAACTACCAAATTCGTTACATTGAACCCTTAAACTATCAAAATTATTTATGTGCTTTCTCAAATAAGATATGACCATCAAAGATCGAATGTGTAGGATAGGTGGGAGGTGGTGACACACAATGACCAATCCTGAAAGACCACTTCGTGCCGCATGACCCATTTATAACACATGTAGTACAATTTTGATGGTCTAATCTTGTTTGAGGGCAAACATTGATGAATTTTGGTACTTCGAGGGCTCAATGTGACGAACTTCGTAGTTCGGACTCCCAAAGTGACATTGACCCCATAATTGTTCAGGGGCGCAAAGTGATTTTCCCCCATATCTTTAATAATGTTTCCAAAAAAAAGAGTTTTCTAAAAGAAACTTGGGTAGCCCAAAAACCAGCAACTAAGGCTACACTATATCATATGCATGTACTAATTGCTTAATAACATCCACCACTCTTCCCCAGATCATACCAGATAATGATTCCACTACAAATCCTTAATACATCAGTCTGAGCCACTGTCCTTTATTTGCAACTTAATAACAAACCTGAATTTACAGCTGTTAGATAGAGATGGACAGCATCATCCTCCTAACTATTTACCAAAATAACAGATGTTCACCAGTATTCCTTTGTCTGGCATCTCTAATGGATGAATGTCCAAGAATATGCACGTTAGGCAAACCACAATAGAAACAACCTTGCAGTTATGTCTGATAAGTGTGCATCGAGTGTCTGCTAAACTGAATGTTCCAACAAGATCACCCCTTATGTGCAATTTATTCTTCATGTAGAAAAGTTTTGGTAATTTCTAATCAAATTTGAGCTCAAACCTCGTCTAACACATCTTATAATATATCAAAGTTAACACAAGAACAGAGTAATACAATCTGATGAATTTTGAAATGCCATCCAAGAAAAGAAACCAATGTAAAAAATAATAAATACTAGGCATTACCTCTCCGGACCGGAATCTCTCAAGGGTAATGTTCAAGGTCTTCCGAGACATACTTTTTAGTCTAGAGTGAACTCCCACAAGAAAATCACACTTCCAAAATGCTAGAAACTTAAGCTTCTGCAGTATGCATGACAATGATCTCGCAGTAACAATCCTATTTACAAATATTATGCATTTCATATTGGGTTGTAACCTGAAAAAAGGAAAAATTGAACATTTATCACAATAATTGCGTACATTTATATGTACACACGTATATGTATATCTATTGCCTCAATCTAATCAAGGCCTATGATGTAAGCAAAAGACCCTCAACAAATGTGCAGCAAAAGATAAACTAATCTTGAGTACGAGGACCAGAAGGATTAAAGCCAAGGTAACACGAAGTGATTGCTGTAGACAGGTATCCACACTGGCCACACAATTAATTGTGATCATAGAACCTTGGTTAATAACTGCAGCTTGCGTGGCAGTAATAATTCCTATCTGTTCTCATCTGTTAATTGCACAAATAAATTGAAGAAAACCTACAACATCTCAGCGCCTTATGAGCTGCAGCCCATCACAGTATAAATGCTTTTGTTGTTAAGTATGCAGACATGCACTTAGCTAAAGCACTTCATCCATACCAAGAATTCACTCTATAAGAACCAAATTCATGCTTCAAGCCTAATTAAAGCTACTGTGGACAGTAAAATATAATTTGTTTCAACAAATGAACTCCATCTTTATAATTTCCCACAGAAATACATGATAATTGCCAAGTTTATACAACATATCTAATGCAATCATACTATGTGATTGGACTCCATCAGGGTACAGATTATCTCATAAATGGTTTGGAACCTCACCCATTCTTGTAATACCATCGTTTTCAGGAAGTCTCATTAAGAGCCAGTGAAACATCATCGCAAATTGCATTGGAAATAATAGGTGCTCGAGCCAATTTAGATTAAATATAACGTTGGCATTTTATAAAATGAAACCTATCTTGCAGAAATGAAAATGTTATGAAGAATGAGTAGGACTACAAAGAAAGAGAGTGGGGAGGGGGTGGCAAAACATATTAAGAAAAATAACTTATCAAGAAAAGATGACCAGAAGTCATCCAAGAAGACTTAACAACAGCAAAGAAGACGGCTTAGAGAGAAAAGGGGAAAGATTAGATAAATTTTACTTGGAAGCGTGAAAGAGAGCAGAGGCATAAAGCAACATGGCATAAGCAGTGAAAAAGGAAGTGATAAACAAGGTGAAAGAGAGCATGACAACAAAAGGATAGAATGGAGGGAATGCATGTAGCCCAATCAAGATGGAATGGCTGGCTTGATTTAGTTGAGACTAAAGCTTAATTGAGTTAAGTTTTAGTCGATTAGAGTAGCAAGGCCCCTCTGCACTGACAGGGAAGGATTTCAAATTGCTTTCTGAACATTCTCTATAGTTAGAGATTGACTGAACATAAAGGAATATAACGCAACTGGCGAATGCTGACCCAAAAAAAAAAAGTTCCCGAATAAATCTGTCTAGTGTCATTTATTCAACCTGATATTCAAGACATCTGTTAAACACTTCCATACCTACCTGAAGGATGAGAGAATTCCAATAAGGCGTAAAAGCTTTCTTGAAAAATATGGCTCCTCTAAGATCTCCACACAGGACAGATCAGATACAATGCCATCTAACAGATAGAAAAATATCGATCATTAACTGCAGAGGGAATGATTCTTGAGTTGAACCTTTTCATTTCAAATATTTAATGGCCCAATAAAGGATTGCAGCTTAAATTATTCAAGTTCCATTTACTAAAAATATTTATGAAAAGAAAGTAAATCACACAACACACTGGTACAGTAAGTTATGATCGCTGAACAGAGACAATGCCAGGATGCCACTATGGGCTACACCATAAAAAAAAAAACCACTGCATTCCTTATTATACCTTTCATACATTCAGAAGCAAAGACTTCTCCAGCCTGGGCTAGATATCTATCACACACAGAGTCATCGATGAAATTTCCTTCCACCTCTACTAATGCATTCCACTCCGAGTGATCACCGCTCAGAAGAATGCGACTACCCTTGAAAAGGAGGAAAAGAAGATAGAAAAGGTAAATTATAGCATGCCAGCAACCTCCAATTGAAGAACACACGAAGACAGCAACAGTAATTGACAAAGCACAATCAATACACATGAGACTGCAACATTATTGAAAAAAAAAAGAGACTGCAACATTAAGAAGTATCCCACTTTCACAAGCCAACTGTAAGTAGTTAACTCACCCTAGCTGTGCAAAGGAAGGGTTCTTACCAACAGCCCTGTCCTTATCGGTAAGCAGTGGCGGAGACTCCCAGGGAGGGTGCCACCACACCCCCACTCCCCCCCCCAAAAAAAATATTTTGAAAAAATCCCCTTTGCAAGGCCAAAAATACTATCCCTTGTTTAGACCTTCAAATACCATTATCCCCCCAAAATAAATGAGACAAATTTAATGCTTTAAAAATAATACCTTTTAAAATGACAACAAATAAGAAATGAATTAAAGTATCTTTTAAAATAACAATAAATGCTAATGGAATTAAAATTCACCAACGATGCAATTTATTTTATGATGTAAATACTGGTTTTTGTTTCTATTTTGTTATTAATTTCTCTCAATTTCACCTTTAAAAAAAAAAAACCCTTTCGATCTCATCTTACCCTTGAAAAAGTTGACATAAAGAAATCACCTAACCCACCAAGTTTTTTCTGGCACTTTACATATGACAACTTTAACTTGGGTTTCTTTTTCTTTTCTGTTGACGTTGTCTCAGCTTATGTAAGTTCATTCTCTTTTTTTAGCTTTAAATCTCTTTCAATCTCAATTTTTTTTCCATCTTTTAGCTGCTAATTTCAATTCCGAGTAAACATAGAAAATAATTACTTTGATAAACTATTAAGGAAGTTCCTTCTTTTTTCCGAATCACATTTTAGAAATTGAATTATAGAAAGTAGGTGTTTATACTCTAGAACATAATAGGTGATGTTTGGCAATAACAAATTCTAAAAATTTGTAGAAATTTTGATAGTGGTGTTAATATGTAGGTAGATTGAAGTTCTATTGGGGTTTGTAAAAAGTTAGTCAAATTTTTTAAAGATATTTCATTGTAGATTTATTTTTATTGGAAATTATAGCAAAAATATAAAGAAAGATGATTTGATGGAATTTTGTAAGAAATATTTTATAATAAAAGGTATTGGAATTTGTGTGAAAAAGTGTTGGAGTTCATGTTGAATTTTTTTAAATTTTGGGTATCTAGTTGTGAATTTTTTTTTTTTTCTTTCGAAATATTTCCTAAAAAAGGTGAATATTTGTTATCGCTGCCCCCCCTCCCCCCACCACTATCTGTAAGGCAACACTTATGCATATATTATGTTAGTCTATGCAACTATGATCATAGGCCTCGTAGTATACGCAAGATAAATGGTGTCCAAGTACACACAAAGCTAACTCTCATCTTCTGTTACAACCCAAATTTGCCAAGGTGTCCAGTGCTTCATCAAAATATCTCTCTCCCCCCCGGCGCCACCGCAACCCAAAACAAGAGGAAAAAAATAAGAAGATGAACAAGAAATGGTCAATACAGCCAATCAAGACTAAAAGTAAACTAATAAATATCCCAGTCAAAAATTTGCCTTGGCATCAACCCAACTACACAACTACCCATTTTCAAGGGCATTAAAAACAAAGACATTAACTTACCAAATAAGCCCGCAACCAGCAGTGTCCCCAGAATTTTGACCACATCCATAGAGATTAATTCCCCATAATATGCAACATATTCCACCTGATTAATTGCAGTGGGTTTCATGATAGCATTTTAAGCTACACGTTTCAAATTAGTTTTATATCTCTTACAAAGAAACTTTAGACTGAAGTGGTATTATCTAAAACTAAATTTCAAATTATTAGAGTACTTCAATTGATATGTGGAAGCTCAGCAGAAAGAACTAATTGAGAAGCAGAATTCTCCATAATTGACAGCAGGTTCAAACACTATAGCCCAAAACATAAGAGACGGAAAACTTTGCACTCTTGTTTGATGGTAAAAGCCCGCATTCACCACACTTTATCATTGAGTTTGTGTCATTTAGAATCCCTGTTCCATTCACATATGCCTATATAGGGTTAGAGAATATCACATTTAAATTTTCAAACAAATTTTAGAGGAGCTGGAACCATTCCACCACCTTGTTCTCTCTCTGAGACAGTAATCTCCTGTAAGCCTTTCAGACATCACATCACTCACAATCTCTCTCACAGACCTCTTCAACCTCTTTCCCACCCAAATACTACTGTGTGCGTGCATGCATATGCTTATGAGCATACATCAAGGACCTCCACTACGATTAGATTTTTGTTCTTCCAGAAAAGTTGCTAATATGGATGTAGGTGTCTTCTAAATATAATTGCAGAAACATTATCTAAAGAAAGCAGAAGATAGGAACCTTTCAAGTATGTTGAATAGAGACAACAGATACAGGAAACAAAACTAAGAAAATCGAAACCAATAAATATCTGAAGTATTTTCCAAGAACAAACAGTACAAAACCCAGGAGAAAGCAAGAAAGAAGAATTTGTAGAATCATGAATATAGGTTGCATGCTACAAGAGCTTACTTGTAATGCTCCCCAAAGGCCAAGGTTTTCCAAACAGAATATCATATTCTCATGCATTCTTCTTAGCAGTTTTTTTGAGCTCTGTAGACTTTGATGATCCTCCCTCTTCCCATTGAGTGTTGCGATGCACTGCTCTTATCACAGAGAGATAGCAACAAGTGAAAGCTAGTTCAAGGAAAACAAGGTACAACTAGGATATGACTCAACAATACACCTGCCGTTTCATCTCCTCAAGTTTACTATAGTACGTCACATTGGAGCTCGATGTGCCTTGTGTCATGGAACCATAGCAATATACTCTGATTACAGGAGATGCCACAAAATTATCCAATTCTGCCTTATCTTCAACAGAATAGACCTACAAAAATAAGTTGAATACATAAATGAAGTGACAACATTTATGGAACAGATTTTGCAGCATAAGAGTTGAATGGAAACTACATTTAAAGATCCTAGTAATGCTTACTTTTCTGCATACAAAGCAGAGTCACTACCCAATCAGGCATGAGTGCAGATTGGTAAATTACTACTTATCCCAAAAGCTTAAACAGATAAGAATAAATAGATTTACTTAAATTATATTCTTCAACTGGAGATGCGAGACTAGAAAGCATGTGGACCACCTAGCAAGAAAGGAATTAGATATTTTAAAGGGGAGGAAGTGTAGAGACCAGGTTCAAACTTAGGACTATTGCTATGTTACTGTAACACCCTAAGTCCCACTTCAGAGGAAAAATAATGAGAAAAGAATGGTATGAGGCCAAGTTCGCATTGGTCCCTTACTGGGTAAAACTGGAACTTATAATGAGTCCAAGAGGTTTCAAAAGCAATCTTGACTAGTTCTTTTGAAGTCAAAACACAGATGTGGCTAGCGCTCCCTTGGGTTGTTACAATAACCATGATAAAATATCATTTATCCCAAAAACTTAAACTAATAGGAAGAGATAGATTCATTTATATAAATTAATTCTCCAAAACCAATCAAGTATGGTTAGGTCATCCATAAACAAAACTAAAAACAACCTTGTTAACTCTTTTTATATTTCAATCATATGAAGAATGTATAATAGGTAGATTTGCTTAAGTTTATCATAGTTTGGAGTTAGCAAACGTTTGTCAAACCAATTAGTGCTTGATCTATGCAAACAGCACCAATAGCCATGGAGAGTATCAATGAAAACAAATTAGAATCCAAAACATAAAAATAGAATTGAGAAATTTATGCCAGGGACACAAAAAACGCTTCAGCCAATATCAGCACATCCCACAACAGTTAGGACCGCATTAAGATATGCATATCAATAGACTAGGGACAATTTTATAGGTATAAGCACTCGACCTTACGTAATCTAGCTGACAATGTCACTTAACCTTATTTGACCATAGAAAAGACAGTAAAGACTTGCATCAATCCACATAAAAGATAACATTAACAAATTCAGCATCCCACCTTTGCATCAAGTAAATTTTCAAGACTATTGATGCTTTTTGGTAAATTTGCTTGTTCAGAAGCACCTGAAAGAGTAACAACTATACATAAAAATTAAGGCATGATAAAATGGAACATAACTTATTCACATCCTAGAGGTATACAACTATACTGTACCTCACAATATGACTAATACTAAATTAGATTCCAAGAAATAATAAAATTGCTGTAAAAGAAATCTTAAAAGCCTTCTCCAAGACAATCATGAGTAACAGTGGAATGCAACATTTTTTTTTTTAATAGTAACAGTGGAGTACAACATAAACTATACAAGTAGACATGATGAAAGAAGTGGAACATTCGGATAACCACATCAAGGTTAAAGCTCAGGATTTTAAACAAATACTAGATTAGATTACCTTTTCCCACAACTGGAGATGCAGTCATGCCAAATATACGGGGATTTTTTCCAACATGAACCTTGTAGAAGAACTGCAAAATGATGCAAATAATCCATGTAAAACTACAGACAGGAAACAAGCAAATCAGAAAAATGAGGCATGTTAGTAACAGGAAAAACCCTTTACTTTCATGATTTTTGCATAAGGATGGTTGGTTTTGACTTGAGCATGATGACACTCATCAAAGATCAGAAGCGCAATTGAATCCATCTTGATAAAGCAGTGATACAAGTTATGCAGAAGTATTTCAGGAGTCATAACAAGAATCTGCATGGAACAAACAGCCGCACAAACAGAAACATTTCAATGAAGATGAAGCAGCCATGGGAGTAGTAACTCATAGTGGCACAAAGACATCTCATTTCTTTCTTCAAGAGGCTGCAAGAAAAATAAAACAGCTAATGGCAGCTTTTCTTATTAAAAGAAAGAGTGAAAATTATAGAGATTCTTAGGAAAATCTTTACAAGGTGGAGTAAACGTCAATTATGGAAAGCAATTAGAAGATGCAGGCATTGGATCAGCTCTCATCATACATTGATCTACTTGATCAATGAAAGACAAGATAATATTGGGACAAATAGATACATGCAACAATAACTTTACATTTAGCAGAAGGTGAACACCTCTACAACATAATGAATATAACCCAATGTTAGATCAGTTAACTTGTATAACTACCTCATACTGACCAATCTCCTTTTCCCAGTCTAGATGCCTTTTCAAGTGATTAGATCCGCCACAGTAGATCCCAACCTTGAAATCAATGGAGTCTTCTATAACCGTGGCTTGCTGTGACAGATCAAATTAGGATATCAGTTAAAAGCAATCTAAGAAAAGATAGCAGTTCAGGCTTTATGTTAGAATTACAAAATAGTTTACAAAATAACACTAGCAGAATAAAAACATCGCTTGAATAAACTGATAAAGCCCTGAGCATCAACTGCAGTAATCAACAGAAGAGGGCAACCTTAGCAGGAAAAAGTTATGTACAAGGTATACTGCAAAAACAGAACAGTCTATACTGCATGAAGACAATTAAACAGATGAGAATGCAGATCACTTTTAACTTTTTAAATCAACAATAAAGTCAAACATGTAGTAGCACAATACAGGTGATGTCAGTCAAAAGTGATGACAACCCACTTAAGATGTCATGAATATCCCTTGCCTTATCTCATTTGTAGTTTATCTAAGGATTATAGTACAGTCTATTTACTAAATTCCTATGCCCCACTAGCCAAAACAAGGAGCAGTAAACTGCTCTAATTTTGTGGAGCAATGTACCAACAACAATCGTTACAAGATTTGTCTCAAACTTGAATGCTTCTCATATCCGAACACCGGAATAGAAAACCACACTGATAAGTACAGCTCACCTGCTGGACCAGAGCCACAGTAGGAGCGAGAAAGACACATATGTTCTTCTGGGGCTTCCTTATCAAGTGACCCATTTCGAACATAAGCAGCACAGCAATATGGGTCTTCCCACAACCTGTCCCCAAATAAACAATTATATTCTCCTCTAAAGCTTTCTTGCATAGCTCCAGCTGGTACCTTCAGACAACAAATATCACAAACAACAAACCCCACATTAAGCTCTTCCTCTTTTCCAGGCAACACGCATATCTAATGTAACATGAACCCGTTTTCCTAGAAAACTGAAGCCGGCAGAGGTAAGCACGATCGGCTTCTTTCAGCTGTCCTTAATATTTTGTTAAAACAAATCATAAAAAGCGAACATGAATCCCAGCATTCGTTTCCCTTATTCTTTCAGTTTGTAAGGAAAACATAGGAATTAACCTTTCAAAAGACCACAGACAGTTGAAAAACTCAAGAACCAAATTAAGTCAGAATTTACTCCAGCATTTTGCTTCCAAAGCCAACCATCAAACGGAGATAAAATTCAAAACTTCGTTTGCTGTGCCAAATTTACGCCCCTGGACTTCCCGGGAAGCCAAAGAGCGAAGAAGTCACGTGCACATGAGCAAATTCAACAGAACCAAAATTTTACTTTAAAAATAACTTTCTGGCGCAAAAAAAGGGGAGAAATACGTAGATAGGTTGAAATCACTTACTTTCTAGCTATCTTTCTCGGGTCTTTTCCAGCCTTTAGAGCTCCCGAACCCGTTTCCACCCCCTCCCCATGGACACTCGAAGACGGTCCCGCGAACGACGAGGAGGTGGTAGCAGGAAACCTCGTGCCACAGGCAGTAATTCCATCGGCTCCACCAGAACCTTCGCCGTCTGGCATTGACTGCGGTTCCGTGCTTCGGTCACTCTTCCTCTGACGAAAAAACAGGAGAGAAAAAATGATTTGAAAGGAAAAGAACAGAACGACAAGAACGCTCATGACGGGAGAAAGAACCTCAATAAATACAAAAGATCCTCCGACGTCAACTGCCCCAAGTCTTCGAAGGAGAATATGAAGTTTCCGTACACTAAGGTGTGGGCCGGAGGGTTCGACTTTGAGTACTCTACGGGCGAGTGAAGTTCTTAGTGTACAGTGTATCTTTTGGTAAAATTTACTTACAAAGAAAAAAGACAGTTTTTTGGTATGTTCCCATAGCTGTTGGGTACTTGGGTACCATCGGACAAAAATGAATTTGCATAAACTCCATGAACTTCTTTCTTGCGTAGCTCCAGCTGATACCTTCAGACAAAAAAAAAATGGAGTTTTTTGTATGTTACTGGGCACTCATTTATGTTCCTAGCCTTTTCAATGCTACACTAGAATAAAGTGTTCAAAGAGTTGTCTTTTTTCGTTTTTCTCATTAAGCAAAGAGTAAAGTCCCAGAAACTGTTTTTGTTATGGTAATAAAGAAGAATTGTATGCGATTATTCTTTGTGAGTTTATGGACCTTTTATCAGAACAAATGTAGACCACTTTGTGACTTGTGTTTTGGTCTTGTGGATCAGATTCAGAACAATCCTTCTTCTCTCTCTGCCCACGTTTGAGCCCCCTGACCTGGGGGAATGGACACAACCCACGTGCTACCGAGCCGAGGTACCTTACACATTGCAAGTTTACGTATACTTCATTCTCTTCGGGTTTCATATGTTGTTCTTTCTTTTTTTGCAGTTTCCGAAAGGCCTTCTCGAGGAGCCCAAGGCATTCCATTCGCTGCCATTCAAATTTCAAAGGCATTGAAACCAATTGTGTGACGTGTTTACGGCAAAGCCTGATGCACAAGAAGAACACAAGAGAAAAGAAATAAAATAAATTTTCATTCTCTTCTTTCTCTATTTTAAATGTGCTTATGCAAGTCTGCACTGGTTACATACTACAGTAGCACAATTCTATTAATGATACATCTTACAGGTGCTGTAAATTGTAATGGCAGACATTTGCCTTTCAATAGTTTATCTTATGGGAATCTGAAGCAAACTTTTCAGTTCAATGACGTTTTTGTCAAATGATTCATGAAATTGTGATTAGGATTTAGGTTGAATCTGTTGAGATTGCGATTTCAATTTTACTATTTGTGATTTTAATTTCAATAGATTGGTTAAATGTGAGTTGTAAAATGTTAAAATAACCAAACTTTAAAGAGTTGAAAAAGAGGCTGAAAATGCTGCTGTAAAACAAATGAGATTTTGAGCCGAATGCCAAAACAAGTTAGCAATTTTGCTGCAGTGTTCCTGTTTTTACTTAGTCTTACATTGGTGATGTTAGGTGTCATTATTCATGCACTTGTCGAGTGATTGGTAAGCTTGTTGATGTTATTTATATAATTACTGAATGCTGTAGGGGAAGTGAATTTTGTTGCGCTGGAAAGATAAGTTTAACTAGCATATATCTACACAAATGAAAATTTTCCAGATTTAAAAAAAAAAAAAAAAAAGAAATTTGCTGTAACATGTTCTGTTTTAACTTAAATGCCATGTTAGTTGCTGTTAAACATTAAGGTGACTAGGTTTGAAAATTTTGGTAAAGGTGCTGTAAATGTTAGTGCAGAACAAATAAATTCTGATGTGAATGTTTAAACAAGATAGAAGTTGTTACCTATGGGCTATGTTTTTCTTAGGTAGCAGGTTAGTGATATTAATTGTTATTTGTTATCCCTTTTTTTTTTCTTTTTTATTGAATACATGGGAGTGATAAGTCTTCAAGTCATGACAATTTTCACAATAGCCAAATTGGTTGATGGGATTTTAACTGGTTGATTTGTTGAATATGTTAGCTTGAATTAATCATTGTGAATTTATTCATTTTAAAGATTGAATTGGTTAATAAATTTTGTTTTATTTTATTTTATTTGGATAATAGATATTTTTTTTTATTAAAAAAAAAGAATTCGCGTAAAAAATACGTGTATTTCAATATTTTTAATTTTTAATATTTTAACTTAAAGTCACTTTTCACGTTACATTGAAAAAAGAAAATTTCGTCGCGTTGCCTTAGAATTTCGCCCCTTTCAAATTGGGTACTGGCTCCGGCAGTGGCCGCCACTACGGGCAACCGTCTGCCAATAACACCGCAGCCTCATAGGGTAGAACCGGAAGGCTGAGAGCACCTTCCGAGTCAACTGACAAAGAAAGAAAAATGAGTTTCTTCATAGTTTTTCCACTTTCACCCTCCGATTGCACAAGGAGTTGAGGCCCGTTTTCAGTTAGTCCAATCCTTGACTTCCCTTGGCCCCAATAATTCCTAATCTCGCTCGAAAGCTTATTAGTTTCCCCATTCCAGCGCCCACTGCTGCTGGGTAAGAATCACCATCTCCTTCTGTTTTTCCTTTTTCAAATTCTCCCTTTTGGGTTTAATCTGAGTGCTGTGACTTTGTGTATGTGTTGTTGAGCTTATTTGGAAAGTAGTAAAAGCAATATGCAAATTGCCATTTTTTGGTCATCTTTAGCATTAATTCACAGAACCCATTAATTTCAAGCCGTATACGTGCTCGTTTTCAGGTATGAATTTGGGAATTTAACGATAACACAAGCATAGCCGGAGATTGAAAATTCGCTCGTACATAGAGGATATTGCCTCCGAAGAATAGGTGAGTTTCTGCTCTCATTCCATCGATGCCAAAACCGAAGTTTTATTTTCAGTGTAAAACCATTCTAACTGGGAGATTCAGTATTATAGCTCTACCCAATTCACAAAGTGGGTTTTCTTGCAAATTCATGTTTATATTGGAGATACATCTCAAGCGCTGCGAATCAACAACCATTTGTAGAATCTTACCTTATATAAACATGCTTGGGTTTTCACCAGGGGTTGCTCTATCATCTTCGCGATATGTCAGTTGCGAAAGCCCACAAAGAGCGGACTGGTTAAGTTCAAGAGCCATGGATTCACTCAAAGCCAGATCTCGAACCTCGTTAGAAAACTCCCATCTGTGCTTTTGTCTGATCCTAACAAAACCCTCTTGGATAAAATTGAATTCTTTGCCTCTAAAGGAATGTCAAGGCCAGCACTTGCCAAGTGGGGCAGGAAAATTGGGGATTTTTGGTTTGCAAATGGGTTCGGGAAATTGGGGATATTGGGTTCGCTCATGCGTTAGGGAAATTGGGGATTTTGGGTTTGAAGATTTTGGTCTAGGGGACTCCAGTTGGCGCCCAACAGAGAAGTCCAGTCAGCATCTAATTGGGTGTGACGTGGTAGCCGTTAGCCACATTAGCAACTTCCGTCGTCCAAGCGAACAAAGGACTAAAATGAGAATTGGTCCAAACCCCAAGGAGTCCCGTGAAAAAAAACTTACCATAGGGACTAATTTGGGAGCCACGCGAACTCCAATTACTGGTGGAGTAATTTAGCCAAGTTTTTAAGGCTAGTGAAATGAGGGAGGTCAACAAGGGAAAGAAATGATATGTAGACTTCAGTGATTTTATTAATTTTCTAGCTTGTTTGTTGTAGATGGTTCAGTACAGCTCTTTGTACTGCTCTATCGCCTTTTTCTTTCAATAAAGCTTTCCTTACTTGTAAAAAAAAAGAAAAGAAAAGGAGACATTGTAGTTATGCAGAGTGGGGCAAAGGGAACCAGAAAAGAAGGCCTTGAGATACATGCCAATCTTGGGTATTTATTTTACCTAGAAGTTTGTGTTGAGATTATACTACATACGCACAATGCAAGAAGCACCTTGAATACGCTATAACTATTGTATCACTCCTTGTAGTTCACCTTGAAACATTGAGAAACTGTCTATCTCCATAATACATGAGTATCTTTATTGCAAGCAGTTGGGAGGACTTAATGGCTGAAAGAAGAAGGCATAGGATTCTCATGGTCTCTGATTTTTTCTATCCAAACTTTGGTGGCGTGGAGAATCACATATATTATCTGTCACAGTGCCTATTGAAGCTTGGTCACAAGGTGAGAGTCTCATTTGGTTTGTTGGCTCAACTCCTTGCTACTTCATTAGCCATTTGTAGCTAGAGTGAGAGGTAGGAAGTGCTTTTTCTGTTTGATTGGGAAAGATAGACAAGAGTACAATTTGGAGGAATTTATAGATAGCAGAAGTTCTACAGTTTTCATACTTTTTGAAATGTTTTTTTGAACAATATTTTTGGCAGCGTTTGTTTGCCCAATTTTTTGAGGCCCAAAATTTCCACCACACCAAACACATTTCATAAACCCCAATAAACTTCACACTTTTACACACACACTTCACACTTTTCATAAACCCCAATAAACTTCAACATTCAAACGATTCCCAAAATTTTGGGAATATTCTCCAAAATTTCGGTAAACAAACACTCCCCTCATCTTTATTGCTTTCTATCTGTTTCTCTTTTCATAATCTCAGTTGCTCTATTTCTTTTTGTTTTAGTTCTCTGTATTTAAACGTTTCCTTTTTCTCTTCTTTGTACCTTGTTGCAAACTAAATCGATGTAGCCAGTTATTTGCTGAATAGCTGCATTGATTTTCAGTTTTCTTTTACTTTTAGTTACCCTTGATTATATAAAGACTTCTTTGCTTTTTAAATTTCCTTCTGCAGGTGGTGGTTATGACTCACGCTTACGGAAATCGCTCTGGGGTGAGGTATATGACTGGTGGCCTCAAAGTCTACTACGTACCGTGGAAACCATTTCTTATGCAGAATACCTTGCCAACCTTCTATGGGACACTTCCAATTATAAGGAATATCCTTATTCGAGAAAACATATCATTGGTTCATGGACATCAAGCCTTTTCGACTCTTTGTCATGAAGCTTTGATGCATGCACGTACTATGGGCTACAAGGTTGTATTTACTGATCATTCACTTTATGGTTTTGCTGATGTTGGAAGCATCCATATGAACAAGGTATTGCAGTTTACTTTAGCAGATGTAAGTCAGGCCATTTGTGTTTCTCATACAAGCAAAGAAAACACTGTGCTACGTTCAGGTCTGCCACCAGCAAAGGTCTTTGTTATACCTAACGCTGTTGACACGGCTATGTTCAAGCCTGCCCCAGAGCGACCCAGTGTTAATGAAATAGTTATTGTCGTGATAAGTAGATTGGTTTACCGGAAGGGTGCAGATTTGCTTGTTGAAGTCATTCCAGAAGTTTGTCGTATATTTCCCAATGTGAGTTGTTTTAAAGGCATTATTGTTACCAGATTTCAATCAATGGTTTTGGCTGTCATGCTTGGCTTCATTTCTTCCATGACATGGGGGTAGCATGAACTATGCCTTGACTCTATTTTCACTGTTAGTATTGGGTCACTGCTTCTCCATTATCAACTTCTAAAGCTAATAAGAGTCAGCATCATTGCTTATAGTTACACAATGCTGAGAGGGATGAGTGTGTAACGTGTATTGTTATGCCGCGAAGAACTTTGTAACATCTTTATTATAGGTGATGGACATACACAGCATATCCCGCGGGGGTGGGGATTCATTATATCAACGTTTTTTTGATGGGCTGGGGTCAGTTTACGTGAATAGAAATTTGGCCTGTTGGGTGGCAATTGAAAAAAGGATTACTTTTGATTCTAATTTGAAGTATATGTTAAGGTTCGTTTCATTGTTGGAGGAGATGGACCCAAAAGGGTGCGCTTGGAAGAGATGAGGGAGAAGCATTCTCTTCAAGATCGAGTGGAAATGTTGGGTGCTGTACCACATGCTCGAGTACGGTCTGTCTTAATTTCTGGCCATATATTCTTAAACAGGTAGTTATTCTTGCAAGTTCCTATTCAAATTAAGTATTTTCATTCCAGTTCTGTGGAGAAGTTCAATTTGATCTGGTAGCTGGGTGAAGTCACTTGAAATTTAGGTTGTTTGTAAAAAGACGAAATATATCTTAGTCTAATAGTTGGATGTGATCCATTGCAAACTTGGCCATGAGTTTTGCTAATAGAACTTAACAATTGTAGAAAGTACATGGTTAGGAACATCTCACTACCTGCAGAGGTATCAACATCACAGTTGTGGTGAACTTATAACAGATAAGACCCTAGCGTGCTTTGTTTCATTTGGTACTCAGGTTTCTATTCCATATTCCACCTACACTTTGGAGAATGTTAAAAGTTTGATCTCTTGCCGGTGAACAGTGGATTGAGAAGAAAATCTTTCTATATGCTCAATCTCCTTAATACTAGGTTCCCTAATGTCAAACCATTAAAAAAACTGCCAGATTCCAACATGTATAATGTCCGAAGCACGTGCCTCAGCCAAGCATTCTTCCATACAGAAATGCCTAATTTTCCACTTGTTGTGAAAAGACTTTTGTTCTAGCCAAAAAAGGTGTATATTTGCTCTATTGGTCTGATATGAAGTTGCTGTATTTGCAGTTCTTTAACTGAAGCTTTTTGCATAGCCATATTAGAAGCAGCTAGTTGTGGATTATTAACTGTCAGCACACGTGTAGGAGGTGTCCCTGAGGCATGTATAATGAGATGTTTCTACTGTACCTGGTTGATATGATACATATCGTACTCTCTTGTAAATGAAATCTTTGTTCGAATAGTCGAGTTCCCAGGATTTCTCCGTAGTGTTTAAGTTTAGCTAAACCCTTACTGTTCTCATAGGTTCTACCCGATGATATGGTTGTGCTTGCGGAGCCAGATCCCAGTGATATGGTACAAGCAATCAAAAAGGCTATATCTATACTTCCCGAGATCAATGCCCAAGCCATGCACAATCGTGTGAGTGCATTATTTAAAGTATATTTTGGTTTTTATGAGACTTCAACTTCTCGTCAGTGATCAATTTGTTCGTCTTTTTTTTTTTATTATTTGCCTATAGATGAAGAAGCTCTATAATTGGCATGATGTTGCCAAAAGGACGGAGATTGTATATGATCGTGCTCTAAAATGTGCAAATCAAAGTCTTCTAGAACGACTCTCTCGGTATGATATTAATAGTTTACATTTGATTGGATTATTTGGTGTTTCATTAAGGCAACTGGTACATGGTAATGGATTTGTTTTTGATAGAGTATGCATAATGTATTATTGTGAGCACCTTTATGTTCAAAACACAAAAATCTTAAAAATTGTTTCCCAGAGAGTCATAATTGTTCGGGTACTTAATTGGCTATTTACAGATTTGGTAGTTCCTGGTACAAATGCTACAGTAATATTTTTTTAAATTTTATAATTAGTTTCTTTTGCACCCATTTGGTGAGATCTCCATCTCATGTTTTTGGGTGTCTAGAAGTCTGTGATCGGGCAATTTCAGTGGTTGCTGATATGTATGGCTCCTTTACCAGGTATCTCTCATGTGGAGCTTGGGCAGGGAAGCTGTTTTGCGTGGTTATGATCATTGATTTTTTGTTTTGGCGATTGTTGCAACTATGGCAGGTAACATGGTTCTTCTTCATCTCCCCTTTCCCTCTCTGGATTACCTTATTTTCCATGCAATATTTATCTGCCGTCGATACATCATTAGCCTGCAGAGGACATTGAAGCGGTACCTGATATTGTTCTATCCCATGGGGAAGATGAGAGGAATGTTGCAGAACTTAAAGTCTCCAGCGAGGACCATGGCTTGAGATGATTTTGTTTTGAAGGTTTTGGTTTGGTTACATGCCTGTACTGTGTGGGGAAGATGATGTAATTAGTAGAAATAGGGAATTCGATTTAGAAGGATCAACAACTCTACCCTGCATGTAAGTGAGTAATACTAATTCATATTTTCAGCATGAAAAGAAACACGATTGTCAATTTTTTTTTTTTTTTTTTTATCAACAAACCCTAATATTACGGTAATAAAAAGAGTCTTGCAAACCAGAGAGAGTAAAAAACTACAGAGGATTAGAAAGTCTCAAACGTCAAAGGATACAGAAAGTACTGCCCACAGATCTCGGGAATACATCCCTGGCCTATCAGGCAAGGTTGTGTGCCAAAACATTTGCCCACCTAAGGGGCACTGAAACTGTGAAGACAATTGTCGATTGATCCTAGAGTTGCACATTAGAGGCATACTTTGCTAGTTTGCCGGGCACGTATTTGGGTCTTGTTTGTATTTTTAGGTGTCTCTGGAGCCAGCTCTAGGCCCAAACTGGATTCCAAACGGCGGTCATGTAAGTGAACCACTGTGTCGAGCCTGGATATAACTCGATCAAAGTGTCGGCCCGATTTTACGGTTAAGTTGGATCCGAAACGGGAAAAAAAAAATACTTATGATCCAAATTGTCCTAAGTTTGTTCTCTCAAGGCTCTAATCTTCGTTTAGGTAACCAAAGGAAACTTTCTGTCAGTCTTGCATTCTGTTCAGGACATCGTATGTCTGTATCGGACATTAGAATACGAAAGAAAATCGTATATTAATCTCGCGTATTATCATGACGGGCTTTGAAATAGGTGAAAAACTTATTACAATTAAGAGAAATTATAAGTAAAATCTCAATACACCTCCACGTTAAGATAAATATGTCACTTAAAAGAGAGTGTCTAGTAGAATTTGAAGTTCAAACTCAAGACGCAACTCAGGAAGTCCGATTTTACGGCTCGTCCTAAGGTTGGCCTACTATTAGGCTAGATCCTAATGAGCCAAGCTCTAAACTTTGTTGATGCCATTCTCATCCCTTTCTTTTTTACTTTAAATATTGGCAGGGACCGCTTTTTGGCTTAAAGAAAAGGGCACTCTTGTCCGCTGGAAACTCAAAAACCGAAAGAAGTGGCAATTATAATATATCCATGCATTACAATAATAATAAAAAAATCTCGAACAAAAAGGTTTGTCCATCCAAAAGAAGTGAGTGAATAATGATGGGGAATGGTACGACGACGTCGGAACCTTCTTAGTTCTAACTCAGCGAAGATGACGCTGACGATGTCCGTGCCCATGCCCAAACCCAACGTAGCCTTCACTACTCCTCCAAACTATGCGTCGCGACTCTCTCACCTCCTCAGCCTCAAGGGCTACAATCCCATCTGGTGCCCCACCGTTCTCGTCCACCCCACCCCGCCTGCACTCCGACCCTACCTCTCTACTCCTAATCTCGAAGCTTTCTCCGCCCTTGCCTTCACGTCACGAACCGCAATCCAGTCCCTCTCGGCCGCTGCGGCCGATCTCGAGGAGCCTCTCCTCTCCCCTCAAGGAGATTCCTTCGTGATCGCCGCTCTGGGAAAAGACGCGGAGCTCATTGACGACGACCTCGTTGCGAAGTTCTGCGAGAATCCTAAGCGGATTAAGTTATTGGTCCCTCCGACTGCGACCCCGAGCGGCCTGGTGGAGTCTCTGGGGAGGGGAAACGGTCGGAGAGTTCTGTGTCCAGTCCCACTAGTGGTGGACTTGGAGGAGCCCCCTGTGGTGCCGAACTTTCTTCGGGACCTGGAGGCAAAGGGGTGGGTCGCGGTCAGAGTCAGCGCGTACGAGACGAGGTGGGCGGGGCCGGAGTGTGCGAGGGAGGTGGTGGAGAGGTGCGAGAGAAGGGAATTATATGCGGTCGTCTTCACGAGCACGGCCGAGGTGGAGGGTTTGTTGAAGAGCCTGAGGGAGTTGGGGTGGAGGGACTTGAAAGAGTTGGTGAGGGAGAGGTGTCCGGAGCTGGTGGTGGCAGCGCACGGGCCTGTAACGGCGTCCGGGGCGCGGAGGCTGGGTGTTAAGGTCGATGTGGTGAGCTTTAGGTTCGACAGTTTTGAAGGTGTTGTTGATGCCCTTGGATTGAGATAATTCCTAGGCTTAGAAGTTGGGAAGTTTCTGTCAATATTTGTATCTCATTTCGCTTCCTTTTGTCAATAGAAAAGTTAAAGAAAATTTTGCCTGCTCTCCCAAATGTGAAGAAATACCATCAATTCTTGTCGTTAGGGAATTTTCTTTATCCCCTGCTTCTGCTTATGGCCGATTCATTTGTTTCAAAACAAGGAACTTTTTCAGCTGTCCCGAAAAGGACTGGTTTAAGATGGTCAATTCTTGGGGTGAAAGAAAAATTTTCGCCATGCGCAGAGGTCTTTGTTTGTGACAGCACGAAGTTTATACGGAGAAATCAAACCAAAAAGTCGAGAGGTTTTGGCAACAGGGTTACAAACAACATGATGTTGAAGAAAAAGCACGAACTTTTTTATTGTCTTGGAATTTAAGCGTGATTATGGGTATTAAACTGTTCTTGAATTTGTATCAGAGCTTTTGGTCTCGCGATATCGTTTTCTGATCTTGCCATCATTTTCGCATACATCCTTCGCAACTTTGCTGTCAGCTTACCTATTATACCTATCACCCTATGACTTCTCATAGGCATTCAAACTATTTGTCAGGGGAATAATGTTGGCTCCATCATGAGCTTCGTAACGGACCTCTTACATTTGTTCCGAGGGAATTCGCGAGTCCTGGTGAAGATACAAATATCTTTGCAATCCCATTGAGACGTGAATTATTTGGGACTGGAAAATTATATGCTGTCCTGTTGGAACTAATCCTGCACAAAGAAGTGGCCTTTGCCACAAAACTGAGATTACTTCAAACAAAGAATATGTGACGTAGCATGAACTGACAAAGTTATAACAGGATACAATGGTGAAGCAAAATGAGCCCCTCAAGATACCCATAAGTGGATGGAGGGTGCATAATCTTATAGGCCACTATTATACAGCAAAACAGTGCTAATACTATTGACAAAAAGCAAGCTATATGCCAAATTTACTACAGACAAGACGCTCTTATCAGCTAACTATTTGTTATATCTGTTTCATATGGTAATATGTGACAAGATTATAGCCCTCCTGCTTTAGAACTGTTGTTGTTGTCTTGTGGCTTCAACCCAGATAAAAGCTTCACTGCATCTTCCATGGATGGCCGATCAGAAGTCCTACTCCTGGTACAGAGCAAAGCAACTTCAAGAACCAATTTGATCTCCTCTATCACAGAGGTTTTAGAGTCAACTTCATTCTCCTTGTAAATTTCTCTCAATAGAACCTCCCTTGGCTTGCCATGTATGCTTGTTCCAGCATTTGTCAACTTGCCATTTGTTAAAATTTCCACAATGATCTCTCCAAAGTTGTAAACGTCCATATAAAGCTCATCTTTTATGGCATTGTTAGATTCACCTGTGCAGAGACACAAAGAACGTTGAGGACTGCTAGTTCCTGAATAGAGACTCAGAATAAATAAAATCAATGGAGGCTGAGATGTACTTGTATTTGTCTCTTCCAAATGTCTTTTATCGTCTCTGTAGGCAAAATGGACTGGTCTTGATGCTCTATTTTAAAGTAGTGAACTACGGTGCTATTCTTGATTTTGTTCTGCGATTGCCAAGGCATAATATTCTTGATACTTTTTGACTTAACACTCGACAACTTTCTTGGTTGGACCTTTAGTGATTCCTTTCAAGGCCTATAAAGTATATAACCAGGTTGTACAGACATACTCTGTGATCTGGGAATGTTGGGTGAAAGCGTTTATTTGTTTGTTTTACCCAAAGGAACGAGATATTTACAGAAAAGTATTTGATATAACAAGTACTGGATCGAAGAATGATGTATAGTTGTGCATACCTGTTTCCCTGTTGGAAGCTGCTGGAAATGGACCTTTATTCAACTGTAACAGATATTTGAACCCAAATTCTGCCAAGTGGGGTTCCATGTTTTCGTCGAACACTATGTTAGCTGACTTCAAGTCTCCATGAGGAATCGCTGGAAAACAGTCATGGTGAAGGAAGCAAAGTCCCTTTGCAATCCCAAGCATAATTCTGTACTTGGCTGCCCATTCCCTTTTCATTCTTATTTTCTCAGCTAAATTACCATTAGGCAAGTAATCATACAACACATAAGCCAAATGCTTGTTGTAGCAAAATCCCAGCAATCTAATCAAATTCTTGTGCCTTGCATTTCCCACTCGTGTTATAAATTCTGACATGGCTCTCATTCTCTTCGCTTCCCATTCAATTTTCCTCACCAAAACAGTTATACCTGTGGGCAGGACTGTTTTGCAAGCTGAAGCTGATGGTGCTCGAACAGTTTCTTTGGATTCTGTAGAACTGAAGCTCCTCAAAAAATCGTTCGCTGTGAATCGAGGGAGTCCAAGAAACGAGACCATCTTCCACTGGCCTTTAAATCCTCTATGGAAATAAACCATACCGGAAACTGAAGCTGCGATGAATATAACCAGTCCTGCACAAAGTAGCAGGACCCAGAAAAGCTTCCCTGTGCCTCTGCTTCCCAATATTGCCGTTGAACCAGGACATCGTCTCAGGGGGGCTCCACATAGTTGAGGATTTCCAACAAATGCGCTGCTAGCCATTGATCTAAATAACTTCTCTGCGGGAATGGAACCGGTGATATCATTGAAAGACACATTCAGCACCAGTAAGCTTGAAGAAGTACCAAACTTCACAGGTATTGAGCCATTGAAACTATTGTGTGATAGGTCTAGGACGCTAAGAGCAGGAAGACTAGCGAACTCTTCGGGTATAGGGCCTGACAAATTATTGTTTGCTAAGTCCATCGTCTCCAGAGCCCGGCAATTAGAAACACTTTTTGGAACAGTTCCTGATAAATTGTTCATGTTGAGTTCGACAACAGAAATGGATTTGCAATATTGGAATGGAGGAAGATTGCCTGAGATACCACAATAGGATGCTGAAAAGTTCTGAAGCTGAGGCAAAGACCATGTTTGTCCAGGGATTATGCCTCCTAATTCTGGGTTGCTAGAGATATTGATATACTGAAGCTTGGAAGCTTGGGATATATCTGCGGGAATCCCACCCGTAAACTTGTTCCTGGACAGGTCCAGGTAAGTGATATCAAAAATATGGCTGAATAAAGGGATCTCACCTGAGAATGAATTATCTTCAAGTCGAATTCGAACAAGTGAAGAACAATTTGAGAGAGTTGGTGAGAGACTGCCACTAAAATTATTCGAGAACAAGATCAACTTGAAGAGCATGCCTCCTGAACATATATCAGGAGGAATGCTGCCAATGAAGTTGTTCGTGGAAACATCCACCCACTTGAGTTTTGAGTTTCTGCCCAAGCTCTGGGGAAGTGGCCCAGAGAAAAAGTTGTTCCATATGAGGAGAGTTTCCAGAGATGGAAGTTCTGCGATGCCTTCTGGGACAGTACCATTCATCTCATTGTACATAAGACTCAGCAGTCTCAGGTTCTTCAACTCGGCAAAGGTCTCAGGTATAGGCCCAGAAATTTGGTTATCAGAAAGATCCAAACTTGTGAGAGGCGTGATTCTGCTGAACTCCGATGGAATCAATCCCGTGAGCTGGTTTCTGAAGAGGAAGAGCGACTGCAGCTTGGTGAGATTGGAGAGCTGCCTTGGTATTTGGCCAGAGAGATTTGCACCAGCAATATCGAGATACTGAAGCTCACTCATGTTACCCAACTGCCATGGTAGACTTCCTTGGTAAGTGTTGTAGCCAATCTCCATATGAGTCACCGTTTTCAATTTACCCAGTTCTGGGGGTATATCACCACTGAGAAAATTTCCAGCCAAGTGAATAAACTCAAGGCTCTTGAAAGAACCATATTCTGGTGGAATTGGCCCCTTGAAATAGCTTCCAGCAAAATTAAGTACCTTGAGATAGTCTAGCTGGGAAACTTCAACAGGCAATGGCCCTGAAAAGCTGTTGCTGAAGGCATCAAACACAACCAGGTTCCGGAGACGAGATATTCCGCCAGGAAAGTGGCCAGAAAAATTGTTTCTTCTGATATCTAAGCTTCTTAGAGTGGTGAGGTTGAAAATTTCAACAGGAAGCTGCCCAGAGAAAGAGTTGTGGCTGAGGTTGAGACCAACAAGCTCAGTGAAAACATTGAATTGATTCCCGGACATTACACCAGCAAGATGCTTCATGGACAGGTCTAAACCAATAACAACAGAGTTGTTCTTGTCGCAAGTGACGCCAGACCAAGAACATGCATATACTTCTCCAGGTGCTGCATTGCCTCGAGGAGGCACGAGCCAGTCATTCAAATTGTGATAATCATCAACAAGCTCGGACTTTAAACTCAGAAGGGCCTCCGAGTAGGGATCAGCTGCCGAGGCCGCTAAGATGAAAAAGAAAGTAAGAAGAAGCTTGTTAGACAAGCACTGGAAAATCTCCATTGGAACTCGCAGTGCATGAGAAAAGGGACAATCGTGAACCCTCCAGCAAAAGAAAACCGTCCCAGTTTATAATAAGTTACTATCCAGTATTTGTTTTGTTCCGAAAGGAATTCATGGGGACTAGAGAAAGCAAGTTCAACTGTGCATAAAAGGATAGAGACTGAGTGAATGCCCTGTACAGTGATTAGTTTGATATGAGAACATAGTTGGTTTGCTTTTTGAGAAAAGAGGGGACCTTCGTGCGTTTGTTTGGTTGGATGGTGTTGGCCATTAGGGAATAAAGCTTTTATATCTGGGGCCATCTTTTTCTACCTTTTCACTGGAGCGAATCCCATAAATAAGTAAGTAGCTGTGACCAATTTTTTGAATTGGTATTTGAACACTGTGGGACACGATGGAGAATCATCTGTAACCATGTTTTATCTCTTACGTAATAAATAAATAAAAAGTATAGATTGCCTAGAAAAAAAAATAAAAAGTATAGATTAAAGCTGTCTTGTGTGATCTTTGTTACAGATTGAAGCAAATTGCTGAATTTTACGTAGGCTGCAGCATTATGTGAGAAAGGCATAGAATGAAGATGAAGGAGAGTTCTCTCTGTTGCCATATTACCCCCATTGGCTTCTTTCAACTATTATTTTATTTGTTACCGTTTTCCTTTTCATCGTCCATTAATTATTTCTGTAATCATGAAGCATAATGCATGGGGATAAAGAACGTGAAAGGAATATTATGGTATGATTGTGTTACCACCGAAAAGATTTCAGCACAGCTGCGCCAACTCCACAGATACACAAATAATCTTTTTCTGTTCATTTCATTGCTAGTGCAAGAACCAGAGAGTTACAAACGATGCTCTTATGTTACTTTCTTGGGGATTTCGGGGAAAAAACCTGGATACTCTTCCGTTTATGGAGGGATTTGCATATCAACCATTGATCCCTCTTATTCTTGATTGCCAATATATTAATTGAAATTATTAAATTTTGAACTTTTAGAAGAAAAAGAAGAAGAAATTTATTGGGGTATCAAATCAGGGTAGGCAAATTCCCTAATGCCCAAACCTAACGTATCAAATTCCATCTAGTATTTTTTTCATATAAAAAACAAGAACAAAACATTAGAGAACAAATCCCATCTAGTAGTTTCAAACACCAGATGTATTTTTACATAGAGTCATGATTGGTCCTACAGAAAAATTTTCTTTTCAAAGGAATAAAATGGCAAAAGAATAACCCTCATGAGTACAGAGGCCTTAAGTATTTTTTTTCTTTTTAACGAAAAAGTGGATATCTGCATTCTATCACGGGAGAAAAAATACAGTGAGAAATTGCTCTAGAGAGTGATGTCCCTACTAATATAACCATATGAAGTTACAAGGAACACAGGCATCGGCCCACAACCAACAAAACAGAAAATGAAAAATAACAACATAAATGGAAATAAAACAATGAGAGGAGCGGAGCAAGCCGAAGGCCGCACGCGCCGACCAGTTGCCTCCGAGAATTTTTCATCCAGATTAATGGAGGTGGGTTTAACAAAGCTAAAATAATCTAATTATTCAGAAAAATGGCAAAAGAATCGAAGAAAATTAAACATAATTTAATTGTTGGGATATAGCCAATGATCAGGACCGTGCAGCTGGGGTGTATCGAACTCCCACGGATTTTAATGTATGTCTGTATATGTAGACAAGAGTAAGGGTTTGTCAGGATTTACCAAAGCTTTTGAAGTGACAGAGACAGCAGGACGTGCAGGGAAGGTAAAGCCTAAAGACAAGGGTTACGATAAAAGCAATTGCCTTTTTCTTGATATATGATGAGATAACTCTTTTGTGTCCTTGAAGGACAAAAAAAGGCAATTCCTTGACATGAGTGAGCCTTGGCAGTGATTCCCCTCTTATCGTGGTACAAAATCCCAGATATGTAATAAATCTTTCCCATCGGAAGTATTTAACAAAAACGGAAAATAATAAATAAACAAGTTATATATATAAATCCCTGCTATCTGGGATTGCTTGGAGGATTTGATTTGTTGTTAAAGAGACAAATACAAAATGTAAGAGATCCAAAGTAGCCGTTACAAATGCATTTGATTGTGAATATAGTTTTTGAAACTTTTGTTTGAATAAGGATGTTAATTCATTGCATTGTTCTTTGAGCACTGGATTCGGACGAAACCTGGTTCAATTGATAATAACAAATTTTATACTCTCAAACTAACTCCACAAACTAAAGATCAATTAAGTTAAGGGCTTATTTACAAGCGCTAAAATTCGAATGCATGCTCATCTATTGAATAAGACTCGTTCATAAGTGAAAGTCTTATCCTTCTTACTAATAATTTAATTATTATTTTTTGCGGCAACAGTTTTAAAATTAAACTATATAATTAAAAGTTAGCTCAGTAAAACCTAAATAGATTGAAGAGGGGGGGAGTAAAGATGTTAAACTTTGAAAAAAGAAGAAAAAACAACTCCCATTGGATAAGCTATGTTATGGGGAGACTGCATAAGATGCATGCCAACTCTTCACACTATCAGTGGCCATAGCGGTGAAGGGAAATGTCCTGCAATTCAATGCGAAACCAAATTTCGTCCTTTGCTTTCGTTTACACTGAAAGCTTGGACCAAATAAACCCCCATGCTTTAATGTATGTCATAAGAAAAAGTGGGCTGGTAATCAATTTTGTTCTGGTACTCTCACGAGAGAGAGACCTGCAATTCTTCACAGTGCTTCCGTGAGAACTTAATTTGCAAGTTCATGTGAATTTCATCCATACATGGAGGGTAATAAATAAAGTCCAAGTTGCTCTTCCTCTCCTCTTCCATATCTCCCAGCCCAGTGGAAATTTCCTTTCCCTTCCATTCAGGCTTATTTTTTAACCAACATACTTTCTGGACAGGAGATAGTGTTCTTGGAGAAAGGGGGAAGATTCTTAGATCCACTACAAAGGAATGTTTGCCAAATTTATCTTGTATATAGATTTTGCTTGGACAACGGTTCTACTCTCTTTTTCGTACCTTTACTGATCAGTCAAGGAATTGTGTGGAAAAAGGCAGAAAGAATTCCCCAAGAAATTTCCCAAAGACGGGTCTGAAAAAGACACCGCACCAACCGTGCGGCCATAGGCAGAGAGAGGAACACATCTTTTTATGGAGGGAGAGAGAGAGAGGACTTCACTTGAATTTGATTCCCATTAGAGTCAAAAGAGTAGGAGTTTATGCTGGATTTGATATCATTTAGTATAATCATAAGAAAAAGTACAAAGAATTTTTTCTTTTTAACATTTCATATCATAAAGCAACCACCCATGTTCTCCTTTCTTCCTTTGCTTCTTTTAGTTCTTTTTCAGCATGTGGGCACCACCCATACAATCAAAAAGACCACTGCTAACCTCGAATTAGGAGCTGTTATGGATAACATAACGGCAAATTTGGACTTCCTCAGGGCCATAAACTAAAGAGGGGTGAAACATCTAGTCAAAAATATTTGGTGGTGCAGAAACTAATGAAACTCAACGGATATGCATTCAGCAAACAAAAGCATCAATCATGCAGAGTGGGTGGAGTTAGTAAAGTGATTGAAGGAAGGGACCCTCTTCCCTTACTTTCTCTTCTTCAGAAATCTTTCTAATTACTCCTTTCGTTTGCTCAAGAAAGCAAAAGAACCAAGTGAGAACACCATGCATGGTGGCAAAGCCAGGATCAAGTTCTTCCATATATAATCTGATTACCTAGGGACTTGGAAGTAAACTTTGATGAAATCTGAAACCCCATGCCATTGTTAAAAGTGATTGGTGAAGACCACCTAAACGAACAGTCCAAAGGGACCTGACTAATTCAAGCCGAACGATAGCGGCTTAAAGTTAAGCTTGTCACAAGCAGTGCCACTGCTCGCGTGGCAGTGTCATTAAGGACTTTAAACCTCCATTCCCAATTGATACATTCAGTAGAACAAAGCCGTTGAGTGAAGGAGACCAACGATGCCATATAGGATAGGAATGGAAAAATAGAAAAGCATCAAATCTTAGTTTGTGTGGAGGAAACAACAGCTAGTGTTAGCGTTAGCTCATACAGTATTGGGTTCTTTTATGGCCTTCAGAAAAATTAATCAATTAGATTGTTCCAGGTTTCTATTTCCCTTTGTGCTTTCTTGGAAGTCTTGTTGTTTTCTCCTGTAAGTTCTCCAAGTGAATCTTTAAGTAAAATTTATTTCAATTAAAACGAAGAGAATTATAGGACCAAAAAAAAAGAAAGGTACAAGCGGAAAAAGCAGACATATGAAGGCTTTCCATTCCACTATCACTTAATTTTAAATGTCAAATCTCTTTTGTGATGGTGCAGTATACATAGACTGGAAAACAATAGAAAAAGGACCCTAAGTAATGACATCAACAACAAAGACAATATGATTAAAGAATGTTGGTGGACGAAAACCTCAAACCTCCAACTCCACAGCGGAGTCAGGCCTCAGACGATTTAGTCGAACAGTACCAAGAATGTACTCAGGCAACTCTGCTTCCTCCTTTGCCTGCAATAAACATTTTTCAGTATCCTGTCGTGTATGAAATGCATGAATGCGTGGTTAGCAATGAAGAAATCTAGCTTTGGTGTGTCATTTTTTTTTTTTTAATAAGCAAGTTAAAGTTTTATTAAAAGAGGAAACAAACTAAACATGTCAACAGTACAAAAGACTATACTTAAAACACCTAACACAAACAAGCTAAAAAACTAAAAAAATCTGGAAAACCAGAAAAGGGAGAACCGAACACCGCATTGGCCCAGAGACAAAGAGACTGCAACATAAAACCCCTTAAACTATCCATAGACTGATCCGTATCTTCAAAGCATCTGTTGTTGCTCTCCCTCCACAAGCTCCACCATATACAAGCACGAATCATTCTCCACACTCCCAAAGCAATAGGGTTGTCGAACTTCTTTTTCCAACACCTCGACACATCAATCACCTTCCTAGGCATAACCCAAGGAAGGTTTAGAATGCAAAGAATGTAAGACCACAACCCTCTAGCCACCGGATAATGAAGCAAAAGGTGATCCACCGACTCCCCCTCACTCTTGCATAGGTAGCACCAGTCTATCAAGTAAAGGCCTCACCTCCTTAAGTTATCAATAGTTAAAATTTTCCCTAGAGCTGCCTTCCAATCAAAGAAAGAGACTCTAGAGGGAGCTGAAGGCTATGTTTGTTTTGATCTCAAAACGTTTTTAAAAAATTTTCATAATAACTTTTTCATCAATTCAATACCTTTTTACAAATTTCAACAACTTTTAACAAATTTTTTTACAATCCAATAACTTTTAACAAACTTTTCACCATTCCCAAAATAATCTACACTACCTCCCAAAAAACAAACACAAAAATTGTTTTTAAAACCAAACCAAACATAGCAGAAGCCTTCCAACACTGTTTCCAAGGTAAACCCCTGGCAGAACCTCTATAGGAGCCCGTACAATGACTTGACTAAGAAGACTCCATTTTTGGAACACCACCTCAACTTATCTACCTCTCCCCTCCTTATAACCTTCCCATACAGCGTGGAGTAAAAGGCTGAGAAATCGTCCGCCTCCCAATCATTGGCAGTTATAGAGAACTGAACATTCCAAACAACAGCTCCGGACCCTCCCTCCAAATAATCCGCCACCATCGCATCCTGGTTCCGGGCCAATGAAAATAGCAAAGGGAATGCAATCCTCAAGGGTCGCTTGCCTCTTTAGTGTGTCATTCATTATCCAGTTTGTCTTAACCCACAACCTCACCCTTCATCCCAATCTTAAACACAAACTATTTAAAATAGACACCTAGCCGCAACTCACAAGCTTATAATCCAATGGAGCGTTAAGGTGGCTGCCAACTCAAGTGCATGCTTCATTGGTAATAAGAAGTCTTTGGATCATTATTGTTAATCTAGTCACTTGTGTTTTGACTTATAAGCCGTGCCTTGACTCTTTGAAGTTGTCATAGAGTTAGTTGTGAGCCTAATGTAAATATTTGAAGGCAGAAGTAGATCATCATTTGAATATTTGATATACTTTTGATATAGGAATTAGTTGAGCCTAGCTCCCTTTTGATTATTCTCTTGTGTTGTATTCTTCAGGTTTTCTTTGTTTGTTGCAACATTGATCATATTTAATGCAGCACTACACCAGAAAATGTGGCCATTTGTAGCTGAATTGATGAGTGAATGCAAAAAGTAGGATGGGGGAGAATCATTAGCAAAATTCGGTTCAATCACCATCTAAATTACAAGCAGAGCAAAATAACAGCACAACCATTCCAATTTTATAACAGCAGAAGAACAGTCTATCACGAAAGAAGATTATGTTCCAAAATCTGTTGAAATCGTAAACGTGCAGACCTCAATTGACATTGCAAGATGAACAGATAGTAAAGTTCAGGACATCCACAACGTCAAACACACAACAGATGAAAAACAATAAGTTGATGACAGAGGAAGAATACTGCTTTTGACAACGTAACCATCAGATATGGACAAACCTCGATCAAAATTGCTAGGTCAACGACTATGCTTGTAACATATCCAAGAACAAGGCCAATGACACCCCTTGCTACAGATGATGAACCGATATCCACATCAATCTGCAAAAAGGGAATTTGTGTGGTCATTTTTGGATTTAGGAATATAAGCAGCAACCAGCAGAACAAGAAGTCCTGAATCTTGCATTCCAACTAAATGTGACATATATTGGCAATGCAAGTAATTATGCTGTTTTTACTAGTCTTTAGGTATCTGTATGAGTGTGGCAAGATATTCATAAGATAGACATTGCAAGAGATTACACATGTAATAGACTGCTAGAGAAGGAAACAGTCAGAATAAATTTATGATCAAAACCCAAGTAGCCAAACACTCTAAAAACTGAAAGGTCTTAACAAAAAAAAAAAAACTTAGGCCGGGGTGGGGGAGGGAGGAAAGACAGCGAGATAGAAAGAGAGAGAACACAGAGTAAAAGTGGTTTAGTGGGAAGAGAGAACAAAGGCAGCGGGGAAACACATACAAGAGTACTCACCTTGTTCTTTCACTCAGTTTGACAGTACTCCCTAAAATTGTGTACTAGTTTTCATGGTTTATACTATTCAATTAAATTCACCCCAGAAAAAGATGTAGTGTCATCAGCTGGAAGAAAATTTCAGAACTTTTACCTCCAGAAAGTTGTCTTGCCTGAAATATCTGCACGTGACAGCTTTCCCCAGTAAGCAAGCTTTAGTGCCGACAGCCCGCTTGACCATCCAATACCCCTGTACCCCAAACAAACAATTAGTTGCTCAACTCCCTCGAGGGAAAAACTGAATAAGCCACATCGATTCTCCCTTATATTTATACTTGAGCATTCTATACCTCAACAATACTTGGAATAAGTTTAAATCTTGCATCCCGAAACATGTCACTTCCATCCACAAATTTAGACAGCAAAGAACCTTTTCTTACAGGTCTGTCTGCAGCGAAGTAAAGAGCCAAACTGTAGTTTGGTTTGGCAGGAACCTGGAACAGAGAAATTAAGATACAGTCTCCAGCTTGAAAGGCTGAAACTGGAATTTGTAGCATCAAATTTAAACCTCTAGATGCCATTCTAAGCACAATATAGAGTGGCAGACAAGCTAAGGAAAACTAAGTTTAACTGAACATCCTCGGCTGTCCCCTAAAAAAATATCAGCAAACTATTGAGATGTTTACATCGATCCGTTCTGCTTCTGCAACACTAGTCTGATGTTCTACTAAAATCTTGTGTTTTATACTACATTCAAGCCCATTTTTGCTACAGAGCAACATTCAAGAAATTTCAGGAAATCAGTCAAGAGCATCAAAGCATCCATAGAAGCTCATATTCTATCTCATCGAAGTACTTGTGTGAAAATTATTACCTACAATCAGTTTTTACCACTAATTAGAACAAGAAAAGACTATGCAAAAATCCTTAGATCTTAGATTTGCACTGATTTTATATTTCACAGGAGAAAAGGAGACTGGATGGGATTCCTATACATACCTGCAGATTAATGACAAGGACAAAAGGAAGCTTTCTTCCGTCTTCTGACTGGAAATGAGAAAAGCAAAGTTAGACAGAAGACACTATCAGATTAAGAGTCAAGAAAAAGAAGCCTAGACATTCAAAAATCATGCTTTCACAAGTCTGAAAGGAATATCTTTTATCATCAATTTTCCAGGCATCTTTTGAGCTGTTGTGAGACCCCCAAATAAAAAATTATATTGCCGTATAGTTTATGTAATTAGACAGAATTGGAAAAAATCAACCCTGCAAAACGAGAATATTTGGACACTTCTAATATTCATAAGCACAAGATATGTCCTAAGGCACAGCTCCAGATATTCATTTCCACTGCCACTGCCACTGCCTTGGAGCTGGCCTATCTGGAAGGATATCCTGAAGGCAAATGAAAGCATACGTTTGTCCTTCCATTAATGCAAGTGACGGGGAAGTCAAAGGCACATACTGACAAGGAGATAAGTAAAGTTGGAGAAGCAGCTACGGGAACTTTTAAGAGGTGGCCTTTGTTAGCCTATTTTTTATGCACTTACTATTTATTTATTTAACATATCCCCTCATAACGGAGTGGCAAATACAGGCCTAAATTATATAGGGGCATCGATCTTCATCTTCATCTAGTAATATGACACTCAGCAAATCAAACAAGATGAACAGGAACTTAAACCATGCTGCCCAAAAATATTCCCAAGGGAGCTTTTGGGAAGTGAGAAGAACAATTTGGGCAATTGCACAAAATATTACGATAGATGCAAAAGATTAACTGGTGTTACTAACATATGCACCACATGAGAAACGGAAAAGCTTCACCATTTGACATTTCACTGTCCAAAACTAATACATTCATGGAGTGTTAAAGAGGATATCATTAACCTTCAGTGATCACTCTCCGCTACCGCACCATAAGGAGTAGGGAGACGACATATCACCGCAATGCCAAGAAACATTTAGTTTTTACTGACATATTACAGCTACTTGCACACTTACATATAAGTGATTAAATGAAGTGGAAACAAAGTATGTGACAGAATATGAAATCCAACTGAAATTGAAAACCACATTTCTACCTGAAGAAGACACCTGGGATGCAATGCAATCTTGTCTATGGGTTTATCAACTTTGAACCAATCGACAGCTATAAGCTTGAGAAGAGGGTCTCCTCCCACTATCTGAAAAGATTTCATATATTCAATCAACTATGATATCCCTTAATTTAGCGAGACGATGTATGATTCAATTCTCTGTCTTTGCCAAAATGCTTTGCACAACTATACTTAAAATCCCTGAATCAAACAAGATATTCAAAATCTAGAAATCAAAAAACAAATAACTTCAAAACCGATACCCGAGATCCTAAACAACAGCAAGAATGTAAATAAGAGCAAAACAAACTTGTGGTGACTATAAAATACCATACATATGCATGTATTCCCGTGGCTGTTTATACGTTCTCGTGTTAATTAAGAATAAAGGTAAGTCCGAAGTTCAAAAGATGCGGGATCATATTTCAGACCCCCACTAATGACCACCTTGAACCTTCATGCAGTTCTCCACTGCAGAGATGAAAATCATAAAGTAGGATGCAACTCTACTCATAAATTAGCCAAATCTACTCCAAACAGGTGGAAGCTAGGCAAGCAGCTTTATATGGGGGACGGAGACAGGTCAATGTGCTCCAAAAAAGAAAAAATGATGAGATAGACAGAAAGAGAGAGGGGGGAGGGGGGGAAAATTTCTGTTTAGATCTAAATGTGCCATAACAAATACAGAGCAGAATAACACAAATGGACCAATACTGTTGCTCAACATGTACATATAACTCAAAAGAGACAGCAAAATCCACCTTCATATTATCTTTTAGGTAATTCTTTCCTCTGATCATAAATCTCACACCGCTTGGAGAAGTCCAACAGTTTGTGTCTGCATCAACCTTTCCTTTGTGCAATGAACCATGAAACTGGGCTGGATCAATAGTGATAGGAGTTGCAGTGGGGTCTAGTTCCTTATTTGCATCTTGTGCTGTATTTAGAATGACCAAATACTTTGGCACTGAGTTGTTTGTCATGGAAGGGGAAAAAGAAAACAAATTCGAGTTTTGGATTTATGAGCTACATGCTAACACAGACAAAATTAGCACAAAAGCTTTTTTCCACAACAACAACAATGGCCTGAACATCTATTGTCAAAGGATCTTAAAATAAAGCACGATTTAAGTGAGGATTCACCAATATTACAAACAAAAAAGGAGCGTCGAATTGGAAATTCATTGGCATATGACCATGATCCCCTTCAGAAAAAACTACACTAATCTCCTCTTGTTATTAAAAAAAGAGGTAGAGTTTGAAAAATATTCTATGCTTTTGATTGAACAGCCTCATCTAGGATTCTCTGGTCAAATTATCTTTAGCATTCTACTACAGCAGACATCTTCTGAGGTACTAACGCAATTGGCAGTTGACTTTCATTTGAGACGATAGAAAACAATAGAGATATCTAACCGTTGTATAACCATTGAATTCAGAGATATCTAATTGGTTGATGTATCTTTTTCTTAAAAAATACATAGAGAGGACCTGAAGTTTGCTTCACTAAGCTTGAGATGGCCCACGAAACATTCCTCAGCTTCACTTTCATATTCTGTCAGGTTTAAGAGACAGATACTGTGACTTTGGAATTAATAAATGAGAGTTTCTACATCTGCGTAAGTTGCATGCAATCAGACGCAAAAAGTACTCCCTTTTGAACATAAAAGAAGGCAGCAAAGGGAAACCTTCTTGTCATGTTCATCATTGCCACTTTCTTCATCTTCTGAGGATGATGATGAGTCGGCAGCAATTGCGTCATAAAACTCATCCTGCACTTCTCCCTCCTCATGCTCGCCATTGGACAGAGAGACATCAGAGAGTTTTGAGTGGACAACTGTGGTGGAAGATTCATATACAAGACAGGGGTTTGCTCCTATATATTCCTTTATACCTGACCACCCATTCAACATAAAAACATAATTAACAATGCAATAAATGAGTCATCAACAAACTGGGAAATAAAACTCCAGATTCCTAGAACTATAACTAATCTATGTTTCTCTAATAATTTTTAGCAGTAAAAGATACCTGCTATACATGACCAACACCATGATTGTACCATGCGCGTCACCCCCCCCAAAAAAAAAAAAAAAATTTGCTTCCTCTCGTTTTTTACCTCTGTCAAACCTCATTCTCTCCTGTTCTTTGCTTTATAAAAGAAGCAAGACATCCAATATTAGCTATTATCATTCTGTCTGTTTATGGATGGCTGACAATGATATTGCCTGATATATAGGGTGATACAGATATAACACACATAACAGATTATATATTTTACATAATGGTATACTTGCCACACCTGCTGATACAAGTCATTGCCCAATAACCCATGGAAATTTCAACTCTTAATAGACTAAATAAATTTCATAGCTGCAACATTATTACCCATGATATAACTCCTGCTACATGAAAATCCACAAAATTGTTGTATGAAAGTTATAAGCCCATCACCATGATTTAATGCATGGCCTAGAAATAAACTTTCTCAGACCTCTTTAAGTGGGGACAAATGGATTCGGAGCTTTGAAATAAGTGATTCAACAATAACTGACAATTAGCATTTGCGTTTGCTGATATCAGCACAAAGGACACCCCAGTTTAAATCAGCAACCCAAAGTAATATGTGATTCAGATTTTCCCTGTGTCAATCTGGGAGCAACACTGCATGATAATATGCACTGTTCCCAAATCATTCGACTGAGATGGCAAGATGTTCTTCAGCATCTGTTGTGTTAAAGCTTAGTCAAATATAAAAGACTTTGAGAAACTACGCAACACAGACACATATTTGGGCAAATCCATATTAGAAGTATTGCCGTTGTGCTTGGACATAATTTAGGATCATGCCATCGAATTCGCCATATCTAGCAGTTCCATTACCATGTTGTTGAGCTTCCAGAAACTTCTGAAACCATCGCCTATGACATCTCATTCTATTAGTTGCTAGTTGCTAGTAAATTGTGCAGGTGATGAACATCTTTACCAAAGGTTGAGTAAGAGAAACAAAACTTAAGTTTGAGCTTGACCTAGAAGTATTGAGACCAGTGACGAATCTCCAGAATGTGCTAATATCTTTGATGGGCCAAACCTTTCTAACACTGATCACAGACATGTTAGGCTGAGAATCAGAAAAAACTGGAGTATTAGATAAGCAAACCTGCCACTTGGCATAAGAGTGCATAAGGAACACTCTTTTCAAACTTTGAGCTGTGTTCTTTCTTCCATCTGAACCAGCAGGAAGAATGTATCTCTAACATTTGAGTTACGAGAGATCTTGGAGCATTTGAACCCGTGGATGTGTTTAAATTTCTAATCTCCCAGGTAGATGCTACAATCGAAACAAAGAGAAAAAACCAAAGATTATCTGTTTCTTGACTTTGTCATATCCTAGTTGGCATTCACCAAAGAATAAGAAATGAAACTAAAAAACTTAAACAGTTCTCAATAAGCCATGTACAGTAGAAAAAAAACTTTATCGAAATTATTGCAGTTAAAAACAATGTAGATAAATAGAATCTTTTTAAAGAATCAAACCAAAATATCTTACGGTTGAATTTTGTACGGCGATAACCAGATTTTGGAGGCTTCTTTTTATGTACAGCTGGAAATTGCAAGATAGCTGCAGGAATAAATGCATAGCACAAGTTATTCAAGTACAAAGCTATACAGCAGGATTCTATGTATTAAATACAGCCAAAAAGTCACATCACCTCATGCAACTTGAGTCAGGAGATTTCATTGGCTTTCTGTTAAAAGCTTCATGTGAACCAGTTTACAGTAGAGCCCATTGGCTTGTAACAACTGGCAATATAGAAATGATGTTCTTTTTATTTTTCATTTTTCCTAATTCTGAAACTTCTCCATTCAGAAAGCCAAGGCATCTCAGTTTTAAAGAAACATAAATTGATCCCAAAGCCTATTGATTATAATCTCCATTTCTTCCTATTTCTCAAGAGCAATTATAGCATCCATAATTGTGAAAGAACAAGTTAGGGATAAAAGTCTCAAGAGTGAACAACACGATAGTAGTACAGTATCAAAGTACAACAGGATTTACTGTAAAGCTTAGAGATATTTCCAATGGAATGTGCTCTGCCATACACACTATATACTGAAATCACCTAGATCACACATGTAATCCTACTTACTTACTATATGTTCCATCTTGTCCTTGAAACCATTGCCTAGTGAAGATAAAATCTCTCTTGGAATGCCACCTGCCATAATACCATATACCCGCTAAAGAAACAAGAAGAAGCTCCAAAGAAAATAATTGAAGCAATGGATAGTTTTCAACTAACGCATTATGGTTTCTATTTCTATTAAACATCCAGAATCATACAAGGGATAAAGAAGAAAAACAAGCATCCACTGGCTATTGGAAGAGCAAATAAAAATTTATGGACTGGTTGTAGCCTTAGTGCTAAAGCTTTGGATGTTGAAGACTAATAACAGCACACAAGGTGCCGCAGGCATGCAAAGCACACTGATGGTGCTGCAATGAGGAAGGCAGAACAGTCGACCTAGCAGCCTAGCACATTGCGTCAAAGCTAGGTGTGAGCTCAAAAATCTTTCTTCTTCGTTCAGTTATAAGGTCTTAAGTTAACCAGTTCAACTTAAACTGGCAAATTAAACGGCCCAAAGCTATCCATACAATTAAGAGTAATAGAAAGAACATAAATTAACCACAGATTCAGCTTCTGATTATCGCTCAAACATTGACCCAACAATCATAAAAGACTTGAGAATACGATACGAGGCTTTTTTTTTCACTTTGACTTTGAATCTATATCCTTTTGTTCCTTTTTTTCTTGAGTAGTTTCCTAACATTAAGAACTAGTGAGTGCCTCCGTTTTGATCTTGTAAGAAAGCAAGGATAATGAATAAACTGCCTATGAGAGGAACAAAATTTCTTAAGCAAAAAGCATGCTAGAAAATTTTTCCAACCTTCAACATACTCAAGTGTGACATTCGGGTTAATTCAAATAGAACAAACAAGAGTAAAATGACAGCTCAAACAGCACAGAGTATGAATCCATGAAAACATAAACAAAACAGTGTAATCGATACAGGATAGCTATATATGTCTAATGACATTACCGAGTAAGATATTTTGGATCAAATGTCCCATAAACGACATCATAGTGCCCGTCAAAAGAATCTATCAGCTCCAAGTCACCTGTCAATATATCCCATCTGCAAAGATAATTATTTGAGACATCGAAGTTCTATATAATGAGATCATCAATCCTAAAAGAATTATCTACAAACAACTTACTCGTATCTCTGATGCCGCTCAGTGTTTAAAATCACTTCAAAAACCGTATCTGCAGTTGCATCAACCACACCAACTGACTTCACAAGAACACCATTACCACTCTACATAGAGTTGCGATACAACATTAATATGCTACTTGAGGCAACACTTCTGGTTTAAAAAACTCTCGTACTTGCTTCAGTTCCAGAGAAAGAGATATCAGTGAACCTCGTAATTACAGGGAAAGGAGACCATACTGAGTTCAAAACATCAAGTATTAGATACTTCCAAAATGTGAAAGAGAGGCCGGGATAATTCAAGTCACAAGGCTCAGGCTTAGTTGTCTATAGGCCCCCACAAATCTCTGATTTCAAGGAAAATCGTATAGAAGGAAAACAGGTACAACTCATGTACAATAAAAAACAAAGAAATTTCTCTCATAGAAATTATTGGCACAGACCAAAATGTCAGAATCTCTCATCTAGGCTTTTATAAGCAACAGGGTCTATAAGGCAAGCAAGACTTTGGAGGTATAAAGACAAGTAAGTTGTCCTTGCATACTACAAATCTAGGTTTCACTTCAAATCTAAATGAGGAACTACAATGTATTCCAATGGTAACTGAAGTCTCATGGTACAGTCATATATGGAAATCGGGAGGTTAATCCAAGTAATTAACACCAGCAGAGGCATTAAAAGTAGAATAGCAGTTATACTGAAGATGAGCATTAAACAATAGCGCTTAAATTATAATTAATTAACTACAATGGCTCTAACAGTGAGAAAAGTAGATCTAAAAATATATTTATTATGAAATTTTTCATTGTCATAGGCCCCAAGATATGTGAAATAAATCCTACCTTGCAGAAACCAGGGGTGCGTCCAGATTGATTCCTAAAGCAGGAAAGCATCTCCCTCACTTGAGTCAAAGACTCAAAGGAGATCTTTTATCTTGTGTATCCAGTAATGTTTCAGGCCACCTATTGTAATAAAGGTACTCTGCTTTGTGTTTCTCTAATAAGCTGTTATAATGCAAACATAAGAGCATACAACTTCTTGTTTGACAAAAAAAAAAAGCCTTAAGACTCTGTTTGCTTCGACTGAGAATCTTTAGAGGTGAAACTTTTACTGTGGTCAATTCAAGTTTAGAGAAAGTGTTTTAATCACTGGAAGATAAAGGGAGAAACATGAGATAATTTCCCATAGAGTCTGGAGACAATAACAATCTAGATTTATATGGTCCTCGGTTAAGGCACATTTCTCAGCAGAAAAGACAGATCCAGAATCAAAGATATTGCAATAAAGGGAATTGATATGGTTTTATCACAAAGAACAGAAACAACGTAATAATTGATACCTTGGAGTCAGCAACATCCTCAAATATTCTAATACCTGAAATCAAAAAAGATCAAGAAGTATGTAGAAGAGTTAGTAAACGAACCAAAATAACTTTTCAACCATGCAGCATAATTATTTTCGAAATGACATATCTAGGTACTAATTCATTCTAGAAAACGTTTCATTGATTCTTCTTACTGCTCCCAGAAGCAGACCAAACACAAAATCTGTATCAATGATTCCAAAATCAATCATTACCCCGTAAGGTTAAAGATTTCTTTTTCCCTGCTCCTTAACCAATTTAGTTTGCATTCCTTTTTCGTTCAACTATAATTTATGTGGGTTTTGAGTACATGCACACTTAATACCCATTCAGGCCTTAACCCAATAGGCAGATGCTATAAGAACCTCCATATTGTTATGTCTTCTAGAATGGAGAAGTAAAGAGTTTAGCGTGATCAATTTTTTGGAACTCACCGCAAAGTATAGAAAGATACTTTCCCAAATCTAATGCAAAGAAGGAATTATTTTTGTTCCCAAACTCCATTAAAACAAAGAGAAACAGAGAAAATCCACTGCAAAATATTGAAGATCACATGAGAGTAGCAAACATTAATAATAATAGCAAACTATTTCTACATATTATCTTTGCTCAATAACCATTTAAAACTCTGATCATTATGACAGATGAGACACATTCAAGTGAGGCTTGCCATTCGACAATGTTATAAGAGAATTTGCTTGAACTGTGGACCTCTGGCTTTGTTATTCACACAAATGAAGAGGCCGCAGGAATGCTACCAACAGATATTGATAATCATTAGTATCATGCCAAGCAACAGAATAAATGGTTATATCATGACACAAAAATGAAGACTTAAGAAAACACCCACCAAGAAATGAAGGGAGAAAGGTTAAGAGATGATGACAAAGCTAGAAAAAAATTGCTAGGATAGTCTAATAGGGGATAGAACCAGCCGAGAAAAATTACCATTAACTGTTTTGACACATTTCCACTCATGAGCCTCAACTGCATCTCCACTATGCCCTTCAGTGTACCGATCTGGCCTAACACTAGCACCCAAGTCCGAGGATTGGCGCAAAAGCCTCTCTGGGCCTGCAAGTAACAGAAAGAGAGAGATAGAGACACAAACAGAGGGATTATGTTATCAATACTGGTAGATAATACGTTTCAACTCAAACGCTATTACGGCTATGGGCAATCCAATGTTTGATACTTATGAAAGTAATCATAAAATAATTTATTATCATAGAAATATTTCTCAAACCATAGCAAATCGATTACAATAAAACTGAGCCACAATTGCACCAGCAAGAATAAAGAGATCAATGTGCACCCTCATTTGATAACAAAGACATTTGATGTAATGTCACCTTGGCCAATTCTTATAAGCTTTCTTAACCCATGCGCATACCTCCTCACTCTAGGTCGATGTCCTTCCAGATTGATCCTTCCACAGTACAAAAAGATTAAAATATAAGAGAACAATGAATGAGAAAAAAAATATCGCATGCCAAATAATGGATAGTCTTCAACCAATCAGATAAAGGCCAACACCAGCAGAAGTACGATATGCATACATAGAGCACACATAAATTGAGAATCCCACCCTCGCATGGGACCCAACAACAATACCTTGGATCATTGGAAAATGATCCTTATATTTTTGTTTGAGTTGTTCGATCTGATGATGAAAAATCCCTTCATAAATAAGCAAAGATCTCGGCTTGTTTTGCATTTTAACAGAAAAATCAACAGATAGAATCACCTAACATCCTCAATCCTCAATTATTTGATTGAAATATCTTTCTGAATATCAACTCAACTTAGATAAATTACTCAGATGAAGTGTATCATTAGTACAGGAAAAATAAGCATACTCTGTCTCCATGTTCAGTTTGTTTCTGGCACTTCCTCCTCTTGAGAGCTCATACTCAGCCTGTTAGAAGCAAAGTTACACCAAAATGAAGAAAAGAAAAAATCAAAAATTCTACAATCCTTTTTTTTTGGGGCCCCCCAGAAGGGAGGGTGGGGGGGGGGAACAACAAAAACAACGACCACCACCTATTCATTTGCAGTTGGCATTGCGCAAGACAGTGCTACAAGGAAAAGAAAAGGATGCCTGACATTTCATAAATGTCACCTAAGGTACCCACAAACTTCTATTTTTTGTTTACCTGTTGCTTGGCATGATCAAATGCCTCCATCCATTTTCGGGCTTCCCCAGCATTAGCACAAGCAATCTTGTAGCAAAATAAATCCAATTAATTGCTAGTCACCTCCAAATAACAGATAATAGGGACCCTATTATTTGTCATATCAATACACTGACTTCTGCATTTTCAACTTTCAATTTCTGGGTGATAATTTCCAAAACTGAATAACATGAAACTACAAACTTACTTCCCCTTTTTTTGTCTCATCCAGTCGATTGTAAAACCTTAGAACATAAACATCCTACCAAAAAGAAAATGCATTAGTAGCAAAATCTTGCTTCCTTTGTCTCCCCAATATGGTAAAAGAAATCAAAGACAAAATAGTCTGAAGCTTTTCACAAGCCAAATCAACTGGGGAAAAAAGGTGAAAGAAGATGAGGATAAATATTGACGAGTGACTGATATGTCACATGTACATTTACTAGAGCCTTACTCCTTGGTTGACCTTCTGCCGCCCTAGCTCCTCCACCATAAGTGTGGGCCCTATAACACCCTTCCTAATGGGTTTCTGCACAACGGTAATGTAGAGCATACAGTTCAAGTACCAGTGCCAAAGAAAAAAAGGAAGGAAGAAAAAGGGTTGAAGCAAATATAAAATCAACTGTTGCATCCTCAAATAATGTTTCTGAGCCATCTAAAGCTCAAAATCTTACTTAAGCAATAAAGAAGAGTGTACTAGATTGGCAAAAGCTTTTATTTAAGGCATATTGGCTAGGAAAGAAAAAAAAAAAGAAGCAACAATGGACAAAAGCCTAACAAGTGAAAAACACAGAAGCTACATCGAAGGAGGAAACTAAAGAGGCATGTAACACTAAGGGAATCGTCTACAATGAGACTGTCCACTTTGCAAGATTATTGAGTAATGTTTGTGAAAGATGCTAGTAAATTTCTCATTTTCCTTCTTTCCGAAGGTTAAATTTAGTCCTTTGAGTCTTATTTTTGAGTGACGCTTTCTTTTGAAACACTCCTTCCTTTCTCTATGTTTGGATGGATTTGGCATGGTACTGTATAAAATTTGTCCACCAATCTGGGGATCCGTTGAGTGCAGCAATCATCAACCTGGGATACATCTCTATCACCCTTGCCCGTGCATGTCTAATTTCCACGTATCATATGCATCACAAGTCTTCAACAATGACAATTCGACCAATATTATCACCAATAACTCAATGAAAACCCGAAGTCACGAACTGGATACTCAACTTTTTTTCATTCTTAGTTTTCACGAAAGCAAAAAATCCACCTCAACAAACCCAAAAGAAATCCGAGCTCGTTATCCTCATCCACTATACTGTTTCATCTCCCCCAGAAAAAAACAGAAAGTGCAACATGGCGAATAGATATACTGCTTAACAAAATGAAAAACGAACAAACTTGAAAACAAAAAGCAGAAAGCAAAAAAAGAAAAGCGAAAGAGAAAAAGGGTGTCTGTCTCATACAATGCCCGGGCTCTCGTTGGGGTCTCGCTTGAACATCTCGACGTACTTGCCCCGAATGGAGAGGAAGCGAAGGTGGCAATACTCGTGGCCGATCGGATTCACGCCCAGATGGTACACCCACCCGGAGAACTCGCACGTCCCTCTCTCCTCCCCTAAGACAGAGGACCCTCCTGACTCGGACCGGTCGCTCCCGGACTGCCTCAACGACGCCGTCTCCATCAAAATGAAGTATCTCAAGAGCGAAGGGAATGGCACAGAAGTAAAGGGCGACCGCGAGGGAAGACGATCGTCGAGACAGAAGCTGCGCTGTTATTGTTGATCTCCTCTGTTAATTTTCCAAATTTGAACAGTTTTTGCTTGCATTCCTTATTCCTTAAGAAATTCAGGAAAACAACAAAAATATGAAATTATTATTATGAAGAATGTAATCTGAAGAAGAAATCTTTGGTACGAAATATACAATTTTATTTGCTTCATTACCTGTGAAATTTTACTTATATGTTGGATAAGTCAACTTTTTCTTAACTAGCCTGTGCTGATCTGAGGGGGGGCTGGTGTGGCGTTAGAATCCGGCCGACAAGTCCCATCGGAATGGGGCCGGTTGCTATTTCAATTGGCTGGGGGTTGAATCTTGGCCAGCTCCTCTGGACCTGCACACGCCACGTCGCTTTCCTGCCAATTGGATCCTTCTCTCATAAAGCTGATTTTAATGATACAAATGGTGTTGTATCAGTACACGCTGCCGTTGTTGCTTAGAAAAAGTACACTCTGTTATGATTTGCTGGCTATATGTACAAAGTGAATTTTGAGGCTTCTCCACGTGGCAGAGACAGGACCGAGAGAAATCTTAAATGTTGTCGTTTAAGTGAGGGGGTGAAGCGGGGTCCAACCAGTGCGGTGTGGCAGGATATAGACGTGAAGGTCGGCTATGGATTACAAAGTACCAACCAAAGCCTGTCGGCAAATTTGTCTTTTTTTTTTTTTTTAATAGTGTATGCACTTTTGAGTATAAGATTTTGACACTTTAACCCATATTTATTATTTTATTATATTATATCAACTAATTATTAATTTCAGAATCTTTTATATTTTCTGTTGCAATTTGTATTAAATTTGAACAAAAATTTTATGTTTTGATCTTTAAAATTATGATTTTATCTTTAAAATTTTATGAATGACAAAATTTTCATTTTACACGTCAAAAAATTATTTTTCGTCTAAATTAATTGAAAATTTTAACAGATAGTGGTCAAGTATCTGAAATTAATAATTAATAGGTGTAATGTGACAAAAAAATAAATAGAGATGTAAAATATTAAGACTCCCAAAATTAAAGAGTACAGAGTGTTTTTATTCATTTATTTATTTCCTTCTTTTGGTCTAAGCAAATTTGCTTATCATTCTATAGTTTTTGAAGTACCAACTTAGGACTTTCACTAGTTTACCAATTGTATTTAGTCAAAAAATTGTATTTACTGCATAATAGTAAGTTTGATTATACTTCTTACAAGTTAGTTTTTGATTTATACTTTGATTGGAAGTTTGATTCAAATTTTTGAGATTTATCATTACGCTCTTAGCTTAATTATTACATATCTCATGTGGGTTAGATATGTCTAAACCCAGTGCACCAAGATTATATATAACGGATTTTTTTTTTTTTGTGACTAAAAAAACAATTTAGTGACAAATAATTTTAGGGGACTCCTACTTTAAAATGGCACTCCGAAAAATAACCAATTGAGTTGTACTTCAAAAGGGTCATTAATTAAGTGATCATTGTGGCCAATTAAGTTCCAAACTTTTAAGAGGGGCAAATGACAGGTGCAAATGAGCTTGCACCAACGCGGATGAATCTAAATGGTTGGAGATCGAGTGGAAGAGTGACAACAGTTGGTTTTCCAATAATATAAAGGCCCGCCCCAACATGGAAAAGCATCAGCTGCGCATCTTTAGAGTTAGGATGGTCCAATGATTCAGATGTTGTAAAGTACAAAGTTGCAACTTGGCGCAGCTTTCTTTATCTTTTGGAAAAGCGCAGGTGGCAATTAGGAATTAACAAGATGGCTACTATGAATTATTGACGTGTAAATTACTACTCTTTTAACACTAAAGGAGACGTATGGAAGTAGTTCATACATTAGACAGAAAAAGAAAAAAAAAGAGAGAAGAAAAGTGGATTTGTTCATTAGTCAATCAACCATCCACAGGGAGCTCTCGGTTTAGAAATTAACAATATCTCATGGGAATGATGGAGTAGTTGATGAAATATGATTAGGTGCTATTAATCATTTGAGGTTATTTTATAAGATCTTTGGTCTAGTAATTACAAATTTATGTGAAACGGGTAGATTACAGAGACTTCAAGATTAATTGAGATTTGTGTAAACTGATCAAGATTAATTTAGGTTTGTATTGTTTACCAAAATATTAACACTCTAAAAATTCGGATCTGATTAAAAAAACTACAAAATAGTTTCTCTCATAATCAAATAATTCTTTTCATTATAATATTCATTCAAATTTTCGCTCTTTTCACTTTTCACCAACTCCTATAAATTATTTTCACTTTTTTACCAATTCTCATATCTCAAAATTTCCGCCACCGAATCAAACACTACCAAGTTAGAAAAAGAAAAAGCTGATGAAATATGGTGTGCTGTTTAGAGCGTGATTCTAGCGTAATTTTCGTGATGTATCGGGTATCTCCGGTGCGCTGAGGCCCTTCAGGCTTTGTACACTTGTGTGTGCTGGCCCTTAGGCTAGAGTATTAGCATGAGTTTTGTCTCCAGCTCAGCACTTTGATCAAGAGCAGCCCAGCCCAGAATCAAAGAGGCCTAATTTTTGCCCACGTGATCAATCAACCTTCCGTTCCATCAAGATGGAAAATTCTTCTGTTTTGGACTGCAAGAGTTGATCCTGATACTGTCCTAGAAGTTCAGCTTAAACGAACATCCACACCTGTAGCTGTGGTACTTTCATCCAGTTCAAAAAACTCCTGCTCCTACTGTCAAATTTCGAAATGATACAGGCACATTTTTAACACACCAACAGCATTTGGAAAGCCGCCCCCTAGGAGCTCAGATCAAGCATGTCATAGATCTACTGCTGCTGGAGGTTTATACCCAACTATTCCGTCTTTTTTACATCAAAATATAGTTCCTGGGCAAATGTTTATTGCTTCATCTATCAATTAAAAAGTTGACACGCTTAGGACAAACAAAATTTAAAAGGAAGAGACTTAAAAGGTTGAGACTTCCATATTCTTATCAAAGTAGAGGCCGGAAGGTCCACCTTCAGGCATCATAGCTAGCATGACAGGACCTTTAGCTCCTTGTTCAACAGTCAAGACCCCGGTGTGGTGGTTCATATCTGTCTTGACATAGCCAGGACTAACTGAGTTGATAGCAATGTTTGGATAGTTCTTAGCTAGAATCCTCGTGTAAGCATTCAGAGCTGCCTTAGAGACAATGTAAGCAGAAAAATTATTAGGCCAGCCTTTGACTTCTATCAAATTCTCCTTGACATCTTCAAGAAACCCTTCCACCACCTTGTCCACTGTGTCTTCTGTGAGGCCATCCACATCTTCTAGCTCCTTCCTTGCCTTCTCATTTGAAATAAACTGAAATACAAACACACAATTTAAGTTGGGTTTTCTGAACTTGTCCAATGCAATTATGCCCGAATCACACCAACGCAAATGTAGCAGTTACTGCAACTATTTTGTTCTCCATATTTTCAGAAACCAATTACTTGTACTTCCCGAGTGTTGTGAGATGACCAAAGAGTGATTCCATTAAAGTAATGCGTTTACCTTTAGTTCTCCCAAGCGGGAGGAGACATTCACTATTCTTGGTGAATTGGACAAGTGAAGAAGTGTCATAAGTTCTTTGGTCACAAGCTTGATCCCGTAATAATTTGTTCCTATACAGTTTGTCGCAGTTTCGTAAGTTTGCTTCACAACTTCCTTCACGGACCCAGCATTTTCACCCACAATCTGTATCACGGTAAGCAATGGTAAGTATATCAATGGAAGTAAAGTGGCACCCATCCCTTTTCGGGAAGGGAAGCATTGGGATTAATTTGTGTCTTGCTTTTCCAAACAATTGCATGGCAAGAGAAAAAACAAAAAAACAAAGACAGATTATATTAAGAGACTTACTTCATTTGGGTATGGATTTAAATTCTTCAAATCATCCGGATTAATTATGGCTCCAGTAATACCTGCATTATTAACCTGCAATGTTTTCAAACAATTTCAATATCTTAGCCACTAAAATGAGAGAGGAGAAGAAGAAAAACTCGTTTAAGTAAAATTTAGTTGTTTCAATATCTTAGCTACTCATAAGAATCTAAGTACCCTACCAATGCCTTATCTTCAGTCCCATGTAAATTAAAGCAGTCTGAGCGTCTCTCTTCACCAACAAAACTAGCACGCATAGGTGTCCATCAGGATGATAGAATTACGTACCAATATGTCGAGCATTCCAAATTGGGTTCTGATGAAGTCTGCCAAAGAAGAACTGCTAGCTGGGTCGGTCACATCTAGTTGATGAAAAATCACATCGGAGAATCCAGCCGCCTTGAGCTTTTCAACCGCTTCATTTCCCCTTTTCACATCTCTTGCAGTTAATATCACCCGGACCCCATTTGAGGCTAGCTGTTTGGATATCTCAAATCCAATACCTTTGTTGGCACCCGTTACGACTGCAATCCTGGGAAAAAGTTTCGAACAGATGATGCAACAGCAAAGAAATTACGGTTAACGATTAAGGATGTCTCATGTCACTGCTTAGTACAAGCGTCTAGCGTCGCAGGCTTAGTAGAACACAGTAACTTCAGAGTAAAAGATCAAAGTACCTCTTCGTCCCAGGATTCATGGCTGTTTCTGCCAGTTGTTGTAAAATTACTGAGGATAGTGTATTAACAATGCAGTCGATGTCTTATATGGAGATATACGAGGTTTCGGTCTTTGTTCGAGGTAAGCTCAGAGATCGTGTATATATAGTTGGTCGTCGTTGGGTTTTCTGCGTAATCCGTGACGTCTAACTATATCGGTATCTGGCCTTTCTACGTAGGCAATGACATGATCTTCCTCCATTTGTTGTTTGTGGTTCCCTTGAGATTCAAGTTATGGAAAACACCCACAAGTGTTTGGGCTTTCTCTACCCCAAAGTATTAGGCCTTGGGTTTTCATTTGAATCCCACCCTTCCTGCCCAAATCTGCCTCTCTCTCTCTCTCTCTAATCCTCTCGTCGAAGAGACGCAAAAATCTCACACACACTAGGTACAACCGCTTCTGATCTCAAACTTCGAATGCGAGTTCATCCTGTTATATGTTATTTGGTCCCGAAATTGTTCCCTTTTTGCGGCAACTCTTGAGTAAAGCTTATACTTTCTTGATGAAATATTGGTGTGCTTGTGTAGAGTGTGATTCTAGTGTAATTTTTATAATGTATCGGATATCTCTGGTGCACTGAGGCCCGTCTGGGCTGGCTTTGTCCACTTGTGTGCGCTATGGCCCTTAGGCTAGAGTATAAGCATGTATTTTGTCTCCATCTCAACACATTGATCAAGAGCAGCACAGCCCAGAATCAGGCAGCCAAATTCTTGCCCACGTGATCAATCAACCTTCCATTCCAACAAGATGGAAAAATTCTTCTATTTTGCTGCAAGGGTTGATCCTGGGACGCTACTAAAAGTTCAGCTTAAACGAATTTTCTCTAGTTTTAATAAAAGGAGAAAAGGAGCGTACATTCACCATCGATGCAAACATCAGCCTCACAGATCTTACACATTTCAACAAGCCAATAACACCCCAGGAGTGTTTTCCAATTATTAACACCTGATGCTCTAGCAAAACATACATCTGGGAGTTCAACAATATGCCAATGGTTCAGCCCTGATTAAAGTCCATCAAGATAATACAGCTCCATTACCTTCAGTTCTCTTTCTTCACTTCTTGGTCCACCTCATATTCTTCGTCGTCGTCGTCGTCATCCTCATCCTCATCATATATGCTGCTCCGTGTGAACTTACTGAGCTCACCTTTCCCATCATCTTCAGTTAGAAATTCCAGCCCATACTTTGTGTCCCGGTGTTTAATCAAAAGCCAGCGCAGCAATCTGTCTTCCTTGTTAAGGTAATGCAGTTCATTGTTCATGTTGGGCGTAGCCATCATGGTCATTTGCATCAGTTGGCCCTGTATCAAAGAGGCCGAAGAACTTTATCATCAACGAATGAAAGCTAAGACATATCACTCCAATGGAAGATGCTGAAGAAAATCATATCCCGGAATCCACAATCAAGCAAAGAACATCGACGGATTCCAAAGGTCTGGGTGCCAATATCCCAAACTCCAGGGAATGGCCAGTAGCCAATGGTGCACAAATTTAAAGAAAAAGAAAGCTGCACGTACAGTCAACAATGCATACTATCCCAAATGGAAGCAAATACTTTGAGTATGAAGAAACTGCAAGTCCAAAAGAAAAACTAACCATGATGTAAAACATCTAGGGGATATCAATCGTGCTGACCTAAATGAATTGGCCTTCAAGGTGCAGTAAGCCTGTGGAGGGTTGTCATCCCTTCAGAATTGTGAACAGAGTTTATTCTTTGATTTGTTTTTAGGCGGTGGCATGTGATGCAATTAGAAAATTAAGACTTGACGTAGTACCAATTCATGCTTCAGACACTGTCCATACAAATTCTAGACCTGGGTCATGAGGATTGGTTCCCTGTAAGGTTTTAAACCCTATCGACTAGCATTGCACATCCACAAACCTGAGGACTGGAGTAAAAATAGGTTCCTACAAAACCCTAAGGATAGTGGAGCAGTTTTAGCAATTTCTGGCATTGATCTGCAACAGCAAAATCCACAAAAATCAAAACTTTAAGATGCCCAATATCATACATTTCATCTTTGAAAGGACTATATTAAACATAACATATATTTCATCTTTAAAACTCTCTTATTACACATATCTTACACCACATCACCAAACCTCTGACAGAAATTTTATTATCCTATTAGGAAAATTTTGTGTCCAGCCACAACTAGGCAGTGGAATCAAATAAAAACTCAACATCAACGAAAGCAACAAATCTGAGATGGATAGCCTTTATGAAAAACAAATGCACGCCACATAGGATCACAAATTAACAGCTTTCGTAACAGAGATCCTATAGTTTTTTGCAATGACTCCAAAGTCCAAGGTCTACTTAGCCTTTGCATCTCTCCATAGGCATTCAGCTTTATTACTCAATTTTTGGTTTAAAAAATAGCAAGGCTCTAACGCTATAAACAGAATATTAGGATATTAGAACTCATGGTGATTAAATTAGCAAATATCACAGTCTTGTATGGAAGAGGGTGTATACACCATATATATATCAGTATATCTGGAACCAGTTTTACTAGCAAAGCTCATAGCTCTATGGTTGAGTCTAACTTAGATTTAGGTGCAAGACACACCTAAACAGGACTTCCTGACTTAATGGCAGGTGACTTGGCAAATATAATGATTTCAGCAGTGGGGAACTTCTTTGATATCTTCAATCTCATTTCATCCATACATTGTTCCAGCCAATAGCAAACCAAAACCTACTAGTTGAAAACAAAATATCGCTGCCGACAATAGAGCATATAATAACCATCAGAATATGGGTCTAGCACTAGCTGTTTTTGATATCATGTCCCCAAAAGCTTTTCAATCTCGCATAAGCTATCCTTCACCTTATCAAAATCTAGCATAGGAGGTTATTCATTTTTCATTGATCTGATCCGAAAATATAAAAGTAATTTGCAATTTTTGCCACCATACTTCAGTTAAGTTAATCATTTTTTCAAGTGTGGAATTACATTCCATCTGACTACTAACTAAGAGGGCATATGCCAACAACCCAATGCATCAAACAACTGACTAATTCTCACAACTCGCAATGTGACACAACCCACGAATAACCAAACAGGAAAAATTTCCATGTCAAATTAGAGAACCGCTTATCAAAACGGACAAAGTAATTAGAAGAAAAGATAAAAGTTCACCTGGTAATATCTCCCATCAAGCTTTTTAATTCCATAACCCAACTGAACAGCTCCAAAGCACTTCATATCAGTGAGAACCCCATTCCTTCTGTACACGTGTTTTCCTATTCGGGCAACCAAATCCATCAAAGCCTCCTTCGTCACATGGGGTTTCAACAAAAGCATACAATCGTAAAGAGGCATTTTTGTCCTCTGCCCTTTGCAGCCAACCAATTTTCTGTGCTGCTTTCACATGATCATGAAATAAATCAGGAAATACCTTAAACGTAACCCAACCATCAGATGCAGAAACTGCATTCAAACTAGACTATTAAGTGCTGCAATTTTGCTTTTAAAATTGCAGCACTTAAAAAAGCGTAAACATATAATAAATTAATAAATCGACGAGCTGTTTAATTGCTGAGGTTTTGGACAAAAGGAAAGGATATACAGATATGATCAAATTCTCCATCTCAGAAAGTTCTGACATTCCATATGTATGTTCTTAATCAACAAGTTCATGGAACTATCCTCAAAATAATCGAAAAAGAGCACGGAACATAAGCAGAAGAAATTGACACCTAATCCAAACACGAACCTAGTTAGGAAGGGTTTGCCGCGCTGAAAACAACGGAGGCGGCGGTGAGGTAGTAGATGGAGTCGCAGTTACGGCCTCCAGAGTGAGAAAAATTGAGAATATACTGGGAGGGGCAATTGTGTAATAACAAAGAAAGATTCGTACATTTACTTAAATGTCCCTAGACTACTATAAAAATAGTTGATCGTTGATTACAAAATAAATAAATAAATAAAATTTAATCGTTGGAGACTACGGACTCTGATGATAAAATCTGTAGAATATCGTTATATACTAATTATTGCTATTTTCATACCTCTATATGGAAGAGGTTAATTTGCAATGGAAACATGTTTTAATATATGCTTGCTTACAAAAAAAATATGAAATAACATATTTAATAAATTAGTCTATATAAGCAAAATAAAAAATAAAAATATCAAAAGAGAGGGAACCCACAATATTTTGTATATATATATTTAAATAATGTATATAGCTAAGTAATTCTAAGTTTGCTTTAAATAAAGTTTTTAGCTTTTGTATTTGTTAAACAAAATAGGATGTGAATGAAACGGTGCGTATTGTTTGTTGCCTTATGGTCTTCGTGAGGTGGTGTTATTTACAATTGTATCCCAATCCAAGCCATTTTGGTTCGGATTGGATTCTGGGTCCTTCGCTGTCGAGGTGATTACTGAGTTAAGAGTTCCTAACGGAAGTCCTTTGACCTACGACACGTGTTGAGTAGATGAGCTCTAACAACTATACTCAAACAATTTAAGCTTTCGCCTTCTTACGTCATCGCCCAAACCTCACAGTTAAATTACAAATCGCAAAAGCCATCCAGCAAAGATGTTGATTCTAAGATTTTTAAAATTTTTAATAGAATTGTAAATATCTATATAAATTAGAATTTTATAAATTTTGTGTGTAAATATTGACGAATTTTTTTAAAAATATTTAATTTTATTAGAATTTGTAAAAAAAGTATATAAAGAGATAATTTGATGTAATTTTTTAATTAAAAAATATTAGAATTAGGTGAAAAAATATGAAATAGAATATTTATTATAATTTTTTAAAAAAATATTGAAATTTATGTAAAAAATTATTAAAAATTATGTAAAAAGTATTTGTATTTGTATTGTATATAAATTTTTAAATATTCATTTTTAAAACTTTGTTGAATTAGAATAATTTTGCAAACCAACTAACCTGGTAAATTTGGAGAAAACAAGGGCAACTAATGTACCATGTGTGAGCTTAGAAAAAAAATGTACCACGTGCGTAACCACGTCAATTGACCAATCAAATATTTCCTGTTATCATTTTTGGAGGTATTTGAAAGTGAAAATTTTAAAGATTAGAAATTTTAAAAATTTTAAAAATTTTAAAATTTAAAAAAAATAAAGATATTTTATAAAATTTGATGAAAAAAATAAAAAGAGAAATTTTAAATAAATATTATAATAAAATAAATAAAATAAAGAAAAGAGAAAATTATTTTATAATTTTTTAATATAGGTATAAAATTTTTGCGGCAGACAGAACGCCACCCTTATATGCCTCACGAGTAACGGGATCACTCTTATATGCGGTGCAAATCCTCACGTGGATTGCAAGATTTTTTTCAATCTTTTAGGTATTTTATTTTAAACGTTGAAATTGGGACAAGGCCCTAACGAATTAGCCTATAAGTACCTCTCCGTCCTCCTTTCCTACTTCCAAGAAATCCCCCCGAAAGATCAGTCTCCGTACAGAGAATTTCTTCTCGTCTTATAGATTTCGTTGCCTCCCAATTCGTTTCTGTCCTCGTTTCCCCTCCCTCCGTGGAAATGGGCACTGCGATTCTTCCCTCCCACAGCTGCCTTGAAGGTCGGTTTCGCCACGAAGCTCTAGCCCTAACCCCTCCGCTCAAACCTCGCCGAAACCCTATACCTAACCCTAACGGTCCTCACTCCCGCCGGCGAAAGCGAAGTCCAGCGGGGATCCAATCGGATCTTCAAGATGGAGATCGGTCACTGGTGACCAAGATTCCGGCCAAGAACCTGGTCATGGGCCAGGTCAAGATCCTGAAGCGCGGCGAGACGTTAAGCCAGACTACAAGTGGTGGTAATCGGAAGCCGAGGGCGAAGAAAGAAGGAGATATAGATTTGGTATTGGGATCCACGCATCGGCTGGGTCCGGAACCGGAGACGGTTCAGAAGCAGATTAGGGTTTCAGACTTCAAGGTCGTTGATGGGATGTACTCTGGATCGGCCTTCGTTGCATCGCCACCTCCGAGTTCCCTTCCTGTCCCTGGATTCTTGGGAAGGAACAACGCCAGCTGCGATTTGCAGCGATTGTTGCGCCTCGATTCGGTGTGATCAAGACCAGCCCGAACGATCCCAGTGTTTGGCGATTCCTATGCGATCATCGGTGAAGTTCGGATCCGACAAAATGCTATGATCGGTTTAGTCGCCGGCGTGTAAAGTCGGAGGCCTTTCTCATATCTTACGTTGGCTCTCTCATGGTCCTCCTTGTTATTTTTTTTCTACAAGGATGGCTTCAGAGTACGAGCAAAATAAAACAGTTGAATCATTAGCGATGTCTTTTGGTGTTTTCTTATTCGAAACGGAAAGGCAGAGTTTCGACTAATCGTCTGTCGCTCCCTCCGGAGAAGAGGAGATCACAGTTAGTTTCTCAGTTTTCTCGCGTGCTAGATAATGTATATATTCGTAGCCTGATGTAATCTTTGACATGGTCGATGTGGGATCTAACTATGAAAGCGTGTGTCTATGTGAGTGTTAGGGTTTCTTGAAATCGTATGGTTTTATGCTTGTGTGTGTCTCGAAGTCGCTTCTGTTTGTCTCGAAGTCAGTGTGATGTTGTGGCGTGTCTGTTTGTTGGAACTTGTAATTGTTTCTTCTTCTATGGAGTAATAAAATCGCAGATTGTCTTCCATAAATTGCTGTTTTTTACTTATTTTGTTGTTGTTCATCTTGGTGTTGCTGAATACGGCTCCTGTTCTTGGATTTTTCAGTGGGGTGTGGTTAATCCATTGTTGCTGTCAGCCGATAATGCGTTTGATATTATCGGTGCCAAATTCTGCGGTCCGATCAATACGTTGGTGATTCACAAAGTGTGGCACCTGTAATGAGTGTGGCGTAATTGAGGTGGAGACTGCATTTCAATAATTTGGAAGATTGTTTCCCCGAGAGTGGGGGGAGGTGTGCAGCTGCAGGACGAGTATTTGGTGTGCTTTGAGAAGGAAGTTTTGGATGTTTGTCTTTCTTGGAATAGCTGCAAAGGTTTTCTCCTATGGCTTGGAAATGTTGGAAAGGTATCATCCAATGAGAAAATCTTCAAGGCTGTAGTTCTTCAGAAGCATCGAAGTATTTATGATGCGGGGATTACCCGCCGTTTCCCTTCTCTTTTCTCTTCTTTAAAAGCAAGATTAATTCCTAATGTTAATAAAAGGCGGGGTTTAGATTTTAGAACACCTAATCACCCCAAAAAAATAGTCATAGAAGTGCAATAAGGAACAAAGAAAAGAGGGGGAAAATGTGCAAGGCGACAAAGAATGAAAATGACTAATCTGAAGCAATTTCGAAGGATTTCAACTTCAACAGCCTCTGGCAGAAAACAGGGGCGGCTCCTAAGAAAGGAAAGATACTTCTAAAGGTGAGGATGGCTTAGTTTGGGGTCATGGAAACTGTCAGTGGGAAGGATTTTCGCGGAGTCGATGGCCATGTCAGGAATAGGGGGGTTGATTTCTCTAGTCGAACACATTGTAATGGCGGACAAAATGGAGAAATTGGCGAGAGGCTTCGCAAAGATGACGTTGTAAGGGCCAGCAGCCAAGTACTAAAGATGGCAATGGACTGGGCGTCGCTGCTCTTTCTACTCCCAGTTGTTATTTTCGACTTTTCAGTACTGGAAGATTCGAGACAACATTTGTTTGGATTTCTTATTTGTGAGAAGTCATGTTAATATGATTTCTTTGTGCCGTCAATGCCGGGAGGGTGTCCAAGACTCTCTTCTCCCTATGACTTCGAAAATGCAGGAGTGAAAAATTGACGATTTCAGGCTATGCTGCCAGTCCCATCCCATCTTTAAAAGCATGGCATACATCAGAAGCTATGAAAAAACGATAACCGAGTATCAATGGCATACAACTGCGAGGCCGATCTCATAGTCTTCCTTCTCACCTTTTAGAGAAGAGAGTGTGGAATCATGTTTCCCCCAAGGGTCAATAGATTCGCCGCTGCAGACTGCGAGGCCTTACACCAAAGTCCTATGACTTTTTGTGTGTATTGAAAGGAAAGTTTTGGATGCTATGTCCGACAAGAGAACCATGACCTGATTTGGAAAGGTATCGCCCAGCAAAAGCATGGAATGGAAGTAGAAGTAATGTCCTACATAGTGCCTCCTATTAAACATAGATAGATTTGAATATGGTCATTATTAACTGTTTTCCTTAAAACTCCAGATTTGAATAACACTGTCCAGAGCCAATGAAGAATTTTGAATAACGATACTATAACTAAATCGTTTGTCCATTCAACAGATGTTGTGAAGACGATATTCGGCTTTTTGTGAATTCCAATTGCGATTGATAGAGTTACCAAAGTAGTGCTACTTTGGCACCTTAAATTGTAAGAACTTGTGGGGCTGCCAGCAAACAGCCTGACATGAAGGGCTAGCTCCCAATTAAAATGCAGGTTCAGGTTGATATCTTAATCACTGGGGTTTCTGCTTAAGCTTTAAATGAAGAAGGAAAAATAGTTGAAGAACTATACGCTTACATTGCTTCTGGACTGGAAGATCCTTACTAGCAATTCAGATAATTTATATGGCCCATAATTTAGCATAACCACTGACTACAGACACCTTCATAGAGCATGTTCGATGTGGTTGGTGATTTTACAGAATGGTATCACGGTCTTACTCTGCTATGGACATTCTGAAATTCATCCTCCATAATACTTGTTCAGCTTATGGACTCTGTAACTTTCACACAGACTCTTTCACCTATCTATGAACCGTTTTGCTTCTCATCGCTTTCTACACCAGCTGCGATTGGAGGCACTATCCTTTTCCAGAACCAGTGTTTCCTCCACAGGAATATCATCTCATCAATAGGAACTCCCTTGGTTTCCGGTAGGAAGACATAAACAAAGATGGTCATGATAGTAATCCAGCCAGCAAAGAAGAGGAAGATACCATACGTGAATGAACAAAGCATGGAAAGGAAAGCCTGAGCTATTATGAACGTGAATAGAAGATTCACAGCTACTGTGATGCTTTGTCCTGCCGATCGAATTTCTAGAGGGAAAATCTCACTTGGCACTGTCCAGCCAAGAGGTCCCCATGACCATCCAAAAGCTAAAACAAAGAGGCAGAAGAAGAGCACCACCAATATTGAGAAGCCTTTGGATAGTTCTTGATCTTTGCCAAACTTCAGCGCCAAGATTATGGAGACTACAACCTGTTTTACAGACACAAAGATGGATCAACTGAAAATGGCACTGGTAAAGTAGCTACTACTATTACTACTTTCGTTAACATATCAGGAAAAAAATAAGGAACTTATCAAAAAGACTGTTGGATATATTGTGAACTAGTGTGATTCTTCCATTACGATCTTATGGTACCAGGAAAACAAGAACTTTTTATATTAAGGAAAAGGCTCATGCTTATCTTACTAGAGCTATTAAATTACAGCCTATTGTGTAGGGAAGGGGACTACTGCCAAATACATGTGACTGCACAAAGAATCTCAGGTGCTAGTGCGGAATTGACTTTCCTGAAAGTAATTTTTCAAGTCCAAGCTTGAAATGTTGAATCTTTTACCTGGCATGTAATCATTTGAATTCCGCCACTTATAAGTAAAGCCCTTCGACCCAATCTGTCTACTGTTGCAATAGAAATCAGTGTGGACGAAGCAAGAACTGCGCCAGTCAAAGCTGAGGCGTAGAGAGAAGCATTGCCACCAAACCCCATACTCTGAAACAGCACTGGAGCATAGAAGAGAATTGAATTTATTCCTGTCAAGATCTGGAATGTCGGCATGAAGATTGCCATAACTAATTGTGGTCTGTTCCTTCTGTCAAGAATGTTAAGAAAGGGATTCTCTATTGAATTTGCGAGCTCACTTGCCTCAACCATGTCTTCAAACTCTGCATCAACATTCTTGGTTCCTCTAATCTTTTCAAGGACTTCTCTCCCCTTCTCTTTCATGCCTTTCTCGATTAAACTGTTAGGTGTCTCTGGAAGAAGTACCCCTCCCACTGTCATCAATAGAGCTGGAGCAGCAGCCAACCCGAGAGAGAGCCTCCATCCCCAAGGTTGCAGCTTTTGTGTTCCATAATTGATCATGTTGGCTGTAAAGATCCCAAGTGTGGTTGCTAACTGAAACATCATATTTAGGGCTCCTCGAAGATGAGCTGGTGCCATCTCTGATAAATACAGTGGAACTGCCTTTAAAACATCCAAAAGGAAGAGTAAGTCGTGTTCTGAGATATATATTAGCCATTTCTATCAAACACTTAGGCGAAACAGGATACCTGATTTCCAAACCCAATGCCGACACCAAGCATGATACGTCCCAAAAGAAGCATTGCCATATTTGCAGCAGCAGCATTTAAAGTTGCTCCAGTGAGAAAACTGACCCCACCACAGATTATACTTGTCCGACGTCCATACTTCCTTGTAACAGGAGAAGCCACCAAAGATGCAACCAAACCAGCTAGGTATAAGGCAGATGTAAATGCTGAAAGCCCTTGGTTGTTGTACTTGCAGTAGTTGTTTTCATGTGCATGCTGCTTCTTTATATAAACCGTAGGGAAGAACTTTTTAAGAAATGGATCCATTGATGTTACTCCACCTGTTGATCACAAAATAGCATTTAGTAACCGTAAAGAATACATAAATACATGCTCTGTGACTCACACAGGCATGGACACACGATTGACAAGTGAATCGTCTGACTAACATAAAATATCCATGTTCTTCTTTTTGCCTGCCTCTGATAATTTTAGGTAGTCGTTGATTGATATTTCCTGATTTTCAAAAGGATCCACAGATTCCCATGGCCTAAATTCAGTCGAAGATAAACCATGGTTGTCAGTATTAGAGAATAAAACTTGTCTCTGCAATTGTTACTTTTTTGTCTCAATTTGACCAGAATATTATCTTCCTTTCAGTTAGCTCATGAAATTTCCTAAATGAAGCAACGTGAAAGTCTATCCTCTGTTTTCTTATTTTGATGAGGCTGCTATGCAAATTATGCACTAGAGCAAACACAAACACAAGAACGAGATGGCACAATTTTAGGAGCAAATTCTCCTTGCAGCACCAAATGCAGGCCGGTGTATGGTATCGAGTCGACAAATTTCTCAGATGAATAGTGCTTAACACTAAGGTTCCAATGAAAAAATTAAAAACTGTGAATATGTCTTAAGAGACTCATGTTTGCAGATGTATTAGGACAGAAAACATGTTTGGTGGGTAGTAGGTATCCCAATGTTTCAATCGGAAGAAATTTTTTGGAAGAATGGCATCAACAACTGTTTCTTTTTCCCCTACAAAAAGCTGTCTCTGAAAAGACTAGTGATTTTCATGTCACTTTTTTCACTGTGTTTCGATCAATTTGATGCATCTCTGATTCTATTCTCTCCGGATATGCAATACATAAAGAGGTTCATGTGATACCTGAACTTTTCACTGTCCACTTTTTGATTCGACATTGCCAGACACCAAAAAGTGATTTTCGATGCAAAATTGGAGGATTCTTCTCCAAAGTAACCATTGAAAAAAGCTAAAACAATCTATCTAGATGCAGAAAATTGAAGTACCTGAAATTCCAATATCATAGCCGAAAATTGAGCCACCAACAGCAGCAACAGTGCAGGCAATAAGCACATAGCAAGTGACCTTTCCTTGGTAGTATTGGGCTCTCTCTTTAGCCACACCGGCAGGACCCAAAGACCCACCCGCCATCTCCAAAGACCTTCTCTTCCTCTCAGAGCTCACCAAAATGAAGGGCAACACAGCCAACTCTTTCACCCTCTAGGAATGACAATTAGTGCCACTCTGCTCCAGTTCTTATAAAGTTTGCACTGGAGTCAACAGAAAGCAACTCCCCACGTAATTATCTCAAAGAAAAAGATTTATTTAAGTGCTTTATCGGGTCAGTGCTCAATCTCGGCAAGAACTAACAATAACAACGCATTAATTCAATATTATTTGTATATCATATATATTTTCTTTTCTTTTTCTTCAGGAGATAATAAGTACGTAGTGTCGTTGTATTTATTACACTTGCAGCATCTTCCATGAGGAATTAGGTCCGGTGGCATTCACTGTGCCTGTTGTTAGGAACTCTTTGTATGACCACGTTCTTAAACGTCGGATTTCCTTATCAAGGGAGCAGCAAGAATGAGAACTATTCATATTTGCCTTATTTGGATTAAGATCTCCTAATTTTTAGGGAGATAATTTTATACCATACAATCCTCCGAATCTCCATTACTTTCATTAAAAAACCCATGGTTCAGATTTTTTGCATTGCCATTTATCTTTCTCAAAATGGTTAAACGGTGGCACATCCTAAAATGGTAATTAATGTTGGGTTGACAAAAAGAAGAAATCTTGATGTGAAAGAAATGTCAACCATTTGATTTAAAAAGATGGGTAGGAACCGTCCGATCGATTTCAATGTACATAAGTAATAAAGTAACTTATGAATTTTAGAGAAAACCACCCTTTGAAATCTTGTTAAGATTTAGGAAAGTGACATATAGCCTATTATGATGGATCATGATCTTCTATAATATTCTGTCCGAATTACATGATGTAATTTGGAGAAAGATAGACACAACATGTGTATCTTACATTATTTAATGTTGCTGATATAGAGTTTAGGCAGCATAGGCCTTCTAATGGGGTTCACTCTGTTGTGTTTATCTCTTTCCAAATTGCACCATGTAATTCTGATAATAAATTGTAGGATCCTCTGTAATTTAATGCCTGAATTGCACCATGCAATTAGAAGAAAAATAGACACAACAGGTAGACCTTATTGTATGAATCATGCTACCCAAAACTTTATAATAAGTAACATTAAATAGTGCAGGGATCATCTATTGTGTCTATCTTTCTTTAAATTGCACCATACAATTCGGGCATAAAATTACAAAAGATCCTAATCCCCTATTATAGTGTTTGAGTCTTTTAATTTGTAAACGAATTGGTAACTACAAAAGGGCAGATAATTAAGAAGCAATTAATCAGTGACTAACTTGAATATGTATAATATAGCTGAGCTTTCATAATTTATTTCTGCCTTGACGTTTTCAACGTAGGGACCCCATGCATTAACTACACAAAACAGAAACGTAAGAAAACCCCTAGTGGTCCGTCCCTTCTTCTCCATCTGTTTTCGAGAAACACATGGGTTATGTAATATTTATTTGTAGAGTTACGTTCAATTTTGCTGGCTCCATCTAGCAAGTTAATTTGAGCATTTGCTTACCCCATACATACGTTATCCAAAATAAGATGAGGAAATAAAATTATGTGATGGCTCAGGATTTTCTACAAGTCAAATGAGTGTAACCCCAACTGGGTGTACGCACTACGCAGCTCTCCTTGACTTCGCTGAATTTGCTTGTCTCCTACCTGATTCTCTTTCCACTAAGCCCTATGGCTCAGCAATGGTTAATTGCTAACTATAGTACCCTTATCTGTGGGAAAAAGTCAATGGCTAATTCGCAGGACCACAAAGCGGCTTTTGTGAATCAATAATGCTAGAGATCCATGGTTCAAGGAGCACTGCAGGCCAGAGAAGTCAATGATTAATACAAATGGGCAAGTTGGGGTGAATTTGGGATGGTTGACGCAGAGAAATGGGTGGAGGATGAGAAGAAAGATACGTTATATATAGTTTTAAAGTTGGCTCCTCCTATAGATATCTCTTGCTTCGTATGAGGCAAACGAGGGTTGTTTTCTAAAGAAATATTGCAGCCTCCAGCCTGCAGCCTGCAGCCTCCAGCACATGTAATCTGCGTTGGAATGAAGTTTGGCATTGATTGCAGTGTACATGACAGCCTTGAACTTTACGCGTTTAAGTTTAAAACAACATGTTCGGTTCTCGGTTCTTCCAAATATTATATAGAATCCTCAGAGAGAGAGTGTGATATGTTCAGGTCCCCCTACAAGCCGAGATTTATTATTACCTTCTATCAGGATAATGAAAGAAGCGGCTGACCTGTTTGTAAGTATCCTCAGAAGGCAATATCTCGCGTGAATTCGTGGTTGATATCTTGTTAATGCATCTACTGGTGTGGAATATCTTTTGTTTCTTTGTACATCCTCAAGATTAGCGATGTACATGTGAAGCCATTAACCGGACTCAGTGCTCAGTGATATCTGCGTATCGCTCTATTGCTTTAACAAGATTGATATATGTAAGAGACGAGACTCAGACTAAACCTATCGAGATGAGCTGACATACGTTGTAGCCTGCCCTCGAGTGTAGGTAATGCTTTGATACACCCCTCATGTGCTATGTGCGCTCATATACTATATTCAAATGATAATTGATATTATGAACTATTGCGTGAAGTCACTCTTAGACTTGAAACTTTCGAACTGTCGAAAGGCCACTTGTTGTTCTCTCTTTAAAATTTCTCTTTTTGGGTGGAAAAGTAACTAAACTAAGCTAAACTGGAGCAAATCAGTACATGTTGGCTAGGAAATAGTGAAAAAATTGAGCAGAAAGGTGGAATTTGGATGGATACTATACCTTTAGTGGGTTCGCTGAAGCACTCAGTCTCTGATTTGGTGCTGTTATTCTTCAATCTGCATTTTTTGCCTTTAGATTCACAGTGTCCGCACGCTGGAATGGACCACTTCAATTCAAGAATATCATCTACTCCAGGTATTATACGAAGATTCCGAAGATTATACATCTTTGTGCAAGATGCTATCGGTAAATCATTGATGTTGCTATAGGAATCGAAGGTATAAACTTGGTAGCTCGGTCCACTAAGACAAGAGACAGGGTAGGCATACATTGAGTTTCTTTCCGTTGGAGAACAATTGTAGAAGGCAAAGTCAGAACCGTATTCATATTTGTGGCGGAAAGGCGAGGAGGACAAATTGAGTTCTCGAAGTTGTCTTGGCAAGCAATGTTGTGGGTCATACAAATGAATTACCTGAGCTCTGTTGTCGATATTTTTGACAAAGAAGTTAACTAAGAATGGCAGCTGGAGCACTGTTTCGTTTCGGGTAGTGCACTAGAGATTAAACCCAGGATAACCACATTGGTTTGGCTGGCTGTTAAGCCGGAAAGGAAATCGGATGGATGGGCCAAAGCCTCCACACTGTAATTCAGCACACTCATTTTGCCCTTCTACGTGGTCTATGATGGAAACAGCTAACAAGAAGGACGAGATTACCGTTTTGAAGGAAACATTCATCTCTCTTCTGAAGGCTATCCCGCAAGCAAGAGAAAATGGAGCAGGATTGAAAACAACTGGCTTCAATTCTCCATTCGAGAAATAGGCCTAGAGCTCCGTGCACCACGCTACACCCAAGCTGGACCCTTGGATAACACCCTTCAAGAGAAGTGGCGCAGACTTTGTTGAAATTTCAACTTCCATGTTTGGAGCACTGAGCACTGTAATGAACATGTGCGACTGGTCAAACAATGACCGAACTTCTCTTGAAGTTTGTACACGCTTTTTCCTTAGGCAGTAAATAGAGAGAAGCAATGCAAAGTCTCATACCACCTACCTTTGGTCTAACTTTTTCTCTCCCCTCTCTCCTCTACTTTTCCCCCCGTAACTTCTTTCCTCCCATTCCCAGCGCCAGTTTTCTGGCCCCACCCGCCGCCGACCGCCCCCTCTCACCTCTTTTCCTGCAAGCATCCTCCTTCAACACTGACCCCCTTCACCCGATCATACGTTCACCGCCTCTCTCTCTTCTTTCCCTCTCTCCATTTCTGGTCCCTTCTTGGCCCCCTTCTTCTTTGTCCTTACCATGCACCCTTTATCCTTAGAAGCTTTGGAAACTGCAATGGCCCACTTAGTTGACCGCACTCAGAATATCAATTGGGAGGATGAGCAGGACGGCTCTGACGATACGTTCAAAGCGGTGGATGATACCTCTCACCGCATTTTGATCGGCAAAATTATCTCCCAACGCATTATCAACAAGCAAGCCATGCGTGACATCGTCCTTCATTCTTGGAAGTCTATCGATAGTCTTGAGGTGGAAGATTTAGGTAATAACGCCTTTCTTTTCACTTTCTCGACCCATACCGTTCGGGATCAGATTCTCTCAGGTGGTCCGTGGAATGTTCGCGGCCAGATGTTGATTCTAAAACCATGGAACCCCAACCTGTCTATTGGTGAAATCGATCTCTTTTACACCCCAGTGTGGATCCAGATTCATGGTTTGCCAATGTTTAAGATGACGGAAAGGAGTACTAAGAATATTGGGCAGTTGGCAGGGCCTGTGCTTGCGCATGACTTCCCGGCAAATGTGAAGGTCCATGTCTCCCGTTTTTTTCGAGTACAAGTGATGTTAGATACTCGGAAACCGCTGATTCCGGGGTATTATCGGAAGCGACAGGAAGCGGAACCTTGCTGGGTGCAGTTGAAGGATGAAAAAATTTCAGATTTTTGTTATGCATGCGGGCGTATTGGTCACACTCAATCTGCTTGTGAGGTGTAGTTTCTCTCAACCGATCCGAACTTCCGTTTGAGTCCTAAAATGAAAGCAGATGGCCCTGGTTCGGAATTTAGGGAGTGGTCCATTGAAGCTCCCTCTCCGGACTCATCAGGCAGTAAGGCTGGTAGCCCGCTTTCCCCCATTGCTCCCCATTTTCTCAGGTGCCTCTCATTCGAATGCAGCTCCAGAACCCTCCCCAAGAGATTCTCAGATGGTGCACCTATCCTTAGTCTCAACCCCTCCTGTTTGTAGGAAACTTTTTTTTCCTCCCCGTTATCTACCGTCGGAAGGGGTTTTTTCCGGCGAAGGACACTTCTCAGAGGAGGCTACGGCTAGCAGCCAAAGGCTGACAGTGCAGGATTCGCCGGATAGCCTGTCCAGGCCTCCTCCTGAACCTCTGACACCCCAGAGCCGTCGATGTCCTCTCTCCAGGGAACGCATGCCAGCGCTTTCTCGGACATTGACACTCTCTAAACCCCTTAAACCCCTCTCTGGTCCCCACTGCCCACCTGGCGCAGTCCTCATCAAAAGTCCTAAAACTGGCCCCTTCACTTCCCCCCACAGCCCTTGGGCCCTACCCATCTTCAGCCCACCTTCACAACCTTCTCCTCTACCTGTCCATTCGGATTCCCCTAACACTCCAGCCCAGCTATCAACCTTTGAATCGGCCCAAGATGTTTCTGAGGCTATTTTGAATCTCCCATGGGCTCAAGATCCGTTCTCTTCAGATGAAGGGCTCCCTGCGGTATCTCTTTTGTCGCAGTCTTCTGTTCTCCACTCACAGACCAAATATGATGTGGCCTTTGGCGCTCTGGTCATAGAACGCTTCAAAGCTGAAAGGAAACGCCAGGAGGGCAAAGACTCCTTCGATTTTTCTACTGACCGTACCATTGCTTCTCTTAAGCTCCAAGGAAAACTTCGCAAGGACAAGGGTCTTCTAACAGGGGCGGGAAGATTTATGGTTTTTCTCAGCATGGATCTGCGAAGAAGGCCCAGAGTCTCAAGCTGGCACTGGTGGAGGATAATCAATTGGTGGCGTACAAAGGTATGGGAAAATCTGTGGATTCGGCTGGGGTGGCGAGCCTTAACTTGCCCCACACCCCTCAATGAGAGTTTTTCACTGGAACTGCCGCGGTTTAGCGCGGGCTGCGGCAGTCCGAACTCTCCGAGCTTGGATCGGGAATTAAATCCCGATGTCATTTTCCTTGTTGAACCTAAAATTAGTGATGTGAGTTCTGTTTCCGGTCCTTTGGGTTTTAGCAATTTTGTGCAGCAGCCTCCTGTCGGTCAGAAGGGTGGTTTAGCTCTAGCATGGCGTGCTGAAGTTGATTTGGAAGTTTCAGCCATTAATCAGTTCTTTATTTCTGCGTTGATTTTCTCTGACCCGGGGCATGTACCCTGGATGTTGACCTTGGTTTACGGACCTTCAATCTGGGCAGATAAGCCACGTTTTTGGAATCAGGTGCGTTTGGTTGGACAGGTTTTCAATGGAGCTTGGCTGTGTCTTGGCAATTTCAACTCCGTTATTTCTCAGCAGGACAAGCGTGGGGGACTTCCTGTTCGCACCTCCTCCTCTATTGGTCTCGGTCCATTCTTGTTGTCGCAAGGAACGACCGATCTTGGTTTCCATGGTCCTCAGTTCACCTGGAGCAATAAAAGACATGGTCAAGCTGTGCATGAGGGAATTGTTTTCCATCCCTCTGATCTTGTTGTTTCTATGAAGAGAAGGTATTTGGAGCACCGGGCTGCCTGGAGGGAAGTTGATACTCCAAAGAATCTGGTTTGGAATCCCCTTGAAGCTGGTGTTGTGAAAGTTAACTGTGACGTGGCTATTCGAGGGACTTCAAGCTACCCTGCTGTTGTCGCTCGGGACCATGCGGGCACTATCTTGCAGTTGCTGGGGCGCAGTGCTTTTGTGTGTTCTGACAATCCTCTTCTTGCTGAGCTTAGAGCTATCCTTCTAGCTTCCCAGACTGCGGAGTTTCTTCAAGCTCCTAAAGTGATTATCGAAAGCGACTCTTTAAGCTCTTGCCGAATTGTTAACGATCCTACCTTCATTT